>LFJQ01000049.1:607765-1215530 GCA_001182835.1 Oropetium thomaeum | reverse complement strand
AGCCTTCGCCCCCGGTCTCCTCTCCTCAATCATCATCCACACAGCAAGAATCTCCTTTGGTTGGGCGACAGAGAGAGGAGCCGCAAAACCCTAGCTCGAGATCGCGAATCGGGGCCGGCGAAATGCAGATCTTCGTGAAGACGCTGACCGGAAAGACTATCACGCTCGAGGTCGAGAGCAGCGATACCATCGACAATGTCAAGGCCAAGATCCAGGTCCGCCTGCAATTCTCTCCATTACCCCTTCTTGTCCCCGCTCGAGGTCATGCTGATTAACCTCCCTAGAATAGTGAGCAGCGTAGTTTAGTTGTTGTTGTGGGAAAAACGATCGGTAAGGTATAAGGAGTGGACCTGATATGTCAGTTTGATAGGATTTGTCCGAGTTTTTTTTTTCCCCCGCTTTGAAATAAAGGTCCTTGATTTCTGGACAGCATAAAAATGAGTTGTCGGTGCATGCTGCGCGATCAACAAGGAGTCTATCTAAGAGAGGGATCTGCTGGCTGTAAATACGGAGGCCTTTCTTTAGAAAGCTTTTGGTCTTAGGTTCCTTATATCTTTAGAAAGCGTATACTTAGATTTTGTTGCCGTGCTTTGAGTTGTACCATATCATCACTTGTCTGCCTTCTCTAATAGACTGTTGTGCTGAAGCAAAAAACATGAACTTAAGAAATTATGTGCTTATAACCTGTGAAATCCCTATGTTGTCATGTGATTCATTAGATATTGAAATATTGGACAAGTTTGGCCTGATTCTGGACACTTTAATCTTATCTGTTGCTTATAGCAGTATTTTAGTGACCTGTGCAGCATAAGTTTGACACAAAACAGAAACATGGGGAATCAAGCTTGCCTATGTGTAGGGCAGTAGGGCAGTGCTACTTGAGTGAACTATGTGGAAAAAAAAGAGCTGAATAAGATTTATGGATCCAATCCAAGTTGAATTCTGGTTCTGGCACCCATGTCCTTGTTTGAGTAATATTTCCTGTATCCGAAGTATATTGATGAATGAAACGTCTGATTCTGTGTTAGGTTACAACACCGTTTTTCATGTCCTAATATTTTCTTCATTAGGTTTTCCTATGTCCTTTTTTTCTATAGCAATACTAATCTCAGAGCCCAGTTAATACAGCTATACGATTTTAGCACAACAGATTTTCTGACATACTGCTTTGTATGGTTCAGGACAAGGAGGGCATCCCCCCAGACCAGCAAAGGCTGATTTTCGCTGGTAAGCAATTGGAAGATGGGAGAACATTAGCTGATTACAACATTCAGAAAGAGTCGACACTTCATCTGGTCCTAAGGCTCAGGGGTGGAACTATGATCAAGGTGAAGACACTTACTGGGAAGGAAATTGAGATTGATATTGAGCCCACCGACACTATTGATAGAATCAAGGAGCGTGTTGAGGAGAAAGAGGGTATCCCACCTGTGCAGCAGAGGTAATACTCATTTTAAGAGCATGAACCGAGATGTTTAATTAATAGTTTTCAGCTTACCTGAAACTTCAATACTTGTTTGCATTAGCATTCTTTCATCCATTCTAATGGTACTGTCGTATATGCAGGCTTATTTATGCCGGGAAGCAACTTGCTGATGACAAGACTGCTAAGGATTACAACATTGAAGGTGGTTCAGTGCTCCATCTTGTTCTTGCTCTGAGGGGTGGCCACTAGATTCAACTTTCACTCCAGTAGATTCAACTTGTACCTGTTGTTGCTCTCAAGGGAAAAGCACACCTGCACTATTTCTACTGATAGTTGATTCCAACTTTTGCCTTGTTATTCGATGGTTGGTTGACATACAATGTGATTGATGGTTAGAATCAGGTATCATGTACTGGGAAACGAAATGCTTCAACCAGGCAGGCTTCATCTGATTGCTATTGGCCTTAATGCTATTTTCATCTATTCATCGACCCTGCTGTTGCCTGTCCTCTTCTCTGTTTAAATTTTGTTGTGCTTATATCACTTTGAAGGCATGTGTTCCAAAAGAGCCTACTTTTTTCTTTTAAAAAAAAAACTTCAGACTAAAATATGTTGCTAATTTGTGGTTGTGTCACCCCATAGAAAATACAGTACTAGTAGCTTACAGGGACTGTTTTTTTGTTTTCTGTTGCAAGCAGTTGTTTCAATCCTACAATTTGGTTCCTGTTACTTGGTTATTGTTCCCCAATCCCCATTCACGCTATCATGGGCCTGATGTTTTATGCTTGCGAACAGTTTGGTGAAACCTGTGCGGTTGCAAAATTTACTAATGAACGGCATAAAATTAGCTGTCCTTATTGGGCGGTTAATTTTCAATCTGAGTTCATGATGAGTTGTAGAGCGACATTTGTCCATGGGTCCGTTCTAGATGTTCCTGGCAGGTCGCCGAACTGCGTCCTTGCATAAAGAACTTTGCTCACAAGCCCTGAATAGCCAATGTATTTGTGCATGCTATCTTCACTATTTTGTGGTGAATCTAATTCCATAATGATAAAAACAATATTTCTGTGCCTACTATGCACACTATGTATTGTCATCTTCGCTATTGTTTAGTGAATCTAATTCCATAATTAATAATGTAAAGAACCTTAATATTTTCTTTACACCGGACAAATCTTTATCACCAACTGGGAGTTTACAACGTAAGCAGAGCCATAAAGGAGAAGAAAAGAACAACTTTGGACAGTTCCCTGAAAATGTGTGATTTGGGAATCTAATTCCTTGATGGAAGTGTACAAATATTTGTGGTGTGAGGCAGCTATCTTGCATTCCTTGAAAGATTGGAGAACAAGAGAAACTCCCAAACAATGAAGTACCTAATTAATTTTTTTGGGAACACTAGATAGACCCATGTTGCTAAAATAGATCTGCTATATATACATCCCGCTGCCCAGTCCGAGTATATAAATCTGGAGTCAGGACGATGTCGAAAGGATTGAAAAGGACATCTTGCTCAGTGATCCTTAGTTCTGAAGATACCTGTTCAACGGCCCTGAAGATGGAGAGAGGTGGCAGCGCTCCTGAGTAAAGCAAACCAAGCATACATCGTTCGTTATCTTCTCTTAGTTGAGATACGGATGCGTTAGTGCATTTCTGATGCAAATGAGGGGGGGGGGGGGGGGGGGGGGGGGGGGGGGGGGGGGCGCGGTATATTCTTCAATATGAAAATCGAGCTTTGAAAGTCCCTGTCGGTTCATAAAAGGAGTCCTATCTTTTATTTCTCGTTATAAAAGAAACATGCTAGTACATGACATAGTAGTTATTAGCAGTAGCCACATAAAAAGGTTTCAAATATTCCTTTTGTTTGCCTTTCTTTCTAGTTCGTCCCAACATATCTTCGGTTTTCAGTTGGCACTGCCTCTTCTTTCTGTCGCTGTTCTGCTTGTGCTGATACTACTTGTGAAAAGGAAGGGGCGCGCGTCGCTGTCATGCATCTCCTCCTCCTCTTGTTCCTTTTCGATAAGATCACCTTCTCTGTTCTTCTTCTTCCCATCTCTACATGCAATTGTGCCTATGCTTTTTAAAAATAAAGTTCAAGTACTACCTCTCGTGTGAGTTTTGACCAAAACGGTTTGCTTTTTTTTGTCATATTTTCAAGCTATCCTTCAAGGGAAAGCCTCTCTTCCTGCAGAAACGAAACGAACCGTTCCTTTCCTCCAGGTTTCCTTGCATGCCTTTCTGCGCGCGGCGCCGCAAAAGAAAAGCGGCCAGTGAACGCGACTGATACGCCGCTCCTAATCGGCCGTTAGCCAATAGTAACTCTTCTCGTTCTGCATCAAAGGTCCTTGCAAGTTGCGAGTGCTTTGTGCTTGTGGGCTAGTCAATGGCACAACTCGATTCCTCACGCCGAGCAGAGGTTCATCGATTAGTGGCCGCCGGGGTTCATGCAGGGACCATGCTAAGCTCGCGCTGCAGCTGCACAATTTACATAACCAACATCTCACTTGCATCTAAACTAGTACTACTCTTTATCTTTGGCAGAGATCTCTATCCATGGCTGGCTTTGGCGCGCACGCAGTATAGTAGTATACTATAATATAGTAGTATAGTATAGTATAGTATAGTAGTAAGAGGCTAAGAGCCTGTGGACCGTACTTACACATGTTGTAGTAGTTTTTCTTTACCTAACACGCCGGGTTTAGGGACCATGCAAACCTCGCCGCTGCAATTTTCTGAGCCGTTTTCACTTGAATCCGAGGCATTCTTTTGCGGAGGACCACACACGACCAATTGACCGTGCATCTTGTGTGCTGTGTTGATGTTACTTAATTATCATCAGTTTTCTTTCCTTGACATGCCGGGTTTGGCTAGTACGACGACTGCTCGGAGTAATTTCATTCATTCTCTTTGGGACCGCGCGCTTTGTTAGTTGGACGCGTATGATGGACCATGCGTGTGCGTCGTCCGTCGATATCATGGCATCGTATCTGCGCGCTTGAACTGGAAGTTTCGTGCTGACGGTTGGCGGCATATAAGAATTTTGGCTGATATTGGAGAATGTTTCCGAATGATTTTGTTCGGAATCGACTTAAATACTTTACTACTTAGTTTAGTGAGGTAGTGGAGTTTTAGTTAGTACTCTCACTGGCGGCACCTTTCAATCTGCTTTCATTGCTCTGGTCGGTCAATGAAGCCGGGTGAATTCTGTTCTGCGTGATTTGATGCCGTGTGAATAAATTGGTCGTCAGCGCGTACTTGTGAGAACAGTTTGTTTGATATGGACTGGCAGATTAGTTTTATAAGTACTATATAGGACTAGTAGTATCTGGAACGTCGGCAGACTAGTTTTGATTCCGGGCTGATGAAAGCTTCTCTGTCGGTCGTCAGTTGCGAACCTTTTTTTAAAAAAAAGCTGGGACTCCAGACATCATAGGTGAATAATGTCCCGAGATCTTTGAAAATCACAGGAACGCAAAATTTTTATCTGGATTACGGGTATCTTAGTCAAGTGTTCCATGCATCCATGTGAATTGGGGTGCAGTGCAGTCCTGGATAATTGATCATCTGCAGAGAACACATGGTCGTCTCCGTCTCAGGGAACGCAGGTCGTTTTCGTCTTGATACTCAGCTTGTGTAGCTGTCTCGCGCTTCGGACGCCCACTTGCCACGAAGAGTTAAAAAGAAAGAAAACGAATGGATTGATTCTTGTTCAGTTCCATGGACAGTGATTCGAAGCTAGTAGCCAAACTCGTCGCTATTCTAATAGTTACATGATGAGGATAGAAATAGTAGTAGTAGCAGATGTTAACCTCACAGACACCAATTTAGGTTCGGGGTGGGTTTGATACAACAAACGGCAAGGCAGGTCGTTGCCGTGGGGTACCATTCCATGCGTATCTACATTGCACGTGCAGTTGTCAAAATTGGCAGAGGAGATATGGATGATGTAGCGACCCTCTGCCTAGTGCCTACACCTGCCTAGCTTAGCTAGCTTGCGAACAGGGTTGTGATGGGTAGTTGGCAACTTCAAAATTCGCGGGGGTCGACGAACAGGACGGTGCCCGGCGTCGCCGGCGCCGTCCAATCATCGACGACGCCGTCACCATTGTCGTCGTCGTTCTTGTTCTTGGTGAAGCTCTTGATGCACCAGACGTCCTCGTCGCAGGAGAAGCGGCGCCACCGCGGGACCGCGGCGGCGGCGGGATCATCGGGCGCGACGTCGGCGGCGACGACGGCGCAGGCCGGGTCCTTGCGCGCGAGGTTGTGCGCGTAGTCGCAGAGCGAGCGGAGCAGCGCGGGGCCCGCGGGCCCGGACATGCGGAGGCCGTAGAGGAGGTAGGCGCCGAACGGGCGGAAGATGTCCGGGATCGACGGCACGCGCATCCACGGCGCGCCGCGGTCGAGCGCGCGCAGCGCCGCGAGCGACGCGCGGAGCAGCGCCGGCGCGCCGGTCATGCGGAACCGCATCGACCGGGTGGAGTTCCACACGCTCAGCACGGCGAACGATGGCCGGAGCGACGGGTCCGCGTTGTTGTCGCCGCGCTCGATGGCGACGAACGTGCCGAGCGTGAGCTTGTGCGCGAGCAGCGCGGCCATGTCGGAGGGGAGGAACTCCGTGGACTGCGCCGGGAGCAGCTGCGCGTAGGCCGCGGCCGCCAGCTGCGGCGGCAGCTGGAAGATGAAGTGGCCCTTCGGAACGGACAGGTCGTGCTCGTGCACGGGACGGCCCAGGAACTCCGGGCGGCGGAACGGCGCGTACCCGAACCGGCCCGTGAAGAGCCCCAGCGACGCCGCGTTCGACGACGTCGTCGCCATCGTCGAGTACGCCGCCCCGCGCGCCACGCACCACTCCTCCGCCTTCTTCACCAGCTCCGACGCGATGCCCAGACGCCTGCGAGTAGTAGCAACAAACCATTATTAACAGGCCATTCAACGAACCAAGCATGCGCCGCCGCCGGTCGCCAGCAAACGCTTTGCGAACCGTGCGGCGCCAGTGGATTCCGGCCGACCAACAAGATTGGTGGCCCTCCAACGCGGAGTAAGATTGTGGACCATTTCACGGCGCGCGATTAAGAAAGCGTCCGCGGGAGACATGGAGTGGAGCAAACCATCGCAGAGAAAAAAAAAAAAAGAACCGATGTGAGCAGAAAACTACGAGGCAACACCTGTGAGTTGGGGAGACCCTGAGGCCAAGCACGCAGGCCACCTTCACGTACGCCGGTGCCGGCGACGACGGCTGCATCAGCTTCCCCAAGCTGAACGAAGCGGAAAACGAAGACTCCGACAATGGAGGGGATGAAGCCTTTTTGTCACCGCCTCGGCTAACCGTCTTCACGCAGGCCTTGATGATTCCGACCACCTCTTCGCCGTACTCGGCAACCTGCACAATAATCCAACCCGCACGAACGCGCAACTCGTCAGTACAAAGATAATTGCACGTCAATGTCATGCATGCACCACATATATATATAAATGGTGATCTCAAAAGAGAGGATTGCAAATGTAATGATTGATTGTTCGTTTGTTAATAGAGAGGAGGATTAATTAAAGAGCTCCGTGATCAGCGTTGGTTAGTTAGCTCTGCACTTACCAGCATGACGTGCTCCGGCGCATGGCGGACCCGAGCCAGCGGGTCGCCGACCTGCTCGACGCAGAGCGACATGCTCTTCTTCTTCTTCTTCTTCCTAGTCTTGGAGCCATCGTCGGTGGAAATATCGCCGGAAAGGCCCACCTGGCACCAGCGCTCCAGCTCCTCGACCGCCGCCAGGTCCCTCTCCATGTCGCACTCCCGTACCCTCACCACCGCCTTCTTCTCTCCATTCATCGCTCCCATCTCTCAAAACAATGAACCGCCTGATCCCTCCCTTTCGGTGAGCTTTAATTTTGTCGATCGATCTCAACGACTAGCTCAGCTCGCTTATATTTGTTGAAGCAACAAGCCCCTGCCCTGTTCAAACAGAAAGCTTGCTGCTGCGATGCGCCGATGCTGTGGGGAAGAGTGGAGGAAATTTATACACCGAAGAAGCGAGGTTTGACAGGGAGACACTGAGGTGGAGGGAAGCTTGTGTGGGGTCCGCGGCAAAACATAAGTAGTATAATTTAAGGTCCATTGAGTCATGCAAAGAGGCGCGAGGGTATCGCAAGTTTCGCAACTCCTCCCTAGTGGATTTGATTAAGGCACATCCACCACTAATGAAGACTCTTGTTTTAGTACTTGTTTATGCTACTAGCTACTAAAGAAATACCAGTAATGGTTTAGTACTTATTTATTGTACTATATAAATTAGTAGCTAACTCGAGTTCACTACTTATTCACTGTACTTTGTAAATAAGTAGTACTACCAAACTTGAGTTCACTACTTATTTATTATACTATATAAATAAGTAATGAACTTGATTTCACTACTTATTTATTGTACTATATAAATAAGTAGGACTAACTTAAGTTTACTATTTATTTATTATTGAATCACAATTACTATATAAATAACTTGACTTTAACTACCACTTGTTTTTTACTGTCTAGTGAAAGTGTCAAGTTGACCCAAAGCTTAGCCTTACATGTTTTTTTTTTGTTTGTTTGGAATGAGCTTACCCCTACATGTTAGTGGAGGTTCGCTTTGTTGTTTCAAGAGTCTGATATCATTTAAGTAAAACTTATGGACTCTCTCTTTCCATAACTCTATTACAATGTTATCTAAATTTCTTATGTGACATTCATTTAATTAAATGAAATTCAAAATGGAAGTACCTTTACTATGAAGTTTACCATTCTTCAGAGCCCCTAATCAAGTTTTCTATGATGAGACCACAAACTGCAATATAATTGGGCCTCTACAAAGCATTTTTTTTTAAGCATGAAAATTCACCCCTCTTCGTGCTCTGCTCAGATCTGGAAAAGAAGATTTACTCTGAAAAACCATGTCATCAATTTATTATATTACACAACTTACAACCGATTTCTGTTTCACGCTAATTAAGGGCTTAGCTTAGGTTGTCTCGTCTCCCTGATTTGCTATAAAGGTACACCGAATCGATTTTTCTCCTTTCTGCCATGTTGTTACGATTAGCATGCGTACATGCCAAGATCAGCAACATGATTGTGCACTGTCAATTGGCTACTTTCAAGCACTGTCAATTTTCTGATGGCTCTTTGGCTTACTTCTAGTATTCGATAGAGAATTCCAGTTCCTGTGTGGTTTGCACACTGAAACCATATGCACTCTGGCATCAGGGAAAATCGAGTCGGCACCTTTCTCAATCAGAGGGATTGAGAGAAATGGAGCCACAAGCATTTTCAGCACCGTGCCTGCCTTCTTTCTTTGCGACAGTCGGTATCTTTTTGCTGTATTTGCCACCAATATAGTATTTAGCACCTAACTTACTACTTCCTTTCCTTTCAAGTTTGGGTAAATTTGTGGCAGAACTGTAGAACCTAACATATGTTTCCTCTTAAGTAGCACCTAACGTATGTTCTAACCAGGAATCTAATGAAAGAAACTAGAAATATGTTAATTTCATCTTTAAATATATAAATCTTAATTTTTGAAACTCTAGTTTATTGAAATAATATATGTAGGCAGTTCTATGAAATTTGCTTTAATACAAGAAAATTGTGGTGCACTTCACGATATATATGTCTGTCCCAACTTGTTTGGGATTAAAAGACCTATTGTTGTACTATCTCTGTTAAAATATATACTACTTTAAGTTCTTTATTTGTTGAGCTAGGATAACAACAATTTAAAAATAAAGGGATTTATTGTTACACGCTAGTTTGAGTTACTTCCAACTGCCTTCTCTATCGATACTAATTTGCTTTAATTAGTAGGGGTTCTGAATCTTCTAATGCACACCAATATCGGTCGCTCTCCGTGTCTTCTTCCTCATATACAAGTACATACTGACGAAGACCAACAACAAGCCCAAATTGTATATGCCAGATGTCGTGTCGCTATATTGACAAGAATGGTAGCCCAGGATGTTTCTTGGACAATCTTGTCCGCACTTTTCTATAAGCGACGATTGCGAAGAACTTGCTTGTCGATCGTGTGCTCTGCGTTATATAATTTTTGTCGATCGGATCTACTAGCTCTAGTACTAGTTACGAAAGACGTGTTCAACTGAATTATGTTAATTATTCTGCATAAACCCCACCATTCAACGGTCAAGACCTTTGAACAACACAGCAACAACACCAACAACAAGCAGACCACGGAGCATGAGAGCAGCACTGATTGTTTAACAAAGCGATGGCATCGAGACAGCCATATCCAAGCTGATTAAAGGGGACATGAGCAGAGAAAAGGTATGGCAAAGTGTGGAGTCAAAATATAATGCGGGTGTAGATCGACCAAAGCTTGTCAGTAAGTGGACGTGTAGCTAGTACATTAGCTAGAGAGCTGATTAACTTTCACTTGATTGCCGCGTTAATTACGTGCTGCTGCTCGGCAATTTGCATGCATCACCATATCCTTTTGACCACACGCACACGAGCTTGCTTGCACCGTGCTGGCTCCTTTCCAACTGGCGACAGGTGGCCTTTGCTTGCTTATGTCTTGCTCTAATCTTTTGCTTTTTGCGAAAAAAAAAGGTGTATGTTCATGGGGGTATACATAATTAATAGGAGGCATGCAAAGACATGGAAAGGACATAGAGTTAGGGAGGAAGGAGGGGTAGATATGGTTAGCGAGGGTCAAAAAGTACACTTGATGTTACATAGAGTTAGGGAGGAAGGAGGAGTTTGTGATTGACAGAGAAGTGTATGCGTTGATAATTGATGTTACAGTATTTGTTAATTGCCATCATCTCGTGACTGAATAGTCAAATCTTTCACTCCGTTGTTGCCAGCCTATTATAGTGTGTAGTGCTGTTTCGTAAAGTATAATTGCTAGTAATAGTAGTCTGTTTACTCGCAGTTCAAGACAGCAACTTGTGGTTTACTCCCAAGTCAATCACCAAATTGGACCAGTCTAAATTTAAATACTACGCTTGAAGGCTTTTTTTTATTCCCTTTTTGGTATAACTACTTGTCTGGACACGAGGATATTCATGGAATCATCGTCGGCAAAGTCAATTTAGTTGCCTTTGTGAATTGTGAAACATAGGAGACTTGACAAAGTATGAACACAAGCTACGATTGTCTGGTATAAATAAATATACTTCAAGTTAGGAGAGAACATAGTTCCTTAAACAAAAACCACATGTCAAGCTGCCTAATTACGCGCGTCGATTTTCATATACATGCACGCTTTTTGGACTCAAATCATACATGAACAAAATACAGCAAATAATGCATTTTAAACAATTTTGGACCCACATATAAGTACCTCATTGTTTTTAGGTAATTTATTTATTTAATTACTCCAATCAACTGAAATCATCCTTGCAAAAAAATATTGAAATTAAATGTGTTTACTCAGTTGATTGAGATGTGAATGCATATTACCTGTGCGTGCGTTCACACCCTTTAGGGCTCGTTTGGATAGGGCGGTATCAACCGGGATCCCGGCCTAATACCGATTACCCGTGGAACCTCACCCCCATAAAAAAAAGTTACGCGTGTAAGACAAAAACTATATTTGGCAATCAACGGGATCCACGGAAAAAATCGGATCCCAGTCCTCCCCCGTGTAATCTCAGCTCCTTCTCCAGACAAGGGGAAAACAAAATCTCGCCCTCTCATCTCTGCTACCGCCGCCAGGAGGCTTCACGCCGCCGTTCCCCTGTCGGCTATCGCTCAGGAGGCCTCGCGCCGCCGTTACCGTGCCGAATAGCCTCACGACGCCTCCTCTCTTCCTCCCTTTTGCCTCCTCCTCCTCCTCATCCTCCATTTTTTCCTCTATAGCTGCTCCCTCCGTTTCTTCCTCACACGACCTCTTCTCTTCCCCATCCCTCCCAAATCGCCAGCTCTCTCAATCGGCGGTGGCGGAGCCCGAAGGCGTGGTGGTGGTCGCCATGGCCCATGGCCGGCAGCAATGACCCCACTCCTCCCTTTGATGTGGATCTTGGGCCCGAAGTTGGTGTGGCCGCAGTGATGGTCCCCATGGCCGGCAACAACGACGGCTCTCCGGTTCTCCTCCTCTGTTCGTTGCCTGTTCTTGACTACGTTGCCTATTCTTGCAGCAAGTTGGTGGCGTAAGTGCTCACCGATTTTGCAGCAGTAGTAGAAAGCAATGTTGTTACTTAACCTCCACCCCAATAAGATGCTGAAAAAAAAATCTTGTGATTTATGATTGTGTATTTTGACTTGCTATACTCTTTATATCTGTCAATTCTTGTGGCGTATGTGCACTTTGAGCTATGTTGTGAGCTTATGAATATATAAGTGAGCCAATTTAGGTGCATAAATATATCAGTGAGCCAATAAGATGGTATTGCTAGAAAATGACCTAGATGAGAGTTTAATTATTCTTTTCTGATGGTGTCGAATATGAGAGTTCAATTAATATAGAGGCTCTAATTCTTCTTTTTTTTGCGAGTAAATAGAGGCTCTAATTCAAGATATTTGTTTTAGCAGTTTGTTAACTGTAGAATGTTTGTGTTGATTCACATAACTGCTTTTAACCGTTTTGGTGAAGATTTGTAGTGCGCAATAGAAGAAATTGTATGGTTTGATCAAGAAATCAATCGTGGGCTGAAAATTCACCTTGTGCTAATAGTGATGATCCGTAGGCTCACATCTCATTTGTTTTGGAACACGTAGCTAGGTGTTAAATGGCACATCCTAGTTAAGTGGTTAATATTAATTAATTGATTTATTTATATTAGTATCTAATTAATTTTACTATCACTAGCTAATATATCTTTCAGCGAGAACAACATGCATCGCTGGTTTGACTTAATTTAGTGAATGACACTTTGTGATCAATTACCAACCCTTGTAATAACTCTATACTTTATTAATATGTAAAAGTCTTCTATTTGTGTATGCTAATCTACTCCTCTAGATTATTTAATCTCATTAGAGATTTTCCTTTTTGGTACGTACATATGTTTTCTTTAGTTGGAATTGGAATTATAGGTACTGGAAACCACCTGGAGTCCTGGCTAAATTGCGCCATGTTGTTAGGTGGCAATTTATGTTTCTCTGGATAAACCATTGTTTCTATCTATTGAACAAATAGAAACTGAGCCGATAGGTTCAGTTGATAAAATCGCACACCAAATATTACAGTAGTATAATAAGTAATTCAATATCATGTGGGTTTCTGATCAAAATATACAGTTATTCTCTTGAAATATTTCCAATTATTTCAATGTCAACATGCTTGTATGGATGGCTGTTAAAGTTCTATGTATAAAAATGAAAACATATCTACATCTTATTCAGTTGTTTTGCATGTGCTAAAGTTAGTAAGGATTTAATTTTGCAAGGTTAACATACGTCAAATTGTATTCTCTATTCAATTACTTATCTGTTAGCATCTCTGTTTTTTCATTCAAAAGAGGTCTGCTCGTCGGTATCACCAAGGTCAGTGGCCCGTCCATTTAGTTTCTATTTAATGTGCTTAAAATGGTTTAGTGTTAGTTTAGGGTTTAGGGTCATTTGTTTTAGATGAAATACTTGACATTAAACAGAGTGGCAATAGAAAAGGATGATGGCATCAACCACTCCTGATGACATACATGCTCAAGTCTGTATGGAAGTAGGGAAGGATGATGGCATCAAGTATGTACAAGTCTGCAATCACAAAAAGGATTATGACAGAGCAAAGCCTTGTTGTTAAATTATTTATGTGAAAACTGTGTATCAAATATACCATGAAACGTAGGTTGTCCAGTTCAAATTTGACATATCTTTTACAAGCTGAGTTATCAGAGTTAGTAGAGAGTTGCCTCTGTTCGAAATGTTTATTTTTCGTGAATATTGTTCTAACTGTACAGATTGAATTGAGTTCTAATGAGGTTTTTGTTTAAAAAACATGCTAAAGTAGTTGTTTGTCTCGTTAAGTACTTGAAGTTTTAAGTTTGTATTTTGATTTTTTTGTGACGAGACATTAGAAAGTTATTTTTTTGCATGATGGAGTAGTTCTTTTTTATTTTTGGCATGATGGACTACTCATTCCCTGCAGGCACTGTTTCTACAGCTAACCATGTTGCAGCCAAATGCTGCTATTGGATCGTGGATTCGTACAGGGGGTTACGGTGAGCCCAAGGGGTTCAACCACATCCACGCCGGTGGTGGTCACGCGGGGTCTGCCAGGTAATTTTGTCAAACGAGGCCTCAAGAGGGTCAGATTGTGAGGTTTTTTCACCATATATAGTTGTTTCGCTCGTTGGGATTTGATTCGCTCCTTCTTTTTTTAGTACTAAACTGGAATACTTCTCGGTTTCAGGGACAAGTGGTATTTGTCTCCTTTTATTGCTTGTTGGTGATCAGTGGGGTAGGGTGAGGCAGCGGCCGGGTATAAAAGGGTAAGGCTAATTGAGAGGATCGGAGGTGGAGGAAAGAGAAATGAACGGCGCCCATTCAAAACCGACGACGATTTGGTGACGACTTGGGAGTAAACGACGATTATCGTTGGACGATTGAAAAGGAGTCTGTCTGTGTTCAGAAAAAAGATGCGTTGTTCAAAGTTTTTAATGGACTTAGTACGTACTATTAGTAGTGTAGCATCGCTCGTAGTATAGTAGTATAAACAACTGTTGTCATGTTGACGTCGTTAATATGTCGTTGAAATGCACGATCCAGTTTTTCAGTTGAGAGGACAAGAGAGACTTTGTGTGTTTGTGTGACAGAAATGTGGATAATAAATGCTTCATGATCCACAGTTCCCTAAACCCTACTGTACTACTACTAGTAAGCTGACGATGATCCGCCCGCTTATGTGTATTATAGTAACACGATCGGCTGCATCTAGCGCTGTCCTTTGAACGAACCAGTTGCATGCATGCGTGCACACATGTTTAGGCATGGAGCCACGGAGCGATCGGAAGCAGCAGCAGCAGCAGCAGCAGCAGCGGTGGATTCAGTCAGTCTAAGCATGTTCATCAGGTCCCTTGTCCGGACGCCACCAAAGAAAGAGAGAGGCGCTCCTCTGCAATGCTGGCACACATCCCGGAGTAGTAGTCGCCACCATATGCATGCGTACGTATGCGTCCTCGTCCCAAAAACCGATGAGTCTGAGCGAGCATCACATGCATTGTAGTACAGTATTGCGCATTGCATGCCTTGTCAACAAGCGCGCATCTCATCAGCGCCAGGTGTTCTTGGCTGACGTGACCTGAGATTGAGAGCGCCACGTTACCACGGTTGCGAGCCACGTCTCCATCAGATACTGTACGAGCTTGTAGGGCGGCGGCACAGCACAGGCGAGAGGGCGAGGCCATGGTCATGCACAGCACACCTCTCGATCGCTCAGCGCTGCATGCACTCTGGGTCCCAGCCATGCAGGCAGGCAGCTGCTAGCTGACGTGGCTCAAAATGCTAGATAATTACTCCAACGTATAGTATACTACAAGTACTCCGCTTTGATGCTCCGCGCATCAAGAGCCTGGCCTCTGGCCGCCAGCTCGTCGCCCTCCCTTTCATTTAGCTGCTTTTGATGGCCGGCCGGCATGCATGCAGATGCAGGGCAGGTGTCCGATGGGACGTACGCCCGTCTAATCGGCAGCCGGCCTGGAGTACCGCATGATTCCGGCCCACTATACTGGTCGATCCGTCCGCACCGCCGGTGGATCGGTCGTCGTCGCCGCACCGGACGGCCAATAACCCGGCACGCTCCTTGTTAGAAGTAGTAGGTTTGTTTATCTCGGGGCCGATCGATCGAGGCGGCAGAAAGCGCGGGGGCTTTTTTTGACGCTGCTGTGGTTCCACGCGCTAGCTCGCGCGCGCGTGCGCGTGCGCATCGATTCTCACCGCGCCGCTTCTAGCTAGGTTTAGTGCTAGTACGGAGTACTACTAATTTTTGCGTTCATATTTCTCCTCCGGCCAGTGTGCGTCGTCTAGCTTTAGGCCTAACCCACGGTAGGAAGCTACTTAATAAGTAGTAGTAGTACTACTAGCCCGGAGGGGACCAGCCGGATATGTACAACGAGCTCGATCAGCTTATAGCTTTCTCCTGCAGCGAATATAGCTCGCGCTCCCAGAGTTTCTTATTCGAGTAATCGAGCTCTACGCCTTGAAAAGGCAACGACATGCCACACACGCGGTGTCGGCGTGCGTCGAGTCGAGACACACGCGCATCGCGTAGTTCTAGTATCTATCCATCGATCGGTGGACTAAAACGAAGGCAAACTAATCCTTCATCGTCGTGTACTGATGCTATACTATGCCGGTCAAAAACCATGCATGGCCTACGTAGCAGCTACGACGTGAAATGTGCATGTATATGCATGGGCTCCGCCGTAGGAGCGGCAGCAGCAGCAGCCAAGCACAAGATGCCAGCCGCCTCCGTCCTCTCGCTGACACACCCCCAGCCACTAAATTAAACTCTCCTCCCTCACACGGCTGGTAAATGAATGGATCGATCGAACATCTACAGTGACGTGGACGACGCGATAAGGCGGCCGGCCGGGGTGTCAGCCACAGTTGCGTCGTCGTCTTCCCTCGTCCGTCGTCGGCCACACCTTTGCATGCGCTTGCACTGCATCGGGAACCATGCACACGATCGACGATCGGACAGAGCTAGCTAAAGTGGGGAAATGCTGTGGCTTGCAACACGAAGTACTGCTACGTACTTACCTCCGTCCGGACGAAAGTGTCCGTTTGCAATACGCGTCACTTAAACGTTCTCAACTTCGATTATATTTATAGAATATATTAATAATATTTATTAAAATATAACTAAAAATAAATTTAATAATATATAATATTTATGATAAATATTAATAAATTTTATATATAATTAATTAAAATTGAAGAAGCGCTTTCAAGAGGGAGTATTAAAAAGGCTTCATCAGCAGTAGTAACAGTAAAAACTTGCACGGGTTCAAGGATAGCGTACGTGCATGCACGGCGCCTGGCTTTGATCTGCGGCAGAGAGGCGGGGTCTTCGTCGTCCCTGAGCGTTCGGCGGCTAGTAGGCTAGTAGCTTTTCTCGTGGCCCGGCCGGAGCTCCCCCTCCCTCTCCCTGCCGCCGCTGACACAACGCGCAGAGCAGAGAGAGGCAGAAAGCTCGTCGTCTCGCGCCCCCACCGGACGCTGCACGAATTCACCTTCATTCACGTGCCCTTGCCGACCTCTTCGTGTACTTCCGGCGCCAGGAGGCTTATCTCTCTCTCCGCTCTCTTCGTCGCAGGCGCGTGGGCTTGTTGTGTCTGTGGACGTGTTTTTTTGCCGCAAAGGTGGCCTGCTGGGTGCACCACATTTAGGATACTGTAGCATGTGTGCGCGCGCGTGTGTGCAGATCTGGATTACTGTGCACAGATGTACAGTACCTCATCATTACTAGCTAGCTAGGGTTTGCTCAGTCTTTCCTACCGGCTCTATTATTATTGTGCCGCTACTACTTCTACCTGTGATAGAACGCTCCCCTAGTAGTACAAAGGGCTCCGTACTAAATCTTGGCGCGGTTACAGTAGTACTAGTGATAGATAGCACACATCGTGATCGTGTCGTGGCTGAGGCATCTACGAATGTTTCCGCCGTCTCGGGCCGACAATAGATCTCGGTCCTGTGAAAAAGCCAGATTGGTTTGCCGCGCACGTTTTGTAACCTTTCCTTTACTATTTGTGTCTCCATCTATACGAGTATGATCATTTTTTTTTTTTGGCGAAGGGTGAGTATGATCAAAATTGTATACATGAGCACATTATGTATACTACTGTTAGGGCAACCACAATGTGAAAAAAAAACGGTAATAGACATTTAATGACTGGTAGGTGCCCAGTCTTACACACTGTGAGATACGGTAGTAGTTAAAACCAGGTAGTAGTCCAACAACCGATACCATGTAAATAAAATATAATATATATACAGTACCACTATTTACAATAAATAAAAACTATAAACTTCCAACCGTTGCTAATATTTTTTACTCCTGTGGGCTAGGCCTTATATCTAGTAACCATTGTGTGGTTTGTAATAGTTGCTGCCGACTGACACGGGAGCCCACAGCTGACACCGAAGTCGGTTCTACACATTGCGGTTGCTCTTACGTGTTACTCCCTTCGTGCCTCCGTCCAGTTTAGTCGACACTTGAACTCTGGACACAGAAAGTACTAATATAAGAGCAGTAAGAAAAATGGTGTCGTATACAAAAACAAAGAGGAAATGGGTAACGGTAAAGATGCACATTTCAAAGCGAGTGTCAGTTACAGTATATTCTTAAAAGTGTGTCGAGATAACTAAAACATCAATTATTGTGGGATGAAGTAGTATCAAATATGATAAATTAATCGTCTGGTTTATTTAGATTTGTTGATTGTTTGTGTGTCTCAAAAACAAAAACATTTGGCAGACAAATGTAGGGCATGCGTGCATGTTAGGAGCACTGTGCTTGTTCCACGCATGATCTCAGACATCCCTAGTCAGCACTGTACCGGTACTGTCTTGTCCGGGACACCTTCTAATTTTTTTTCCCGGGCTGTAGCATATGCCGCAGCACTGTGTACGACGAGCTGAATGAATCAGTACTGTCCCTGCATCAACAGTGCATAAACATGACCGGTCGACGTGATGGACAGAGCGGCCAAAAGCTACTCGATCGAGCTGGGACGACGACGACGCTCTCCGCCCGTTCTATCCATCAGGTGCAGGCAGGCAGGCAGGAAGAAGACGCCGAGCTGGCTGGATGAACGAGGAAGAGATGGGATTGGGAATCAGATCAAAAGCTTCCATGTTTGACCGGTTTGTCACGACACGAACGAACGACATGCACCGCGCAACGCAAGCACACAAAACACAACGCGCAACCAGTCAGTCAGGATCGTCAGGACATACTAGTGGTTCGCGGTCGGCCACTGATTTTGCATTTAGTACACCCTCAAGGAAGGCATCTTGCTCATCTCATGCAGTGAGTGCGCTAGGGGATCGGTCGGTCGATCGTTCTCGCTATCTCGTCTTGACAGCCGTAACTCCTCCTGCCGTGTGAGAGGAATAATAGGAAAGTAACATTGCTTTTGGGGTTTCTCTATGGCCAAAGAAGAATATAATTTTAAGGTTTTAAAAACTTGATGAGACCAGAAGAAGCAAGTAATAAGCTTCCGACCGTCTTTAGGACAGTAGGGTTTGCGGAACGAAAAATCTAACCAAATAAGGGGACCAGTGGTAGTACTGTACACTGCTGTAGCGTCTTGTCTTGAACACTTATTTCCGGACCAAGCCACACAAAAAGTACAGTACGAGCTGAATTTCTTAGAGAGGCAACAGTATGTGAACAGGACCGGCCGACGTGATGGACAGAGGCAAAGCTCACTGAGTGGGGCTGCAGGAAGACGACGGGCTGGAAGAGGAGCAAGACGATCAAAGCAAAAGGGCTTCTGCGTTTGACCAATTTCTCACTACACATGACACATACGTATTAGCAAAAAGCACAGCCCCGTGACCGCTCATCTCAGAGCAGTGCTGTCTAGCTAGCGATATGCGTGGTTGCTTACGACGATTATCGTACGTCTAACTTTTTATCACTATTCACGATATATACGTACGGTATAGTTAGCATAAATCAAGAAAACGGACAGTCATACAACAACACTCGGTTCCACTGATTATTGATGAGAGATTAATTAGAGAATAACTCTTTCTCGCTAAAAAAAAGTTGTAAAGAAGGAGTTCATCGGCGAGCACCTAAAATACAGTACGTGCGTCTTAATGAGCTTGGGTCCGGGGACCGGTACCGGTTACGTGCTTTCTCCCACACCTTCTCGCCCCCTCACCATCTGGGCACCAGCGGCGCGCCATCATCGCCAAGTCTCTGACGGCGCCGGAGCCAGCTCGCCGCGACTCGAGCCGTACCAAATAAAGGCTCATAATTGATCCAGCCATCGTCGCAGGAACTGATGAACCTCATTAGTTATCAGTGGAGCTAATCAAAACGATAGCAGCCGAACGTAGGAGAGAATCTGCAAAAAAAAAAAGAACAGGATATCGGAGGAGCCAATCAGTCGCCGAAACATGTTTCGCCCCCAGGTATCGGATGCACAGAAAGGTCTCATGCACAGGGCAGGCTTCTCTTCGAACCACTCATTAAACAATAATTAACCGGGCTTTTGCAGTTTGCGCATCATCGCAACGTAAGGTAGTACTAGTACAGATTTAGGGAGGCTAGTTAGTAAAATAACGCCCAAAGAAAAAGGTGCAGGCCTTTAGAATTGTCCTGAACAAATTACAAACTAGTACTACTCTTCAGTACTAGTACTAATAAACCGATGTCATGCATCTGCTTTGTAGGAACGCCACGAACCGAGTCATGTACGTGTCCACCCAGCCATTAGCCTTTAGCCTATCGCGTCAGGATACGTGTCCAACATACAAATACAGTATTTAAATTAACATATACTCCACACAACAAGCTTACGTACTGTATTTAAATTACTTGACCATTTGTCTTAGTTAATAAATTAGTTTACATGTGTAAACTATAATAAATGTTTTGTTGTGAAATATAAACATGTTTTTTGTAGAATATTAAACATGTTTTAAACGCCTCTAAAAATAAAAATCCAATAAAATATGTTTTAAGTGAGACAAAAGACTAAAGGTTATGTTCAAAGTCGATGACTCTAGCAAAATACGTAGGTTGTACGGCTACATCTCAAAAGGGCCAAAGGGAATCACCCACGCCATTGGGAGATAAGGGTATCTCCTCACTTTGGGGTATCACTTTTTCTAGAAAGAAAGACTATATTTTAGTATTTCAGCCTCCACATAGATCAATGTGCATACTTTGTTCCATTTTCAAAATATGACAGTTAGACAACAATTCTAGTTTTTTACTATATTTCTTATCCTTTTAAAAGCGGACGTAGTACTAGCAGCACTATAAGAAATTTGATCTTCCGTGACTTAATTTAGTGATAGCTTGTTTGTAACTAAAATATCACTAAGAAAACACATTGTCTCGGTGTCTCCATTATTTTATTACCGAAGTCTATTAACGAGTAACTTGTTTGAGGTTCAAAGCTAGGCTACTAATAGCAAGACGGGAATCGACCAAAGTCGGCATATAACTTAACCTGTTCATTCAAGATTTATGTGCATTTGATAGTAGAAAAGGCATCCAAAGATTTGGCAAAAGAAAAAAAAAACATCGACACAACGAGACTGAATGAACGAGATCCATGCATGACGGACAAGATGATGATATGAAAAATAGAGGGGCTTAAAGATGTCTAGCTAGCTAGTAGAACTTATATCCAAAATTAAAAGTGTGTATGCTATAGAATTTGTTAAGAATTTTGTCAATATTGCTACCCTTTCAAGAAAAGTTGATTATTCTAGCTAGGATATGAGGACTAGGTAGATAACAAATGTAGATTTAGTAGTATCTTTATGTGTGTTTTCAAGATGGTGGAAGCTCTAGTATGTTTAGGGGTTTGCATGCCAACTTTTCCCCAGTCAGTCATTAGCTTCTCAGTACAAAAAGTAAAGGAGGCCAAAGCTGCTAGAGCTAAATATTAGGTACTCCGTACCCCTAGTAGCTCTCCTTTGCTTGCATGCTTCCATGTGATTGCGCATGCATGCCAAGAGTTAGAAAATTAACACAGGCCAAGCATATGGCGGCACAGACGGATAAGGACTCCTCCTCTCTGGTTTAGTTAGCTAGTAACTAACAGTAATGATTAGTCGATGATCCTCTTGGGTTAGCACTTTGATGCCATGCTTAGCGCGTGATTTGATACGATAATAACGGAAGAAAAAAGCTATGCGTGGACATACAAAGCAAATCTAGTGCCACAGCTAGTCTCTCTTTTTCTTCCTCAAGGCACCTTGGAGAATCTCTCCAAGGGATGTAACAAACAAAAACAATCTCTCTCAAAAATAAAATTAAACATCTCCAACTAAATACCTAAAAACACTCCCGACTTTTATAAACTCCCTAAAACTATTATAACTAGAAACAGGGGAAAAGTTGGGCCGGGACCCACTGTAACTCCCTCTCATAAAAACACTCCCGACTTTTATAAACTCCCTAAAACTATTATAACTAGAAACAGGGGAAAAGTTGGGCCGGGACCCACTGTAACTCCCTCTCATATTCTTTTTTCTTCCATCAATCATCATAGTTCCTTTTAAATGAGATTTGGAACACGTAGGGGAATAGTTGGAGAAAGAGAGAAAAATTGTTCCCATTCATAGCTTTTAACTGTCCCTAAAAATAAGTTTGTAGAGCAAAATTATTCCATAATATCTAATGAAGATGCTCTCTACGCTAGCCCCTATTTGGACACATGGTACAGGAGAAAAGCGAGGATCCTAGTGGATAAGTTTGAAGCTTTATCATGTTGCCAGCCACCTTTTGATTTGGATCCGTACATGCAAAACTGTATGAGTCCTACCGAGGATGGCTTCTTATTTATGGTCAGAGGTCAGCATGAGCAAGCAGTACGTCCTTTTAGTTATTTTTTCATCGAAATGAAAAATAATTGTACTTGCAACTTGTCAAGTAGTATCGCAAAAAAAAAAGTAGATAATGTAGGATAGAATCATTTCCTCTGTTGGCAGTGTATCACTATTGCTAATCAACTTGGTGGAGATCAGAAGCCGGCCAGCCCATATTATTGTAATGCGGGCCTTGGATCTACTAGTAAAAATCATGGGCCTTCGAATCCCATGCATTCTCAATGTCACCACATAAGGCCCGTGATTGTGAAGGATGCGAATAAACCGTGCTGTCCGAATCCCAGAAACTCTCAGTTCATCGTCTGTTCTTGGAGGGCAGGCTTTTGTTCACCCATGAATCATCCGCTCCTCCGCTACCCTCAGCACAAGATTCAACGATCTGTGCACAAAAGAACGATGACATGTGCTAGTTTCGTGGCCAAGCATAAACGATAAACAACTGCAGCTCAGTACTGCGTCCATCCATGGATTAATCAACAACGGTTAAGTGACAGCAGGAACAGTTGACTAATCCATGACACAGTGCCTCGGTGATTTCGTGCATCCCAGCGGGCCCCACCGACTGCTTCTGACTGCTGACCGCCAGGCGACTTCTCCTCCCCACCCCCACGCTCCCTCTCCTTCCCGGCCGGCGCGCTCTCGACGCTGCACCAATGGCGACTATCTACCCGGCATTCCTCGTCCTTGTCCTCGTATGCTCCGGTGCGGCCCACGGCTTCTACCTCCCCGGCGTCACACCGACACCGGTCGACTTCCGCAAGGTGGTAGATTCTCTCCTGGTCTTTCGCATTTCCTGGCCGGATCGAGTTCTTGGTTTAGGCGATTCCTCATATGATGCTGGATACCGTGTGTTCGTGGTGGCTGGTTGCAGAACAACCTGCTTGCCGTGAAGGTGAGCCAGCTGAGCTCCTTGAAGGAGATGCTGCCCTACTCCTACTACTCTGTCCCCTTCTGCAGGCCGCGCACCGTCACCAACAGCGCCAACAACCTCGGGGAGGCCCTCCGCGGCGACCTTGCCGAGAACTCCCTTTACGAGGTAGTAGTAAATTCCATAGCAGTTAGGACTTGTAGTAGTACTATTACAGTACTATAACATTAGACACTATCCTGTAATTCATTAATTAGCTCGGTGATGTTTTGATGTTGCAACTGTGATTGCGATGCAGTTCGAGATGATGGAGCCTAAGCTCTGTCAGATTGTATGCAAGACTGTTCTGTCTCAACAGGGTGCCAAGGATTTCATGGACAAAATGGAAGATGAGTACCGTGTAAACATGTGAGCCTTGCTGCCTCCACGGCTGCACACCAGACACCATGCAAAAGCAGATCCTGATCTTCAGGAGGTTAGAGTGTGAGCCTTGTTTTTCTGATAATTTTTTTTTTGGCTTGCAGGATTCTTGATAACCTTCCTATGGTTAACCCAATTATGATATGGGATAGTCCTTCATTCTACCAACAAGGTGTGCCCATGGGTGTCGTAGCCATGCATGCCGAGGTGGGTGATGATTTTGCTAGTTTGCTAAGAGTTTTTTTTTATATGGAAAAAGGGAATATGAATATCGATGTATTCAGACTATGAAACGTGTCTTTTGATTCCAACGTCCTTGATGCAGAGTAATTCCAGGACGTATCTCATTTACAACCATTTCACATTTCTGGTGAAGTATCACAAGGTTGCACACACCGATTTTGCTAGGATTGTGGCCTTCGAGGTCCAACCACGCAGGTAATCATTATGATTATTCATCCCTGAGATGAGAGTGCATTTTCTATATGGGTTTCTGGTGTGATACTCGCTGTCATTTTTATTTCCTTATGTTCTTAGCATATACTTGTCATATCTCTGCTTCAGTGTTCAGCATGAATTTGATGGGGACTGGAAGGGGAATGTGACACGCCTTAAAACCTGCGATCCACAATCAACACATTTTGTTGTGACCTCTGGGCCTCAAATTATAGAGGCTAACAAAGAGATCATTTTCACCTACGACGTTAACTTTGAGGTAATGGTTCGACTGTTCTGCTCACCGAACTGTTTTGTCGGTAAACAACCCTTTGATAAAGACCCAGCATTCTCTGCAAGTTGCAGATACTTGGGGCCTATTTTTTTTTTAATTATTGCCAAACTTATAATTTTCTAATCTTTCGTTTTTGTTTATATGTTGTGTCAAGCAGGAAAGTAATATCACATGGGCATCCCGCTGGGACGCCTACAATATGATGACTAATGATGCTTGGTTTTCTGTTATCAATTCTCTGATGGCAGTCCTCTTCCTCTCTGGGACAATTGCCGTGATCTTGCTCAGGATTCTGTACCGCGACATTTCAAAGTACAACCAGCTGCTCGAGAGCCAGGAGATAACCCAAGAGGAATCAGGATGGAAGCTCGTCCATGGTGATGTGTTCAGGCCTCCGGCAAACACTGACCTTCTGTGCGTTTATGTGGGAACAGGCGTACAACTTTTTTGGATGGTGCTCTTCAGCTTGCTGTTCTCCATCCTTGGACTCGTCTCATCTTCAAATCGGGGAGGGATCGTTACGACCATGCTCCTTCTCTGGGTCTTGATGGGCCTGTTTGCAGGGTACTCCACCGCACGTCTTTCTAAGATGTTCAGGGGCTCAGAATGGAAGATGATCACCATCAAGACGGCCATGATATTCCCAAGTGCCGTGTTTGTCATATTCTTCATCGTCAATGCTCTCCTCTGGAGGGAGAAATCTTCCAGTACCGTGCCATTTGCAACCATGTTTACAATGGTTCTCCTCTGGTTCGGCGTCTCAGCACCGCTGGTCATCGTTGGCAGCTACCTTGGGTTTAAGAAGCCCACAATGGAAGACCCGGTGAGAACAAACAAGACACCGCGGGCAATACCAGAGCAGCCGTGGTACATGAACCCGATCATCTTGACGTTGGTTGCAGGCATCTTTCCCTTCAATGCGGTCCTCATAGATCTCCCCTTGATCCTGACGTCAATATGGTTGCACCAGTTCTACCACATCTTCGGGTTCCTGTTCCTTGTCTTCGTGGTGCTGATCCTCTCCGGTGCTTCGATTACCGTTCTGCTCTGCTACGTCCAGTTATGCAGCGGGGATTACCATTGGTGGTGGAGGCCCTACCTGACCTCCGCCTCGTCAGCGTTGTACCTCTTCTTGTACGCTACATTCTATTTCTTCACGAGGCTGGAGACCAGGAAGGCGACCTCCATCGTGCTCTACTTCGGCTACATGTTCATAGTGTCATACGCCTTCTTCGTATTCACGGGCACCATTGGCTTCTATGCCTGCTTATGGTTTACAAGGCTTATGTACTCTTCGTTGAAGATTGACTAGGAATATAGCTAGAATTGCATCACCAGTTAACTAGGAATACAGAATTGCATCATGAGTCGATCAGTTACATACTCCTTTAAGAGAACACTACTGAAGGCCAAAGCCTACCTGACATTTATAGATGGCGTTTCACACAGTTACAGTTACAGATGTGAGATAGGAAGCATATAGATGTATTCAGGCTTGTACACTGTAAAAAGTATGCTACTGATTCAGGTATCTTTAAGGGATTTAGACCTCCTTGGGAATGGAGGATTTTTTTTTTCTTGTGGAGTTGAACTTGTTTCTATAAAAATTTGTGGAATTCAGGTACACTCCCTGTTTCTTGTGCCCGTACTTTCTAACATAGCTTTATGATGGTGCTCATACTTCAACACATCGTGCTTCTAGTATCATTGAACTTTGTGTACGGTGTACTGACGTGGTTTTGTTTGAAATCGAGTTTTAGATGACAAAAGATTCACGACCTCTACAGTCCCTAGGGATTCTGGTGCAATTTGTTTCATTAACTAGTGTTGGTGGATTTGCACCTTGTGAAAAAATCCTGACGGTAAACGCACAGGCTGCGGTAGGTGCATGCTGCTTTTGGCTGGTTGACTTCATGACAAGGACCGTTCCATTACCCCGTTTTCCAAGATGATTTGGCGGTCATAAGAAACTGCCAGTGATTTCCCGGATTCCTGAGGCCTGTGTTGCAGCCACCGAACAGCAAGACAGTGGACACCTGCACTCTGCCGTAGTGGGATGCGCAAACCTGTTTGTGTTTCTTGGGGAAGCGCTGAAGCAGGGACACGTTCGAATCTCCACTGACTGAGCCCAGTGATGCTCCAATATCGGTCGTGACAACTGACTGACACGCCATCAGCAACTACTGTAGTAATCTGTTAATCTCACCGCAGATGCAGCAGCATAAAATCAACTACCTGTGCTAAGGTTTTTATTAGTACTTCTAAGGAGTAACTCCCTCCCCTTCACATTGTGCTCTCCCAAAGGAATTTTTTTTTTTTATGAATCTTCCCAAGTACCAGTACTTGTACGCTTCTTTGGGGGAAGAAAAAGTAATTAAGCGCCGAGGCTCTGACCAAGTTGCAGTTTGTGTTGTGCGGCGTAACGTAACCAAGTTGGCCTGCGTAACGTGTAGCCTAATTTAATTCACATACGAAAAAAAAAAACAAAAAAAAACATGTAGCCTAATTTAACCCGAGCTTGCATCCGTTTTGAGAGATTCGTGCCGTGGGTCCCACAACCTACCGGGGCCTTTTTGAGTTTTGACCCGTCCGGAATCCGCGATCCCATGGGCCCGGCCGGCAAGTACGCGAGGCGAGAGACGCGCCGGCGATCAAACACGACGCTCTAGACCCACCAGCCAGTGTCTCACGAAAACCCCGTGCCAACCCTGCGGGGACACCCGTCAAATCCAAGCAAAGGCCACTCTCCAACTCCAGCCGGCGGGCAGGCGAGCGAGCGAGCGACGACTTCCCCCTTCCGCCGCCTACTCCCCCTCCCTCCCCGCGCACTCTGATTCTCCCTCCGCCACCCATGACGACGACCTACCCGGCGCTGGTGCGCCTCCTCTCTGCCGTCGTCGTCCTCCTCGCCGGCGCCAGCGCCGCAAGTGGATTCTACCTTCCTGGCGTCGCCCCTGCTGACTTCCGCAAGGTTCCCCCGCCTCTCTCTCTCTCACACACACACACATTTCTTCCTCAGTTGGGTCGGTTTAGGTTCTTCATCTCGGCGCGACGCGTCCTCCTCAAATCCCGGGTTGCTGTCGCTTGATTGCAGAAGGACCTGCTCTCCGTGAAGGTGAGCCAGCTGAGCTCCATCAAGACGCAGCTGCCCTACTCCTACTACTCCCTCCCCTTCTGCAGGCCGGAGACCATCGTCGACAGCGCCGAGAACCTCGGCGAGGTTCTCCGCGGTGACCGCATCGAGAACTCTCTGTATGTGGTAAGTACCGTACAATATACTGTTCTAATGTTCAGTTTGTTCACCTCCCCGGAGTGTATAGTTGTACCTAGCTATATAAATCAGAAATGATCATTTCCATATGTTTTCTAGAATTAACTAGGTGCTCTTGTAATGATTCAATTGTCATTGCAAATGCAGTTCGAGATGATGGAGCCTAGGCTGTGCCAGATTGTGTGCAAGGTCGCTCTGAGTCAAGATGACGCCAAGGATTTGAAGGAAAAAATCGATGACGAGTACCGAATAAACATGTGAGACGATAATGCTCGATGGTAGATGAAACAGGGACTCAGATGATACTTCAGCTGACTGTAATTGACCCTTTGATTCTTGCGACTTGTAGGATCCTTGACAACCTTCCTCTGGTCGTGCCGATTAAGAGATTGGATCAAGAGGGGCCTACCGTGTATCAACTCGGCGTGCATGTCGGCGTCAAGGGCCAGTATTCTGGGGTGGGTCGATGATCTGCTAGTTATCTAGGTAGACCTATGAAATCAGCTTGTGCCAAATTTCTTATCAGAAAAATCTTGAATGCAGAGTAAGGAAGAAAAGCATTTTATCCACAACCACTTCGCCTTCCTGGTCAAGTATCACAAGGATGTAAATGCTGATCTTGCTAGGATCGTGGGCTTTGAAGTTAAACCTTACAGGTTCAGTATTCATTCCTTTTCCTAATTTTTTTAGGGGAGTCAGTATTCATTCCTCGAACTGAAGTTATTTGTGATGATTTCTGCTGGTACGTTTTGCTGTCATTCTATACTTGATGTTTATCATATATGCTGCAGCGTTAAGCATGAATATGATGGTGAATGGAAAGGGACTGGCACACGCCTTAAAACATGTGATCCACACTCACGGCGTCTAGTTGCAGATTCTGATTCGCCTCAAGAAGTAGAGGCCAATAACGAGATCCTTTTCACCTATGACATTAACTTTGAGGTAGATCCAGTTTTCAGTTATTCTGCGTTTCGGTTTTCATACAGGAGTAGATGCTCAAACTTTTCTTCCACAAAGCATATAATCTTCTGAGTTCATATTTCATATGGTGTCGTGCAGGAAAGTGAGATCAAGTGGGCATCTCGCTGGGATACCTACCTTCTGATGACAGACGACCAAATCCATTGGTTTTCAATTATCAATTCTGTGATGATAGTCCTCTTCCTATCTGGGATGGTTGCCATGATCATGCTACGAACTCTGTACCGTGACATTTCCAAGTACAATCAGCTAGAGAATCAGGAGGAAGCTCAGGAGGAAACAGGGTGGAAGCTTGTCCATGGAGACGTATTCAGGCCTCCAGTCAACGCCGACCTGCTGTGTGTTTATGTTGGCACAGGCGTACAGTTCTTTGGAATGCTGCTCGTGACATTGTTGTTCGCCATCCTTGGCCTCCTCTCGCCCTCGAACCGGGGAGGACTCATGACAGCTATGCTTCTCCTCTGGGTCTTCATGGGCCTGTTGGCAGGGTACTCTTCCTCACGCCTCTACAAGATGTTTAGAGGATCAGAGTGGAAGCATGTGACCATCAAGACGGCCTTGATGTTCCCTGGCATCGTGTTCGCAATATTCTTCATCCTGAATGCCCTCATATGGGGCGAGAAATCCTCCGGTGCTGTACCATTCACCACCATGTTTGCACTCGTCCTCCTCTGGTTCGGCATCTCCGTACCGCTTGTCTTTGTGGGCAGCTACCTCGGGTTCAAGAAGCCTGCCATGGAAGACCCAGTGCGGACGAACAAGATACCGCGCCCGATACCCGAACAGCCATGGTACATGAACCCAGTTGTCTCGGTACTGATTGGAGGCATCCTGCCCTTCGGCGCAGTGTTCATTGAGCTCTTCTTCATCCTGACGTCGATCTGGCTGCACCAGTTCTACTATATCTTTGGATTCCTGTTCCTCGTCTTTGTCATCCTGATCCTGACCTGTGCCGAGATCACCATTGTGCTCTGCTACTTCCAGCTCTGTGGCGAAGACTACCAGTGGTGGTGGAGATCCTATCTGACGTCTGGTTCCTCGGCGCTGTACCTCTTCCTGTACGCCACGTTCTATTTTTTCACCAAGCTGGACATCACAAAGGCGGTCTCCGGCGTGCTCTACTTCGGCTACATGCTGATCGCCTCCTACGCCTTCTTCGTACTCACAGGCACCATCGGCTTCTGTGCCTGCTTCTGGTTCACCAGGCTTATCTACTCTTCGGTCAAGATCGACTAGAGGTGCACGTCTTGCATTGTCAGTTTGAGAATACTGGGTAGGAGAAGGGCCATCACAAATTCAGAGCGTAGTCATAAGTAAGTTTATACGATGTGAAAAATAGGCTGCCTATTAAGGTGTTCGAGTTTAATTGCAGTTTGATTCAGTTGAGGCTAAACTATTGTACTTTGATGTCACTACTTAGGTACTGGTACATGTTTTATCTTTGCAGAACACGTTTCAGATGGTACAGTCCAATGATTTGACAATTCAAACATGTTTACAGTGCTGTTTTAAGTCTTGCGCATTTTTTTTTCTTTTCTAGGAAAAGCAAAAGCCTCGTGCTGTTGTAATTCTACTATGCCTTGTTTGAAACCGAGTTGGGAGTCGTACACTCGCCTGGCGGATGACAAGAAAAGAAGAGACATTCTTCAGTAAATTCAAGTCATGTTCACTGATAAAAAGACAGCACAGAAGCAAACTACACGAACACGACGCGTACATCCAACACAACACAACAGGATAAGAGCTTATTGGACCCTCGTTAAGCAAGCTAATCCTTCAGCAGCACAGACAGCTTGGTCTAAGCTCGGCGAACCGGCTGGTCATCCCTGTTCTTCGGACTACTGCCGAACATGAAGTAGCTCAGGGCACCGACTACGACGAGACCACCGACGGCCAGCGTTGTTGGGCTGTAGCGCCGCAGCGAACTGGATGGATGCGATGACGCTGACGACGTGCGCTTCAGTGGGTCGTCAGCCATGGACGCCCACCACTTCATCTTCTCCGGCAGCATGACGGACGATCTGCTCCTGAAGAACTCTCAGGTTCGTGGTAGGCCTAGGCAGCTGTTGTTGCTCACAGCGTTACAAGAAGGTGCGAGAAGCAACTTTATGGAGGCATGTTAAGCGGCAAGGGACACGCACTGGGCGACACGCGTTGGTGCGTGACCTGACTTCGTGGCACTCGCACCGTCGCACGTAGTGGTGGCCTCAGACGAAGGTCGTCTATAGAATTCTAGGTGCACCTTAGTCCCAGGGAACTTCTAAATGGCCAAATGGCCCGGTCACATACCTTTTGTAACTATCCCTAAAAAGGGTTTTGGTGAACAGATTAGGAACTGAACTAGAGCAAAGGCACAACAGTACAGTAGTTTACTGAACTATTGGACGCCGAACTGCTTAATTTTGTTTCTATAGGCTACTCTCCGTTTTTAAATTGTTGACGCTTGCTAGTCCAAATTTAAACTAGCATACATCAACAACTGAAAAAACAGAGGTAATATACAGTACTACTACCTTATACAGCACAGGCATCACATAAATACATTTCCATTTGAATTCTAATAGGTATGACATAAACCTCTAAAGAATGGTAATTTACAAGGCAGAAGTTCAGGGTTCTGATCAAGTACCTCAACAGATTAGAACGTTGAGAAACGATCAGTTGATTCGCTGGTCCTTTGGCAGGTATTAAGTACTGTTACTCTACAGAGGCATCAGTCTCTTGTATTTGAAAAACCAAAGAAAGAAGCAGAAGATTAAAACGCCAACCACTCCAGTAACTACGAGGACCCACTGGAATGCATTATGTATGCTGAAAATTGAAGTCTGGAAGTTCATCCCAAATATCCCGGCAACCACTCCAAAAATAGCGACAACAAATGTTGCGGTAGTGAGCAGAAGCTCAAACTGAATCAGTTGGTTCCGCACATTATCCTGAGAGCACATCAAAGTCATACGAAATCAGTTTACCCTGAGCCGAAATAACCTGAATGAGAAGAGTATGTAATATATTATTGTACCAGCTGAATGTTGATAAAATCTTCAGTGTCATCAATGTATTCTTTGAGCTGAAACAAGGGGAGCATATCAGACCCATTGATAACTACTGAAAACAACCAGGTACATTAAAGATAGATGGCTTATTACCGAGGTCAGCTTATTGAGAGTGCTGTCAATGACAACGAAATATGCTTCAAGTAGCATCTCCAGCTCTTCAATATGTTCTTTAGCTGTGTTATCAGAGCTCTTCACGCTGTCATGCCTACTTCTACACATGCTGAAAGCTTTCTCCAGCTTTCGTGATTCGGTGGGTGATGAGACTGGGGATACAGGAGCTGACACTGACGTTCCCACACCTGCAGCCGCTGGATTGTATCCCAGCAAAGACTGTTCACCATAGAAAGATGATTCCATTCTCAACTTTTTCTCGGTGAGATACATCTCGGCCATATCACCATCATCATCCATTAGCTGTTCTATTTCATCCCTGACCTATTGGAAACACTAACAATTAGAGACTTGATCAAAATTAGTGATCAGAAATACGAAGCACGCTTGAGATTAGGATGTGTCCTTGTTACGGACGTATCAGTCGTACCTTCTGAACTCTTCTGGTTAAAGCAACTAGTCGACTTTTTAGCCGCCGAACACGCTCCAAATTTAAAGTACTAATTTTTGAAGTCAACTCATCTAGCAAAGGATAGGCTTCAATTTCCAATTCTGCTGCCTGAACAGGAGATAACACACAAAGATTTTAGAAAAAAGAATATGACCAAAGATTTGGGAAACAATTTAGGGCAGCTTCAATCAAGTAAAGACATAAATGCCTCATACTTGAGAACTGCAATAGAACAAAACATATGGATAGCAAAGTCTCCACTTAATACCCTTATATCAGCAATGAGTATCCGGCCCAGAATGATTCAAAAAAGTCTATTGTCAGAATGAACGAAAAAGGTTATTGTGGCCTGTGTTACTATGCGTTTCAAATGTTACTGCACGGTGCCTGTGATGTTTCTTGCATATACAATTTTTATAAACATAATAATATCAACAGTAAAGATATTGTTGTTGTTGTTGCATTGATAGCTTCCTGTTGGCCAATATAATCACCTCATCAAACCAAAAGCACAGGTGCTAGACATGACAAATGCAACATAACATGGTTCATGCAGGACACCGTAGAGCACAGAACAATGTAACATTCATTCCAACATCTGAAATCAGGCTGTCATGAAAAATAACTACTATCTCTTGTACTATTCACAGTTATGATTCAACAAGATATGTCACCAATTATTTAATACTGCAGTTGGTCAGTAGGTAGGTTGACACTGCAACGTATTTGGGTGTTTAAAGTCTGTCGATTCGATTCATTATTCTCTGCGCTACTGTAACTTCTTACAATAGTCTTTAACTTAAGAGTGAATTCTTTATTTGCCATCCAAAATATAGGTTTCTCTTATGTGTCATTGGTTTCAACTATTTCATCCCTGCTATGGCACTTACATTACATCATTTTTTCATCTCAATGTCCGTAATATTTCTCTCTTCACTTGAAATGTGAATTTTAGACACCATAACATGACAGTATGCACTCAAATCATAATTCAATGTAAACCTTGAATCTTCCAACATGAATTCATTCGAGGGAGGATGAATTCGTTTGAGGGCAATCACTCACATTACGGTTTGTGAGTAATCATATGTAGTTGATTGAGTGATAAAAATAATTATTAGGATTAAAAAATAACAAGCTTAAAGGTTCTTGGAGTAAAATTTTCATTTAGATATAGCACAAGTGGCACATAAGAGATGAAAAATTTGAAACCAGTGGACATAAGGTATTTTGGATGGCAAAGAAAGGATACGTTTCAGTGGCATAAAAGAAATTTTCTATTAATCTAATATGGTATCCTTGAAACAATACCTAAGATCAAGTAACTCATTTGTATCATAAGTAAAAGAGCATCACAGTGAAGGCTTTAAAGTTAAAAACTGTGAGGTATTACTCCATTTTCAAATCTGGAATTCATCTTCCGTGTTAGGGAGAATTAAGCAATTGAGTATTGACAAAGTAAACCACATATGATCCATAGGAAAAAAAAAAAAGCACCAGCTAGTGGTTGCGTAGAAGAGAATGGATTAAAATTCACATAGAATGGCACCATCCCCTAATCAGCCACACAATTAATAACACATAAAAGAAAACAAAAATCGGAGGAAGAAATATATGAGTGTCGATGGTGACCTGTGCGTCGAGGAAGGAGCAGGCTGCCTCGAGGGCGAGCTCGAGCGCGCGGAATTCGAAGGGGAGCTCATCGCCCTCGGCGCGCTGCAACAGGCGGCGCTGCAGCTCGGCGGCGTACTGTAGGACGTAGCTGTCAAGGGAGTTGAGGAGGAGCACCTCGTCGGCGGTGATCACGCATCGGATCTGCTCGAGGTTGACGACGATGGCGCGCTCGCGGCCGAGGATCGTGGAGGGGTACACGAAGAGCGGGTCGAGCAGGCGGAGGTCCCGCGCGGGGAGCTCGCAGCGCCGCATCATGGTGGCCTTGTCGATCTCGAGCGTCTGCACGGAGGCCGTGGCGGCCTCGACGCGGATCCAGCTGCGCGTGCCACCTCCGCGCTTTTTGAGGTTGGGGACGTCGAGGCCGCCTGGGAAGCGGCGGCCCACGGGCCCCGGGAGGGGCGCGGACGGAAGCGCGGGAGATGAGGCCGAGGCGGCGTGGGACGGGTACGCGCGGTGGAGGAGTGGCTGCTTGACGGAGTCCGACGCGGCGGCGGCGGCGGCGGTGGCCATGGCGCGCCCGCCGGAGAGTGATTGGTCGGCCGGCGAGGAGGGCTGCTGCCTGTCCTTCCGGTCCCGGGCTCTCTCGGCTGTGGGGCCTTTTGCGGATGGGTCCCTCTACGATCTCGAATTCGAATACGGTTGCGTTGCGTTAGCGGATTGATTGGCTATGATGAAAGGCCGCGCGCGCGCGCTGTGGTGGTGGTTGAGTTGCGTGGAGCAAAGTGAAAGGGGATTGTCCAGGTGACACGATCGAGCTTCTCTTTCAAACGCGGCATCTCCGGTGAGGTGAGGTGGTCATGGAATCTCTGATGTTCCATGTGCGTAACTTTTTTTTTCTGTTTTTACCGACATGACATGAACAGCCTGATCAGTGGATGCAGATAATAATGTAGTAATCTCCACCGATGCGCGTGCTGATTAGACGAATCTCGTGATATTCAAATGTAATTTTTGGAAACAAATAACAAACTGAGCAGAAGCAGGAATGTATGGGGTGCCTTCTGCTGATCACCTGATTCACCTCCCCTTCATCTGCGAACTTCAACGGCAGACCGTCGCGTTTTGCAGGCCAAAGAACTTTCAATATATAAACAAACAAGTTGGTCGAGTCACTTTCCGTCATATTATTTTCTTATTAATCGCATTTTCGTAACTTCGCTGACGAAGATGAATGCTTATTATGCATTGCTCCCTACAAAAAGCCTGGCAAGTCGATCGGATTGGTTACACGCTGCGACGGCACAAAACCGGCTTACTAGCTTGGCCGCTAGTAGCTAGTAGCACACACAGAGCACAGGTACTTACCAGCTTTGGTTGGACATCCGTTTCCACGGCGTGGACACAATTGGAAGCGTCTGATCGAGCCTCGTGTCACGTACTGGGCTTTGATCCATCTAGAAACGCTTATACATTCTTTGATGGAGAGAATAAGAGTAGTATCAAGACAGGTCAATCACCAGTTTCGTTTTTGCTCTTTTTATGCAATTTGCAACTTGGTTTCCTTGCTAGCTATTTCGTTTCGCAACTTGGTGGAAGACTGGTTGTAATTTTGTTGTTTTTGAAGTAATGAAATTTCGAACGGGTATTCTGGCGTAGAAAAAAAAATCGAGACAGGTCAATCTAACATGATACGAGGACAAGAAAGAGAAGATGTTCCTTTGGAACACGAATAATGTCATCATCAATCAGATCAATCTAATTTAATCTGTCCGCACAATATCTGCATCTCTTCCCCCACAATAAAACAGGGGAGAAGCGAAATTCAGCAACGACGTACTACGTATACAGGTTGCGGTGCTGGTGCAGACAAAAATTAAGCGATGCTAGTAGCAAGATGAAGAGGGATCGATATATATCGATCAAACGTACTGTACAATAGTAGTATGTCCTTTGTCGACGGGCATGAAGATGAAAATAGGTGGTTATCCATATGGATGGTCGCTCACATGCACATCACATGTGGAGCCACTCGTCGTCGTCGTGGACCTGGTCGTTGACGTAGTACCTGTACCTGTCGAGGTCCTCGTCGGTGAGGCCGTACTTGAGGCGCCAGTACTCGAGCCTCTCGTCGGCCTCCCGCATGTTGCTCATCAGCATCTGGTACGCCACGTTGATCCTCTGGAAGTCCACGCCGGCGTCGTCGTCCCTCTCGTTGTGCTTGCAAACGTCAGGATGATACTGCACGCATGGACGTATGGCGGGGAAAAAGGTAAGTCAAGAAGACGGATTATATATATATATATATATATATATATATATATATATATATATATATATATATATATATTTATTTATTTATTTATTTAAAAAAGACAAAAAAAATCAGAACAAGAAAGCGCACACACGCACCATGAGCGTGAGGCGCCGGAAGGCCTTCTTGACCTCGCCCCTGGTGGCCCCCGGCCGGAGCCTGAGCGTGCGGTAGTGGTCCTCGGCCAGGCCGCCGGTGGCCGGCATCCCACCACCAGCCGCACCGACGCTGTTGCACCGGATCGAGAGTCCGCGCCTCGCCGGCCCCGTCGCCTTCCGTCTCCCCCACCCCTCCACCGCCGGCAGCGCACCGGCGGCCGAGGTCGACGGCAAGCACACGCCAGCAGCTCCGCCAACGGCCATGCCGGGTACCACGACGAGCGTCTGAAAGCTTTGCTCTGCGAGAGCGAAGAAACGAACGCCACGAACGATCAGATCGAGCAAATTCTTCGTGTGCTGTGATGAGCCCGTGACTGCGGTGATGAAATGAAGTGCTTGTGGATTGGCCGTTTGGGGGTGGGGGCCTCTTCCCCGTGGGATTAAATAAGGGAATACTAGGCGAACTGCCGGGCTGGGCTGCGCTGTCAGCGGGCGAGATCCTCCACGTTTGGCTCACGGTTAACTGCCGCTATTTTGTTCTCTGGCGCGCTGGCCTTCTTCCCGCACGTTGAAGGCTTTGGATGGACAGCCTGCGTGCGTGTTCCTCCTATCCGTTCCCCGCGGCGGATACGACCAGACGCGTGGGATCGTTGTCGGTGGAAACGGAAGCGTCCCGGGGATGGGGAGGGGGAGGTACGACGACCGTCCGAAACAGTGTGAACAACGACGAGCGACGAGTCCAACGCCTACTGCCGCACGCAATCTCTCCCCACCCCAGGGTTTCTTTCTCTTCCTTCTTTTTACCTCGGTTCTTCGGATCCTCGTCGTTCGTCGTTGCTGACGTCCCTGTCTCGGGCTGCAGCTTTCGAGCTGGACGGTGGGTGAAAGCAGCAAGGGAGGAAGGAAGAAGGTTCGCTGCAGCTCCAACCAAAGACGTGCGTGCGTGCGTGCTGGATCTCGATATTTTCTGCCTTTACCTAATATCTTCTCCACCTTTTTTTCTAAATGGCTCAATTTTTTCAAAATGTTCTTCATTTTTTGTTGGTGTAGTTTGGCTTGCTTTCTGACCCGTTCACGTCCCACTCTTACGTGGTGATGAAATGTTTTCCTCCCTCCGCATTTCTGCGTGCAAGTTGAAACTGCTAGAAGGATTTTTTTTTTTCATGTATTTCCACGACAAAGCAATGGTTCAAGCCCGGTTAAATGCGGACCAATCGCCGTCCCATTGTGTGACTCGATCTACGACGTAGTACTAGCACTCTGTATGTACTACTACTACAGTACTACAGTGCTCGTACTAGAACGTAATCCTTTTTCGTGTGCTTGTCGACGATTGACGTTGTCCAAAAAGAAAATAATCCTTCCTCAAAATTTTGTTTTCACGGTTTTCGCGCCAGAGCTGATTCACGGTTAAGCAAGCGGACAAAGTACGGGAAGTTTTCTCACCAAAAGAAAAAAAAAAGGAGAATAAACAAATTGGGAGACTGACATTTCTGATGATTGTCCTCTGAATACTGTTAACTCGTAAAACAACCTGATCTGGCTCGAGCTTATGCTAATAATAGAAAAACACAGAATGATTAAACTCACGTTTTAAATTAGGAAGAATCGATCCGGAACATGTAAAGGCACATGAAACAAGCGACATAACCGCCATCATCTTAATTTAAGCATCCCAGTTTTATCCGTCCTCTGAACGTTGCTGAGCTAGACGGCAGCATCAAGGCAGCCCAATCTCCTCGCGCAGGCCACGCTGCTATCCAGGATATCCTCCAACCCGTACTTGTACCTGAAACCCAGCTGCCCCAGCTTGTCAACGGCAGGTCGCACTCTCGTCACCGCTTCGGTCCTGATCGAGGCAGATTAGATTGACCACAACGGCAGAGTAATAAATCACCTTCGAAATTTCGTAGTAATAGTGTTGTCAGGCCGGTGAGATCGAGGTGAAGGGCTTTGTATACGTACTCTTGGAGGACGTCGAGGTGAGGGGACCTCTGGACGTAGTGGCGGACGATGTCGTGGATGGTCGGGTACGCGGCGGCGCAGAGGAACCTGCCGGCGACGACGGAGGGTCTCCGCTCCATGCAGAAGATGAGCGCGTCGCAGGCGTCGTCCACGTGCACCAGCGCCACCGACCCCAGCAGCCTCTGCAGCGTGCGCAGGAACCTAAAGTAGGGCTTGTTTCCGGACACGGGCGACACGGTGCTCTCCAGCGTCTCCGGGACGTGGTCGAGCACCGTGTCGCCCGCGACGAGGCCCAGCGCCAGGGTGACCACCTCGAACGCCGGGTGCTCGCTTTCGTTGTAGCTCAGGAGCTCCTGCTCCGACTGCAGCTTCGACAGGATGTGTTTCTGCACATGATCCGTTGTTAATCAGAAATATCATCATCAAACCTTGGCACCAAAATTCAGTGTTAGTAGTACTTACATCGAAGTGGGCGTTACGGAAGGGGTAGTCAACGTCGAGAGACGTCCAGCAGGATTCGCTGATGAAATCCTTGTACCCGCCGCCGGAGACCTTCTCCTTCAGCGGCGACGCGGCTGAAATGGAGGCGGTGTGGATCACGCGCTTCACCGTCTTGGACTCCGCGCACAGCCGGAGGATCACGCGCACCGCGTCCACCGCTGCCTCGGCCGTGTTCTTGTACTGCCCGGCGGCCGTGGTTTCAAAGTCAGCAACACCGGTTATTACCATCAGCAATCAGCATCGATAAAATCAGAGACCGCGACAGGACAGGAGGACCCTGGAGTTGTCCGATTCGATCGAGGCCGATCGGGTGAGATAGATGGATACCGTACCAACCTTGGAGTTGTCCGATTCGAGGCCGTGCGGGGTGGCGATGAGGAAGACGAACTGGCACCCGGCGATCGCCGGCGCGAAGGTCGCGGCGTCGAAGAGGTTGGCCTGGAACAGTCGCAGCCGCGCCGCCGCGCCAGGGACGAGCCGCCGCAGCAACCCCGCCTTCTCCTCGTCACCTGCAGTCAATTTCGGCTAAGTGATCTGATTATCGGCGATTGGATTCATTCGGCTACCTTCGCTTATTTCTTACCGGCACACGAATTGAAAACGGGCCAAAGAAAAGAGCTCGCGCACCTGTGTTCCGCAGCGTGGCGTGGACGGTATAGCCCCTCTCGAGCAGCTTCCTGACGAGCCACGAGCCAATGAACCCGGCGCCGCCGGTGACGCACACGCGCACTCCGTTGTCTTCTGCCATGGCCGCTTTCTCTGTACGACGAACAGGAGCGACGAGCGAGCGAGTTGATGGACTGGTACGAGTTGCCAAGGTAAGGAGTGGGGAAGCAAAGCGCATCTTATATATGGACTCTCGAGTTGACTGTGTTATGACTTCAGCACCAAGTATATGCTGTTGGTGTTGAAAAGTCTGTGAGGCCACGTCAGCTTGGTCGGACCTGTCTGATTTAGTGCACGTTCTACATAACAGGTAAGTTAAGGGAATAAGCATTTCTATATTTTATTTAGTATTAAATAATAATTTGATAGTACCACAGATTTTGATTTGAACTGTCTTGAATACAACCTTTGGGGGTCCCTCAATACATTCAGCTGGACGTGAGAATGGAAGAGGCAAGTTCTTATTGCACACACATGCAAAACAGGAACACGTATAAGATGCAGAACACAAAGTTGCTGCATTTTCCTGACAGAATTACGGTGATGAATTTGTTGTTGTCACTCTTGCACTCCGATCTTGGATGGATCGAGGGAACCAAATCTCACTGCGCACTGGATGCTGCCGTCCAGTATCTCCTTCATTCCATACTTGTATCTGAAGCCCAACTCGCCCAACTTGTCGCTGTGAGCCTGCACGCTCGGCAACGCTTCCGTCCTGACATCACCAATTCCATCGAACCAAATGTTTAGTACAGTATTAAGCAAGCTAAATTTCTCAGTCCAACCAAATGTTCACAACAACTCCAAGGAAGAAATCCATGAATGCATCTTCTTGATAGTAAGACTCACTCTTTCAGGAGGTCGAGGTGAGGGTACTTGTCAGCAAAATGACCGACGATCTCGTCGAGCGTCGGGTACGCGGCGGCGCAGAGGAACCGGCCGGCCACGGACGACGGGCGCTCCATGCAGAAGACGAGCGCGTCGCAGACATCGTCCACGTGCACCAGCGGCACCGAGCCCGACAGCCGCTGCAGCATCCTCAGATCCCCGAACCGGAGCTCGTCCCGGGTCACCGGCGACGCGGCGCACTTCAGAGCCTCCGTGGCGTGGCCTTGATGCGTAAGCGTATCGCCAGCCACCACGGCGCAGGGAACCGAGACGACCTCAAACGCCGGATCCTCGCCTTCGTTGTACGCCAGGAGCTCCTGCTCCGACACCAGCTTCGAAAGGACGTACTCCTGAAAAAAAAAAAAAAACAATACGATGACATGAATTTTGTATTCCTCATCAAGTACTACTAGTCTACATACGGGCATGAATACTGCGGGTAGTTCGTACATGGAATTGTTCGTTTCGGTGAGGGTAGTCGACGTCGAGCGGCGTCCAGCAAGACTCGTCGATGGCATCTTTGAAACCGGTGGAGTCGGCCTTGAGCGGCGAGGACGCTCCCATGGTGCCGACGTGGATCACGCGCTCCACCGTCTTGGCCTCTTCGCACTGCCTCAGGATCACCCGCGCCGCGTCCAGAGTCGCCTCCGCCGTGCTCTTGTACTGCGTGCAGGAACAACTGTAAGAGAACTCGATGAGATCTGCATCAAAGTCAAGGGAAATCGCCGCCGTGAAAGCATCTCTTCTCCGCCTTTCAGCCTTCCCCGCCCGCCTCCCGCCGTGCGCCGGGCTCTCTGCTTCGGCCCTCCGTCGCGGGTTGTCGTCGCCAACGAAACGAGGGGCTCTTCTTCAAATAAATCCGATCCAGGGGGTTATGTGTAAATAATTAGTATCGCGATTATTAATCACGATCCAAAATAGGAGGTTATCCGTAAAATATCGGATCGTGATTAATAATCACGATTCAGATTAGGAGGTATTTGATAAACTACGAAACTTTGGGGGGTGTTTTGGAAACATATACTCCCAAATCCCAGCCGCGGCGGCGATAATTTCCGCCGCCCGCGTTCCGATCAGCAACGCCGCTCCCTGAGATTTTCCTCTCGTCGCTGCCGCATATCCCGATTCCTACTCGATCCCCAGGCGTGCGCCGTGCCCTAGCCCTACGACTCCTCTCAACACCTCACCCTCGACCTGCCAGGCAGCCACGCTCAGAACGACGCAGCGGCAAGGAAGAAAGAGCGAGCAAGCCAGAGTGGGAAGGGGCGGCGGAGATGGCCTCTTCTCGTCATGGCGAGACCAAGCCGAACAGTTTCTCTACCTTGGTGCTGGTGGCATCGTGCCGGAACGGCGTGGCCACGAGGAAGACGAACCGGCACCCGGCGAAGGCCGGCGCGAACGTGGCGGCGTCGTAGAGGTCGGCCTCGAACAGAGCCAGCCGCCCCGACTCCGCCGCGCCGGGGACGAGGCGCCGCAGCAGCCCGGCCTTAGTGTCATCGCCTGCAATAATAAAAAAAAAAAGACAACCAAATCCAAATCCATTATCGCCGTAACAAGCAAAGCACAGAACTCCACATCTCGATTTTGACGCAAGTAAGTATTGTTTACAGCTTCCAGCCTCTTTTTTATTATTTTTTGACGCAGCGTCAACCAGGAAAAAAAAAAGGATGGAGAACCAATCCCCGATTTCTTAATTAAACCAACGCAGACTTCAGCCACCTAGTAGTAAGTCTAATCACAAGCAAGCATCCGTACCGATGTCCCGCAGGGTGGCGTGGACGGTGTAGCCTCTCTCGAGGAGCTTCTTGACGAGCCACGAACCGATGAACCCGGCGCCGCCGGTGACGCACACCCTCACTCCATTGCAGCTGTTCCTCTCCTCTTCCATTTGCTGTAGTAGAGTCGTCGCGGCAGCCGTGGCACCAGTGGCAGGCAGCGGTCCTGTGGAAAAAAGGGGTGCACCTGGCCTTGTGGAGAGGATAGATAGACTAGCCGCCTTTATTGATCCTTTGATCACTGTGCAGAGTTCACCCTGTAATGAAAATCTTGGAAAATGATAAACGTGCTTTTCTTTAGGTTGGTCAACATGTTTCGGTGCAGATATTTTTTAATAATTTATGATAAAAACCCACCTACATATAAGTTTTAAACAAACTCTTCCCACCCACTCATTTCACATATATTTCCTAATAATTTATTAAATAAGATTTAAATTTTATAAACAATTTAAATATTTATTTTAAAATATTTAAAATTATTTATTAGATTTAATTTTCAAGAACATTTGATTTATATGAGGCTATTCAAAACTATTTAAATTCAAATTTGAGAATTTTCAATAAGTTCTGATTTGAAATTTTAAAATTTCGAAATTCAAAAGTATTTCAAAATTTTTTAATAAATTTTCAAATTTTAAATATTTGACTTTCATGGAACCTTCCAAATCTAAAAGTCTTGGATATTTTGAATTTTCCCACAAGTCATGTTCCTGTATATTGAAATCAAATAATATTTTAAATATTTTTTAAACTATTTATGAAAATTTAAATTTTATTTAATAAATTATTAGAAAATATATGTGACATGAGTGGATGGTGAGTTTTGTCTAAAACTTAATGGATGGATGGATTTTCGTCACAAATTATTTTATAAAAGAATATTAAATTAAATGGAGCTTAAATGGAGCTTATGGGTACGTTTTATAATTAAGCCTTTTTTCTTCCTCGAGCGAAATGTTTCGGTTCACTGCAGATGAGCACACTGTTCTCGCGAGTAGCCAGTCAACCAGTTCGTGACCGTGAGCAAAGTTGCAGAGCCTACAGCCCAGCTCAGTTTCTTTGTACTCAGCCCGGCCCATATTCGTCAGGTCGGGCTCGCCGTCGCCACGCGTCCGGCCCAGAGCATCCTCCAGATGAGATCGACGTGTACCCGTCCTCTGACTTCGCAACGCCTCCATCCCGCCACGTGGAACCCGGCACGGACACGTGGGGATCACGGGGAGCAACAAAATCGGCATCGCCCCGCCGTACGCCGCCCGCCTTGCTTTTCCTCAGATGCAAAGGGCGCGGCGGACACGTCACCGCCGCCCTTTTGATTAGCTACATCTAGAGAGAGCCCCTGCCATAGTGCGAATCCCCTCATCAATAATACCACACAGTTCTCACCACCAGATTCGCCAAGGAGAAACGTCGTTTCGGAGACTCGGAGATGGAGGGCAACGGCGGCAGCAGCGCGAGGAAGCAGGAAACGGCGGCGACCAAGGCGCAGAAGGGGACCACGGCGGCCGGCGTGTCCGTGAGCGAGTGGCTGCAGCACGTGAAGGCCACCTTCCTCGGCGTGGTAAGTTTTGCTTGAGCTCTTCCTGAACCTGAAGTCATGTCCATGGTGCCTGGAACTGAAACCCTGTCTGGTGGTGGCGTTGTCAGGTGCGGAAGGTGACAGCGAAGAGCGAGCAGGAGGCGGCGGAGGCGGACCTGCGCACTGCCAAGGCGCAGGTTGAGGCCACCGAGGAGGCGGAAGCCAAGAAGAAGCAGCTTGCACAAGGATCATGAAGACCTTCGTTCGTGTAATAGATTCAGCAGCTTGATGTTTAGCCCTGACGGAGCTCAAAACAAACGGTGCCTGCTCTGTTCTTGGAGCTTTTGGAAGCTGTAAGTATGTATCTGAAGATTCTGTACTAATCAGAAGCAGTCTATTAACTACTACTACGGTGGTCTTTCTACGCAAGTTGCAACATAATCAATCCATCCACGGCTTCCCTTTCCTAGTAAAACTGCGTTTGCTCAAATGAAACCTGGAAAATTCCAGTGAGAAGCAAAGCAAGAAACAGGCAGAGATTCATTTCATGTCGCGGTAGCAAACACGATGCGGCTTTAAAAACTATACTAGGCACCTGAGATGCACGTGCGCAAAAGAGATCTCGTTTCAACGTCAGCTGCACCGGAAGCGCAGTTCAGTACCCTGCCACCTGCCTGCGCAATAATGTGCACCAGATACAGCAGCTGTAGGGGATTCACACGTTATGTACTGTACTAACTGTTTAACGACTGTCAAATTCTAGACAGGGTGAACAAGAACACACCTCACATAAGATTGATTACAAGGAAGATCCCATTATGACAGTCGGAGACAGCTACGGCTGATTACAGAGGCAGTCATACTATATTTCAGAAGTCCACTTCGGTTCAGAAAAATAAGCTCAACACATGAACTCCATCCACTGACCTCTATGCAATCCTTTTGATAGCATCTTAATTATGACAAGATCTATGGACTTGCAGAAAGCAACAAGTTACAAGGATTAATACTATGTTCATGCTCATCTGCTTGAATATAAATTTCCATACTAGAAGTTATACCTGGCACCAAAATATGGATGCTTTCTAGTTTCATTACCAATAGCTAAACAACTTTCCAACAAAAAACTGCCCTGATAAAATCCTCAGTTCTTGAAATGGAACTGAAGTTGCTAGATTGGCCTTAGCCAGTTTCAGGATGAAATTTTTTTTTTAATGAGAGACCACCAACAATGTAAGGTATCATTCCTCATTTGGCACAAGATGTTTTCTCATTAGCAGCAGCCATGCCTGCATTTTCCTTTTCGATCAGAATTTCAGAAAAGCATGTTTCATTACTTTCCACCGCCATGTCCGCGCCTTCTTTCATGTCATGCACTGGAATTTCAGTAAAGCCATTTATATTTACATCCATGACCATATCAGTCCCTTCCTGCTTGAAATCTATAAGAACCTCCTCATGACCAATTTTTTCAATCACTCGTTGCCATGTCAATGTTATCATGCTTGGTTTCCATGGGAATTTCAACATGGACGTTCTTATTTACCTCACTTGCAATGTCAGTTTCTTCCTTCTTGATTTCCACTTCAGTAAGATTATTTTCATTTCTTCCATTGGCCATGTCAGTGATTTCTTTCTTCATTTCTCCATTAATTTCAACAGGGCCAATTTCATTTGATTCATTGGGCTCTGGGATTCCTATAGGGCCATTTTCATTTCCTTTTCTCTTGCATGTGGCAGCTGAACCTTCCAAACTTTTGTTCAATCTCACAGCCTTTATCGACCTCCAAACTTTATTCAATTCACTATGCTTCTTGCCTCGCAGATGGTCAGCCATGGATATGTTGTTCTCGCATCGAACCCTGCAACGCTCACACCACAGATAGTTTCTTTTCTGAATAACTTCATGCATTGATCCATCGACAAGGATGCATATTTTCCTATTAGGTGCATCAGTAGGGCATCCACTATCCTTATTCCCTTTGGTTGCCTTAAGGCCATTTTCAAAATCACCGATCACTTCACATTGAGCCAGCTTTGCCCTGTGTTTTTTCCCTTCAAGATGTGTATTCAGACTAGCCTCACTTGTTGCACGCACTTGACATAATGCACAGCTCCAGTCCCGGGCTGCCTTTTGTGATTTTGTTGGCTCAGTAGTTTCAGCAATCATATCCACCTTCCTCTTCACGCCAGAGATGTTCGCCTCTGATGACGGTGTTGGTTCAGTAGTAACAGCTTTGGCATCTACCTTGCTCTGCACACCAGGAACCTTTGTCTTTGATGGAAGAACCTGAAGTAAAAAAATTTCAGGGAAGCATGAGTAAAATTGTGCTTCAACATATAGCATCGGTCCTTAGCGCGCGCTGTACCCTCTTGTTCTGGAACAACAAGAGCATGAAACAGATTATACCTAATCAAATCATCTAGCGGTACAAAATGAAGGAATGTATGGACAAACAGTTTCTTCTCTGCAACTTTAGCCATCCAATAAACAGGCAATTTAAAGAGCAGTGGTGCATACATCGGAGCTCTCGTTGGGCTCAACCTTCAGTGGTGCATGCTTCGTCTTCGGCGGCAGAGGCCTTCTCGCCTCAACTGTGACCTGCTTTTGACCAAATCCCAAGCACCGGCGAGGCCCAGGCCCCTGCCACGGCCCAACGGAAGCTGGCGGCGGCCCGTTCGGGAGCATGTCTGCCGGCATCGGCATCGGCGGCGGAATGAAGGGGGCCTCAACCCCGAAAAACAGCCCCGGCGGTGGCGGCACGAAGGCCCCGTCAAGCCTGTGGAATGGTCCCGGACCTAACCCGCCGTGGAGCCGAGCGCGTGCGATGGCGAGCTCGCGGCAGACCTCCTCCTCGATGAGCCGCCGCTCCACCTCCTCATGAATCATCCGCTCGCGCCGCGCCGCCACCTCCCATTCGATCTGTGGCGGCGGTGGCGGCGGGGGCCCACCGTGTAAGGGCCTTGGTCCAGCTGCGCCTGCGCGGGAGCAGAGATGTCAGTCAGTCAGAATCAGGACTAGCGAGCGATGGAAGGCTTGATCTCTGCCTACCGGTGCATACCTCGCCGCGTGAGGCGTCGGTCGCCGGGGCGGGAGAGCAGCGAGGTGAGACGGCGTGGCCCGCCGTCGCCGGCACAGAAGCGGAACTCCGTGATCGGAGGAAATGCAGCGGATTAGGTGAAACTTTGCGGCTTTTTCAAGCGGCGCGCTGCACTTGCTCGGTCCTGCGCTGTGCGGCACTGCTGCTTCGGAGGCGGGAGCAAGACGCCGTGGTGGGGCGGCCCGCGCCTGGAAAAGGGACCGGATACTGCACCGCGAACTTTCACCCGGGTCAGGTACAAACCGATTCGTAGCATTCTTGGACGTTTGCCAAGGAATCATATGCAAATACTAGTATGCGTCAATGACGTTGATGATGTCTCCATATCGCACAAGTTCAGATAAACTCCTAAAAGAGTGCTATTTTCATTCTGGATCTGGAATCTGTCAACCGGAAAATGTTAAAAGGACAGACGGCAGAGCTAGAACGAACTATTTTTATCAGTGCAATTTTCACCTTTCAATTATTGATATTTATCAATGCAAATTTACAGTACTACTTGTCTAGTACTAACTCCCTTGCAGTTGCAGCTAAGCAGCATCAATTTGTTTTTCTAAAAAAAGAGGGCATGAGGGAGCAGTCAGGCACTCCTTGGACGAACTGTAAGAAACTACAGTTGAATTCAGACTATGGGACGATTAATTGACTTTCATTTTCAAATTCATCATTAGTATATATATGGACAAATGAATCTGTAGCTTATCTTACTGACAACTACGGTTACCTCAGTGAGCTGCATTTACAGCAATTTTACAGAAACAGGGGTATACACATTACACACAATGTTTCAGATTCCAAATTTTCAGAGTACATCCATACATTATGATTAGTTGCCAATTAACAACCGCTGCATATTTGGATAAACGAATCACCAGCTACATTATACACAAGCACCCTTCCTCAAAGAATCAATCAGCAATCGAGCAAACTATTACACTTACCGAACAATCCACTTAACCCAAATAATCACACAAGACAGAGAACAGAGACACTGAGACAGAATAATACAGTCGAAAAAAAATGCCCTGAACCAATCTCCACCCGCTATTACCTACAGCTCACCGCCAATCGCGTCGGAGTACAGCAAACGTACAACGCTGAACAAAGCTACTAATACAGTACTACTACTTGTCAGGCGAGCAAATAGTACGGCCGTTCCCCGTCGATGCCCGGCGGCTCCGGCGGCGTCCGGAGGATGACACAGAGGGAGTAGATGATGCCGGGGACGTACCCGAATAGTGTCAGAAGCAGGGAGATGAAGAACTCCGACTGCACCCAAGAACAGCAGCAGCACAAGAAGAAAGGTAATGAGCAGTGAGTCGATCGTTGCCTCTGGTTGCCGGATCCGACTGCTTCTGTATATGCACACGCATGCATAGTGTGTGGAGGAGAAATGCTTACGCTGCAGCAGCCGTAGCGGAAGAAGACGCCGAGCGGAGGGAGCACGACGGAGAAGATGACCTCGAGGCACGTCGAGCACCCGCCGGAGCTCATCCTGCAGTGGTTCGGCCGCGGGTCTCTCCTCGTTGCTGCTGCTATCTCGTGTAGACGTGTAGGCCGTCGAATTGGGAAGGACGATGGAGGCAGGCTGCCAGCCCGGGCCGGGGTCGTCTTTGTACGAGGGAGCCGCGGGCGAGGGGAATGATGCGGAATCGCGCGCTGGCTGCCCGGAGAAGATGCCGAATTGCCCGATGGCACTGAGGAGAGTCGTGACTCGTGAGCGTGCCGCCACACAGCACCTACATGCGCCAGGTCAGCAAGCTCCGGGCGGCCGCGATAACGGGTACAGTAGCTAGCAGTTTTTTAAGGCTCCGTTCATGGGGTTACCTCGTGCAAAATTCCTTTTTGCGTCACAACAAGAAAAAGGCACTGACCGTGTGAATTTGTGGAAATTTTGGCAAACGGGCTAACGGGTTAGTAGATGAGGGCATTAGGCTCTGCTGATTCCGGAACCGGGTGTTCCGTTCCGTGTCGCTGACCATGCTATGCGAATTTCAGCTTCAGAATATTCCAATCTTTTTTTTCTGGTGGAGATGAGACGCTGTGTCTATTAGTTTATCTTTATGAGAGTACTACTGCTAGTACTAGATTATAGTCAGCCTTTGTTGCTGACACGATTAGTTAACCAGGAACTAATTTCCCTGGCTTTATCGCCATTGCTAATGAATGCCGATAGCCTGCACTTACCACGCCCGTACGGTAAGCGCTTCAGGATACAGATCTGGATCCTCACAAGTCACGACGTCCGGTGTCGTGTGCATGCGCGTAAGGTTGGTGGCTTGGTGCTGCCATGTGAAGTACTAACTTTTCTAACGGAGAGATGCACGGATGTGAGTTACTGTGGCACGATTTTTAACAATTAAAATATAGTAAATTTTATATTTATCATTTTTTAATAAGCTGAATGGTAAAAAATATGCTCAAAGTTAAAATTGTCAATAATAACTAAAATCTAATTAGCATGTCACATGTTATGCAATGGTACGTAAAACTAGCATATAAACACCATGAAGACATAGCATACGAGTGTCATCTACCTGGCTTGAAGACATAACATACAATGCAATTCTATGTCTTTAAACTATATTTCAAATAAGATAAAGATAACAAAATTATTTGTGGAATAAAGAAATAGCTTGTACCCTTACGTGTCGCTACAGAGAAATCACAACGGTAAGCCCAAACATCATATATTACAAGAAAAAGGACAAAACTTAGAGCGACATCAAAAGTATTTGAACCTTCTCTACTCTAGCTAAGCATTGAAGTCATTGACTCATGGATATCTTCCTATTTATTGCGAGATGGAAATTTGTAAGTCACAGCAAGTTGGAAAAGATCAAATCATCAATTTTTTTTCCTTGAATGAAGATCAAACCATTCATTACTTGCATTAAGTCAAATTTTTGTTTTGTGACAGCATGGGTGATTGTCATATGGCTTTCATGTCTATGAAAAGCTTTGGGGTGTGGATGCTTCTGAAATGAGATTAAACAATACAGTATATAAGCATACCTTCTGCTTTTTTAATAGTTGTTAGGATAAGTGGATAAAAACTTTGATTTATTATTGAATAATACTCCGTTCTGAAATTCATGTTGTTTAGGACATCTATTTTGTATTACTTATAATTTATTTTTTGTTGTCTAAACGACAACAATTAAAGAATAAAGGAGTAATTATTATCCTAACGGAACAATTTTGAAACAAATGATGATTTTATTAGCAAGCATTTTTTTAAGAATATGACTCCAGTGTTGCTGATATGGAGATATGCTATTCCAGAAGTCAACTGCTGGTGTCTAGATCGTGCAATGAGATATGGGTAACATGCAAGGCTAGCAAGAGTGACAAATAGGAGAATTGGTCTGATCTCGCAGCACCATAAGAAATGAATCTGATGAATCGATCTAAAAATAATGAATCTGATGAACGAAGTTTTTCTAAACCAATTAACCATACCGCGCGCCGACATGGCACTAGCCGTTCGATGCGGCCCGCGAACGATCGAATGGTGGCAGAAACGGTCTTCTACCTCCGATATTTCCCTCTCCCTTATCGCCTCGACCTCGCTCGTCGTCTTCTCCGGCTTCCCCAAGGTTCTTCCGAGGTTTTTCTCCTCCCCATTTCACACTCCCCTATTCGCAAACCTAATCCGAGTCTCGCCATTGGACGCGGAGTCCTATCCGCGCATGCCGCTCCTCCTCTACCCCTTCTCCGCCTGCGTGCCCCCGCCACGGGCCCTTCAGCGCCGCCTCTCCCCGCCGCCGCCTATGGCCGCCGTCGCTCCGTCGCTTGCGCGCGCCATTACGGTGCTCCCCTCCGTGGGCGCGCTCGAACTCCCGCCGCTCCCGCCTCCCGCTACCGACGACTTCCACTGGCTCGACCTCTTCGCGTTCCTCAATTCCCCTGCGGACTCCTACCAGATCCCTCCGCAGGTTGAGGAGGAGCTGGAGGCGAGGGAGGGCATGGAACTGGAACTGGAATTCGAGCTGGAGAAGGTAGCTGAGATGGAGCGGGCCCGGGAGCGAGCGAGGAAGGCCGAGCACCGGCGGCTGCGGCAGCGGCAGGTGAAGGCGGAAACGGAGGCGTGGGCGCGGGCGGCCGAGGAGTACCGCGAGATCGAGCGGGAGATGCTCGACCGCAGGCTGGCTCCCGCGCTTCCCTACGTCAAGTCGCTCTTCGTCGGCTGGTTCGAGCCGCTACGGGACGCCATCGCCAGGGACCAGGACGTGCAGCGACGCAAGCGGGTCAAGCACGTCTACGCCAAGTATCTGCTACTACTGCCCGCAGATAAAATAGCCGTCATCGTCATGCACAAAATGATGGGGCTGCTTATGTCCAGCAAGGACGGCAGCGGGAGCGTCCGTGTTGTCCAGGCCGCGCACTGCATCGGCGAAGCCGTCGAGCGTGAGGTAACTTGCTTGTCTACTGCCGTGCTTAGGATGCTAGGAGCAACCAGTTTGATATCATCCATGTCTCTTGAGCCACTCAGGAACAGTAATGTAGGAGTTAATGGTTGCCTGCAACTTAATCTATGATCAGTCACTTGTATTCTTATCTCCATGACAGATCAACCGCTCTGGAATTTCATTACTTCAAAAGCAATGAAATTACAACCAGTCATCCGCCAAGATACGAAATAAAGTAGCTAGCAAGTAAACCAAGTTGCAGGTTACATCAAAACGCGAAAACGAAATGATGCGCCCATATGGCAACACCCCTACTTCCATCTTCAGGGCCACCAGCTAGTCATCACAGCGCCACCATTGCTTGAGCACTGTCTTTATCTTCTCCACCTTGACGCGGGTGAAGACGCACTGCATTTTGTTGCAACGTTGTAGCTCCAGCTTCCAGCAGGTCATGTTCCGCTTCCTTCTGCAGCCCTGCCCAGTAACGCAAAAACACACGCATATAAGAGCCGATCTCCGTAGGTGATCGTATAATTTTCTTCTCAAAACAGAACTTATTGCGTATTTTCCATATAGCCCAAAACAACGCAGCTAACCCGACTACATGGAATTGCTTAGCTCCAGGTAAGAAGTGTTTAACCCACACCTCAAACTGAGGTATCGATTCTGGTCTACAATTGGTTCCGACGGAGAACGCTAATAGACTCCAGACATATTTGACAACGGTACACTGGAAGAAAAGGTGTTGGATCGATTCATCCTCATCACAGAATGCACATTTCTTGTCACCTTTCCACTTTCTTCTATGTAAGTTGTCTTTGGTTAGTATGACCCCCTGGTGTGTGAGCCATAAGAATATCTTAATCTTCAGGGGGATTTTGGCCTTCCACAAAGTTTTATTCGGTTGGTTAATGTCTAGATGGAACAACTGCTCATACATTGACTTAACCGTGTATTTACCAGTTTTATCTAGGCTCCATTTTGCTCTATCCTGTTCTTGAGAGATACAGACTGCCACCAATATATCTTTTAGTTTTGTGAGCTCTATTTGCAATGGTTCAGTTAGCCATCGCCTGAAGGAAAGAGCCCATCTTCTAGCATGAAGGGAAGCAACAGAGGACTTCCTTTCATTGCATATCTCGTATAGGTTTGGGAATTTATCACAAAGAGAAAAATCCCCACACCATTTATCACGCTAGAAGTCTGTGTTCAGCCCATTTCCTAATACAATCACTATCCCTTGGAGGTAAAATTCTCTAACCTTTGAAAGGTCATACCAAATAGTTGATTCAGTTTGTTTATGTTTGATCTGGGATATACATTGGGTTTTGACATATTTTTGTCTAAGTATTGTCTGCCATAGCCCCTGTTCATTTTCCAATTTCCACCACCATTTGACCAAGAGCCTAATATTCATCTTTCTGAGATCTTTGATTCCTAGCCCCCCTTTCTTTTTTGCTTTACAGATTTTCCCCCATTTGATTAGGTGATATTTTTTCTTCATGCTCCCTCCCTGCCAAAAGAATCTTCTTCTAATTTTGTCCATTCTTTCCAGGTTAGTTTTTGGATGAGATTCATGGACATGTGGTAGATGGGAATGCTGGACAGACTAGAATTGATTAAAATTTGTCTTCCACTCAGGGTTAGAGAACCTCCTTGCCATCCATCCAGTCTTTTTCCAAGTTTCCCTTCTACAGGCATCCAGTCTACTACATGTAGTCTCGAGTGTGACACAGGCACACCGAGGTTTTTGAGTGGCCATTCTCCAATGGCACAATCAAAGAGATCAGCATAAAATAAGGCTTTGCTGTTATCATGTTGGATCATTAAGACTTCACTTTTTTGAAAATTGATTTTTAGTCCAGACATAGCTTCATAACAATAAAGCATGATCTTGAGATTCATTGCCACTGCTTTGTCTTCTTGGAGGCACATAATCGTGTCGTCAGCATATTGTAATGCCACTATCCCATTTGGTATATAATGAGGAACCAATCCGACTAGGAGTCCATTCTGCTGTGCATTTCCTACCATTTTAGCCAGTGAATCTGCAGCAATGTTAAAGAGAAAAGGAGACAGGGGGTCTCCCTGTCTCACTCCCTTGCCACTGCAAAAATAAGGTCCAATTGTGCCATTTGCTTTTACTGACAGGGTTCCATGTTGCACTACCATTTTAATCCACTCACACCATTTGTTATCAAAGCCTCTTTGAGACAAGCATTCAAAAAGAAACTCCCAACTAATTTTATCATAGGCCTTCTCAAAGTCTAGCTTTAGGATAACCCCATCAGATTTTCTTATTTTTGTATCATGGAGGATCTCATACAGACACATCACTCCGTCCATAATATTTCTGTTTTTAATAAAGGCATTTTGGCATTTGTTAATAATCCTGTCCATGACTGCCTCCATTCTTACTGTGAGAACTTTGGTAAAAATCTTATACTTCACATTTGAGAGGCATATGGGTCTATATTGTTGTATTTTGTTAGCCTCTTTGAGTTTTGGTAGGAGGGTAATGGCCCCATAGTTCAATCTATTGATATCCAGGCTATTGGTATAAAAGTCCTCAAAAAGGCTGAATAAGTCAGCATGTATCGTGTCCCAACACTCTTGGTAGAATTCAATAGGAATGTGGTCAGGCCCAGGAGCCGTATTCTTTTCCATTGAGAATACTGCTGTTTTCACCTCCTCGAGGGTAAAGTTTCTGGTTAGTTCAATATTCTCTGCTTGATTTATTTTTTCAGCGTTTGTCCAGCACATATTATCCATGTGTAGTTGGGGGGGGGGGGGGGCAGGCAGGCCCAAAGAGGTCTTTATAGTATGCTGTAGCATGCTTTAGAATGTCCTCATCACCCTCAATTATTCTTCCTTCTGATTCCAGCGAATATATTGTATTTTTCCGTTTTTTACCATTGGCAATTCTATGGAAGTAATCAGTATTACCATCCCCTTTGAGAAGCCAATCGCAATTTGAACGTTCATTCCAATATATTTCCTCTAGTTCAAGTAGTTTCAAAAGGGTAAACTGGATTTCAGTTTTCCTGTGCAGTTGTGTGCCTGAAAGGATTTGGGTTTCCTCCAAATTTTCCAAAATAAGAAGCTCCTCTTGCAGGGCTAGTTTTAGTTTTTCTCGTCCCCTTTTTTCTTATTACCCCATCCTTTCAAGTAAGTTTTGAGTCTTTTTTCTTTTATCATCCATTTATCCAAATTGGAAGAAGCATGCACCGGTCGTCTCCATATCTCACCCACCTTAACCTTAAACTCCCTGTCTTGTAACCATGCAAGCTGAAACCTGAAGGGTTTTGGTTTGTTAACTTTTCCTCCCCAGTAGAGAAAATGATAGGGTTATGGTCTGACATATATCTTGGCTTTTTGTGTATAATGGAGAGAGGAAAAATGGATTCCCAATCTTTGGTTATGAGCACCCTGTCTAGTTTTTCCAAGGTGGGGTGAGCTTGATTATTACTCCAGGTAAATTTACCACCATTGAGATATATATCTCTAAGCTCATGGGTGTTTATAACTTGGTTAAAAATGTCACTCCACTTATTGGAGGCAAAGGTGGTATTCTTTTCATCACTATATCTTACAATATGAAAGTCTCCACCCATCAGCATAGGAAAAGAGTTGGAATTGCATATTTGAGCAAGTTCAAGAAGGAACTGCTCTTTATCAGCTTCTTGAGCCGGCCCATATACAAACACCAGACTGAGTTTTGCATCTAGCTTTTTGTCATTAACATGTGTTGTGATAAAGAAGCGGCTAGGAACAAAAGAAATCACATCATCCAAATTAAACCCACAAAGAATTCCACCAGATTTACCTCTAGAGGGAACCCAGTGCCAAGCATAAGATTTGGCACCATCTATTTTCCTGAAAAAATTCTCAGGGAATTTTCTAATCATAGTTTCTTGTATTCCTAGAAAGTCAAATTGGAAATCATGCATTAGGTCTCTTAAAAAAGGACTGAGGCCTTTTTTCTTGAGACCCCTACAGTTCCAGATGAGTCCATTCATTGTGTCACAATTTTATGGATTTTATTCTTTCCCTTGAATGAGATTTTAGAGCAAATCTTAGAATCTCCTCCCTGTCCTTCTGACCCCTCAAGAGGAGAAGCCAGATACTTTTCTCTAGGTCCACAATAGGATTTTCTCTTTTTCTTCTTCTTTTTTTTTGGAACTTTTATATTCTACAATTGAAACTCCTGATCATCAGAGGAATCAGAATGCCAGTTAAGAAGTTTTTGGTCCACTGAGGGGGCCTCTTCCTCCTGGATCTCCTCTAATATACAGGTACCAGTATGTCTCTTGGATTCAAGGTTTTTCCTAGCTACTTCTAGATCTTTCATAATCTCAATCACTTCCATATCCCCAATATTTATTGCTACCCCCATATTTGCAGCTTTATCTAAGATAGTAGCATTATCTAGAACAGCAAAAGTATTAGAAGAAGAAGAGTCAGTACCTTCTAAGTTTCTTTTTTAAGTTAGAGCTGCAGCTTTATCAGCCACCTTCATGTTGTCCCACACCCTGTTGCTCTTTCTGGTTGGGGCCATGTCCTTTGTCTTGCTCTTGCGTACTATCTTCTTTTTGCCTTCCTGCAGGCTAGTATGTTCTCAGTCTCGACTCCTGAAATCATCTCCTGTCCCTCCCCTTGCACCTCCTCTGGGTTATTGTTCTCTTGAGTGATTCCCTGAAGTGTTTCACCATCTCCAGAAGAGCTGGTATCTTCCTCAGCCCCATCAGTGGACCTTGTAGACTGCTTGACTCTGAAGGCTGCTGATGTTTCCTCCACTTTCATGGGTTCTTGAGTATGATCCTCTGATATATTAGTGTCCTGGGTACCTCCTACTTCTCCTAGTTCTTGACTGGACATAATCATGTTGATTTCTTGGGGTTCCTCCTGCCGTAAAGTCTCCAGCTGAAACTTCAATCTGTGCTGAGTATCTTCATGTTCAGAGGTTTCCACTAAACTGAACTCTTTGCTTGCTTCCAGAATTGCATTTTTAGCCTCTATTGCCATCAGTGGATCAAATTTGGTCTTGGTCATATTGGATCCATACTCATTGATAACAACCGACTGAGTAGACTCATACTGCATATGCCACAATTTAATTTCCTCATGTACTTTGGGAGCTGTACCACTGGGTTGCCCAATGTGAAGCATGTCACTACCTGGTATCACCAACTCCTCATTGAATAGATCATCATCTTCGTCACTGTCTTCTTCAACCACTTCCTCTGCTACAGCTTTGCCTTATTTTAATGCCGGCAGTTGGTTCATGGACAACCTGTGAGGAAGCCGTGGTGAATCCCTCGTATGCTTTTTGTGCATCATACATAAATTTGGGGGGAGCAGAATGTTGCTCATTGTCTCCATTAGCAGGTTTGCCCTATAATTTGGGTTCTTTGGGGGAGGGATCCGCATCAGTATCCTTGCTACCATTGTGATCTTCCTTTCGCACCCACTGGTTTCCTGCAGGGTTTGTGACCCCTTCCTGTGAATTCTCTCGCTGGAACTCAAAGTCATAGATGTAGCAACCCAATACACCTTCTACCACTGCAGGGACCTTGTTAATACTGCGACAACCAAGTTTTACCCTCACATACTCATATTTCATCATGGTGGCAGTGTCCACTTCCAAAGTAATTCCCACCAAAGATCCAATTTGGCATATATGATAGATCGCTTGTGTATATCGGGATTCTACGAATCCTGAACCAAGCTTCCTCTAACTTTCCTTTAGCCCCCACTTCAGAAATCCAAGGAGTTACCGCAATCTTAACTTTAGGAAGAGATCGAAAGCTGATTGCAGAGAAGTGTGAAAATTCTTCCATTTTCTGCACTGAGGGAAAGCGCATCTGGAACTGATTGTCTGCTATTTTCTTAGCATACAACCTCCAAGTGGGTTTTGCTCCTGCCAAAGCATGGAATTCTCGCTCAATTTGAGTTGCAGTTACCACCCCAGATGTGACTTCAAGCAGAGCCACAGTTACATATTCAGTGGCGTTAGTGTCACATGCAACATCCTTGATCCAGTAAAAGCCCTGTCCAGGGAGGGCAGCCCCACAGAATACAGCAGCATAATCACAGCATTTAGCTCGACAAGCATCGGAGAAATGCCTCCACATGCCGCACAACATGCAATTCCCAGCTTGATCTTCATTGCGCCTGTCGCTACGAGCTTCTTCCTGTCTAGCAGTTTCAGATGAAGATGTAGCAGTGCCACCCTCTTTGCCAGCATTGTGATCTTTCTGGACCCAACGTTGGTTGGTCTGCACTGTCGGCTGGTCAATGCAATGAACCTCTGGAACTCCCTGTTGCGAGGTACCCTGTGTTGCCAGCCAGGATCTCTGAGGTGCGTCCTGGCCCGGGTTGGGAAACTGAGATCCCGACCCGCCGGCAGCCTGCCCAGTATTCCTGGCTCCAAATCCTGAACGCGCGGTAGTTCAGCCACCTCCACACCCATGTCTGCCCGCACAAATCCCCCCTCGAGTTGGGGCAAACCGGTTGCACAACTTGAGCGAAAGATCTAGAATCGCCCCCAACAGTTGTCCACTGCCTGGTTACTTGACTGAGGCAAGCAACAGCAGCCCTTGTGGAAACAGCGGGTACCTGAATCACCTCACAGAACCCTACCTCCAGACTTCGCTCCCAAATGTGGGCGAAGCGCCCGACTCCAATGGGATTCCCGTCACCCTGCCCAGGAGGGTGCAGAGTGGAGGTCTCGCATGGTGTTTGTGTTCCGCACACGAGGTTGGGTTTGGGGAAGAAGAAAGGGGAAAGACAGGAATAGAGGACTCACCCCACGTGCTTTCTCCCACACGTCCCAGGCACCACCCCGTGGTCCCCTCACGCGAGGAAGAGGAAGACGGAAATGCCCTTACGGTGTTGGTGATGAACACCGGAGCAGCATCGCATGATATTGACGGCGCGTTGCACGGCGATGCAGTGGTGTCGCCGCCTCACGAACATCCGACGCCATCCCTTGACCCTGTTGCTATTTACTTGGAGCAAACTACAGCACTCCCCTTGTATTCTTATAGCGCATTTAATGGTACATAGGTTGCAATGTTTGCTGCTAGTGGACAGATTGGTTACTGAAATTAGAATTTGATAGCTGATTCGAGAAAGAGGAATTGACTAGACCATTTGGTATTTATAAGATGTGCAGTAATTGCAGTTTACACTAAACTTACAGTTTTATAGTCTCAGAACTGTGTTCTGATGGTATCGTGGGCTAGATATTGACATACTTTTGTTCATCAAAGTGAAATCTGGCACTGTATCTTGATCACGGAATGAGGATGGCCATTTTGCCTTCTTGATGATTTACGTAACAAAGATTTTAGAGAGATAAAAGTTCAAAACTATGAATTTCGGATGTTAATTTGTCTTCTTGCAGAGTCAACTATTCATCTTGTATATTAGAGTTGAGCTTATATATGGCTGGTCATGTTCTGAAGTCTGATTGCTTTATTAGGAAGTAACTCAATACCATTTATAGTTCCTTTCAGCCCCACTTGTTTCTAATTTTCTAGCAGTGTTTCCCCTAGTGAAAATTGATTTTGCTGTCCAAAAGATGATTATAATTTTTGTTTTACAGTTCAAAGTTCAGGCGTTCTTTCAGAAAAGCAGGAAGAAAGGTAGTAGGAAAGATCAAGAAGAAACTGATCCGGCGGTGGACAAGGAGCAAGCTAAATGCCGGAAACGTGTAAAGACTTTGGTTAAGAGGCGGAAGCTGAGTGAAGTACAGAAGCTGGTACAGCAGGAGATTGAATTAGAGGAGTGGGGCACAGAAGCCCAAGTGAAGGTCTGTTCTCCACACAGTACAAGCAGAAACACAAGCACTTACTTTGTTTCTAATTAATCCTCAATCCATGTTTGCAGTTGGGAACTCGTCTGATTGAATTATTACTGGATTCAGCTTTTGTGCAATCACCGGCTGATCAATCACCAGATAGCTCTCCTGATTTTCGACCTGCATTTAGACATGTGCTACGTCAACCTATAGTGGAAAATGGGTACATAACCACATTTTTTACCTCTAAAATTTTGCTGCTTGTTGTGTGTTGCACTGGCATAGCGTGTTCTATGATTCTATTGGCACTATTTCCTTGCCTAATCATGCATGTGTGGATGTATGAGGATCTTTGTGACATTTCTCTTCAACCTGCAGGAGGCTAAAGAAGAAGCATTGGGTTATAGAATGCGATCCTATTGTGCATCAAGGATTTGAAAGCACTGTAAGATATTTTTTTTTCCTTCACATCAGTTTCTCATGGCAAAAGAAAATATTTACTGACAAATCATACTATGTTTACTCAACAACATCATGAACTTTCTTTTCTGTGGCTTTTCTCAAATATCAAAAGTGGGATGCCAAATTGGTGTCTACCTTTTCATTTTGTCAACATGTTCGTTTATGTCAAGGAGTTTTTCATGGTTACTTGGATATTGGAATGTCTTGCAGGCTAGGCATGTAGACATACCCTATCTTCCTATGCTGGTTCCTCCTAGAAAATGGACGGGGTATGCTAATGATTCATGTACTGGCCTTTCCAGTTAGTCTTTCAGAGTAGCTAGTTTATAATGATAGGCTATAAGGTATTCATGATTGATTTGAATTGGTGATTTTAGTGTTATCTACAATACTTTATTTCAGTTATGACAAGGGTGGTTACCTTTTCTTGCCCTCGTACATTATGCGGACACATGGTGTGAAAGACCAAAAGGATGCTATTAAGAACACACCTACAAAGCAGCTGCGAAGAGTATTTGAGGTTTGTCGCTCAACCGTATAAGCTACATGTGAATTTATATTTCTTAATATTGATTTTTTTTAACCCGAAATACATCAGGGGAACCCCCACTGTTAGAATTTTATTATTAATAAAGGAAAAGCAAACACAACTGTACATCAGGAAAAAAAAACTGATTTCTTAATAGTATTATTGTTCTTGGAACAAGTATATATTGTGTTTTCTCATTGTTCTAGTGAACATTACCTTGACAAGACACGAGTACATGTTGTAGACCACAATTTTTTTTTCACAGACAGATCCTGTTTTTTCTAAAAAAAAAATGCTTAAGTTGCTTACTAGGGTCACACATACCTGTAGTTCTCGCTTGAATTCTAAGAATGATTCATGTCTAATGTATCATACTTGTATTAAATATATCATTTAATTATTAGCATGTTGGCAGGCATTAGATATCCTTGGGAGTACTAAATGGAGAGTGAATAGAAGGGTTCATGATGTTGTTGAGACTATTTGGAGCCGAGGTGGAGGTGTTGCAGGACTGGTTGATAGGGGAAACGTGAGTTACTATATTTGATTCGACACTTATGATTCCCGATGTTTGTGCATACTATGTTTTTCCCCAGTCTGTTTACATGATTGGCCACACTCCATGTCTTAACATAGTGCCTGTTTATGCTTACTTTCCCCCCTTTTAGATTCCACTTCCTGAACGCCCGGGGACAGAGGATCTAGATAAAATTCAGAAGTGGAAGTGGAGTTTGAAAAAGGCTAAGAAAACCAATCGTGAACTGCATGCTGAACAATGTGATACTGAACTTAAACTTTCGGTATGTAATATAAGCATGACTTATCATATCTTAAGATGCTATAGTCCATTTCACATTTTGTGGCACTGCTAGAAAGATTTTCTATATATATATACAGGTTGCTCGTAGAATGAGAGAGGAGGGTGGATTTTTTTACCCGCACAATCTGGATTTTCGTGGTCGTGCATACCCTATGCATCCACATCTGAGTCACCTAGGTTCAGACCTCTGCCGAGGTGTTCTTGAGTATGCTGAAGGGCGGCCACTTGGAAAGGCCGGTTTATGCTGGTTGAAGATACATTTGGCTAACAAGTATGGTGGGGGCATTGAAAAGCTTTCCCATGAAGGCAAGCTAGCATTTGTGGAGAACCAGTTGCCTGATATATTTGATTCAGCACAAAATCCTGTTGATGGGAACTGCTGGTGGATGAATGCTGAAGATCCTTTTCAATGTTTAGCTGCATGCATGGATCTTTCTGAAGCCTTGAACAGTTCTTTACCTTATCGTGCTATATCTCACCTACCTATCCATCAGGTATATCTCATCTGTCTTTTTAATCTTTAGCTGCATGACAGTTAGAAAATAAAATTATTTAGCTACATGCTATATATATCTCACCTGCCTATTCATCAGGCATTAGTTTATGGTGTGTATCCTTTGGACTAATGTATCATTGCATGAGTTCCTTTTCTTCATTGAGAATTCGGTAAATTTTGGAGGATTTTGATATATTAAAAATCTTGTGGTGGTATGATGACCCCTGGGTCTTACTTATGAGAGAAGAACCTTCTCACACAAGTTGAGAAAGCCCCCCAGACCCCTGCCCCGCCCGGCCTGGGCATTCGGTTAATACCGTTAAATTGGTTCAGTTAATGCGGTTAAGAAAAATTTCGGTTAATGAGAACTGACAACCGAACATGATCAGAAAATACTCATAACCGCACAATTCGGTTGCGGTTAATTCGGTTCGGTTTTGCGGTTAACCGCATTAACCGCAAAAAATACAGCAGTATATTCAGTATGTTATCCATCAAACATATGAAATGTCAAAATACACCAATACATAATTTGACACAAATAATTCATAGATGACGTAGTCTCACATCTTAGCATTACAACAGCAGTGTCTCACATTAACATTACAATCAAAGTCTCATTGAAAATAAATAGCCATTGACCATTGACAACATAACAGTACAAATACAAATAACTGACCTCTACTCCCATGTCTGTCATCTCTCTCAATAAATATTGATTGTTGTACCAATAGAGTGAAGAAATTGTAAGGCCACCAAGTCCATCAACCAATGCTGAAATAAAATAAAGAGTCATAGTTAGTTGACAAAAATGCTGAAATAAATATATATCGTGAGCTAATTCTAATTTGACTTACCCTCCTCTATTTTAGCTAATTCTTCAGGGTCCTCTTCAACATTATTACTAGCTGATCCTCGCAGCCAATCTTGTGCGCATACTAGGCGCTCAACCATTTGCGATGTCAGCGAGCTTCTAAAATCATCAAGGACGCGCCCACCTGTGCTAAAAGCTGACTCAGATGCAATGGTTGATATGGGAATTGCTAACAGATCACGAGCCATGTGAGACAATATTGGGAATCTGTGAGCATTGTCCCTCCACCATTCAAGAATGTCAAAGTCCTTCCTATCTTCCTCATTTTCTTCAGCAAGGTATTTCTCAAGTTCAGTCTTGTTAGTGGTAGCTGTACTGTCCAGCCTCATCTTCTGAGCAATTAGAGACCTCATCAACCTTCTGCTCCTTTCTGGTTGTGCTTGAGAATCACCAGACTGTGCTGCCTTGTCAGTAGGAGAATATAAATTTCTATACTCCTCAAACAAAGAGCGAAAAGAAGATTCCACTCTGCTCCATAAATCCTGTCCTATCTCAGATCCAAAAAGTTCAATGGTAGCCAGCTTTGTGTAACTGGACAGATTGTACCTTGGATCAATGGCAACACAAAAGAAAATGACCAAGTTCAGCTTCTCTCCTTTCTCTCCTGGATTCTCTAAGTTGTTATCACCCCAATATTTATAGTACTTGTCCATCATTCTGATGCCCATTTCCTTGCGTATCGGATCTGAACTATTACACCATTCTCTCAACAAAATCAAAACATTTGCAATTTCATGAAAAAGAATATTAGAAGTAACATATTGTGTGCCTGAAACACGGAGAGTGAGCTCATAGAAATTTTCAAGGAACTCAGCCATTTTCCTTGCATTTTCCCACTCTACTTTTTCAGGAACTCCAGGACTGTTCTTTGACTTATCAGCTTCTAAATCTAGTTTATAGTATGGATCTTCTTCGCTGTACCTTTCAAATGCCCTTTCATATGGTTTTGCAGCAGCTAAGATAAGATAGGTAGAGTTCCATCTAGTGCAAACATCTAGGCACAGAAATGCTTGGCTGTCCACTTTTGCTAGTTCAGCACATTTCTTAAATTTGGCCAACCTAGATGGTGATCTTTTGACAAACTTAACAGCAGCACGGACACGAGCAACTGAAATGTCAATTTCTTTGAGACCTTCATTGACTATCAAGTTAATTATGTGTGCAACACATCGCATATGAAGATATTTACCTTCAGCAATGCTGTTATTTGACTCATTCAAAACCCTCTTCATATACTTTATAGCACCATTATTTGCACTAGCATTGTCAACAGTTATGGTAAAAATTTTACCAATACCCCATTCAGCCAAGCAGTTCTCTAATGATTTCCCAATATCTTCACCTCTATGGCCTTTCACCAAGAAAAAACCTATGATTTTCTTGTGCAGCTTCCATTCATTATCAATAAAATGCGCTGTCACACACATATAATTCTGTTGTGTATTTGAAGTCCAAGTGTCAATTGTGACACAAAATCTTTCACTTGATTTCTTAAAAATGTCCTTAAGTTTTTCCTTCTGAGACTCATAAACCTTGACAAATGACCTAGTTGCTGACCTCCTTGAGGGAACAGTAAAGCGTGGACAAGCATTTGCCATAAATTTTCTAAATCCAGGCCGCTCAGCAAACACAAAAGGTAGCTCATCTTCAATTATCATCTCAGCTAAATATGTTTTTAGTGCATCAATATCAAGCTTGCAGGTTGTAATAGTACCAACAGTACCATCCCCTTGGGGGGGTTGCAATTGCAAAGTTCCTTGGCTATTATCAGAATTTTTATTAGGATTCTTCTTACAAGTGCCTAAGTGATATCTCATAGAGGATGTACCGTTTCTTCTTGAGTTGCACATTAGCTCACGGGAACAATACTTGCACTAAGCACTTTTGAGTATGCCTCCAACAGTTACCTTGTTAAAGCTTTCCCACACATCAGAACTTGTTGCCATAGGTTTCCTTCTCTTGTTCTGCTCGTCCAGCTGCTGCTGCTGCTGCGCGCCCTCCGTAGATGCACCATCGGACCGGGCAACGTCATCACTCGCTGCCATCTACAATACGATCAATTTCATCACCATTTGGGCATAAAAGTAGTAGCAGCAAGCAATTAATCAAAGAAAGAAAACGAATAGCAACATAAATTGGAGGAGAACTCGGTTAATGGCGCCATTGTTAACTTGAGGACAGAGATGACAGCCCCACCGAGGACGCCAAAGAGAAGAGGAGCCGGGCAGGCGGGCACCCTGTCGGAGCCGGACGTCGCACCGCGCCGGCGACCGCCGACGGCCGACGCCACGTACTGCCGGCTGCCGGCGCGCGTCGAGCTAGCAGCAAACAGGAGCAGAGCAAGGTGGCGGCTGGGATTGGGATTGGAGAGAATGAGAGAGTGAGGAGTCACGGGTGGCTTAGGTTAGGGTTGTGTAATTGTGTTAGTGGGCTGGGCTCCACAGGGCCTGCTAGTGCTAGCAGTGATTAAATCGGTTGTTCGGTTATCCAAGCCCACAACCGAACCGATAGCCGAAAACCGAACAGCAGAAAAATGAGAACCGAACCGATAACCGCAGACCGAAATAACCGCAAATTTCGGTTAATACGGTTCAGTTTGGTTCGATTTGCGGTTTTGCGGTTAACTGCGCCCAGCCTTACCCACCCTTACACTGCGGCTTCAGCCACTCTAAGAACCGGGCGGTGCCGTTACACGTTCTTTGGCGTGGTGACAGATGAGGGAGATTTTTTAAACACTAGTCTGAAAATTCGCTCCTACTAGGAGTTGAACCCAGGACATGAGGAGTGTTACTCGAGTACTCTAACACTAAGCTAGAGGTTCTTTCGCAAGAACAAAGTCACTTCTGATTTAGGTAGATAGAAGGATTATGTTCTAGTTAATTAGTAACAATTATTTTCGTATGCATACTAGGTGCATTACTCTCATGCTTTGCGCTATAAAGAAATACTTGCTATGTTGCATTGGCATTCCACATTCATTCTTTTTAGTTGAAAGTTCAATTGACCAAGTTGTATGACAATTCTTGTAAATGGCTACTCGATTTGATTCAGAGGTTCTGCTAGCCAGTATTGCACTAATGCATATGACATTTCTAAGTGCTGTTTCCATTATGTTGTTATCAGGATGGTTCTTGCAATGGTCTACAACACTATGCCGCTCTTGGAAGGGACTATGTAAGTTTATTCCTATTATTATACTTCTGATATTAGTTGTGCTAATTTGTAGTTATAGATTGTTTGCCTTTGCACTCTGTTCCAATGATTACAGTAGTAGATACAATGTGCCGTAGTTCGTATTATTTCTTAGTTGCACCGCATTGAAAACTTCTGTTAGCTTCAAGGGATCTTGAACTAGAGAAGTGACATAATTTCTGCATTAGTTAAAGGGAGCATTAAGTTTCCGGAGATTGTGATTTCTGATCATCCTCTAGGACAAGCATAGTAATTGCCTTGATACTTTGAATTTTATAGATACAAAACAGTGTCAAACTTTTGCTCAAGTGTGATCATTTACATTTCTGTTTTTACCTTCTGCAACTAACCAGTAATAAACATTTACCACATCATGCATTTGAAGTATCTTAGCTAACAGACCTGCCCTTATTTGCATGTTGTTTCATGGATTTCAGGATGCAAACTTTTAATTTGTTGTTGTTTTATATTGATCTTTTATGCTTTAGATGGGTGCTGTTGCTGTCAACCTGGTTCCTGGAGAGAAGCCTGCTGATATCTACTCAGAAATAGCTGCTAGGTCGGCCCTTATTCCCAGTCTCTTATTTTTCCTAGTATCACTTTTTTGTGCACTAAAAGTGCTTCTGCTTCTTAATTTTCACATCGTCATGGTTCCTGATGTGCTTTAAATTATTAAATATTTATAGACAATTCAGCCAACAAAGTTTGCATGCTCCATAGTTCATGGAGTTCAAACTTCTGGCTCATCTATATTTCTTGTCATATAGTACATCTAATCCATCTATGTGTTATTTTTCACATTTCATAATTCGAATTTAACTAACAGGGTGTTGGCAGTGCCTTAGTTCATCATATACTGTTGAGTTTGCTATCTGTTACAAGTATCAAGTAATTCTTTTCTGCAGTTGTCAATTTCCAATAATAGAATGTGGCCGAGTAATGAAGGTTCCAAATAGATCCCTTCTGCATCATTGAATGTTCAACTCTGTAGTTTATAGATTATTGAATCCATAGATTTATGATCCAGAAATTGATTTATATTTTTTCTGTGTCCATTTGACTGAAGAGTATTAGATGTTGTACGTGAAGATGCAATGAAAGACCCTGCTACTAATCCAAATGCATCATTAGCGAAAATTTTGGTCAATCAGGTTGGCCTTCTCTTTCACCCTCCTAAGTTCTTAATTCTTAGAAATATTCTTTTCCACTTGATTTAGTTAAACAAAACAGTTGAAGACCTGGGCATTGCTAGCTTACAGGTGGATAGAAAGCTTGTCAAGCAGACAGTTATGACATCAGTTTATGGTGTCACGTATATTGGTGCGCGTCAGCAGATCATGAAGAGACTTCAAGAGAAAGGGCTTATCACAGATGACAAATTAATGTACAATGTATCCTGTTATGCTACTAGGGTATGAGATTTTCTTTATTTATATCATATAGTGCTTTATTTTCTATTTCATATTGACTGCTTGCGGAAATGAGGTCATATGTGACTGTTGAATATCTGATGCAGGTTACTTTGGATGCATTGGGCCAAATGTTTCAATCTGCGCGTGGCATAATGGCATGGCTTGGTGATTGTGCCAAGGTACATTATCAGCTTCCTTCCAGTTTAATTGTTCCTTAACACATTTATTGATATTTAAATCGTCGTGCACACAGCACTAGCGCTGCTCATGATCATTTTTTTAGGTAATATTTTTTGTTAGTTTAAACAGAAAAAATGTTCTTATTTATTTTCCTTACAGATGATTTCTTCAATTAATCAACCAGTCAAATGGACAAGTCCTGTTGGTCTTCCAGTTGTTCAGCCTTACAAGAAATATAAGAATTACATGGTCAGTTCCTATCAATTACTGCTAACATATCTTCTGTGTTGTCTTTTCTTTCGATGTACTATTGCATACACCTTTACACTACATATCCTTTGTCTTTTTACTGATTTGACTCTCCAAATAATTATGGCCTTACGTACTGTTGAGAAATAAAGCTAGAGTACTAGACAACTAAACACACATGTGATTTCATCATAATTTTTTTTTTCATGCATCATATTTGGTTTCAGTTTCATGAAACATCCTTTTGAGAAGTTTGCTCATGGAAGTTGCACCTACGAATTACTGAAATTTAGTTGAATAATTGGATTAGTATCATTTCTTCAAAATCTTTTAGGCCTGAAACCGATACTGATTAATGCTACTGTCATTTAACAAGATTGAGACATCCTTTTAGCTTCCTCCCGATGAATGAATTGAATATATATATTCTTGTCTTAACAAAATGGTTCACAATCTTACAGATACGAACATCATTGCAATGTCTGGCTTTGCGACGGGAGGGTGATGCGGTAGGTTGAGTAATTTATTGGACTTTGATGTGTGTTTTTTGGTTCTTATGACTAATTTAAATGTCATGATTTTCAGATTGCTATCCAACGACAAAAGGCAGCTTTTCCACCTAACTTCGTGCACTCCCTCGATAGCTCTCATATGATGATGACAGCTATTGCTTGCAAGGAGGCTGGTCTTCATTTTGCAGGTTTGTTTTGATTGAGATTGGTCCTTATTGCATGGCAGTAATGGCACATATGTTGAGCAGTAAGTTGCATGACATGACATGTGGCATGGAGCGAAGGGTTGGAACAACATTCTTTAAATCCTAAAAACCAGTTTAGGCTGTGAACAGCCTTGTGACCTCCTTTTACGACGTAGTGGGTCTATTATGCTTGTTGAACTATGAAAAAAATGACATGTTGTGAAAGCTAAGTTCACTTGAGAAACGAGCTGAATCTAGGCAGAGAAACCAGAACTACCCTGAAATGGTTTTTGTTGCACACTAGTTTTCAAAACCTGTGTGTAACAATTCCCTAAACAATGAGAGGTTGGGTAACCTTATTAGGATGAATCAATCCATTGCTGCATGTTACTGATTTGAATGGAAGTAGACCAATTGGATACAATCCTCAAGTAGCTATTAGTTCCAGTCATTTCCGTGTATCCTAGCAAAACAAAATATTTTTGTACATTGGTGAGATGCTTTGGACTTTGGACATATCTATGAAGGCTTAGAAAAGGGATATTAAGACACACTGATAAAGCTAAGGAGTTAGCCATAGATAGGAAAATGTGGAACCTTGATTATTGGTTTGACCCTTTTTTAGTTTGGTTTACTTCTATTTTCTTCTCCCCTTATTTTCTTTTTTTTTGTCCATATTTTTTGTCTGTTTATTGTATTGGGTGCTTCACCATTTTTTTTTTACTTTAGTTGTTTTGGTTTATTGCCTTTTTGGTCTCCTCTTATTTTCTTCCTTTTTCTTTTCCCGTCTTTTTTTGGTCTGTTGTATGTGTTGGGACCTATGGGTTTCAGCTTTGGCCTCTCCCAACTTGCTTGGTACTAGAAGGCTTGGTTGTTGTCGTCAGTGGTGGTTTTGTCGCTGGAAACATGGATGCTGGTATGATAAACGGCAAGTTATGAGTAGCTTCTCTAAGCGAGTGTTCTTCGTGATGTACGGTTGTATTCTGCTGAACTTTATATGTCAGTCTGTTTTGAATGGTGACTTGAACATGATCACCGTTTTATTATGTGTGCGTATGACGTTTGTCGACATGCATATTGTAGTTCAGAGCTCTAATGCCGATCTTGTGTTCCTATTCAAAATAGTCTCAGATTTATATTTCCTCATCTACATTACTTTCATATTTGTCATTTCTGTTGGCTTATTATGTCAATGTACTGCTTCAGGGGTGCATGACTCATTTTGGGTGCATGCCTGTGATGTTGATCAAATGAACCAGATCTTGAGGGAGCAATTTGTTGAACTTTACAGCATGCCTATTCTTGAAAACGTATGCCATTGAAACTTTTCTCTCCACAGTTCCTTACGTAATTTGTTCATACATCAAACTGTTGCAATGGTGGTGGTTATTCCTAATGCTTTATTTCTTTTTACTTTTTATGTGTTTTGCAACTCAGTTGCTGGAGGAGTTTCAAACGTTGTTTCCCACACTAGAATTTCCACCGTGTCCACCACAAGGGAACTTTGATGTGAGGGAAGTTCTGACTTCAACGTACTTCTTCAATTAAGCTTCACAGAGAATTTCAGCACTACAATGCTGATAAGTTTGGTGCTGTGGGATATTTGAACTATCCAGATCATGGCACCATGCATATATGATCCCAGTATAAAGGCGGATGGAAATGATTCTTCAAGGGTGTTTTGCGTTACAAAGCAAGAAAACAGCAGCAAATCAATGACTTGTAAGCAGGCCAAAATCATTCCAAGAAATCTGTGACAAACAAGCCTCGAGTAGTTCCTCTGGAGTTTTTATGTTTGATGATGCAGGATCTACTAGGATCAAGCACTGTTTGCCATGAAAAATCTTGGGTTGGTTGGGTCACATGATTTGCAGCATGACATGCTTACTTTGAGTACTGAATCCTGGCTGATACAAACCTGCAGTCGTGCTGACCTTTTTGATAGTGTACAATAGTTGAAGATAACGTGTATATACTGTAACATTATGTTTTGTTTTTCTGTAACATTTTTTTTTGAAAGACAACATTATGTTTTTTGTTGTCTTAGGAGTACAGCTGATGATTGCATAATGTGGCATCATTACCCTGTATAGAGATGTTAAAACACAATAATATCCCAAGAGAAATGTATACTAGATTCTGAGGTGCTGTTATCAAATTTTGAACATAGAAATTCACGTGAAAAAGAGATCATCAGTTATTGATTTTTTGCACGGACGATTGAAAATAGAAGTTCACGTGAGATCCACACTACTTTGTTTCGATTAAATTTACCGTTTAGCTTTTCCATTATTTTCAACTGGATAAGGTACAAGGAATAACGAGCCCACGGTAATTGACCATGTAAAAGAATTTGGAGAGGTGACTAACGTTCAGTTAGATGTGTATTCACTGAAGTGATGTTCAGTTCAATGTGCCTGGGGGCTGGGGCGCCTCCTGCCTGAACCAGGTAGCGCAGCGATCTGGCCCTCAGGCGCTCGCTCAACTGTTGCTGCCTGGCTCAGGCAGTTTTCCCGGCACTCCAACCAAAAAGGCCCGTGATGAGTTCTGGATTGAGATACCGCATGTAGGGTGATGATGATTAAAAGGTTTTAGTATCATGGTCATAAGATCCGAAATTTGAAATGCCACAACCGCTGCAAGAAAATTTGAAATGCCACAACCGCTGCAAGTTGCCAAGTTTCCTGTCATAGTTGTTAGTAATACTATTGCGTTTTCAGCCTCACAGATCTTATATTAGAGTAATACTAAAAGTAGTAATAAAGAAAGTGAAGGTCGGTTCATTGCTCTGACTTGGATCCCAAGCCACCGCGCAACCGCCTTTGATCCCTAACAGACCTCTGACTATATATGTAGGCCCCGACCCCTTCCTCCCAAGCCATGCCATCATTTGCGCCTTGCGAGTTTTCCTGAAACAAAACCCAGATCCAGAGCAACTCTAGTAGTCGCCTACTCGCCTACCAATGGCAACGGCAACGGCAACGGCAACTAGCCTACGAGCGGCGCTCTGCATGCTCTGCGGCCCACCGGTGGAGAGCCACAGCGCTCCATCGGCCGCGCCCAACACTGGTGACGTGTTTCTGGACCTCCTCGACGCCAACTTCAACAAGGCGAACACCGCGCCGAAGACTGCACCAGCGAAGGGGCGCACGGAGAACGCGTCGCCAACGTTCGTCTCCTCGGGGGATCCCTGCCTCGACTTCTTCTTCCACGTCGTCCCCGGCACCCCGGCCGCGACGGTGACCAACCTCCTCGCCAACGCGTGGGCTGCCGACCCGGTCACTGCGCTCCGCCTCGCGTGCAATCTCCGCGGCGTGCGCGGCACCGGCAAGTCCGACCGCGAGGGCTTCTACGCTGCCGCGCTGTGGATGCACGGGTGCCACCCCAACACGCTCGCCCTCAACGTGCGCCCCATCGCGGAGTTCGGCTACCTCAAGGACCTCCCCGAGCTCCTCCACCGCATCATCCACGGCGGCGTCTCGACAAGGACCCCCGGGAAGAAGGCCCGCCTCGCCGCGTCGGGACAGGGAGGCGGCTTCGTCGTCCGAGGCCGCGGTGGCCGCCGTCGCTTCGTCCGCTTCCACCATGCGCGTGTGCCTCGCCATACGGGGAAGAAGCCACGTCGCATCGGTACGAGGGAGGCCCGCATCGCCGCCGACATGGAGCGCAACCGGAGGATCTCGGCCGACGCCGCCGTGGAGCGCAGGAAGAGGCGCGCGGAGGCCGCGGCGAGGGCCATCGAAAGGTACTCCCGCGATCCGACCTACCGGTTCCTGCACGACCGCACGGCGGACCTCTTCGCCGACCTCCTCGCCGAGGACATGAAGAAGCTCGCCGACGGCAAGGTCAAAGAGCTCTCACTGGCAGCGAAATGGTGCCCGTCGCTGAACAGTTGCTACGACCGCTCCACTCTCCTCTGCGAGGCCATCGCGCGCCGCCTATTCCCCAAGGGCTCGGCGCCTGACCTTCACCAGGACCTGGAAGACGCGTACTACGCCTACCGCGTGCGAGAGCGTCTCCGCAAGGCGCTCGCTCCCCTGCGCCGCGCCCTCAAGCTCCCCGAGGTTTTCATCTCGGCACGGGCGTGGGGAGACGTTGTGTACCCGCGGGTTGCCTCCGTCGCCATGAAGAACTACAAGGAACTCTTCCTCAAGCACGACGCCGAGCGATTCGGGCTCTACCTCACTGATGTGGAGTCTGGCAAGGCGAAGATCGCGGCGGGTGCGCTGCTCCCGCACGAGATCCTTGAATCCGTGGGCGACGGCGTCGCCGATCTGCAGTGGGAGCGCATGGTCACCGATCTCCGGGCGCTCGGCAAGCTGAACAACTGCATCGCCGTGTGCGACGTGTCGGGCAGCATGAGTGGCCTCCCCATGGCCGTCTGCGTCGCGCTCGGTCTCCTCCTCTCAGAGCTCTGCGACGAGCCATGGCATCACCGGGTCATCACATTCAGCGCGCATCCTCAGCTTCATCTCATCTCTGGCAGTACACTCTCAGCGAAGGCCCAGTTCATCCGTGGCATGGACTGGGGCTGTAACACCAACTTCCGGGCTGTGTTCGACAAGCTTCTTGGCGTCGCCGTCGCCGGCAAGCTACCCCCGGAGCGGATGGTTAGGAAGGTGTTCGTATTCAGTGACATGGAGTTCGACCAGGCGTCGTCGCGGCCTTGGGAGACAGACCACGAGGCGATCATGAGGAAGTTCATGGAGGCCGGGTACGGCGACGCGGTGCCGGAGATAGTGTTCTGGAACCTGCGGGACTCCATATCCGTGCCTGTGACCGCAGTGCAGAAGGGGGTGGCTCTGGTGAGCGGCTTCTCCAAGAACATGTTGAAGCTGTTCCTTGACGGCGAAGGGATCATATCGCCGAGGGCCGTTATGGAGAAGGCCATCTCTGGGCCAGAATATCAGGCGCTCGCCGTCTTCGACTGATCAATTGGATGGTAGCTGGTTTCGGTTTGCTTTCTGGCGTATGCCGTCGTTCGAGGAACTTTGCTGCTACCTCACTGAATTCGCTATCTCTAAGCTTGTGTATTCGGTAGCTTTGCGTCTTCGGGTACTTGGAATGTAATGAAATCTTATCCCTCTACAAAGTCGAGAATATATTACATTCTACTAAAAATCTTATCTTTGTCTTCTCTTTTGTCACTCGAATGAAACTTGCTGATTGCTTGAATTGCAATCAAATCTCTGTTTAGCTGTAAGCTAGATCAAGAGCATTGCTCATCTTGTATTCTGTGGAGTGATGATCGTATGTCACTGTGCAATTGATTTCGATATCTCAGTCTTTCTTCAACAGTAGACTTTTTTTTTTTGTTTCTATGCATTTTGGATTCTGTCACCCTGTGGATTTTTACCGTGGCATTTTCGTATGGGTTCAGTTTTTTGTACAATATATGTTTGGAGCGGCCAATTCATCAATTAGTTGATCATTCCACCAACCACCATTCTATATTGGAGTTTAGAATGCAACACAGAGCCAAATCCTGGTTCCATGTAGTATAATCTGAGTAACAGGCCTGCAATAAATTTCTTCTGATGCACTAGGATCCATTTTGAGATATTCATATCAATCAGAGGCTGCTATGACAAAGCGTGGTGTACGTAATTTGCCGATGACTCTATTATCTGCGAAGGCAAAACCCACGAAATTATCGTTCCTGATATTTTTCTTTTTGAAAATGTTTTGTAGTGCTTTAAAATGATACAGTAAGTAATTCTGCACGACCGCAGCGACTTGGCCCACAAGCCACTGCCACACCCCTGATCCCTCCATTTCGATTTCGATCTGCCTGCCATATCTAACGAAGGCAAAACCCACGAAACCCAGCAGCCAAACCCTAGCCGCCAACATGGCTGCTGCGGCATGCCGCCGTGCCGTGTCCTACAGCCTCCTCGGTCCACCAGCGGAGAGCCACCGCGCCGCCCCGGCGCGTGTTGCGGCGGCCGCGCCCGCCACTGGCGATGCGTTCATGGACCTGATGGACGCCAACTTCAACAAGCCGATCAAGCCTCCGCCGGCGAAGACACTCACGGAGAAAGCCTCGCCCACGTTCGTGTCCTCGGGGGACCCTTGCCTTGACTTCTTCTTCCACGTCGTTCCCGACACCCCGGCCGCGTCCGTGACCTCCCTCTTCGCCAACGCATGGGCCGCCGAGCCGATCACCGCGCTCCGCCTGGCATGCAACCTCCGAGGCGTGCGCGGCACGGGAAAGTCCGACCGCGAGGGCTTCTACGCCGCCGCGCTGTGGATGCACGGGTGCCACCCCAACACGCTCGCACTCAACGCGCGCCCCGTTTCGGAGTTCGGATACCTCAAGGACTTCCCCGAGATCCTGCACCGCATCATCCACGGCGGCGTCTCGACGCGGACGCCGGGGAAGAAGGCCCGCCTTGCCGCGTCGGGAGGCTTCGTCGCCCGTGGCATGCGCGTGCGCGGTTGCCTTCCCTTCTTGAACAACCGCGGAGGGCACGCTCCGAAAGGGACCGTGCAACGCGACCCGGCCACAAGGGAGGCGCGCATCGCTGCCGCCAATGAGCGGGATCGGAAGGTCTCGGCCGAGGCCGCCGTCCAGCGCCGGAAGAAGCGCGCGGAGGCTGCAGCGACAGCCGTCCACAGGTACTCCCGCGACGCGACCTACCGATTCCTTCACGATCGCACAGCCGATCTGTTTGCCGATATGCTGGCCGAGGACATGCAGAAGCTCGCGGAGGGAAAGGTCAACGAACTCTCGCTCGCCGCGAAATGGTGCCCGTCGCTGGAATGCTGCTACGATCGTTCCACGCTCCTCTGCGAGGCCATCGCGCGTCGTCTTTTTCCCAAGGGCTCGGCTCCTGAGCTTCCCGAGGACCTGGAGGACGAGTACTACGCGTACCGCGTGCGCGATCGCCTTCGCAAGGCTCTCGCATCCGTACGCCGCGCCCTTGAGCTCCCTGAGATCTACATGTCGGCGCGAGCATGGGGCGAAGTGGTGTACAAGCGTGTCGCCTCCGTGGCCATGAAGAACTACAAGGACTTCTTCATCCACCACGATTCGGACCGCTTCCAGCAGTACCTCGCCGACGTTGAGTCCGGCAAGGAGAAGATCGCTGCTGGCGCCTTGCTCCCTCACGAGATCCTGGAATCCCTCGAGTGGGACTACGGCAACAGCAAGGTCGCCGACTTGCAGTGGGAGCGAATGGTCACCGATCTTCGGGCGCTCGGTAAGCTCAACAACTGCATTCCAGTTTGCGACGTTTCAGGCAGCATGGATGGCCGGCCCATGGACGTCTGCGTTGCTCTCGGCCTCCTTGTCTCTGAGCTCAGTGATCAGCCGTGGCAGCACAGGGTCATTACCTTCAGCCACAGGCCTCAGCTGCACCAGATCTCTGGCAAGAACCTTTGGGAGAAATCCAACTTCCTCCGTAGGATGGACTGGGACTGCAACACTGATTTCCAGGCCGTGTTCGACAAGATCCTCAGTGTCGCTGTCGACGGCAATCTCCCGAAGGAGCGGATGGTGAGGAGGGTTATCGTGTTCAGCGATATGGAGTTCGACAAGGCGTCGTCAAAGCCATGGGAGACAGATTACGAGGCGATCTGCAGGAAGTTCAGCGAAGCAGGGTACGGCGACGCCGTGCCGGAGATAGTGTTCTGGAACCTGAGGGACTCCAAGTCCGTGCCGGTGACCGCGCAGCAGAAGGGGGTCGCGATGGTGAGTGGTTTCTCAAAGAACTTGGTGAAGATTTTCCTTGACGGAGACGGGATCATATCGCCTAGGGCTATCCTGGACAAGGCCATCGCCGGGAAGGAGTACGAGAAACTTGTGGTCTTCGATTGATCGGCCCAAGGGTGTCGCTGAATAAACTGGGTCTGCCATCTGTAGCTTTGGCAGTCCTATTTGCTTTTGATTTGGCTTTCGCCTCTGGTCTTCTTTGCTCTAGCAGTGAATTGAAGAATGCATATGCAGGACTCGTTTAGAAATATAAAATGAACTCTTATGTTCCATTGATTATTAAAACACTTATGTTTCTGGTTAAAGTCGTCATGTAACTTTGCTGGAATACTCTCTAGGTTTTTATGATGCGGTTTATCACTGAAGGTATTTAAGATATGACTTTTCATTTTACACATATAAGCAAAGCTTTTGAAATACTGAAAATTTTGGTTAATGCTGTTTGTCTATAATATCTCTTGCTGCTAGTGAAATACTGAAAATTTTGGAGATTTCACAGATGGAATGGAATTTAATGCTTCTAAATTTATTGTGAAATCATTCAAAATTTTACAAGTCACTGGCTAATTGCTTCAATCAATTTTTGTGCTCTGCTGTGAGCACTAGTACAAAAAAGATGATTCGCTGTCATTATCTGGAAACTGTGTGTAGGCACATGAAATAGAGCATTTTTGAATTCTTGCTATGACAGTGTTGAATGCGGATCCTGTTAATGTCCTGCATTTGCAGTCGCTGATACGTAGAATCGGTCCCACGTGTCAGTGACTGCATGCTACTGCATGTGTCATTCAGAATCTTGCTGAAATGTATATTTCGATGGCCTTACCCGTGGAGTCTGGCCAAATCATTTTTTTGGGCTCCTGCAGACAATCGACGAGTCAAGAACAATGTAAGATTGGTATCTCTTCCATCTGATGAGTCATTTCAGGACGCACATACTACTTATTCTTGAAACATTTGATTTGCATTCAGCGCAAAGAATCAATGAATCAATGGAAGGCACTACTATGCCTAGTACATCTATGATGAGTACAGTATACAGTAGTCGAGTCACAACTGAGCCGCGGCGGACGCGGCCAACCCGTCTCGCCAGCTGATGAGGATGGCTGTGGCGGCATAGTGCGTGAGCGCACCGACGAGCACGAGCACGTGAAAGATCTGGTGGCTGTGGCCGACGCAGTCGAACTTGCCCGGGCGCCACCTCTCCGGCACGCGGCTGACGTAGAAGCCCGCCCCCGCCGCGTACACCAGCCCCATGGCGAGCTCCAGCGCCAGCGCGACGTGGCACTCGCGGTCCGCCCAGTTGATCCAGAGCGCGTGCATCGCGGGCACGATCCCCGAGAGCGCCATGCACACGAAGAGCGTGGCGCGGAGGTGGCGCAGGCGCGGCGAGGAGCGCGCGGGCGCCAGCAGCATGGCGACCACGAGCACGCCCTGCACGGTGATGGCGGCCAGGTAGGCGAGCTGCGTGGCGGCGCGGCCCAGGAAGGCGTAGTAGACGGGGGGGAAGAAGGAGGCCACGATCATGACGGCGATGCCGGCGTAGTCGAGCTGCCAGAAGATGCGGCTGAAGCGGCGCGAGTGGCACGCCAGGAGGTGCGCCGCCGCGCTTACCGACAGGCAGGTCATCGCGCCCAGGAGGAACACGGTGCGCGGCCACCTCGGTACCGCAGTGATGTTGCTGCTGCCTCCCAAGACGGAGAAATCGTTGCTGGCCATGGTCTGCACGCAATAGTTAAACGGATTCGATCATTAGTACCAAAGACCGTTACTGCTAATCTGTTGATTCTAGAACTAATTTGAATACTATTATAGAAGACCAATGCGATTTTTTTTTCTAGTAACTTAAAAAATGCTCCTGCTTTCAACATCTGCCATGTGCTGCAACCAAACGACATGAATTTTCTATGACAACAGATTGGTTGCAAGCTGGTGCCTGGAGACTTGGCCGGCGCGATGATTGGTTTCAGTCGGTTGGGTGAAACCTTGGAACAGGTCGATCAATGCAACGCAATTAGGTGAGGGGGAGATTAAATGACGAACGGGCCAGAGGAGACTGATGCACAGAGCAGTGGTCTCCTACCAATCGATGATGTTCCAGACAGGGATGGTGTAATCTAGGACCAGAGACACACCCACGCCTGTACAACAGACTTACTAGTACTACTGATGAGGAGGAGTTGTTTTTGTTTTATAAAATCCAATGAAATTCGCACGAGTCATAGTACTAACATAATACTCGTACTATGTGGCCTGCAGTTTACGGCTGAGTAACCTGTCCTGTTTGGCGGGCGCTTACTAGTACGGAGTATTTTTTTCTCTGCCGAACATGTACAGCTGTGGTCTATGCGATCTCCACCTACTAAGGGGACGCTTTGGCTTTATAGTACTACTTTATTACTAGAGTTTCTGAATGAGCAATGAACTGGATGCAGGCTGAACTAGCGATCTGCCAATAATTGCACAGCTGGGGCGAATCTGTGTTTGATCCTTTTCTTTTGGAATATACTGTACTAGTATTTTTTTTAATCGATTGTTATGGTATTTTCTGAATTTAAGATGATTCGATGGAGCAGCAACGATGGTGATCTTGGTGGCAAGGGAGAGTGGGGCTGAATGAAAGTAAAAAGGAAGAAACGGGTCATCACGGTCTAAGTTTGAAGGGTTGGTTATTCGCGGGCTTACCGAGTTGCTGGTCTCCCAGGACGCGTTGGCTGACGCCAGTAAGAACGTCACGATGCCCGGAGCGGCCTTGGCGCCGGCAGCCGCCGCTTTCTCTCCTTCCCCGGCGACGGCGAACCAGAGGAAGAGGAAGAAGCCTCCGAGATGGCTGCAGAATAAACAATGCGGAACCCGCCGACCGAGTTAGGAATAAATGGAAGACGCAGGAGGGGGAGTCGAAACCAGGGCCGAGAACGGCATGGTGGCGGCGGCGGCGGCGGCGGATTCGTACCTCCAGACGTTGAGCGTCTCGTTGTGCCACGCGAAGACGCTGCGCAGCGCGTCGCGGACGGACCACTCGCAGCGGTAGTGCCCGTGGATGAACTCGTTGTCGCGCAGGTAATCGGGCAGCTCGGCGAACGTGACCAGCGGCGGCAGCGCCGCCACCGCGTCCTCCTTTCTTTCTTCCTTCCCCGAAGCCGGCGCCGCCGTGCGGGCGTGGTGCCCGCAGCACCGGCCGGCGTGGCCGCGCGGCTCGAGGGTGGCGATGGCGGCCGCCGCCGCCGTTGCTGTCGTCGTCGTCGTCACCGTTGTCGTCGCCATGTCTCTCGGTGGTGCGGTGGTGGTGCGAGGGAAACGCGCGCGGAAGCGGAGCTCGTCAAGGAAACTCAGATGTTGGTTGCGCGCCTCTCGGTTGTCCGTCCTTGCCCCGGGGGGGCGGGGGGGGGGGCTTATATCGTGCGGGAGAGGAGAGGGGAGGCGCTGCTTGCTTCCCTTTACAGGTCGGATTCTGATCCGAATCGCCGCCACGCACGGATAGATATCGAGCCGCACTCGGATTCAGCGAGGTACGCGTGGTGCCTAACGTGATGTCCGAATAGAGTGGCGTGCAGTGTACCCTCTCGCGGCAGTTTGTTCACGCTTGGCGCCTGTGGCGCCCTGGGCGTGGAACCTGGACGCTGCACGGACACGTTTATATCGTCGGCCACGCTATGTACGCCTTGATGGACGGATGGAAGGCGAGACGAGGTTGGCCGGGTTGGCAGCGGCGGGCGGGCGGGCGGGCGGGCGGGTGGGAGTTTGGAAAGTGCTGCGCTGTTGTGGATCAGCAGCACACTCGCATTGCGTTGGTGGGGGGACCGGCATCTCATTCTCATGTGGTGGCGGCTGCATTGTTGTCGTGGCCTTTTTGCAGGATCTGAAAAAGTCCATGGGAGACTTGTTCCGTGTGGCTCTTCTTCCCTTCTGGACCAACGGCTGCCGGGAAATAATAAGAGGCTTAATTAGCCGTTGACCGTAGTCCCAAGACTTTCGTTTGTCCGTTGATGATCCGACCGGCTGGGAGGACGCACCCTGCGAAGCTTCCGTTCCATCTGTGGCGTGGACTGAACTCCGTTCTGTTCCGGGTTGGACGACGACTCGCCGAAGCGTCCAACGCCTCCCTCCCTGTCCCCGATGGAATCGAACAGAAGAAGAACGGGATATGAGGAATAGTGGGAGGTGGTGGCCGACTGCACCTGTACGTGTGAACGATGCGGCGAGGCGGGAACCGTGGCGTTCGTCGTCCGAGGTCTCGACACCGCCCGTCGCCACGTGGCTCCAGGCGCGAGCGAGCACTACGTACCGCGGTTGCACTTGTTCTTGGCATCACGACTACGTGGCCGGAGCTTAACGTGCTATTGGATATTTTTTTTTAAGAAAAGAAAAAACTTGCGAGAGAGCATGAGCAGGAACCAACAGATCATCAAGTTTTACACGACCAATTGACCACATCACATCCACCACGCCGCAGCCGCACCCACATGACCAATTGACCACGAACCACATGAACCAAAGCCTCCGAACGCGTATCGATCCACCAGTCGAAGCAACATGGGCTTAAGCTGATCCATCATCCAGCCGAGCGGCGCTACTGGGCTTCCGCTATTTCGACCTCGTTCCGCTAGTTACGTAACCACTCAAAGCCCAGCCAGCCAGCCGAACGCAAAGCTACAAAATCAAAGGAAATTTTCCCTCCAGGGGCTCCAGGCTCGCTCGCGGGTCGCGGCTGTGGTGGTGAGCGTTACCGGAGCGCCGCAGAGGTCCACAGCACGGCGACGGGGTCGTCACCCCTCACCGGTCACGTCGCCGTCGGCCCAGCCAGCCATTATGCAACGCTAATAAATTTTCTCCAGGTTCGCGGCTGTGGTGAGCACCACAGCACGGCCCCCTCACCCGTCAGTCACACGTCGCCTTTCTGATGAAGGCTTCCAGAATCCAAAGACGGATGCAACGAAACGCGCGCGCGTGCGCGTGTGTGGCTGGTGCAACCCGCGCGCACTGCACGCACATTCTCTTTTGGTTGTGGATGCTTTCCAGACGGAGACGGAGACGGAGACGGAGAACGACCAAAGACCCAGGTCCAGGTGTATGATTCTCCAGCACTCGGTCGTACTTCCCTTCCCTGTCACCGGTTTGCTGCCTTTGAACATTCCACGGGATATCTGCGAGAGCGATCCTTGGAGCGACTTGGCGGACCGGCTGTCCCGCTCCCGCCACCACCACACCACAGAGATCCACCAGCGAGCGACGCTGTCTGCATCAACCAATTTATTGCAGACATAGAGTACTAGTCCTACCTCGTTGCCACCATAAAAACGTGACTTTATCTCTAGAACATATCCTCAAATTCCTTTTTTTTTCTTTTTTTTTTGGCAGGGCAAACCGGATCTTTATTACTAAAGCCAAATTTCTAGCGACACCAGGTACTGTCCTATACAACCAAAAAATAAATAATTATGTGCAGCAGCAAATATTCATAATCTTATTTCGTCCAATAGCTAATACTCCTCCTCCGTTCTTTAAATGCCGGCGTTAGGACAGCAAAAAATGAATTGCCGCTAATACAAAACAAAACGGATGTCCTAAGCGACATGAATTTTGAAATGTAAGAGGGCGACGTATTGGATCCAACAATATGGTCCCTGTTTTATAAGAAGGACATAAATACCCGTCTTCAAGGAAAAATGCAGAATACTAGAGACGGTGATTATGGCACCACGCGGTGTATCCGGATTAGGACTGAAAAACCTAGTCGTTGTTTTCTTTAGTTCTGGAGTCTCTGCAATTGATCTGATGTTTTGCGCTGCTAGCTCTCTCGTTTGAGAGACGCTTGAGCCTGACGGCTCCGATTTGTTTCCGAACTAAGCTATGTATGACCTTCGGGGTGATAGAAACGTGGAACTTCTGTTTCATTATTCTAAAGAAATATATTGATCCTGAAGATCGTTACTATGCACATAAAATCACACCCCTTTTCAATCTTTATCATAATGATGTTTGATGTCCCACAGCTAGCTAAACATAATATTTCCATTTACAACGAACGACGGAGCCACATGCATGTATGCATCCTGGTCCTGTACACCTGTACCCTCCGCTTCTAAATACTGGTTCGTAATAAGACATGGTACGCTGAATGCATGCGTCCTGTTTATTAAATAGTACATACTGTAGTACTCGTAGTAGTAATTCTCATGTACACATATAATACTAATTAACACACGCACGCACGCACGCACAGTGTACGAACATGCATTAGTTCATCCTTATTTCGTGGTGCAGCGCCCGCAGGTAGCGCTTGTACAGGTCGTGGAGCCCGTCACGCAGCTCGACCTTAGGCCGCCAACCGAGCGACCTCATCTTGGAGCTGTCCAGCAGCCTTCTCATCACTCCGTCCGGGCGGCTCTGATCCCAGACGACGCGCCCCTCGTACCCGACCACGTCCCGCACGGCCTCCGCGAGCTCGCGCACCGTCACTTCGCTCCCGCTCCCGACGTTCACTTGCTCGCCGCCGGAGTACCTGTCCATCAGCAGCACGACGGCGTCCGCGAGGTCGTCGACGTGCGTGAACTCGCGCAGCTGCGCGCCGGAGCCCCACACGACCACCTCGGCGGCGCCGGTGGCTTTCGCGTGGTGAAACCGCCGGATGAGCGCGGGGATCACGTGCGAGCTCTCCGACGGGAACGGGTGCCGCGGCCCGTACAGGTTGTTGGGCGTCGCCACGATGGCGTCCATGGCGGTGTGCTTATCGGCGCGGTAAGCCTGGCACATCTTAATGCCCACTATCTTCGGGATCGCGTACCTGCGAGTAGTATAAATGTCAGAAGTACGGTCGTCGTATATTATTAGTCTCGCCACGTACGACGTCTACTTGCATGTCGCAACCGTGCAGTCGTGTCTCGTGTGGTGCACACTCCTGCCAACGCGTGCTAGCTTTTAATTATAACGTTACCACTCATTTCCCGGCGCCGGTGGGCCGGACAGCAGAGCGGACTCCGGGATCGGCTGGGGCGCGTCCTCGGCGTAGACGACGGAGCTGGCCAGGTACAGCAGCTTCCGCACGGCGCCGCAGCGGCGGGCGGCGGTGAGCACGTTCGTGGTGATGCGCAGGTTCTCGATCATGAACTCGGCCGGCGCGGCCGAGCTGGCGTGGAACCCGCCCACCCTGCCCGCAGCGAGGATCACGTACCGAGGCCGCTCGGCGGCGAAGAACTTGTCCACCGCGGCCTGCGACGTCAGGTCCAGCTCCGCGCGGGTGCGGACCACGATGTCGGTGAAGCCCAGCGCGGACAGGCGGCGGTGCACGGCGGAGCCGACCATGCCGCGGTGGCCGGCAAGGAAGACTTTGGCGTACTTGTCGGAGAGGAACGAGGACCTCCTCCCATGGTCACCGCCGGCTTTTGGCTCCGTCTGCGCACGCCCGTCGGATGGCATTGTGTGTGTGGGAAGGCAACTACAATAATTCGGAAAAAAAAAAGTCGCTGAGAGTTGATACTAGGTTGTTGCTTCTCTCTCGTACCTTAACTGGTCTTAAATAGAGTGGCTGTGTAGAGAGAGTAGTTCAGCGCACTGGCGATAATTTCGGACGTCAATAACGAAACAAGGATATCTTAATCGGGATGCGCAACGTCGTATTCCTATAATATTTGTAGTCATTCTCAGTGTCTCCTTTCCTTTAAATGTTCCTAAGACAATACTATTTTTGTTTTATTATGGGAGATTCTAGATTTCAGTCGACTGAATAAGGTTTGGTTCAGTCAACGCCTAGGAGCCCTTCATCAACCGATCAACGGCTGGGACACCTTCTTCAACCTTGAGCCAATTTCTTCTTCTCTCTACCTCACGCTGCTGTTGGTAGCTGTGGCCACCCGACACCCTCCTCCGGTCATCCCCGGCAGCGGGCACGCCGCCAGGTCCATGGCTTCTTCCCTCGCCACACTAACCCGTCCAAATTGAGTTCCCCCACCCTTGCCCCGCCCACCGATTGGACTCCCGCCGCCCGCGGCCGGCGGCGCCCCCGCCGCCTTGCCACCCCGCCATCTCGATCCGCCTCCACCGCCTGTCCTGCCTACGGCCCTTCAAATCTTCTCTAGGTCCAGCAAATGGAAACTCGCCGGAAACGCCCCTAACGCTAAGAAGTTCGGCAAGCTTCAACCATCGACTGAATGTTCCTCAATTTTCAGTCGACTGAGATAAAGCAAATCCGTTTATTATTGTCCACATTTTCTTGTGCAGTAGCTATGATTTCTCCTTCGAACAAATGCTTGTGTGCGCGCTAGTTCAAATTTCTGATAATCCATCGACTTCAAGTACAGATGCTGCAGCTCCATCCTCACAGTAGCAAACTTCATCAGTTGCCTTTTCATTGATTTTACCTTTTTGATTTTCTTATGTTTAGGGCTCACTAGTCACTAATCCTCAGTCGCCTCAAAATTCGGGGTCATTTCACGTTAACTTCCTCCATTAATCTAGTTGTTGCACAGGCTGTGATCGTCTACTTGTATTTCACTGCAGCTGTGGCTGTTTGCATGTAATCAGTAACTTTGTATTTATGACTGTAACAACACAGCCGAAAAAGGAAGCAAAACAGGCAGCCGATCTGAGCAACGGATTTTAAACGCCAGGTGTTAGGTTCTGGATGCCATGTAGGATTAAATAATTCTATATTGGCAGGTTATACATTATTGCCAATGTACCAAGAGCGGCCGGCGTAAGGAGTTGAACGGCCCAAATTTATATCGTGTTGGGCACGGGCTTGAGTTCTTCTAGGCCGTGAGTGTTTTATCTCCGGCTCCGGCCTGGCCCATTTGAGAGAGATCCGAAACGGACAACACCCGAGTAATTCAGGCTTCCGTTGCGACTCCTCCATGCCTTTTCGGTTTTTCGGAAGTTCAGCCAGTTTTATAGGATGGTATTGATTGAATTTAATTTGAAGACTTGCCTTTCGATTGCTTTGCTTGCCGCATCAAGATCACGCGCCTCAGTCTTCCAAATTCCATAAAATATTCTCCTAATATTGCGTTATTGCGTTCATATATACAGGCACGGTTTCCAGCCGCAGGCCATCGTGGGTTCCTGGATCTCGCCCTACGCCGCCGTCGACCTTGACAGCGTGTGCTTCCTGCGGCTTCCGAGGGAGAATTTATTGGCTGCTGGGGGATTCCCTCTCTAGCTCAGATCACAAGATCACAGCAAGGTGCGTGTTATGCAGATCGTGTCCTCCCGTTGATCCTAAGAGAGGTTGGTCCAGTTGAGTAGGGTATTCTCAGTTTCTTTTTTAGTACTGTTATTTTGATAATATGGAACTACGTAGTGTTCTCGGATCTAGACACTTAATTCTACTGACATAGGACAAGATTTAACTCTCTGTTAACCCGGTCTTGACTGCTTGTTCAGTTCAGACTTTGGTGAACAAGATTTGATTATGATCCATCATGAGGGGTACCAATACCAGTGCTTACGATCTTGTGTACGTGATCTCTATCTTCTCTGTCGTGCTCATTGGATACCTCGCTTTGCCGGCACAGGATGAGTATTATAAACATACTGCAACATTATTGTCTCCTCATGAATCTTACAATACTATTACCTTGTCACTGAATTCATGACGAACCGATAGGTCGATCTCAGCTAAATGTTGCTGGTGGTGGTGTTGGGAGGGGCTACGGCCGCCCAAATAATAATAGTACTATTACGGCAGCAACAACAGGAACCGGTGCAGTCAACTCCACCTCCGCGGACGGGGACAAGAGTAAAGTAATATTCTGCAGACAAAAACCTTTGTTCTGTAGACCGCTGCTTCTGCTGCACCCAACTTGACACATGTTACAACACGGACGAAGAATGCAAGGCGAAATGCCCCGCCTGCAACCCTCAATGCCCGCCTCATCATACCACCCCCGTCCCCGTGGAAAGATGATCTTTATGTCGCTATTAGATGCAGAATGCTATGCAAAACTTTGTACCACTGCAATAATTTTCTGAAAAAAGGAAAGAATTCTTGGTACTGCAATGCAGACATGTCCTCCTGGTGGAATTCAAAGTCCTATTGTTAGAATGCTAATAATAAAATTACACATATCTGTAGGCCGCTGTTCCGGAGGTTCCAGAGATAATACTGCCACTACAAATATCATAATCGCTAGAGATTTAATGATGGTAAGCAGAAGATCGGTTTAGGCGAGCAACTGGGCCCAATTATGTTCAACGGTCCATTTGCCACCAGGGCCGGAAGCAACATGGAGTGCCTCATTCGTTTTCTCGACCCATGCACCATTTCAGCCCCGTCTGAGAGGAGCCCATCAGCAAAATCGAATGCGTAATGCGGCAAAATGCTCGCTCTTTGGATCGTGCGCCGCCTTACGTGTCACGTGCCGACGTGAATCACCGGCAACGAGAGTTTAGGATCTCCGCTACCATTATGTCAAGCTCAAGTGGTACTACTACTTGCTAATAGTAGTTGCCATGGCACAGGGCTGTGTGTCTTTACAAGCTTTGCTAGTAGTAGGAGTCCAAACTTTGCTGCATCAGCACTGATATGATAGTGCGAGGCACAAATATAGAGAAAAGAATTGTAAACGGTCAACGGCACGGCAAACCTGACAGGCTGCAAAATTCGAGGCCCAGCCCACTCCCCCTAGGCTTGCTTAACTACAGCCTCGAACAAAATCCCAAATCCCTCTCAGGTCCGGCGATACTCATCTGACCGTCTCCGGCCGCCGCACCACCTCCTCCTCCACCGCTCCGGCGAAATGGGCACCCTCACCGCCGCGGGTAATCCTCCGACGTACCTGGCTGAGCCTCCGCTTCCCGAGTTCCTGCATAATTTATCTCACCCCCTTCTCTCTCACTCACTCAGCAGATCCGCACCCCTCGTTCCTCGCCGACAAGGACGCGAAGGTATTCATCGCCGGCCACCGTGGCCTCGTCGGCTCCGCGATCCTCCGCCGCCTCCTCTCCCTCGGCTTCACCGACGTCGTCGTCCGCACCCACGCCGAGCTCGACCTGACCCGGCAGGCGGACGTCGAGGCCTTCTTCGCCGTCGAGCGGCCCCGCTACGTCGTCCTCGCTGCCGCCAAGGTCGGCGGCATCCACGCCAACTCCACCTTCCCCGCCGACTTCATCGCCGCCAACCTCCAGATCCAGACCAACGTCGTCGACGCCGCGCTCAGGTGCGGTTCCGTACGCAAGCTCCTCTTCCTCGGCTCATCCTGCATCTACCCCAAGTTCGCGCCGCAGCCCATCCCGGAGGACGCGCTCCTCTGCGGCCCGCTCGAGCCCACCAACGAGTGGTACGCCGTCGCCAAGATCGCCGGCATCAAGATGTGCCAGGCCTATCGCATCCAGCACGGCCTCGACGCCGTCTCCGCCATGCCCACCAACCTCTACGGCCCGCACGACAACTTCCACCCGGAGAACTCGCATGTCCTGCCCGCCCTCATACGCCGGTTCCACGAGGCCAAGGCGTCCAACGCCCCCGAGGTCGTTGTGTGGGGCTCCGGATCGCCGCTGCGCGAGTTCCTCCACGTGGATGACCTCGCCGACGCCCTGATTTTCCTGTTGGATCAGTACTCAGGGCTGGAGCATGTCAATGTGGGGAGTGGGAGCGAGGTGACCATCAAGGAGCTTGCCGAGCTGGTGAAGGAGGTGGTCGGGTTCCAGGGCAAGCTGGTGTGGGACGCCAGTAAGCCGGACGGCACACCCAGGAAACTCATGGACAGCTCCAAGATACAGGGGATGGGCTGGAAGCCCAAAATCACCCTCAAGGATGGTCTCGTCGAAACCTACAAATGGTACGTCGATAATGTTGTCTCTGGAAAGAAGTAGTGTGCTTCTGCTGGTGTATGGTTCTCCATGGCCACTTCTACAAGATGGCAACATGATTTGTAGTATTGCTACCATTGTTAGTCATCGGATCATACCGTAATCAGTTACATACAAGTTAGCCCACATAGAGGTGGTATGCTGCATATTGGTTGAATAATCTGTGGGTTAATTGTATACTTCTGAAAGAGTACTTGAACAATTTTTGTTGATCAGAAAAAATCTTACCACTCAGAACTAGTAATGGCTGCTTGCTGATGGATGCAAATGCTGTTTGTTGTGTGAAATATCCAGATGCAATGAAAATTGTTTCAATACCTTGCGTCCTTTATATGTAAAGATTACTATAGAGAGGAATTTTTACCCAAGAATATGTCTTCAACTGACATTGTGCCATGAATTGGTATGTTACTCATGCAGAAGTTTACTTAGTTTTTTCAAGGCTATTTGGTGCAACTTGAAGACTAGGAGTCTGTCATCAAAAGTTTACTAGTTTGCTTAGATATGGATAGTTTTTCCTATTTGTGGTTGAACATGGTTAACTTACTCTTCTGAAGAAGGTAAAAAGTTTGCCTCCAGCTGAAGTACCTAGAGCAGTTTGAAGATAAAACATATTTTTGTTATGTGCTGAGTCATTAGTGAGTCACTAGTGCACTTTATAGTATAAGATCAAATAAAAGTGTATCCCCTTATATATTTTTCAAGCTGATAATCAATTGAACTTTTGAAATCTTGGCAAATATCTCAAAAAGTTACCTGATAAAAACAAGGGGCAGCATTGGACTGTTGGTATGGTCTGGGAAAGAACAACTTTTTCATCTGAATTTGAATCTCGTATAGTCATCCGCAGTAGGCTCATGGTAGCAGGTAGTTCATGTTTCTTATTTGGCAAAGTATGAAATGCATGTGTGTCTTGTGACTCATAATAGCCTGCAGCTGTATATATTTCTATTGATCCAGATATTGATGCCAGTGAATCGTAATAGCCTTTAGCCTCTTATGTTTTTATTGATCGAGACATTGATGTATGAAATGAATTCCGGTTCCAAGATACACGGGATGGGGCTCATTTCGTTTGTCACAAAACAACAATATGCAATTTGGTCTATCGAGCTGGTAGCGACCCGTGTTTTGCGTGGTAATATACTGTGTTGAATCTTGGAAAAATTTACTTGCTGAATCACTGATGCAAACTGTATGTGTGATGTTTGTTTGCGTGAGGCTTTTGCTGTTCATCTTTTCTCCAGGAATCGCCTCGACACTCAACAGAGCGCTAAACAGGCTGGACCAGGAGAACAATAACAGCCCCTATCGTTGTCAGGTTGAGATTGGCTTCTCATTTGTCGAATAATAATGATGTTGCTGTATGCGCGAACTCCGTTGTAGTCTAGCTGGTTAGGATACTCGGCTCTCACCCGAGAGACCCGGGTTCGAGTCCCGGCAACGGAACATTTTTTCTTTTGGGTCGCATGTTCTCATTTCATAAAACTTTTCCTCCACATACATGTACTGAAGCCCAGTTGAACTCCGAGTCGAGTCATCACTCACCAGGCCTGACTTTATAGTGCCGTAGTGCGCCAATGGGAGCAACCGTCCCCGTCGGCCCATTTCAAAAGAAGAAAACGATGCCTTCCTTGCTTGGAGTTGCTTACTACCTCCATTGCTCCTTTACCTCCTCAGCTCAAAAAGTGCAGCCTGCCACCCACACTTCACGATCCCATCTCCCTTCCACACCTGAGTGGTGAATGCCATGGATGCAGCATTGCAGAGTCGTCAAGGCTTATATACCTCACCTCCTGTCACGGCTTCCTCCGCAAGACTGCAAGAGAAGGCGCTGTCAGGCACAGATCGATGGGGAACGTAGCGTCCAGGCGTCGGCGGCGGCCGCCGGTGGTGGAGGAGCGGCTCACGCGGCCGCAGCGACTCGTCATGCAGCTGCCCGACATGGACGCCGGCCGCCTGCGCAGCCTTATCCGCAGCGGCGACCTCGCGCCGTGCTTCGACGGGGCCGATGATGCCGACGACGGCCACGTGGAGGAGTGCCCCATATGCTTCTACGTACGTACTGTACGGTTGATCATCGCTTCTCTGTTTCAGCGCACTGGCATGTTCCTTCGCTGTTATTATGTCACGTCATGATTGATTCAGCTTTGGTTCTTGTTTCTGGTGGTTTTTGCTATCTGATTCATTGTTGCGGACGCAGTTTTATCCGAGTCTGAATAGATCAAAGTGTTGCAGCAAAGGGATCTGCACAGGTGCGTTCTCTTTGCTATCTATCCTGTTTCATTCAGCAATACTAGTACTGATGGTCGTTCGGTCTAGAGAATATAACTGACCGAGGAGTCAGCAGAGTACTCCTTATAAGAGCACATTTAATGTTCGAAATACTGACTATGTATACTCTCCAAAACTATTGACCAACATTCTACAGGAAGTTTTAGAGTTGAAGTATTTAGGTTCTGTTCTGCATATCTTTATAGAAATTTTTGGGACTGATACGGTAAATCTTGCCACTTTTCCTTGCCTGCAGAATGCTTCCTACAGTTGATGCCCTCGAAAACTTCTCATGTTGTTCAGTATCCTATTTGCAATAATGATTTGAGAACTTACAATAATTTGTCAGGCCTCCCATCGAGGTGCAACGAATCCTGTCCAAGAATAAAAACTGATCTGCAGGAAACATTTTTTCGACTCAAAATTCGGAGTTGCCCATACTTCACACTTGCGCGGTTCATTCTGAAAAATTGTTGTTTGGTTGAAGATGTACAACCTAAGAATAGACATAGAATGCGCGGTTCATTCTGAAAAATTGTTGTTTGGTTGAAGATGTACAACCTAAGAATAGACATAGAATGCAAAGATAACATTCTCATTTACCTATAAAGTTTCCATCTGAATCCTGAGAGTCCTTAACTAGCGATACAGTTGTCCTTTCTGTAAAAACAAGTCTTTTGCAATTGAATATAGAGGCACTAGAATGAGAAGTGAGAAGAAATTTGAGAAAGAAGTAAGTTTTCTATGTGCAGAATCTGAATTTCTTGTGAGTCGCATAATACTTTCATTTACCTGAGGTATTTCTCAACTTGAACGTGTGCAGGAACAGGAAGACAAGAACGTCGATGAAACTAAAGTCGGAGTGCGTTCGAAGTGTCAGGCTGCAGGCGAAAATAGTTTATTTTAGAGCAAACAATTCGAGTTTTAATAGCTGCTGCAGACTAGTAGTAACTGACATACTGGCTTCCATGACTCAAGATCTTGACTGAATTGTTTCGATTATCTGTTATTCTGTTTGCCCAGAAAAGAGTCTGATTTCAACTTGAGTAGCTCAGCATTGCGTTCATCTGGATTCTGAAGCCAAAAGGTTCTGCTGACGGCTGTAAAGAATGAATATTTGCTGGTACGATTTTACGTTGATTCTGAAGAAGGCTCTCAAGACAAAGATTAAGCTCCATGTCCTAAATTACACTAGTGGTGATCAAGAACTCCATCAATAATACAACAACAATTGATCAGATTCCGTTCTGCGCACTTTTCCCAATTCAAACTTTTACACTGATAGCTCAGAGTGTTAAAGCCTTCAAGTGTACTACTACCCTTTAATCCATACGACCGTATATAACTTTTGTTTTGCATGCTTAGAAATTCTTCGGATCAGATGTATACTATATTTGATACTTCCATTACAAGGGCTTCCCATTATTTTCGTTACTGTAATTGACGAGACCCATTTTTATCTCCATTCCTGTATGGCTGTATGCTTGTTTAACCACTCTGAAAAGTTGCACAGGAGATCGTTGAGATTTCGCTTACCTGAGTTGCTATTGAGGATCAGTTATCACCAGAGTTAGCATTCACGTAAGGCATTCCCAAGTCATAAAGTTCTATAGTCAGTACTCAGAACTCTAGCGAAACAAATTGGCGATAGTAAGCACTGATTGCGCTAAATCTCTCGTCAGTTCCTAAGGAAAAAAAACGAGATGCCAATTGTTAAGCTCCAAAGCATTAGGTGATGCCCACAGGACCCACCCACACCCCCTCCCCCCCTCCCCCCCCCGGGCCCCGCCGACCGAGAACCGTGAAGGCATCCAATCAACTTTTAAGCAAACACGGCTATAAATATAAACATATACTGCACCCTGAACAAACCAACAGCTATCAAAAAATCAAGCCTGATAACCGATCAGCACCGGTGTCCTTGAGAACTGTTGCGCTTGCTGTTCTAGCGGTGCTGTTTTCAGTGGGCGTGGCGAAGGGCAGGCCGGTGAGGGCCCAGGCATTGGGCTGGTCCTCGGGCTCGGTGGGCTGGCTCGTGAGGACTGAGCCAGGTTGCGTTGGGAAGGTAACCAATCGGGCCATATGTATGCATCAGTCCTAGGCCCTAATCAGTCCAGTCAGTCATGGTCTCGTGCGTTTTTCATTCACGATAACAGGCAGGCATTGCTTCCTTTGCTCGTCGACGCCCAGAGCCCGATCCTCTCCTGTAATCTCATCCCGCATTTCCACGCATCCAATCGGCAAGACTTCACGTCAACAGTACACCCTCTCCTCTCCGAGCCGGGCGTCGATTCCTACTCCAATGATCACCGCATGCATCAATCAACTTGGTCGGTCGGAATGGTCAGCACCGAAAACAGCATTTAGTTCAGTGTCCACCACCCTGACGACATCCGGCAATCGGCATCCCCGTTCCGGAAACAAACCGAAAGCGCCTGAGCAGCAAGCAGTACTACGTCGAGCCGCCCGGCCGGCGGTGGCCGGCTTGGTTGGCACCTCCTTCCCGATGTGGCGGCCACGGGCCGCCCCCAGCGCGCGATTCCGCAGCAGCCGCGCCAAACCGCGCACGGAAAGGCGCCTGCCGATAATGCCCTGCCCGGCCACCAGCGGATGTAGTACGAGTATCCCCCGGTGATTTCGCTCTTACTACTCCCTGTAGCGCGCGAGCGAGCGGTGATTCGGCTCGACCGCACAAGCACGCCACGGGACGTACGTGCGCGTGCTTCCCCCGATCCGGCAGCTGGTTGGTGAGATGAGATCGCGCGGGCTGTGGCGTGGCACGCACGGCGCGCGGAGCCGGAGCGGCCACGAATGGATGGGCATGGGATGGCGCCTGGCGGTGGCCTGCGCTCATAACGTGACGCGTTCACTGTCTCTGTGGCCACAGCCCAGAGCCCACAGACCAAGCGAAACGTACTCAACGGACCCATTTTCAGTTGTCCAAGGAGAAGCAAGTGAACGCCTGCGAACCGTGTGCGGTGTGCAGTGGCGCACGAGGAAATCACCATCATGACGAAACGAAACAACGCCGCAGCACCCGGGGGCCGGGGCGCAGCTAGCAGGCGGCGGCTGCTCAAGACTCAAGTCCGCGGCATGCGCGTCCGTCCGTCCACCACCTCCGGCCCGTGCTCAGTTATTAATGTATGCCCGCCCGACATGCTCACACGGCGCGAAAACATTGACCGAGCGCGAGTGGCGGCCTGGAAGGGCGGTGCGGTGCTCGCGTCGGCTGCTGACTGGCGATCGAAGACGAGCGAGCGCTCCCGCTCTGGTCACCGTCGCCCAATCGCCCATACCGTACCGTAGTACACCGGTGGCCGGGCCCTGCCGCCCGCGCAGACGGGCATGGGCAGTCATTGATTTTTGGCAACAGCGGAAGGTCCCCGCCCCGGCGCGCACAGCGGAGTGAAGTCAAGCGGTACGCATCGGCTGCCAGGCTTTTCTTTCTACTAGTACGATCGAGTACCGGTGGAGGCGTCCCTTTTGGCGTCATTCACCTTGCTCCGCTCCGCTTCAGTCATCTGATCGAAACGCATCCTAGTTCGAGTCATCACTGACACGCTCCACATGGACGAGCCCGTACGCAAGGAACTCATGCACACGCCGTGCCACCTGCACATGGATCTGCTTACGATGAGACACGTGAGAGTGAGTCGTGTCTGAGCGATCGTACGTCGGAATCGACAAAGTTGCGTTGCGGTACGATGGGCTTGCGTCGATTCGATGAGCACAACAGTTTTACTTGACCCGGGAGGGAAGACGGGGGGGCGGTGGACCGAGACCGGTCCCTGCTACCTGGCGGCTGGCTGCCCGGTGGTTCTGGGTCTCTCTGTTCAGTTACTTGTTGGGAGGTGGCAGGTGAGCCGACGACGACTACTTCAACTTCAAGGTGGACGCGGGTCTCTGCTGCTGCCGGCACTGCCAGTTCGGCAGCAGCGAGCTGGGAGCCTGGGAGCGCGACCAGGCAGGCGAGTGACCTATCCGGAACGCGTTTTTCCTCGTGGCGATGACGAAGCTCAAATGCAGGTGCGGCAGCAGGCACTAGAGCTCAAATGCAGGTGCGACACACGCGCGTACCTGCACCACCCGCCACGGAATTAATAGAGAAAGACGGAGCCAACACGACCGTCTTGTTTGACTCGGGTACCAGGGAGTCGTAGTTACTCCTACTACGCTCATGTTGATGGTACTACGTACAGCATGCATGCTATTATTACACGACTGCGGTTAACAGGGTGGCGGCGGCTAGGGGGCGGCCGGGCCTTAACAGAACGGAGGAAAAACCCAACTCCCAACCACGCGCAAAGAAAACTGCCGGCTGGCTCCGGCGGCTCGGCAGTCTTTTCCGCCGAAATATTCATTGGCCAGGCCGCCGGGGTCAGGGCAGGGGCGGGCAGCCGGTTGGAAGCGGGCAGGATTCGATCGAAGACATCGTCGGCTGCGCGACTGCTGGAGCCCCTGACCACAACCACAAGCGCACAACCACATCCGCGCAGGCAGTCGTAGTGGCGCTTGCCGTTGGGATGTTTACGCACGCCCGAGATTGCGTCTGGAATCAGGATTCACAGATAAAGAAGGCAAAGGCTGGCGGCAGTAGAACAGACCGAAGCTTTGGATGGATTTCAGTGCAAAACAAACAGATTCGCCTCCTCAGTCCTCACCCCTCGGTAGTATGTACTACTAGTACAGTACAGCCTCGTGCCGAGAGACTGATATAGCACTACAGTATCCAGCACGTAGTACTAGTACTAGTACTAATTGCACTCCTCGCTGAGTCGGTCGCTTTCAAGTCTTTCCTGATTTAATTTGTCACTGGGCGCAGTAACATGGGGTGGGGGTGTATGGGTTTCAGTCTGTCACTGTACAAATTCAAGTAGTGTTGGTGCACTGTTAAAGGTTTACGACACGCACGTCGATTTACCCCACCCTATTAGGCTATCATGCACCTGCGATATAGATAGAGTTACACTAGTAGCACGTGCTCTGTTTTAAAATTTTCTGAGCCCGTTCGAGCGAGTCCCGCGGGTGCTACAGTCGGGTGAGTTCTGCTCGCTCGTCATCGAGAAGCAGGGGAGAGGAGGGTGGCTGCTCTCTCGCGCGCGCGAACGAAGAAGCTTCATGCGCGGGACGGTGCCGTTCGTCTCTCGGTCTCACTGCGTGCGACGGCTACTATTTATGATTCGGATGAATCAGTGGGGGCGCACACGGACGATACTGTACAGAGACGCCGGCCGGACGAGGTACAGAGCCCCTCCTGACTGAGCCCCCATTTACCGCGCTGCCTGCCCCGGAGACCAAAGATCAAACCGCGGTCCGCGGGCTGGCTAGATATTTTTGTCGTCCCCCGGCCAATGGTAGTAGTATTATTGTTGCGAAACGCAAGCGCGGTGGGAGCCCTGCTGCGTGCACTGCGAGCCAAAAGGGTCGGATGTACCCTGGTGGTCACTCTTTTCTCTCCTCTTAATGAGAAACGTACCCACATGCGTTCGTGAAAAAATAAGACTATTGTTCAATCAAAATACTACTCACTATTTCATAATCTTCTTAATATTAGACTATAGTATAATGAACAAGATAATAAAATACTATCATAATTTTTCTCAATAACTATACTTCATTATTATGCGTGCATGTAACCAGTAATTTCATCTGATAACATCAATTCTTTTTAGAATACGAGGAATTTGTCTAGAAATAAGAGCCTAATAACTAGTCTAATGCTTGTACAAGAAAGATTATAGAATTTTTTGTGTTTTATAATACGAAGAAGATTATGAGATGAAGGGAGTCTACTACTAGTAATGAAAAACAATTAAGTCATGCAGTGTACTTTGCCACACGCCTTTTTGTCATGCTTGTACGAGACTTACGTACCGTGCGATCGCAGATGCGATTTTCATGTTGCAGACCGAAATTTCTTCTTAACATAAAGAAAGGATAAATTTTACAAATCTAAAAATATGTGTGCGTTGTTTCATAAAACTATAAATTTTTCAGATGGGTTTGTATAAAACTATAATTATTATTACCTTTTGGTTTAGGAAACTACGTATAACTTTCGAGCCAGAATCATACAAAATTTTTTGTACTATCTACTATACGTAGATCGGACCACATTAGACCACGTACAATGCTCTAACCTGGACGGGGCGCTTGCATGTAATTGTGGCCGCTAGAGCTGGCGTGTCAGGCCACGTTGAATCTAAGGACGCTTCTGGGAGAGCAGGGACGCCTAGGTAAGCGTTCGACGCCTGATCGGCCTCCGAGTGATCTTTGGCTGCTGGAAGCCGCACAACTGATTTTACGGGCTCAAACATAAGCGCCTCCAATTTAATTTTGCATTGTATGATAAAGCTCTTGTCTAAGTACTTACATAAGCATCCGTGCATTGTACATGGCCTTAGTCGATCCATTAATTTGGGGTCGTTAGAGGATACACTTCTCTCATCCGTGTTTGCAGTTATCGATCGCAACCAGTCCGTCCCCGGAGGAACGAACCTATCTATTTCTGCGCTTGCAATATCATACCGCAGCAACCCGAAAACACCGTTGCACCTGCACGAACACCTACGTCTACGCGACATCGGGACGGAGCAACGTGGACCACGACGCCGGCCGGCCGGTACGTACGTCGAACATACGCCTTTGCCAAGATTATTCTCTCAGGCTTAGCTGGACGATTGCAGAAACGGTGTGAACGGTTACAACCGAGCTGGATGAGCAGTACTGAAGGAACCCTGAATAATGTCCGATGAGAAATGCAGCCGCTAATTTGCACGGACAAAGTTTTTTTTCTTTTTTCCTTTTTCCATATGAAGTGGTTCACCGGTAGTACAGTACAGTACTGAAATACTAGAACGAAAAAGTGTGAGAGGCTCCAAGCGAAGAGCTCCGTCATGTCCACGGAATTAGTCGTGCGCATCAGTACATCACCGGAGCTTGAACAAAACGAATTAAAGTACTGTACTTAGTAGTATATTATTTGCTGTGCTGTTCGATCATAATTTTTTTTAAAGAAAGGGTGGAGTTCTGCTGGAGGATGGAGCTCTGCCCACCAAATTAAGTTGGTAGAAAAAGGGTGCACACCATTTAAGCGCTGCGAGTTTTTCTGCCCGTTCTTCGAGTTATATAAATAGGGACGGGGTTGCGTCCAAGACGCACGCATCCCAGTCCCAGGTCCCAACGCGAACGGGCGCCCCGTCTCCTCCCGCACCCTCTCTCCTGTTCTTGTGCAGAGGCGCGACCTCCGTCTCCTCCTTGGCCGGCCATATGGGTTCTCCGTTGGCTTCGTGGCCATGGGCAAACCTCGGCTCATACAAGGCAAGGACCAACAGCATCACCTTCTGCGCACGCAGAGCGATGCAGCTTACTACTAGCTAGGCTTCATCGCTGCTGCTGCTCTCTGATTCATATCTGCCATTACGTAGTGATGCGATGTTTCTTGCTGCTTTTTTGCTTAGAGACATGGCGGCTTATGTTTAAACCATTTCTTTCTTTCGAGTGCAGTACCTGCTGTACGGCCCGCTGGTGGCGAAGGTGGTGCACGCGTGGCGGGAGACCGGGAGCCTTCCGCTGGAGTCGTGGTGCCTCCACCTCCTGATCCTGCTCGCGGTCCGCTCGCTCACCTTCCAGCTCTGGTTCTCCTACGGCAACATGCTCTTCTTCACCCGCCGCCGCCGCGTCGTCAAGGACGGCGTCGACTTCCGTCAGATCGACGACGAGTGGGACTGGTAAGTTTTCTTTAGTATACTTGCAAGTCAGAGCAACCCATCTCACGCTGCTAGTATATGCTCTGCTATAGTGTTTCCTTGTCAACCGCATGCTCAACTCAATGAACCATTTGGACGAATAACCGGAAAGTGCTCCCAAACATGCAGTTTGCACAGTACCTGAAATGCGAGACTTTGATTTGGCCGAAATGGAAAGAGGAGTAGTAAAGCTTTTGTTTCGCATCATCAGCCCATATATGGCGTCTGCGCACAGTTCCATCTGCTCAGTTGTCATGTGTGACTGCTCCCCCTCGGGTCTTGTTCGAGGTTGGACCGTTGGGGCGCCGCATCACGATTGGTACTATAGTAGTGAATGCACCATAATTCCCTCTGCGCTTCGGGTGCTCGTTAAATTAATTGCAAAGTGCACCCCCCCTGCAGAAGTCGCTGGGGGAAGGCAGAGCAAAAACACCGTTCATTCAAAGAGCATGATCCTTTTTCTTTTTTTTTCTTTCTTTCTTTTTCTCTCCGATGAATCGGTAATAATGGTGACTGATGGGTGGATGTTTGCAGGGATAACCTTCTGATTATGCAAACCCTAATCGCGGCCATGGTGATCAACACCCCGCTGTTCCCGGGGGTGACGGAGCTCCGGGCGTGGGACCTGCGCGGGTGGGCCGTGGCCTTGCTCCTCCACGTGAGCATCTCAGAGCCGGCCTTCTACTGGGCCCACAGGGCGCTGCACCGGGGCCCGCTCTTCAGCCAGTACCACGCCATGCACCACTCGTCGCCCGTCACCCAGTCGCTAACGGGTACGTACCCCCTTTGAACCCACCAGTTCTGACTGCCGGGAGCGAGATCTCCGCCGCGCGGCGATAATGACTCCGCGCGCGTCGTCTCGCAGATGCATCGCATAGAGTAGTAGTACTAGTACTGTACTTACAATTACTACTCAGTACTAAGCTCTGTGATCTGTGATCCGCAGCCGCGTTCGGCACCCCATTGGAGAGCCTGATCCTGACGCTGGCGATGGGCGCCCCGCTCGCCGGTGCGTTTCTGGCCGGCGCCGGGTCCGTGAGCCTCGTCTACGGACACATCCTCCTCTTCGACTACCTCCGGAGCATGGGGTACAGCAACGTGGAGATCATCTCGCACAAGGTCTTCGCCGCATACCCGCCGCTCAGATACCTCATCTACACCCCAACGTAAGCACAAAAAAGTCCAGCACCGATCATTATTTCGTCTTCTTCAGTTTTAGTATTGTTAAGTTTCCTTCTATCAATATTATATTAAGTGATTAAGTCATTCTACAAAATTACTCGCAAAAAAAATTAGTCTACAAATCATGTGCGATGAATTTTGACGTAAAAAGGATTAATCCACTCTACTAGTACGGTAGGGTACAATTTGATCACCATATAATAAAGGCCATTTCTTCGTAGAACAAACTGATCGAGATGCGTTTGTGCACACAACACAAGTGCATGATTGCATACCCTCGGCTCGCACCTGTCGGGCAAGCTGTACGTACATACACACCACACATGCTGTCATGCTGCAGTGCAGATCGACCTCCTAGTTGTCCTACCCTCCCTGTACAGTACGACAGCCACCAGAGAGCAGTGGACGTGAATGGCAACGCCATCCGAACCAACTCAAAAGGTGCCGATCGCACACCCCGTGCTGTAGGAGGAGGATCGGAGAGGTGGTGCCAAAGCCAAAACCTCTTCCGCTGTTCCCCGGGAGCGATTCAACTGTCCATTACTAGCAGCTGGCAACCACCTTATTTATGGGGAAGGCGCCATACATGGATGATGGAGCTTACAACACTCCGATATCAATTAGTAGTACTGCTTGGTCCAGACATGATCATAGGTTTTTCCATTCCAGTTGGGCCGGCCACTGTACTTTCTCGTGCCTGCCTGTGTCTCTCGCCTTTGGAGGAAGCACAGAGCAGCAGCAGTCCAGCACACACACAAACTGTTAGGGCGCGTCGTCCCAACCATATAACTTATTTGCGGAACTGTTTATCGTGAGTGAATGTGGATGAGGCTTTAAACCCCTTTCTGTCTGTTTGTCCTTTTGATTAGTTTTGGCGACGGTAGACAGAGAGGCCAGCCTGCCACAATAGATGATAATACAGATACAGATGCGGCACACAGTCTGAGCAGATCTAGAGCGAGTGTGCGGCTGAGACGCTGCCTCGATCGATCTACTCCTACTATGCAAATCAGAATGTCCCTGTTCAATCCATTGTACTAGTACCAGTGAGCCCTACTTGCCGGAACACGCCAAGCAGTCCTTACCCTCTCAGTGCAGCACCAGCGAAACGGAGGGGCCGGCTGCCCCGAATCTCAGTCAGTGCATTGTGCGCGGTACCGGCAGCAGTCCATGCTTCAGATTCATGTGCAGAGTAATTACGTCCTGATCACCGCGTACGCACATGCGTGGCGCGGTTGATTTGATCAGGCTTGCTCCGATCCCCTGGCAGCGACCACGTGAGGTGATTCCAGGTGCGCCGTCCTGGTTGCCATGGCCGCCTCGCTTTTACGGCTGTGCCGGCGGGGACATGTACGTCCAGAAACAGGCATGGGGAGCCGACGGGGACGAGCCAAAACCGCGGCAAGGATCGCATGAATAATGATCGTCTCGTCCGTCTATCCGCCGCCGCAGCACCCCATGTTTGGGCATTCAATTGTCAGTCGGACCGGGAGCTGGTAGGGAAGCTGCTCACGGACCCTTTTTTTTTTTCCGACTTAGACTAAAAAAATAGCAACTATTTTACCTGCGCTGAAAATTACTATGAGTAGCCGTGTGGATAGATTGAAAATGGTTGTGCTCTGCCGCAGCGCTGTAACTGTGAAACATAACTAATCGTTGATGCCAACGGCTATTATTGGCTGATTCGTGAGCACGCATGTGTCTGGATTTTTTCCGCAGGTATTTGAGCCTGCACCACAGGGAGAAGGACTGCAACTTCTGCCTGTTCATGCCTCTGTTCGACGCTCTGGGAGCTACGATCCACTCCAAATCCTGGGAGCTCCAGAGGGAGGTCGACCAGGGCAAGAACGACCGCGTTCCGGACTTCGTGTTCCTGGCGCACGTGGTGGACGTGACGTCGTCGATGCACGTGCCGTTCGGGTTCCGGTCGTACAGCTCGCTGCCCTTCTCGACACGCGCGGTGATGCTTCCGTTCTGGCCCCTCGCCTTCGCGTTCATGGTCGTCCAGTGGTTCTGCTCCAAGACCTACACCGTCAGCTTCTACTGCCTCCGCGGCCGGCTCCACCAGACGTGGACCGTGCCCAGGTACGGCTTCCAGTACTTCATCCCGTCCGCCAAGAAGGGCATCAACCGCCAGATCGAGCTCGCCATACTCAGGGCGGACAAGATGGGGGTCAAGGTGCTCAGCCTCGCCGCGCTCAACAAGGTCAGAGCAGAGCTTTTTATCGTTAGCGCAGCAACTACTTGTATTTACTAGTACTTGTTAAAGTAAAAGGCACAAATAAAAATCATTTCTAAACGTGCAGAACGAGGCGCTGAATGGAGGCGGCACGCTTTTCGTCGGCAAGCACCCCAACCTGCGGGTGAGGGTGGTGCACGGCAACACGCTCACGGCGGCCGTGATCCTGAACGAGATCCCGAGCAACGTGAAGGAGGTGTTCCTCACCGGGGCCACGTCCAAGCTCGGCAGAGCCATCGCTCTCTACCTCTGCAGGAAGAAGATGAGAGTCTTGGTAACGCCTACCTGCTTAGTACTAATTTCTTTCTTGTGTGAAACCAAGTGCTGGTACGAGTCGAACATTTCAACCGACTGATAATCATTCGTTCAGATGCTGACGGTGTCGACCGAGAGGTTTCTGAAGATCCAAAAGGAGGCGCCCGCCGAGTTCCAGCAGTACCTGGTGCAGGTGACCAAATACCAGGGCGCGCAGAACTGCAAAACGTGGATCGTGGGCAAGTGGCTGTCGCCGAGGGAGCAGCGATGGGCGCCGCCGGGCACGCACTTCCACCAGTTCGTCGTGCCGCCCATCATCGGCTTCCGCCGGGACTGCACCTACGGCAAGCTCGCTGCCATGAGGCTGCCCAAGGACGTCGAGGGCCTCGGATCCTGCGAGGTAATGCCACGTCACTGATGTAACCAACATCAATAAAAAAAGGGAATCGATCGATCACTAATAACTGATGATGGCTTGATCATCATGCATGCAGTACACGATGGAGCGGGGCGTGGTGCACGCGTGCCACGCCGGCGGCGTGGTGCACTGCCTGGAAGGCTGGGATCACCACGAGGTCGGCGCCATCGACGTGGACCGGATCGACGTCGTGTGGAAGGCGGCGCTCAAGCACGGCCTCACGCCGGCGTGATCGGGGGGCCTCAGAGGGAAGGAAATAACACGCGTTCACTACAGTATTCCTTACCCCGCCGGAGCATTGGACGGGCGGGGGCTTGTATTAGGGTGTTACTTCTGCTACTGTGTGTACCACGGAGGAAAATAGCTGAGTTGATTGATGGGCCTGGTACACATATACAGTAATGTACGTATACGGTTACTGCAATTGATGACCTTGTCCCGACAACTCGTAGTCCTTTGTTGGGTCGCCAGTTTCGGCCCATCTCTGTCCGGCAGCAACTTATTAGGTACCTTGACTCACCTTAATTTCCGAGATTCAATGTGAAGAAAAAAAAATTGTCGATAAAAAGGTTGGCAAATAAAAAGGATATTTCGCTGACAAAGCTGACTTGACTCTCGAGCGTTGTTATGATAACTGAAACGCTCGGCTTTTCATTTTCTTTTACTACTAGTGAGACGGGACGGGTCTGGGTAAAAAGGAGGGAAACCGGCACTGTTATTTTAGTGAGACCTTGAAGTTGCGCAGATCACTACGTGGGTTCATCATTTCCAGTGACACTCTGTGGCTACTAGCATCATCTCCAACACAGATATACTACGCTTTATTGTCGATAGGCTGTTACTGCGAATGATGCCAAGCCCATGGGCCATCGCCCTTGACAAGAAACCAGGTAGCAGTACTATTTTGCTCTGCACATTGCACGGTCACAGGTAGCAGTACTCGCCATCGCCAAGCCTTTTTGGTTTGTGAACATTATGAAAGGAATTAAATTAGATGTCTCACGCTCACAGGATTGTCAAGAAAGATGGAAAATCGGGCCGGAGTTTCCACTCGTAGCTCTGCCAAACAAAGTTTGTTTTGAACCGAAGAAGCTCGAGCTTTTCTTCTTTTTGATGATTGCTGAAGCGTCAAGGCAACAAAAGGTGCCAAAAACGTTTCGTCGTCTGGGAAAAGGCCAGAGCGTTTCTGACGCGTCCTATCTGTCTGATGACCCTCTGGGCTCTGGTTCTGCATGTGTCAGTGTGCTGGGCTGCTGGCTGGCGTACTCTGATTCTGCTACTGCAGTGTTAGTGTGTGTTTGGGGAGCTCCCGCGACTCCCCTCTTACGCCGTACCGTGTAGTAGAGGAGCTGTTTCTGAAAACTAGAATATACAGTTTCAATAGCTCTTTATTCAAATTGATCAAAAGATTAAAGAGTACTTTTGTAAACAGTGAGTTAATAGTACTGCTACAGTACATATGTCAGAGGGAGCGGAGCAGTTCAGAGCTCTACCAAATACACCCTTTGGTGACACTGCAGTTAACCATTCGACGATTACGTCAGACCAGTACCAAGCGAAACCTATGTACTGATGCGTGAGTGGAAGTTAAAGTTACACCGGACGGATATTGTGAAGATCTTCGACTGCTATGCAAAAACATTTGTGATTTCTCTAGGATATTGTAGTCCTATCAAAAACAAACTATAATAAAAAACAAACTATAATCAAAAACATTTTGATATGAACTTTTTTTTGGACTATCTATTTTGTAACTGACTAAAATTATAAATTTTTTTAGATAATTAAAATCATGAGGTTAGTTCAGTCAATAATATCCACCGTCCGATCTATTCTACAAACCCGCCTCTTTCTTCTTACTCTAGCCTCCTCCTCCATTTTATCTTCTGCGTCGCCCGCCGCCCTCCGACCACCCAAGGCTTCGACGGCACCGTCGCTGCTTTGCCGCACGCCACACTGCCATCCGCCGCCGATCCCACCGTCGACAATGGTGGAGCAGCCATATCAACAACCCAACACCTTAAACCACCGACAATAACCACCAAACGAGTGCCACTGTAACTATCGCCCACACACATCTATTCTCCGCCACCGCCACAGCACACCGCTGTCGTCGCCATCAACGGTAACCACCGATCTGTACCACGGCGACACTCTGCCGTGACGATGCACTGTCCGCACCCGCGTCCACTGAACCCTTTTGGTTCAGGGCAGTGCTACACGTACGAAGAGAATCTTTACCAACACGTTACGAACTGTCCACGTCATATAGCAGCATAGCCGGCCATTCCATTTTTTTCAACGTCTGAATTCATCGTTGACGCTCTCGCTCGCTTGCCATTGTGAGATGCACGCAGCCACATAGTACTTAATAATTATTTATGACTTATGTTTTGAATGTTTGACTAAAATCTTTATAAAATGACACATATTTATGACTCGGAAGTAGTATTAATTTGTAATAAATATTTTTATAAATATAAAAGTCAAGGTTATACCGTATTTTAGGTAAAACCACTTAACAATCTTATTGCTTTTTAATTTACACTACAAAGAAACCTCGGTACAAATAGAAGCAATGAACTTCTTCGATGTTCCTTAGTTCCATCAAAGGAATCTGAACGGATAACTGAGGTGTAGTAGACCTGGGCCCACCTTGCGAAGGATTAGGAGAGAGGGGTGAACGGCTGGCCAAGCCACGTGAGAGTCCATCATCTTTCGTAAGAAAATATTGGTAAGCGTAGTGTTTTCCTTTGGTTCAACCCCACCTACACGGAATTTCAAAGCCAGACAAAAAGGAATCCTCCTTTTCCACATTTCAAATTCCAAATCCTGAGAGAACTGCCATACAGCCTCCACCGCTCCACTTTCCACTGGAACCGTTGCAAAATCCCACGCCCCACTCGCTTTCCCATCCCTCCCTCCCTCCCGCAGAAGAAGGCGAACGAGCGGCGGCGGCGGCGGCCATGGTGCGGTGCAGCAACGGCCTCCTGGGCCTCCTCAACGCGTGCGTGCTGGTGCTCGCCGTCGTGACGCTCGGCGGCGGCGCCTGGCTCAGCCACCGCGCCTCCACCACCGACTGCGAGCGGTTCCTCGAGCGCCCCGTCATCGCGCTCGGCGTCCTCCTCCTCGCGCTCTCCATCGCGGGCCTCGCCGGCTCGCTCTGCCGCGCTTCCTGCCTCCTCTGGCTCTACCTCCTCGCGCTCTTCCTCCTCATCGTCCTCCTCTTCGCATTCACCGTCTTCGCCTTCGTCGTCACCAACCGCGGCGCCGGATGGGTCGTTTCCGGAAGGGGGTACAAGGAGTACCGCCTCGGAGACTACTCCACCTGGCTGCAGCGGAGGGTGGAGAACGCCGAGAACTGGGCGAAGATCCGGAGCTGCCTTCAGGACGGGAAGGTCTGCGAGAAGCTCGGGGCCAGGAAGGAGACGCTCAGCCAGTTCGTCAACACCAACCTCTCCCCGATTCAGGTTCATTTGCAAAATTCTCCTACCTCCAAATCTAATCCCCTCCGCCCCTTTCTGTGGAAGTTGAACTGCTACCGTAAAACGTTTTCTTTAGTCCTAGGAGAGGCGGGATTACGGATGGAGATTCGTTGGAATTTTTTGTTCTGCTTTCTGTTTTGCTATGGATCGCCCGAGAGCGCAACGAAATTTTAGTTAACTAATTTCTTAGTGCCGATATTAGGCTGAATTTTGAAGTCGATTATTAGCCTTGGCGGATAGTAGCAAACTTTGTCGGTGATCTTAATTCTGCTCTTGTTCCGTTCCGTTGTAAGAATTGACAAGGCTTCAGTGATGGGGAACAGGTTCATCTGTTGATGCACATGGAGTTGGTAGTACAGTTATGCTGGGTAATTTTTTGTATTTTGCATTAGGACCCGGTTCCACAGACCACCGGCTTCTAGAATTCTTAGCTTAGATTTTTTTTAGTATCCTTCAGCATCTGACATTTCTGATCGGACAAACATACTTGATGATTCAGATGCTGGATTATCCATTATTCCTGTTTTCCTCTTGCGTTCTATTTCACTGCGTCGGCAACTCTGCATGAGTGGTGTGGTTGCGGTTGCTTGTCTCTATAGTTCTCAGTTTTGGACTGCAACGTACTATTTAGTTGGCTATATTGTTAAAAGATTATTGTGAAATGCAGCATTGTCTAGTTGTCTACAACACCGCAATTTTAGGCTATTTATGCAACATCATCGCTATCTTCGTGCACAGTATCCAGATGAAGCAAAAGAGTAACTAGCCTCACGCAGTGGACATTTTTCTTCTGAAATTTGGGGCCTGTGGTAGCCGTTGCTTGGGATTTTTTCATTAACATTATCACCATGTAGTCCAAGTCCATCCACTAATGCTACCCTTATTTTTGCCTTCATTAGTACACTATGTACTTCCTGTAACTTCCATGATAATGTCCATAACAGCACTGGCTATGTTGAGGTTCGGCCATTTAGAAAGATTTTACTTTTGCTGTGCAATATGCTAATATTTGAACTGTTAGCAGTTGGCATGAACATAATATTAGCTATGTATGTGGAGTGGAGCAGAGGTACTCATACATGCATACCATTATTTGTTCTGTATGATCATGTTGTCTAGTTCAGCTTTGACTTTAGTTGGCAACATAGCATTAGCTATGTATTTGGAGCAGAGGTACTCATACATGCATACCATTATGTGTTCTGTATTATTATGTTATGTCTGTGCTATCCAAACTGTGCATGAAGCCATGAACTAACATTGAATATCAGTTCTTTGGTTTCTGAAAAATCACTGCTTTTCTATATTTCTATATCAATGGTTCCCCTGCAAATGCATACATGAATAGTGTATTATTGATGTTTTCATGATTGTTACATGAATAGTGTGCCATCAATGTTTTCATTACTACGAATCTTACTCAATCCAAACAGCTAGCTGATCTTGAGCATTACCACCATTAGAACTGTGTTATTCAACTACTAAATCTAACACATCTGTCTTCTTTTCAGTCTGGGTGCTGCAAGCCACCAACCGGTTGCGACTTTGCCTATCAGAGTGAGACATTCTGGATCAAACCCAATGGTTTCAACGGTACAGAGGACCCTGATTGCAATACATGGTCCAACGATCAGACAAGGCTTTGCTATGACTGCACATCATGTAAGGCAGGCGTGCTCGCCAACCTGAAGAACTCCTGGAAGAAGATCGCCACCATCAACATCGTTTTCCTGGTGTTTCTCATCGTTGTCTACTCCGTTGGGTGCTGCGCTTTCAGGAATAACAGGCAGGACAACTCATACCCAGCTTGGAAATAAAGTGTGGGGTAATATGTACAGATTGCTAGGTAGCTGTCTGTGTTGAGTTCTGCTGACTTTAGTCTGTTCGTTCTCTGCAATCTGTAATGTGTGTACCAGACTGTCCAACTGTCTAGTTGGTGCATGCTTTGCTGCTTGGCCCTCAAATATGTGATTGATGAAGGCTTCTATTATCACTTATCCGTATACTCCCTCTGTTTTTAAATGTTGTCATTAGGGCAACAACTCTAGTTCAAAAATGAACTAAAGTTATTCTATCGACAACATTGTAAAAACAGTGGTATGTCGATAATTCGAATATGTTCATTAGTTGTCTTCTCCCTTTACGCCTTGGTGGTCATACTCTTGAATTTCATTTTGCTTATGTGACCAAGTGCATTGGTGAACTCTACAGAGTTCCATTTTCTGGGTTCTCGCTGAAACTTGAAGAGCATGGTGCTCAGCGAAAGAAATAGCAGGCACAGGAGTTTTCTATGCTGCATTCAGTTTCTGAACTCTTGAAGATTTTTTTCTACGTTGCACCTGGGAAGAATGAGGCTGTATGTACACAGAAGTTACCTGACATGCATGTCTAGAGGAAGAGGATGTAAACATGTAGCAGTACATACAGACGGGGGAGATAGCCCCACATGTAATTGTGTAGTATGATGTATGATACACGCTGTCCTGCACTCTTATTCGGACCCGTATCATTCGTACATCCTCTCGTACCCTCAAGCAGAAAAAGCATGTGGGGCGTATAAAATTAACATTGCTAAGAAATTCTCAATGCAAATTACATGTGCATATGGAGGAGTGAGACGACGAATACTACTACTACCTAGTAGTACTTACTAGTTACTACTCGTCAACAATCATAGTCATTTCTCTCTGTTCTTCTTTTCCCCCTAATTTATGTTTGCAAAAAGCGAAATTGAAGTGGCACCCATCTACAGCCGCACAGTACATCAGTTGACATATCAAACGTATAGCTTACATGTTCCTGCTGCTAATCTCTCAGTGAAACGAAGATAAATTCCTCATCAATTCTTCACAGCTGTCTACCAAGCTGAGAGATCCCATCAATGCGCCTTTGATCGGCATCAGAGATCAGCCATGATTTCGCCTCCAAACCGATCGACATTCCCACTTCTGAACATTATCAATGGTAAATGTCACTGTCTCATGCTTGATGAATCCTCCTTTCCTTTAAGTGCACTACGAGCCCAAAATCCCCTGCATGTCAAAATGAGCAAAGATGAGACGCTCAGCAAACTGACATTAATTGTGCCAATGAAGGAAAAGCTGGTTCTACAGGATGGACAGTTGGACAAGAAGAGTTACTGTTACATACTACTTACTACCGAAGGAGGCTGGATCTCTGCATGGCTTCCGAGACGCGGCGGAGCACGTCGACCTGGGCGCGCAGGTGGACGACGTAATCCATGGCTTCGCGGAGCAGCGAGGCCTCGTCCATGGAGGCGTCCGCTCCTCCGGGAATGACCTTTCGGAGCGCCATTGTCCTCCTCCTCACGATCCTCCTCGCAATGCTTGCCGCCGCACTTGTACTACTAGCACCAGCAAGAGCCGCAGGGCCTCTCCTCTTCCTCTTCGCGCGGAAACACCTCCGCACAACTCTCCTGCACCTGCTGCTACTCCTCACCTTCTTGTTGCAGGAAGACGAGCTGGACGACGACGACGACATCGTGCCGGCGGCGGCCAAGATAGCCTTGGGCCACCTCGCGCCGGCGCCGCGCGCCGCCGCCATGGCGACGTCGGCGAAAGACTTGACGGCGCGCTTCCTCTCCTGGAGGCTCATGGCGTTGAACGGGCACGCGTCGGCGGTGGTGCGCGCCCGGAGGCTCAGAAGCATGTTCCTGAGCAGCTCCTGCTTGAAGGCCATGGAGCTTCGGCTTGTGGTGCCTTGCATTGTAGATTGCCGGTTCTTGATTCTGGCTGAGGAGAGGGGGATCGGAAGAGACGATGCAGTGCGCTAGTCGAGACTCAGAGAGATTGGTAGCAACAAGGGGGCACTAGTCCTCTGGTTAAATACTACTCCGCGCGCGCCCGTGTGTGCCTAGACGACCGCCAGGCCGCGGGCGTCATTCGTAAGAACATGGCATGTGGATGACGGCGGCAGAAAGTAATCTCTTGATTCTTACTGCAGGGCTTTAATTCGTGTTCATGTTCATGAAACATATGCGCCTCCTCGTTAGCACGATCTGTCGGAGAATCAGATTAGATATATAGCTATAGCTAGGTGCATGCATGTATGAACCACAAGAACAATGTGATGATGTTGTTGTAAAGCTACCAAAATCGTCCAAACTGTACGTACTTGTTGTAGGTAACATGCTGCGCATATGCTATAGTACTACTAATTAAGCAGCTTTATTTATTTTATTTTCCTTTTATTTATAAACACAGACGATTGGACGATCGATTGGATGTAATCTCAACACATGTGATGTCGTAAGGCATATGAGAATGAAGTCTCACGTCAACAAGAAGTTAAGCTAATAATGGTACATGTGCCGGAAATCAGTGAATTATTAAGCAATCGGCCGGCGAGCGAGGTTTTTCGATGCATGTCGTGATCGCCCAAGATCGCGTCGGTACGTCGAGTCGATGGAGCGTGTGGCGCGTCATGATCGTAGCTTAGCTAGCTTGCTGATGCGTGGACGGACAAGCCGCACATGGCCGCACATGTAAGCGTCAGCGCCCGCGCTGCTGGATGGATGGCCGCGCCCCCGGCCGGGCGGGCACTTGGCATCGCTGCACGCCAGCGTGCTCTGTGTGAGATGTGTTAGACGTGGTGCATGTGCATGTGACGGGCTCTGCGTGCGCGCGGGTACGCAGACGCAGTTCTGTATCCGTCTAGCTCACGGATACGCAGATTTTGATCGAGTAACGACATGGCATCGTCAGAGTGGTGAGCTTCATATAACGTAATTTCCCCTCTTTTTTTGGCTGCAAGAAATGAGCACATGGAATTGTGGAATAGTCACTACTAGTAGTCAACAAGCAATTCGATCAATCGATCGATCGGCATGCAGCCGCCGCTAGTCCGGGAACGGAAAGTTCCTGGAAACAAGGCATTGGTGGGCAGCGGCAGTTCCGCTCTCTCTTCTTCAACCGCTGCACTGCACTGCGAACTGCTACGAGAAAGGCAGGCAGATTGCTGCATCACATGGCGCTCACATGCATGAACGCGCACAACTTAACTTGAGGGGGGCGGGCACATGAGCCTTTCGGGCGGCAGGCAGGCAGGCTCCGGGAGTTACCGTCTGAACTGAATCCAGCATTAGTGCATTGCGCTGTCAAACCGCATTGGGTACTACTACTACTACTGCTACTACGGTGAGTGCTGAGTGTAGTTACCTGTAACTCGCCTTCCGTTTGCCATAGTAGTACTGTTCAGTTTCTTTGCGAATCGAAACGTCATCAGGCCACTTCGATCGATTACGTGGTGATATGCAAACCGTCTAGCTAGATCCATGAAATGAAATATCTGCAATCTCTTTGAATTGTTTATCTGCAGGCTCATCTCAGTTCGACCGCTAGTTTGTGTTTTTCAACACGTGTGGTAATCTGCTTAGTTTATTTCGAGTTTACGACATTACACCTTATCTACATCACATCGGATCGTCAGAAATTCAGAATCAGAGTAGACAAGACATGCATCGATCTACTTGCTACCTATCAGGGATCAATCACAGATATTGGTCGCTGTTCTATCCTATTCCTAAAAAAACTGTACAATAAAAAAGTACTTATTCTGTTCTTTTTTACTTATCGTCGTTGATTTTGATAAAAAAATTTGACCGCTTATCTTATTTAAAAAATTAGTTTAAATATATAATATTAAAAATTAAGATTTAAAAATCTTTAATAATAATTAAATCTCAAAAAAATTTTAATATCTCATACTTTTTTAAATAAGATAAATAATTAAAATTATTAGTCACAGTCAATGGTGAAAAAAAAACGAAGGTAGTATAAGCTACATGTATGTAGCAAGACAGACGGTACGTGCAGGGCGGTGTTGCGAGCAAGAATACAGCCAGTGAACGGTACAGAGGGGGGCTGTAGTATTAATTGTACTACCGGGCCACCAGACTAGCCGGAGCGTCTCGCATGCAGCGGATTCGGCCCAGCGTTCACGTGTTCGGATCTTGGGCACGCTAGCCAGCCAACCGCAAGGGAAGGAGATGGCCCTGCCGGCCAGGCCACATGGGATGGCCATGGCCTCGCTCCCCTGACCAGACGTCCAGACGTCACGCACAGCCTGACTCGAAAGGCCACTACTCGCTTGGCTTCTAGTACTAGTAGCCCTGTACGTACCCTCTCATTATTTTGGAATTTGGATCCACTTCTCTCGGTTTGTTTTGAAGGCTCGTCCGGCTCGTTATTATCTATTTTAATCTAGTCACGCATCTAGAAGAACGAGATGAGTGGATCGAAGTGTAGCGTACCCGCACCGGTTGCAGTGGCGGCCGAAGATGTACTGGCTCCATCGGTGACGGTCATGGCGCTCGTCGTCGTGGTCATCGCCGCGGTGAGGTGTAGCACGGCGGTGGAACTTTCCGTCGCTGTCTGCGTCTCTCGCTAGATCGGGTTTAGAATTTGTGCGAGTGAAGACTGTGGCGGGCGGCGAACTTTGTGATACGCGCCCCAGCACCCCACTCCTTTTTTATATTGTGTAGTGCGACGGAGGCCCACCAGCCAGTCGGGCATGGCGCCCCCGACCAGGGTGCGGAAAGGGTGTCCGATCAACGTGACCGGATCGGTCCTTTTGAGATTAAAATCTAACATTTTTTCCTTGATCTCATCTTTGTCATTTCTTTTCGACTTTTTCCATTATCTCATAGATTTACACAAGGAGCATGTTTCATCGTCTCAGTTTTATTATCGATAGATTCCACAGCTACAATGAGCATTTATGTTCAACAATAGGTAACTTTTGGGTCCTATTTAGTCCTGAGATCGTAGGCTTTACCTTAACCCCATGTCGACTATATGTTCCTTGAATAAGTTAGGAGGAAGGCCTTTCGTTAGCGGATCTGCGAGCATTTTATCTGTAGTAATGTGTTCGAGACTGATTTATTGATCTTGTACTTTATCTTCACAATATAATACTTTATGTCAACGTTGGCAGCACCACTTACTCATTGTTGTGAGCATACTATACTGCGGATTCGTTGTCGCAGTATAACTTTATTGGTCTTTCAATAGTATCGACCACTTTCAAACCGGGTACAAATTTCTTTAACCAGTTCACCTGCCCTGTGGTCTCATAGCATGCTATAACTTCAGCATACATTGTAGGTCCCGTAGTAAGAGTCTGTTTTGACATTTTCCATGAAACAGCTCCTCCTACGAGAGTAAATACATATCCAGATGTTGACTTTGTATTATCTCTTGCAAAGTCAGAATCTGTATAACCCACTCTCTCTGGTGAATTAGATCTTTTGTATGTTAGCATAAGGCCTTTTGTTTCTTGCAAATATCGCAGTACTTTCTTTATTAAATTCCAGTGCTCGATGGCTGGATTACTTTGAAATCTGCCAAGTAACCCGGTGACACAAGATAAATCAAGACATGTGCACACTTGTGCATACTGTAAGCTTTCTACAGCTAAAGCATATGATACTGTTTTCATTCTATCGAGCTCGTACTGATTTCTGGGATATTGTCATATTCCATATTTGTCGTCCTTAACTATAGGAGTAGGTGAAGTACTGCAATTCTACATATTGAATTTCTTCAATACTTTTCTATGTATGTCTTTCGGGACAACCTCAAAATAGGTTTTTTTTTTGTCTCGGTGAATCTCTGTGCCTAAAACATATGATGCTTCATCAAAATGTTTCACGTCAAACTTTGAGGACAGGAATTTCTTTATCTCATGCTTCACCTAAAACATAAATGGATTTCTTTAAACAACATCCCATATTTTCTTTTCCATCCAAAAAAAAACCTTTTGGTTGTGTCATATAGATAATTTCATCTAATTCCCCATTTAGAAATGTCGTTTTTACATCCATCTGATGTAACTTTAAGTCATAATATGCTACTAGTGTCATTATTATTTTTAAAAAATCTTTACAAGAGACTGCAGAAAAAGTCTCATTGTAATCAATTCCATCTCTCTACGTAAAGCCTTTTGTCACGAGTCGCATCTTGAACTTTTCTATATTCCCTCCAGGACCATATTTTGTCTTATAGACCCATTTACAGCCTACTATTTTGGCCCATTTAGGAATTTCATCCAAAACCCAAACATCATTGATGTCCATGGATCTCATTTCATCTTTTATGGCTTCCAACCACTAAGATGAGGTAGCGTCTCTCATGGCCTTTTCATATGAGGTAGGATCGTCCTTCATATGAATTTTTTCTGTATCATATACTTCATAATCTTTATGGATAGCCAATCTCTTATTTCTTTGAAACCTTCTAGTAGCTTCCACATTCAGCACATTCTCTACTTTGCTGTGCAACCTCCTGGCTTGGCATACTTTCTGTTTGAGGCTGTTGTTGTTCCCCTTCATCTATAGCACTAGTTTCTGTCGGATCCTGAGGAACAGATTTTTATTTTCCATGTGGGAACTAACAACAGATGATGGAGGTGCAACATCGTGCATCGTAGGTCCATCATCAGCAAGGGGTGAAAAAAATGGCTCCTAAATCATCGGAGTGGGCACACAAACCTGCTTCTCCTCAAGATCAATTTTCCGAGCCACCATGCTCCCACTCACCATATCATCCCCTAAGAAAACAGCATTTTTCGTTTCTACAATCTTTGTATATCTGTCTGAGCAGTAGAAACGATAACCTTTTGATCTTTTAGGGTAGCCAATAAAATAGCAACTGACTGTTTTAGGATTCAGTTTTCTAAGATTTGGGTTAAACAATTTTGCCTCTGCTGGACTCCCCCACACACGGAGATAGTCTAGCGAGGGCACTCTGCCTGTCCATAGCTCATACAACGTTTTAGGCACCGACTTGCTTGTTACTCTTTTGAGAATATGAACGGCAGTTTTTAACGCCTCCACCCATAAGCTCATGGTAAATCAGAGCAGCTCATCATGCTGCGCATCATGTCCATCAAGGTACGGTTGCCCCTTTCAGCCGCTCCATTCTGTTGAGGTTGGCCCGGTACTGAATATTGAGCTACTATTTCATTTTCTTGTAAGAACCTTGCAAAAGGTCCTGGGGCTTGTCCATAAGGTGTATGCCGACCATAGTACTCTCCCCCACGGTCAGAGCTTACTATTTTAATTTTTAAATCATATTGATTTCAACTTCTGCTTTAAATATCTTAAATTTATCCAATACCTCTGATTTTTTAATTGGATAAATGTAACCATATCGGGAGTAATCATCTGTAAATGTTATGAACGAGTCATATCCAGTTATGAATAAGTCATATCCATCCATATTTTTCACAGGAAAAGGGCCACAAATATCTGTACGAATGATCTCTAAAACTCCTGTGCTTTATTTTGCATCCTTTTTAATTTTCGTACGTAATGTGCTTTAATACAGTCTATGCATTGTTCAAGATCTGAGAACTCCAATAGAGGAAGAATCTCATTCTTGACTAATCTCTCCATTCTCCCTGTCGAAATGTGGCCTAAACGACAGTGCCACAATTTCGATGAGACGTTAGGAGTTCTCTTTCTTTTCTTTTCTTTTGTCAACGAGGACTCATCAACATTCACATCACATACAACATTCACATTCTCAGACATAGATAATAAATAAAGTTGATCACATAAGAATGTAACTCCAACACATTTATTATCAATCTATAAAGAGCATTTTCCATCTCCAAAGTGGCAATCATAATCATCACGATCCAAACGATACACTAATCAAGTTTCTTTTCAAAGAAGGTACATAAAGAACATCTCTAAGCACATGTCTAAAATCATCAGCTCAATTTAAATGGACATTCCCGGCAGCTTCGACTTTTGCTTCAACTCCATTAGCCACTCTTATGAAACTTTCGCTTCTTTGCGTAGTACTCGTCGAATGGAATCCCTGTAAGGAATTTTCAACATGAATAGTTGTTCCTGAATCAAACCACCAAGTGGTTCTTGAATAATTCATAAACAGCAATTCATTGACAAAGGTTACTATGTTCTCACCATTCTTGTCCAAATTCCTCTTGAGGTGTACATGGCAATCTTTTCTGTAGTGTCCTTTCTGCTTGCACACCAAACACTGGTCCTTTTCCACAGTGAGTTCATTATTCTGTTGGTTGTGGTGCTGATGCTGTTGAGGCTGTTTTCCCTTTTGCTGTGAGGAGGAGGGCTTGTAGTTCTTCTTTTTCACATAGTTGATAGAGCCACCAGAGGTAAACTTTATCGTATCCTCCTTCTGCACACATATCGCAATGGTCTTTTCCACGTCCCATTTTTCAGGAGTCGTGTTATACCTGACAACAAAGTTAGCGATTTTTTTTGGCAACGAAGCAAAAACCAAATGGACAATGTGGTCCTCCTTGATGGCCAAATCCAATGATCTAAGCATGTTGTTCACTTGAACCATGCGAAGTATATGCTCTCTTATACCACCGCCTGTGTAGCTTGCTGTAACCTGTTGTTTTATTAACTAGGTTCCATAAGTCTTTGAAGAGCCAGTATACTGGCTCTTTATTTTATCAAGGTACTCAGCGACAGTGTGACAATCTGTAATTGAGCCTAAAATAGCTGGCTCAATTATGTTCTTTACCACAGCCACACATTTCTTGTTGGCTGAGGTCCATTTCACTCGTTCAAGATCATATAATGCCCTTACAGGAGCAAAATCCCGTTCTTTATTTTGCCATTCAGCATCAGTATCTTTTTCACCTCTGACAGATGCAATAGGCTCTGTAGGACATGGAGTGATAACCACCCAGTCCACCTCAGCCAAGACAAAAGCAAGGTCGAGTTTTGCTTTCCAGTCACTGTAGTTATCTCCTCTTAAAGTTGGAATCTCCTTGATGCTACTCATCAAGGAGTATCCATCTGTAAGTTATCAAGTTATGTGAGAAGCAAAATTATACATACACATTAAGTCCATATCACCGTTGGGCAGAAAACAAAATTTTTAACTGTATAAACAATTATGCGATTAAGCCTATATCACCGTTGGGCAGAAAATAGACTAAAAAGCATATAATCAAAACAATCATGATATTGTAATTAACAATGTTGGTCAGAAAATAAACAATACCATGTATCATGAAAATAATTACAACTAGAATTAAAATTCTCCCGTTGGTTCGAATTTTAATTTGTAGCAATTATTATCAATTCTATCAATTTGCAGCGGAAACAATTAAAACATATGTTCCAGTAACAAATTTTTTTTATCTTTAATCTACTCTCTCTGTAAAATTTATCCCTTTGGTGCAAAATTTTACAGAGGCAAAATTCAAATACTATTTGGACGGTCAAAATTTTTTCGAAAATTACCAAGAAGAAAATTTGCTAATGGAATTTCTATGTTTTGTGTTCAAAATTTGGCCCAATAGCCAAAATTTCGGCTCGGCCCTCTTCTCGCGCGCGTGTCATGGGCTAGGAGCCCAGCAGCCAGCGGCTGGGCCGCCAAACTGGCCCAGCGACGCGGCCGCACTCGCGCCCGGTACTGGGCTCGGGGCCCGACAGCCGACGGCTTTGCCGCCAAATAGGCCCAGCCGTGCGTGCGCCCCCGCCTCGCTGTGAGCCGTCGATCGTGATGGACGGTCGAGCACGATTCTCGGCGGAATAAAAACGCCGAGCGCCCCTTTTCGCCTGTGAAACCCTAGCCATTTTCCTCTCTCCTGCTCTCTCTCCTACCGGAAACTGGCGGCCGTGAGCGGACTGCCCCTTTCTCTTCTCAACGCCTGACCCAAGTGCCTTCAACGGTCGGCCTGCGCTTCACGCAGGAAGCTCGACCAAACAACAGAGCGCCCCATCTGGGCCTCTTCTCTTCTTCACTGGTCAAGTCTGGGTGCTCCACCATGAGCTTTCGTGTTTTTAAAAATTTCTTTTCTTTTCTATTCTCTTTTCGATCCGATCCCTTCTATTTCTAGATCGTGAACTAAACCTTGCTTTGATGCCATTGTTATTATCTATTTTAATGTAGTCACGCATCTAGAAGAAGGGGGGAGTGGATCGAAGTGTAGCGCACCCGCACCGGTTGCAGTGGCAGCGGAAGATGTACTGGCTCCGTCAGTGGCGGCCATGGCGCTCATCGTCGTGGTCGTCGCCGGCGGTGAGGTGCAGCACTGCGGTGGAACTTTCCGTCGCTGGCTGCGTCTCTCCCTAGATCGGGTTTAGGGTTTGTGTGAGTGGAGAATGTGGCGACGGCGAACTTCATGATACACGGCCCGGCTTCCCACTCCTCTTTTATATGGCGCAGTGCGACAGGGGTCCACCAGCCAGTCCGGCTGGGCGCCCTCGATCAGGACGCGGAAAGGGTGTGCGATCCGGTCACGTTGGTGACTGGATAGGCCCCTTTGAGATCAAAGTCTAACACGGCTTTCCAATACCAAGCTATCATTTGGTGACGTGCTCATGTTAACAATGAAGTGTTTGAGGTGTGCGTCACTTGGAAGAGAAAACTAAGGCAACAGGCTATTTTCAGAAAATCTGGTTATTTTTAGAAGAAAAAAAATTAATCAGCTCATTCCGATGATCCTTCCATGGAACTAGATTCCAAAGCCCCTAATCAGCTCGGTAAGATCACATATTCAGAGCGCTGTTTCCCCATGAAACACGGGGGACGTCCATGGGTACGGTCATATCTCCGTGGCCACTACTCTGCCTCTTTTGGTTCATCTAATTTGTGCGTGTAGCCTCTTGGATTTCTTCGCGTCGTCGTGATATATGCCGCTTTAACCCCTGACACGGCTTTGCCTTCTTGGTGTTTGTTTTTCGTGATGGCACTTCGAGCATACAGTATACATGACAAGTCATTTCGCTGTGTCCATGTCGGCATCGGCAACCGGCTTGGCGTCCGTCGTCGTCGTCGACTCCGACGGCCACGTTCTGTTTTTGGTTCCGCCGGTTCTTGGCTCCGCTGTGCGTGCAGCGGCTGTTTAAGGCACGTCCCCTATCCGTAGGAAAAAAAATTCTTCGGGCATCCATTTTATTTTTGTAAGAGAGCTGTTCATTTTATTTGCTACCCGTACATCGTCAACGAACTTCAAATTTCAAGTCCCACAAGTTTTTACTGCTGCAATTTTGAAGTTTCTGCAATGTGTTGGACCTCCTGTGCAAAATCCTGAGTGTACCAGTCAGTCGTTGCGAACTGATCAGCTGCACTCTGAGGTTTTTCTTCCATCCACCAACTCTTAATTTCAGCCGATCAAAAAAAAAAAGCTCTGAATGTCAGATTTTTGACGTCGCCAAGTTGTACGCTCCAGAACTCTTCAAAAGAGCTGACTCCCGTATACGTCTGACTACTGCAGAACAGGTTATACACTCTCCTCCTCGTTCATCTGCAGCAGCCAGGTCCAGGTGATGAGTTTGAACGGGTCGCAGTTGGCGTCCAGGTTCATTATGCAGTACACTTGTTACCGTCAACAATTGGCGCGAGCCAAGGAGGACCCGCCCCGCCGTACGTGCCGTCGACTACCTCTGACTCTAAGCACGTACCAACATACGGGGTCAACGAGGTCGTGGGGCGTTCCAATCCATTATCCATTATCGCCATGGGAGACGAGACGAAGCGCTCGGCCGTCACCGTCGCGGTGCTCGTGCTCGCCGGCTGTCATCTGGCGCTAGCGGTTTCCAAGGTTCCACCCCCGCAGGACGGCCAAGGTGCAGCGCGGGACGAGCCGGTGGGATACCTGGCTTCAATGGCCTCCACGGTCCTCGCGGCCTACGTGGCCTCGGCGGCGTGCGACGGCCGGCCCCGCCTCAGCGCCCTGCTCACGGAGGTGCGGCGCACGTTGGCGCGGCCGGCTGCGACGGCGCTGTACATCGAGCTGCTCACGACGGCGATGGCGTCGCTCCTGCTCACGCTCAGGGCGTTCCTGGCCGCCGCCGGCGCATCCGCGACGGTGGGGCTCCTGGCCGTTTCCGGCTCGGCGGCGCTCGTGGGGTGGCTCGGCCCCGTGCTGTTCGCGCACTCCGACATCGGCTGCAGGGTGAGCCTCGTCGTCGCCGCCACGGAGGACGGGTACGAGGGCGCCGCGGCCGTGCGCAGGGCCGAGGTGCTCGTCGCCGGGCGCAGGGCGCACGGCCTCGACGTTGGATTGGTGGCCTGCGCCATCGAGCAGGCTCCGGCGTGGCTGTGCGGGGACGCCGCTCCAGCGGTGGTCCTAGGACCGGCGGTTCTCGCGGCCAAGATCGCCGCGTGCTACGCCTGCGCGGCGTTCTACTACGACTGCAGACGGCGGTGTCGTGAGGTTAGTGACAGCAGCAGATCAGTGGCAAAATGTTGTCAGGTTGGTTGGGTCCGTGATGATCTGGACGTGGCTGAGGAAACAGAGGTTGAAGAATCTGGAGGCGCCTTCGACTGCTTCAGATTGACATGGCGCAATGTACTCGTATAGCCATATTTGGGCCTGCGGGAAGTAGGTCCACCGGGCCGAGAAAAGACGCTGCTAAGGTCTGCACAATACAATTGCTCAGTTCATAATCCACTCAAAACTGGATATTCTAATTCTGCGTGGCACATCCAAGCGTGCGACTACCCTATGACAGACACAGATCCTTATGTACTGAGTTAGTTCTAAGCATTTCAATGACACTTGGCATTTAAGAGATTAGGTTTGTGAGTTGTAACTTTTTATCCTCTCTGTCTCTAAAAATGGTAGACAATCAAAGGAATTGCAAGTTTAAAAAGGCATCAGATCTACGATTAAAGTTATCCCAATGATATATAAAGAAATCTTCCTAAATAAAAAGAGAGGAAACATGCTTGGATCCATAGATTATGATGATGACGACAAAATGCAACGAACATGCACTACAGCGGAACAACAGTAAGATGAATAACATGTACTACATCCATTCCGTTGACATTTTCACCGAAACCAAATGATACATGAGGTGCTGTTTGACACTGCCATCATCATTTAATATATGCAGTGTTCCAACTGGAATTGCTGCTTTTGAAATCCAATTGTTGCCTCCACATGATTCATCAACTCATTCAAAAGTAAATACTGCCAGGATATGCAAGTTTAAGAAACTTATTAAATAAGTACATACTATATTATTGTCTCACAAACCACACGAAAGGGAAACAAACATTAGGTAATAAACATGTCCGATAACATGGATTTGGGGGGATATACATACATAACGATAGATGGATGATATATGGTAGCTATTGGAATGGAATGAAGCTACTAATGGCGGTGACCCCTGGCACTGGCGGCCATAAGTGAGTTGGCGATTTGGCTTGTCTGGAGCTGCACCTCCTCCCTTACCATTTGGCGAATCATTGCCATCAGTTGTTCATTCCCTTCCATCGATGGTGGTGAGGGTGAACTATTTCCCATGCTTGTCTCAACTCGTTCCTTGGTTGCTTGATTAGGAGTTGTTGGCGACAAGCCTAGGCTCAATGATAAAGACACTGGAGGGTCCACAGTAGCTCCATGCACAGCACTGCTGTTGTTAGAGTTTGGGACTAAATTGGCACTTGCATCAGGAATAACTGCTTCAGATGATGACTGGCCATGACGCACCAGGCACCAGGCTCCCGGCTGGGCCGCTGGTGCAGCCGCAACAAAATTACTGTTGCTACTGTTCAAATCAATGGGTGGAAGTGGAACCTGGGGGGCAGTAGATCGAGAGGATGAGGCCATACCCAAGGCTGCGGCTGCAGCTGCCGCAGCTGCTGCCCGCCGCCTGCACCTGCGTAGGTTGGAGTTCCAATGGTTCTTGACGGAGTTGTCGGTGCGGCCGGGTAGGAGGCGTGCAATGGCGGCCCACTTGTTGCCGTGCTGTGCTTGGGCAGCGACGATGAGGGCATCCTCCTGCGGCGTGAATGGACGGTGGCGCACATCAGGGCTGAGCTGGTTACACCAGCGGAGACGGCAAGACTTGCCGGAGCGGCCAGTGATTGCAGCACTGATCAGGCTCCAACGGTGTGCGCCGTGCTGCTCCACCAACCTCGTGAGCAGGGCATCCTCCTCTATGCTCCACGGCCCCTTCTTCACCACGGATGCAGAGTTCTTCATCTTCACTTGATCACTTGTTGCTCTATCTTGCTAGCTCCTGCAGATGGATGGGTCAGTCGAGGAGTTTCAGTCACCTTATATGCAATGTAAGTGCAATTGGTAAAGAAGGGAAAGGTAGCGAGGCCATCGAGGATCGTGTGTTAGTCATGTCACGCATATGTGCACAGTTCAGTTTGTTGCTAAAATTTTGGCTAGCACCCTTTCGCCAGCTAGTTTGTTTGTTGCATCCTACGTAGTTTTCTTGTACGGTTGTGAATCTCTATGAGCTTTCTAGTGTGATCGATGATCTACGTGAGTCTGTTTTGTATGTAGTAAGTTTGCATATCCTGTATCTAGCTGGAGCTTGTGTGTAACTTGGTAACCGTGCTACGTTACTCATTCATTCCTCCTTCCACCAGCTTGCCTGCGTGCGGGTGCACCGTCTGGCCGTGCCAGGCCAAGCTGCTAGAAGAGCTTCATTATTGCTTTCCAATTAATCACAGGGAAAGAGATGTGGGAGATAACGTTGAGTGAAAAGGGAGGTGTCATCAAGCAAGGGACCCTTTTAGTTTGCTTGTTGGTTCAATAGGACACGACAATTACGCATACAATTGCTTCACGGCTCGGTTGGTAAAGGCGTCTGTCGTTAGCCTTGCACACCCGGGTTGAACTCAAGCGCACACCATCTGGAGAGACCAAAGCCTTTACGGCTCCTCGCGCTAGCTCCCAGTTACATGGTGCTGATGAGCCCCTCCGATGGCTCACCGCATGAAAAGAACAAGAGAACTGGACTGTTGGCCAAATTGATCAGGATGCTAGGTCAAACAGTGGTCTCACCGTTTCAACTGAGTATCAGTTCTATAATACACATAATCATTTAATAAACATCCTACAACCATATCGAGTGGTTAGCAAGATGAGCATTGTTTTGTGAAAAGAAGCACTGAACCTAACATATAATGCAAGACAATGAAATATGCACATTGTTCTTTTTTTTACTGACCTGTGTGCATGAGATATATATGGTAGGAGATACGGTTCTAATTGTTGTTGGTTATCAATATTTGTGTACGCATGCCAGCAATTCAAATTCAATATAGATGACCTCAAGAACCCTAACAAGGAAGTCCTTTCCTCTGTGTTTAGTAGACTGAGAGGCTATAGAATTTTGCCTACCTAGATGACATATAGTTGCCCTGTCATACGGAAGCATCTAAAAGTTAGGCTAAATAAGAAGTATTTAAGCTTCCATCTGCATACTATCTACTGTAAACAATAACTCATGGCCTACTTCAAACATATGTATCAGCATAAACCAAAAAGGATAAGCAAGAAGCAACATCGTTCATATTAATATCAAGATAATAGATAGCATTTAGCCAACATGGCACACGTGTACCAAAAAAAAATTTTAGAAGAGCAATACGATGTTTCACCATTAACTTTGCTTTATTACTGCAGTGAATTTATAGTTCAGAAAATGAGTAGCTAACCACACGTGGCTTAGCAAATTTGCCTACCTTTCTAGCAATTGAACAAACGGCACACAGGCAATGATTACTTTGCTAAACTTCATACAGTACTAGCTAACAAGAAAATAGATCGAGAAGATAGTAAGGTTTCATACCATGCTTGTGCGTCTGGATTCTCAACAGTTGGGGTCCCAATGCCGGCAGGTGCCCACCAAGGGCCTTGAGACGACGACGAGCCCCACCAAGGGAGGCCTTGAGGCGACGACGAGCCCAACATGCCGGATGCCTCAGACCCGGGGAACCAGTTGACTGGACGACGGCCGAAACCAGGGCCCGGGTCCAAACATCGTAGGAATGGAAGGGGGCGGAGCTTGCTGATGAGTCCCCATGGATGGAACGGCCTGAGGCGAAGGCGCAGAGGTGTTCTTGGACTGCCGGGTCATCACGCATAGGCGCACGACGGTGGATTTCAACCTAGGGTTTGAGGGTGGAGAGATTGGGGATTTAAGGCTTTATGCACTGCTTTGGCGCGCGTGGAACCGATTTGGGGCGCCTAGAATCGATTGGGCCGGAGATTTCGCGCGGGAAGGAGAGCGGCATAGTGGATCGGGAGAGGGACGACGCGCCGGCGGCGAGTCGCCGGCTGCCGGGTACTTGCGGGCGTCTTTGCTCGAGTCTGCGCTAGGCGGTGCGCTCGCGCCCTTCTCTCTCCTGCTGGCCTCTCTCCTCCACGTAGATGAATGAAATGGATTTGATATTTAGCCAGCTATGCAGTATCTGCTCTAATAGATGGGATCAATGGTGATGACTCCAAGTAACACGCCGGAGGGTCCGGCAGCGCCTCCGCCTCAACGGCGCCCTCGAGCATCTGCACCACCTGGTGCATGGTCGGCCGGAGCGCTGGGTTGGGCTCCATGCACCACAACGGGACGCGCGCGTACCGCTCCACCCTCTCGAGGTCCTCCTCCACGGCACCGTCGTCGTCGTCGTCCTCCCCATTCAGTACGAGCTCCGCCGTACGCCGGGCGGCCACCAGCTGCCCCGCCCACCCGAACAGTGTGACCGTCCCGTCGTCGTCCGCGCCGCGGTAGTCCGGCACGGGCCCCTGGCACCTCCGGCAGCAGACCATCTCGAGCAGGACGACCCCGAAGCTGTACACGTCGGCCTTGGTGTCGACGCGCGCCTCGCCGCGCAGCCACTCGGGAGCGATGTACACCCTGGTGCCCCGCACGTTGGTGACCGTCGCGTGCACCTGCTGCCCGCCGAGGAGCTTGGAGATGCCGAAGTCGGTGATCCTGGGCGCGCCGCCGCCGTCGAGGAGGATGTTGTCGGGCTTGATGTCGCATTGGATGATCGGGGACGCGCACCCGTCGTGGAGGTACTCCAGCCCGCGCGCGACGCCCAGCGCGGCCTCGGCGCGCCACCGCCATGGCGGGCACGGCTGCTTGAAGCGCGCCGCGCAGCGAGCCTCCCGGCATGTACTCGAGCACGAGCATCCGGTGCTTGCTGCCTTCCTCGCAGTAGCCAACCATGCGGACCAGGTTCCGGTGGTGGATCTGGCCCAGGGACCGCACCTCGTTGGCGAACTCGCGCTCGCTGTACTCGTTCGACGCGAGGAGCCGCTTCACCGCGACGTGCTGCTGCGTGGGTTTGAGAACGCCTTTGTACACCTCGCCGAAGCTTCCCCTGCCCAGGAGCGTGTCGAAGCCGTTCGTGGCGTGGTAGAGCTACTTATAACTGAAGGCTCTCGCGCCCAGTAGCAGCCGGTGCCTGGCGGCGTTCTTCTTGTTGCGGCGGTGCAGCGCCAACAGGCCGCCGATGGCTGCAACTGTGAGGAACGCCGGGAATTCGTTTACAACCTTGTACAGTTGTACGGTATAATGGCGGTCGCTGTCGTTGCAAGCGCCGACGCCGGGTGGTGGTTTGCCTGTTCGCACTTTGATCAGAGCCTTGGACGCGACGTTATTCGCTCGCCGGCCACTCACCAGCGCCGCCATCTCCGCGCACTCCGTTCCACCGGTCACCAACGCGGCGACGCAGAAGCAGTCGCTGAGGCACTCGTCCCGGCACTGCTCCGCCGACGCCGGCGAGATCTTCCTGTAGTACAGCGAGTTCTCCCACGTGGTGTTGAGCACCTCCACGAGCTCGAACGCTTCCGGGCCATCCTCGCCGTCCTAGCAGATCTGCGGCGGGAACTGCGGCGCAGCCGACGTCCGGGTGCTGCGGGTCGGCGTATGCGTACCCGCTCGGGCACTCGCACAGGAGCCGGTCCTTGGTCTCGACGCAGTACGACCCGGGCCCGCACAGTCCCTGCAGCGCGGACGTCCGCCGGGCGCACCCGTCGCTCGGGAAGGCGCCCGACACGGTCCACGACGCGCTGCCGTTCTTGGGGCGGACGTAGACGCGCACGACGCCGTCGGGGTCCATCCGCGCGAACTGGTAGAACTGTCCTACGGTGGAGTTGGGCATGGGCGGCACCAGGTTCTGCACCGTGCCGTTGCGGAGGGTGTAGTACAGGCGGCCGGGCTCGTCGAAGGCGACCACCGTTCCGCCGCAGCCAGAGCCAAGGGTGTTGGTGTAAGCCTGCCAGTACGCGTTGTCTGATGGGCTGGTGCCGGCGGACAGGAGGTCCACTTAGAGCACGACGTTGCCGTCGGGCTGCACGCCCAGGCTGAACCGGCCGGTGGTGAACTCGGCGTCCGCGCGCTTGGACAGGAGCTTCGTCCCCGGCCCGGACAGGGACTGTCCCGGCAGCAGCGTGTCCCTCCGCCGCGTGAAACTCTCCCACAAAATGCCGGTGCCGCCGCCGGCGTCGAGGAGCTGGAGGTTGCCGAAGTCGAGGAGCACGAGCGCGGAGGCGCGTCTCCGGCTCCAGTTCACCGCTGGGGACCACAGCACGCCGTCGCCGCTCCTGTTGGCGCCGCCGTCCGCGAGGTCCAGCTTCCCCGAGGCCCTGATGCTGAGCGTGGACTGCGCCGTGGCGACGGCCGTCGGGCCGGTGTCCGTCGGCTTGGCAAACCACACCACGGATTGCGGCGGTGGGGCAGGGGAGGAGGTGCCGGACCCTTTGCCGCCCAAGTGGAACCACGTTGCGAGGATGAACTGCGCGGGGTCGGAGTCCAGCGTGCGGAAGCCGAACGCGAAGACGCCGGAGAGCTGGTGATGTAGTTCGGCGGCGCCAGGGCCTCCCCGACAGTCAGGTTGTTTCCGCGCCGCGATAGCTGTTGACCGTTGTTTCTGATGGTGCAGCAGGAGAAAGGAACAGGGCGACGTAGCAGAGACGAAGTCGATAGGTTGACGCCATGGTTTGATACCTTGGTAAGTAATCTTGCTGGTTCTTGAGGTATAAACTCTGATTAGCTTGTACTCAGTATCATTCGTTCTAAGTGCCGATTTTCTCTGGAGCTTGACGAAGCTTGGCCACCTGTAAATCCAATGACTCTGTCGACGAAAAGTGCCGTAAGGCAGCTGCGGGGCAGCCACATATGGCCGGTCAGTGGCGCGGCCGCATTGGCGCTGCAGTTTTGTTATACAAAGGAGTCAGTAAACGGTCAAGGAAACTTGGCATTGTTAAGTTGGTAGCGTGCCAAACGGATGCAGATTACTAACGTACCACGTGCAAACGCTACGTGGGGGGCACGGCACCGTATGTCGCATGGTCAAAAGCTCTAGATTTGGGTCCCTAATTTAGGTGGTGTTCGGATCCATTAGTAGGGCTAAAGTTCAGACTTTAGCCTATTAACCCCCTAAACTTTTAACCCTAACTAGGATGTTTGAATTTATAGGGCTAAACTTTAGTCCTACACCATAAAATAACAATTTTGCCTCATATTGATGGTAACTATAAAAGCATAACCAAATCTCTATCAATTTACACAGCAGTTCAAGTTCACAACACATTAATCTTGACTCATCTTTAAAACTCTAAATGTCCTCTCCGCCGCGGCCGCCTTGACGATCCCGACGATGGCAAACTTGGACACGGAGCATGGCGGGCGGCGGACCTTCTGGAATGTGCGGGACGCGCTGGGAAGAGGAGGGGCACGGGATGTGTGGCCGGGAAGCGGGGAGAAACCGGCGGCGCTGCTAGCGCCTGCGGCCGGGAAGAGGAGCACGGCCGGCGGCACTGCGGACAGTCCGCATGCTCGGCGCTGAATCTCAGACGGCGACCGGTGGCGACCTCAGAACCAGGTCGCGGAGGAGTTGGCGCGTGTGGCCGGCAACCAGAGCGCAGGTAGCGGTGCTTCTGTGGCCTGCGGCCCGTGGAGCCAGGACGAGGAGGAGGCGGCGGAAGGGAGGCGTCGGGGAGTGGCCGAGTGGATATGGAAGAATTGGGAGGGCATCCACGTCCAGGGCCTTCTTTAGGTCATGTTTGGATCCACCACTTTAGGCCTATTTAGCCCTAGTTCTAGTTTTACAGTGCCAAACACGGTGGGCTAAAAAGTGCTAAAAAGTGCTAAGAAGACCTAAAGCGTTTAGCATCGGCGGAGGCCCAAAACACGGCTAAACGCGACGCCGGATTTCTTTGCCCCCACACCCCTATCGACTTCCATCCCATTGCTCCCGGTCGCCCCAGTGCCGCTGGATCTCGCACAGTCGCCAGTGCCCGCCGTCCTCTTCCCCTTGCAGCAGCCGAAGGCGCAAGCGTGGTCCTCCACCAGTCGGAGGCCCAAGGTCCAGCGCCGCCGTCGTCTTCCCCTTCAAGCCGCCGCCGGTCGCAGACCCAAGATCTGCCGCGGCCCACTGGTCGTCGTCCTCCTGGGCAAGAAGCGCCGGCGCCAGACCCTTCCTCCTCGAAGAAGTGCCGAACGCCGCCGGCGGAAGCCTCGTCCGCGTTCGTCCCAAATTCGGCGCCGGGCGGTATGTCCTGCTATTTTGCCTTCCCTTTCCTTTTCTTTTGGTCCTTTACTCGCTTGGAGATGAAGTGGTTCATGAGTTAATTTCTTACGACACAGTGAGTTCACTGGACCGGATGTCCTGATGTATGTGAACTGTTTTTGTTAGCAACATCATGTCGTTTGGTACAGCATAGCATCTATCCTTATGTGCCTCAGATTTCCTCATTTGTACACCCCTGTTTGGTTGTGGTTGCGTAGAGACTTCAAGTGCTGAGCCAATCATGTGAACTGTAAAGTATCATCAGAGTTTTTATACGGTCTCTTGTTTCAATAAAATCTTAATGATATTTTAATTCGAAGCCTGAAACAACAGGAGACGGAAAACTGAATGCAGTTTCAGCCTCAGTTGCTGCTCGTCACGGCCTTCGAATCTCTTTGTCCTCCATTTTGTTCGTAATCCTCCGCTGAAGAAATACAATCGAGTGTCTTCGATTATATGATCAGTCACATGTTCTTTTTGTTTCTTTCGTACTGTATCCCGTGCTACAACACAGCCACAAGATCGTTCCAATAGCAAGCCGCATTAGCATGTTTTAATGGGTAGATCTTCTTACCGTTTAACCATGGAGAGGAGAGTGACAGAATTCCCTAACTCACATAATAGATCAAGAATTCACAACTCAAAACTCCGCACGCATGCCATTGTGAAGTGGGTTTTCCCAATCCATCAAGGTAGTTTATCCCATCAGAAAAGAAAATTCTACAATATATACTGCAGCATTGGTCTTAGCAAACTCAATTCATGGAGAACCAGATCCAAGACAGGAATTTCTCCACCTTCTGCACTTCCTCCACGCTCCCAATGTACAGGGGAACTCTCTGGTGGATCTGCAAGACGCATGCACAAAGATACCCCGATTAAGCCAGGCGCATTCGATGAATTTGAACTGGTAGATCTTAGGACAGTACTAGTTACGATTGAGGCCAAGTTTTTTGACTTGCAAAATTGGAGGCTAGAGCAGTAGTTAGTACAACTAGCTTCAACTGCTCCTCAATGGTAGTAGTACTAGTAAAGGAACGGAATGTGTAGTCCAGCTCGGTGAAAAAGAACGAGGTTGTTAGCCGGAATTGTCGGTTGGTTTGGCCACTTGTTCTCAGCAGCTGCCGGAGCCCGGCGGGAAAAGCTACTTTTGACTCCTGTTTATCTGGTGAGGCACCGATAGCTGTTTGCGCAATGAGCATCAGGAACTTCCATTCCATTGAATAACCGCTGCCAAACACTGACCATTGCATTTCTCCTGAGGAAACAACGTCTGACTGTACATGCATATGTCTAATCTGCCACGGTGCTTGAGATGTTCAGAAGCTTGAACCACTATTTGTCGTACCAGAGAACCGCCTGCTCGTGCCTGCCGCCTAAATATAGTGATGTGATACTAACTAGTACTAACTCAATGAGCAAGCCTCATGTTATCTACAGGCACAAACTTAGCTCAAGCTCAAGTTTCACAACAATGCACATTATCTTTCGTAGCATGGATTAATTGTTGCTCTTGTTTCCTTGCACACAGGTCCACGTCTTCTACGCGCAGATGGACGGATTCCGTGGTGATGGTTCCAGGTCGTAGTCGCACTCCTACTCCCCACCTCCCGCCGGCTGCTTCGATATCTTCTCCGACGCGGCTGGCGTCCATTCGGGCTCAAGCTCTGGCCATGGTCCCCGGATTGGCCTTGAGGCACTTGACCTCAACTCACAATTGGAGAGTTAGCCGCATATGGTGGCGTATCAGCAGTACCTGCAGTCGGGCGGTGAGGATGGTGGCCACGACAAAACCCTGGGCTTCCCTCCTCCCCGACCCCGAAGCGTCAATCGTACCCTCGGGTTACGCACGGCTCGCAGCAGTCGCGGCGGAGGAGCCCTTGCTGGGGAGGGTGGAGGGCGTGCGGAGCCTTTGCCATGCCTTCGCCTGTCCAACCGTGGACTTCTGCACGCGGCCGTTCCATGCCTTCTCTGCCTCTTGCATCGATAAGTCGTGGCGCTCCTGGCGGTGACTGACGGCGCAATGAAGATGACGATAATTCTGGCGACAACGGTGACGACGAAATTTGCTTCAGCCCTCAGGTATAATCAGACGCTCAACTCAAAAAGTAAAAGCCGATCTAGAAGAATGTTTGTACTATGTGGTCAACCTTGTAAATGGTAGCTTTGTGCATATTAACTCATTGTGGTACTACTACTACATCATCCTAGACTTGTTACTTGTGCACCACGGTTGGTTAATTGATCGTTGTATCTGCCATATTTTTCGTTTTGTTCAGTTCATGTCCCCACCATAATGTTTTTTTTAATGTATTACTTTCTATTTTGTGGTGCACTCGTTGTTTGGCTGCTACTGTCATCTCCCTAAAGTTTTATCATTTCATTTGTTGGATAGCTTCCTGGGCAGCACCTAGTTTAGGATCACTAGCCTTGATGGCAATGAGGTCAGTTTGTGCTGATGTATCATCTTGTGCTCCTGAAGTGCCTTTCCACATCTGACCTACATTTAAGTACGTTATTGCTTTTCATAATACAGTGTTCTGAAATGAGTTACGCAATTTTGTTTGCTGTTTTGTCTAGAATAAAACTGATAAGGCAAATTGGTCGGATAAAAATAACAAATTATTGTGTAAGTTGCTGCTTGAACAAATTGCTTGGGGTAACTACAACAAAGGAATTATGACATCTAGAGGGTACAAACTGATTATAAAAAAGTACTACCGGGCAACAAACTTGAGGCACGATAAGAAGCAGATCAGTAACCGAATCAGACAATTGAAGCAAATGTACCAGTTCATAAAATATCTTCATACCAGCAATGGCCTAGGCCGTGATGAATATGGGTGGCCTACTGCAGATCCTCAGTGGTGGGACGAAGCTACAGAGGTATCTATGTTTTAACATTGATTATCAAACATGGTTTTATAATCATTGATACCTACTTACCTTCAATTTTTTCCATTTACAGAAACATCCAGAATGGAAAAAATTACGATGGGGCCCTCCTGAGTACTTACCAGAGCTTGAGAAAATATTCGAGGGTGTTGCCGTTGATGGTTCCTCTTCATATGTTGCTGGACAAAGTAATTTTGAAGAGCAAACAGACCTTATGGAAGAGGAAGACGAGGAAGGAAGATTTGAAGACTTCCAACCAAGTCCTAGGAGTTCAAATAGCCGCAAGAGAGGAAGCAGTACTAGCAGCACAGCTGACAGTCCTAGGAAGAAGTCCAAAAGCCCAATGGTTAAAATGATGAAAGATTATTTAAGTGTGTCTACAAAAATGTCAGCTGAAAGGAATGAGCTTCTGAAGGTAGCATGTACAGAGAAGAAAGAGAGGAGATCTGAGTTGAGTGCTGAAATTATGCAAGCTCAGCAGTTGGCTTTAGAGTGTGGGATGGATGAAACAAGTGCAGAGTACTACGCTGTCTCCCAGATTTGCAAAGATGACTGCACCAGACACTTTTTCATAAACATTAAAACACTAGAAGGAAGGCTGGCCTTTTTAAAGAGATACTGCAGGCAGCACAACCTGTACTAGATATCCTTATGTCACTTTTCTCTGTAATATGTAGTGGAGGGGTGAACACATTTACCTCTATGTGTGATATGAACCTGTTGTGTGATTCTGTGATGTGAAACTAGTATCTATATCTTGTGGTGTCAACGTAGTATATATTTGTGATTTGTGATGTCGACGTGTTATGGATACTTGATTTGTTATGTCAACATGTTATGTTTACGTCGTGTGTTATGTCCATCTTAGCCAGTTTTAACTAATATGGTTATTATGCCTGTTGTCTTAGGATATGGCTGGGGAGACTAACTCAATTGATGATGAAGTTGTGAAGCTCCTACTTGAGGAGGAGGAGGCACAAGAAAGGGAGGTCATGGATGGTCTGCTCCATTTTGGTATGTATCATGAAACTTACCTGAACAAATCTAATAGGAGAAAGTTCATTGAAAGTGGTCATGATTGGGTGATGAGAAATCTAGCAGATAGTATATAATGCTATAACATGTTTCGAATGAGTAGACCATTATTTGAACGACTCATGATGTATTGGTGCACTCGTATGGCCTGAAGTCCACAAATAAAAGTTCTTCGGTTGAGGCCTTGGGAATATTTCTTTGGATGGTTGGTGCACCACAGTTAGTTAGGCAAGCTATGAACCGCATGGAGAGGTCCCTAGAGACAGTTCATCGCAACTTTGATAAAGTATTGAAATGTATTCTGAAGCTAGCTGTTGACATAGTTAAGCCATTGGACCCTGAGTTTGGAACATTGCACCCTAGGCTGCGGGATTCTAGGTTCTTTCCACACTTCAACAATTGTATAGGAGCATTAGATGAAACTCATATGGAAGTTGTGGTGCCTAATGATAAGGTGGTTCAACATATGTGTCGGAAGGGCTTCACTACTCAAAATGTTCTTGGTGTTTGCGATTTCGACATGAGGTTCACATTTGTTGTTGCGGGCTGGCCGGGTTCAGTTCATGACATGAGAGTGTTCAATGATGCCACCCATAATACAAGAGCAAGTTTCCACATCCACCAGAAGGTATTATTTTATCTATGTGTGCACAGCTCATACATCGATGTGGGTTATCATGTTGTATGTATTGATTGTAACTGTAATGTTGACATGTGTAGGGAAGTATTATTTGGTTGATTCCGGGTACCCGAATCGTCGGGGTTATCTTGCACCTTACAAGGGAACGAAGTACCATCTTTCGAAATTTCATAACGGTTCAATGCCAAAAGGTATTAAAGAGACATTTAATTATGCTCATTCATCTTTTAGAAGTGTAGTCGAGAGGGCATTTGGAGTTTTAAAGATGAAGTGGAGGATTTTATTAAAAGTGCCAAGGTATCCAATGAAAAAGCAAAGTGAAATAATTGTTGCATGTATGATACTTCATAATTTTATTCGAGAGAGTCAACTTAGGGACAAGGACTTTGATCTTTTTGATCGTGATGAAAACTATGTTCCTCCTGAAGCATCAACATCGCAACCTCGCAAAAGGATTCGTGAAACAAAGGACAAAGATCGAAGCATGAATGCATTCCTTTGATCAAATAGCCAATGGTTTGTTCACTAGATCATAGATTTTATGATTTTTGTATGAGCCTAGCTCGTTGTGTTGTGTCCTTGAACTAAGATGTAACTTGATAGAGGTTTAGTTATGTTTGCATGGTAAACATTAATACGAGAGTAAAATTGTTATTTTACGTTGTAGGACTAAATTTTAGCTTCTGAATCCAAACACCCTAAGGTAGGTCTAAAATTAGTAGGGCTAAAGTTTAGGGGCTAAACTTTAACCCTACTAATGGATCCAAACACCACCTTAGCCCCTTTTTGACCCTCTTTAGAGGCTAAAGATTTTTGTCTTTTTACCCTCCTTTTACCCCTTATGTTTGACTCCTTTAGACTAATTAGACCTAAATTTTTACTCTTTTGCCCTTTTTGCCGGTGATCCAAACATGGCCTAACAATCACGTTTTGAATGGGTAAATACGGGAGGACAGCGCTTGCGCATGTCTTTTGAGCCAAACAATCACTGACGTTAGCCAAGTGCTACAGTGGCTGTAGGCAAGCTGGGCAATTATTACAGCGAGGCGAGCTGGGCATTTTCTTACTCAAACCACCTGTACGTAACCTGTGTTTCTTCAGAGCTGCAGGCCGTCAAACATCACACGAGCCAAAGCCCGAGCATGAGCTCATAACTAAGCAGGAAAGAAAATTTTTGGACAAAGCTATCAAAAGGATGGATATGTTAGGAAAGTTTATCTGGCATGGAATCAGTTTGGGGGGGAAAAAGAGAAAGGAATAATTTCAAATGTTGCAAGGAAAACTGTTTAATTGTCAAAAGAGTAGACAAAACAAGAAAACAATCCAGCGGAGTAAGCAGGCTTAGAGAAAGTGAAATTCTAGAAACATCACATGCAATTGCTGATGTTCACGCATGGCGACATATTTAACGTTGGAAACCAGCAGGTACAAACACACGGAATCAGTTTGAAAACGAAAGACCAACCGGATCTGACACAATAATCTACAAAGAACAAATCCTTGCCACCCCATACAGCATTCAAATTGTCAGGGAAAGTTACAGGAACCCAACAGTTAATTTTTCTGGCTGCGCAACGAGGCATCAAAACCAACTTAATAGCCCAGAATGCAGTAGCCATCTAAAGCTCTCCGAGGTAAATCTGCTTGTCGCTGCTGCAGGATCCAATGATCGGCTCAGTGGGATGGAAAGCAGTCTCATTGACAGAACCGTTGTGCCCAGGAAGTTTGTACAGGATCCGCCTTGATGTTGTATCCCAGATGTAGACCATGCGATCAGCACTCCCAGCAGTGACCTTGCGATTATCAGGTGACCAGCTACACTTCAACAAGGTCTTCTCAAAGTTATGCTGATGGCCAGTAAGAGTCTTGATGTTCCGGTTCTCGGGCGCGTATGGACGCAAATCCCAGATCTTGAGCTCGTTGTCCATTGCATTGGTCAGGAGGTAAGACCCATCAGGACTAAGCTGCATCCCAGTGATCATGTCCTGGTGCCCTTTAAGATACTCCGTTACTTCATTCTTGCGAAGATCCCACCACTTGACATCATTGTCCAGGCCACCAGTGAATACCTTATCTGCTGCCTCTGAGAAGCTCACGGCTGTGATCTGGTATTTGTCGGGAAGAGTTTGTATCGCACCTCTCTGACGCAAGTCCCATAGCTTTGCTGTACCATCATCTGAACCACTGACAACAAGAGGCGGCCACTTGCGTGCTGGGCAACATGAGTTGACAAAAGATGAGTGCTCAGCCATTTTCTTAACTTGTTTGCCAGTCTCAACATCCCACACCCTCACAGTCTTGTCAGGGCTTGCGGATATGATCTGGGTCCCATCAGTAGTCCACTGAAGGTCAAGAATAGCATTCTTGTGCCCTCTCAGTACCATGAAATTCTTACATTCACCATGGACATACCACAAAAAGATATCCCTGTCATGGGATCCTGAGGCTATCACAGTTCCAGCAGGGTTGAACTTCATGCAGTAGATAGCACTCTGGTGACCTGTAAGTAGCATTATTGGTGCCTCCAGACTGGATGTGCGTTGCTTTCCGTCAGGTCCAAGAGCCTGATTTGAATGCTGCTGAGCATTAGCCAGCTCCATTCCTGGCCGTGGGGCTGCAAGAGCCAAAGAATTGTTGATTGGAGCAGAGAACATCTTGAAGTTCCTAGATATGCTCAAGTTCCTGTGGGAAAAAAAAGTAGATTATGATATTGCTGCATGGATGGCAAATAACACACAGAGACCACCCTAGAGCCTAGACATGAACATATATGCATACTAATATTTATTGGCAAAATAATCTTCAACTCTCATTTTATAGCCACAAATAAATAAATACAAGATCACAAATAAGTCTCTCTGTAAATGTCATTTTTAGAAACAATTGAAGTGAAGGGCCCCAACAGCAAATCTAAGCAGAATTCCAGATTGAAAAAAATATGCATGCCAATAAGCACTAGTAAAGCACTATGGCGGCAATCATGCCAAACAATACTTTATTTGGTGAAAATGAACAAACAGCAGCATGGGTAATAGACTAGTTTAAATAGTTTTTTATCAACCAAACTGGCCGCTCAAGAGGCATATCCAAAGGCTTTGTCAGGGAAATGTATTTTAGCCTGCAGGCCTGAAAATGGTGCAGTAGAATCCCCAGGAAGGCAACACCAGGAATCTGTTCCCAAGAGATGTTGAGCTTGAAAGGCAGCGTTAGAGATTAACACGGCTGTGCAAGGAATATTTCACACATATGGCTAAGTAGAAGCAAACAACATAAAATGAATTTGCATGGATTGACGTTCTGTAGAAAACCATCTCGCAGCTACAGGCAGCAACGATATAGCACGGATGGACTAAACCCTGGGCATTTGATAGGAACAAATGCAAACGAATCGGCTACAAGCAAAGCACAATCTTTCATGAACACCAAGCCTGAAAACTAATTAGCTGACAATCAAAAGAACTGCTAGGTTTTCACATATTCCTTCATCCCGTTAGTATTGTTAGTGAACCATAGTCTAGAGAGTAGTTCCCTTCATCCCTTGTTTCGATCCTGTCCCTTAAAGGTAGCCAGCCAATACTTCGGAGCAGCTAGGAACTTTCTCATTGCACCTGTGGACGACTACAAGTTGTACCTGTTCATTTCCTTCTTTTCATTTTATTTGTATCTCTGTTGCATGTTCACGAGCCCGTACATAATACTTTGGTTAATGAAATTTAGGTAGGGGCATTCCCTCCCATTAAGATGCAAATCCCAGTCAACTAAGTAAATCCCAGTGCAACTCACTCGTCTGCTAAGATTCAATGCAAATCAAGCGAAATACGGGACAGCAAGTGTCCCACCCTAGTGACTACTCCAGACCACACCATGAAGCACCACAGGGGAAGCGGTTAATAGAACCGTACCAGTAAGCCCTAGGCTGAGAGACGACTCCGTGCACCGCTGGGGCAGCTCCGAGATGAAGGAAGTCGGCACGGCAGGTCCGAGGCGCTTCCCCCAACGTGGGCGCGGGACCCGAGTTCCGCGATCCGGCTGGGGGAGAGAGAGAGAGAGCCGGGAACGAAAGCGGAGGCGGCGGCGCGGTCGGGCTTGTGAACGACGACTCGGGCGACTTCTAGGCTCGGAGGATTGAATTGGACCCGTACTTGGGCCATGTGGTCATGACGACCGTGGGCTGACGGGCCATCGAGTGAAGGCTGCCTAGGGCCCTCGAATTGTTAACTGCGCATCCTGGTTAGTTTTACATCTTCAGTTTATTTAACATCTTTGATGAATTTGTTAATTTTCTTTAGGGTCCGTTTGAATGTTGAATTAAATTTATTATAGTTTAGATATATATTTATAATAAAATAGAATGGAGTTAGAGAGTGCAACATAGCATGATGATATATAGAATCTATTTCGCAACTCCATCCCTATGAATTTGAGAGAGGTTTAAAAGTGAACTAAAAAGTAGTGCAAAGTTAAATTTTAAACCAAATAGTCCCTCTTGACTGATTCTGTGGAGTGATTTTTTGAAATAAACTAGGAGGCTGAGAGCTGAAAAAAATAGCTTCTACTGATTCTGTAAAGTGATTCTCTGTCCTAGTTGTAAAAATATATCATAAAAAATAAAAAATAAGCAATTTCAGTCATAAAATTACTTCTGCTCAGAGAATCACTCTCAGAGAAGCTATATCAAAGAAGAACTAAATGTACCGGCACGCCTCCCCTCGTAGTGAGTGGGGACTCAAGATGGAGGAGGAAAGGGTAACGGGAGTTAGGCAACCAAATGCGCTTTGTTTTTTCAGGCTTCTTTGGTAGAGCCCCACAGACACAATTCTTGGTTGATTTAATAAAGTTACTCTCTAAATAAATTAATGGACTCAGAGTTTAAAAAAAGTAGCTTTTCGAGACATGCAAAGTGATTTCTTACCCTAATTCTTAGAGAATCACTTCCAACTCTTTGCCAGGCAAGGAGTATCAAAGTGGATGCGAGCTGTCAGAAGAATCAAAACGCTCCTAGAAATGCAATATACATCTTGGGATCTACTAGTTATGACAGCACATTGGTTTCCAGCTTAGTGCCTCCAGCCGGAGCTGAACTGCGGTCGGCAAACTATGAGTATCAACGAACTCTACATACCACAAATAGGTAGTAAAAAGTCAAACACAGCTCACGGAACAGGGACTAATATGAAACATTATCACAACTCGATACTTCATCAAGGTCTACTCATCATGTCTACATATATTCAGAAGTCTTAACAGTACGACACTGCCGGCAAAACAAAAAACCGTCTTTTAACAATACATTGTGAAAGCCAAGATCCTCACTATCAATTGCTCTCTTCAACGTATTGCACTACTCCGATGCTACCCATTCTGTTAACAAAAGCCTGTACAAGGAACATGACGAGTTGTTAGCACAACAAGAGCTACAGAAGCTGTACAATGTACAAAGCTGGTATCAATTGCCAAGGTTACTCAAGATGCAGAGATGCCAATAAGTGATGTGACAATATTCATGACAAACGAACATTCACATCTATTTGAACAATATAAGATGAAGTAGGTTGCACTTCACAGCCATCACGATGCATTATTGGATTATTATGCAGTATAAACTTAAACACAACCCTTCATCATATTTACCCAAGTTTCAGGAGGAGTAAAGTGCACAGCCGGCCCCTGAACTTGTCTGGGTGTGTCAACTAGCCCCCTCTACTCTCAAAACGCATATTTGCCTCCCTAAACTTTTTTTGTTTCATCGTAGGTCCAAATGGGTTATTAACCCGTTAAACCATCCAACGTGACGCTGAAGTGTCAAGACACAGTTGACTGGACACAAAATTTTTGTAAAGACCACCCTAGACGAAGATGCTTTTATAAAAGATTTTTCGTGGCAGATTATTGCATCTTTAGAACGTGATGCTTAGTTTTGTTCGGAAATTGCTTTTGATTTTGGCAAACAGTGTTATTTTAGTTGCTGAATATTTAAAACTTTTCATCCTTGTTCAGTTACCAGAAGAGTTACAGATCACTGTGGCCATGTCAAAATTTGAGTATTTTAAAAAGTTGGTTTTGTTTTTAGCAGTACTAGTGATTCCCTATAATTATCGATGCTCGTGCCTTCCTATTGTATCGTTTCATGCAACGGCAATGACAATTGAAAAATTCTACCGAAAAATTGGATTGCCTGTATATACATAATATTCAATTATCACGCACATGAAAAACATTTAGGAAGTGATTTTACAAAATAACCCCCCTTTCGTGTCCTACCATTAAGCTAATGAATAGCAGAGGGGTCTTTTTAAAAAAAATCACTGTCCGGTCAGCTGTGTCTTGACACTTCAGCATCACGTTGGATGTTTTAACGGGTTAATACCCATTTGGACCTACGATGAACCAAAAAAAAAGTTTAGGGAGGCAAATATGCGTTTTGAGAGTAGAGGGGGCTAGTTGACACACCTAGACAAGTTCAGGGGCCGGCTGTGCACTTTACTCTTTCAGGAGCAAGGCTGCCGCTAAGAGTGGTTCTAACATTCTTCTACCAAAAATTGTCAGAATGCTAATGCTTATACCTAAATCGTCTTGTTTAACAAGGTAATACTTCCTCAATGGAACTGGAATTCATCATTTGATTTGATCAAGGGGAAGAAAATGAGACTAATAATTTATGAAATTAGTCCATCTTACATGCATCCATACATATTCATAAGTGCGACAAACCACATCAAGTTCAACAGCATTAATGATCAAGAACAGGTGTTCATGTTTGAAGCAACAAACTATATGCGTTGCAAGTTAATGAAATCATACACTAAGACAATCAAAATCAAGGAAGAATAAAAGACTTTGCAATGAATACGAAGGACTTGTGGAACTGGGTATATTCATGAATATGTAACAACATTCTTCACCAGCAATTCAGAAGAACTCTCTAGTAAGCCAAACTTGTCCAATGAAATAAGCGTGACCCACATAAGGTTAGCATCCAAATATCATCACAGGATCATAACAATCAGTCGAAATCAGCACCCAATCCAAACCTTTATATACAAAAATTCCAGGTAAGAATCTATCCTAGTAAACTGGCTGAATTGTGTGCAAAAATGACATCTACAAAACTCATCAACCGGCATGCAAGAAGTACAATATATAGCGATGATTTCCTGCCTAATCGAATCATATGTCCACAAGAACAATTCGCAATTGAAGTGAGCAGCCGATACTAGGACCGCCCAAGATCTTCCAAACCCACAACTCCACCTCCCAAATCAAACCCACAAAGCAGGATCACGCCGACTGATCAGAGAGATCACTACATGTAAACAACCGGATCTAACCGGGGGGGGGGGGGGGGGGGGGGGTGTGGGGTGTGGAGGGAGTGGGGTGGGGTGTTAAGAGAAGCAGGGACGTAAGCACGCACCTAGCCGGACCCGACGATGATGTTGTTGATGGGGATGAAGATGAGCTTGACGAAGAACCCGACGAAGCCCATGACGACGAACCCGATCGCCGTGCGCGTGGCCACCTTGGTGAACTCTGCACACACAGAAACCCAGATCGCATCCGATCAGTGTCAGATCTGAAAGACGAAGAACCGAAACGACTCGGATTCCAGCGGCGGGCGGGGCGGCGACCTACCCTTGCGGTCAGGCTTGTGGCAGCGTTTGACGAGGCGGACGCTGTCCTTGGCGAAGTCGCGGAGGGGATCCACCACTGAGTCAATCGCGTCCATGGCAGCCGAGCGAGATCTCAAGGGCAACCTCGTTAGCGAGGGGAGGACGATGCGAGGACGCGCTGTTTTGCCTTTTGGGAAGCTTGTTTCACTTTCGCGACGGTGTCCCCTACTCCCCTTTATAGCTGCTCTATCAGCGTTAATCCTGCCCTCCTCTCGGACTCGAATCACAGCGGTGGGGACCGGAAGATTTGCGTACTACTAGGATTAAGATAAGAATTGGGACTTGTTAATTTTCATACTAAGTCTATCTTCAAAATTAGAAGTACTTTCACTTAACGAAATATCCCTTAAATCTAAATCCGATGACCATAATCTATATTTTCCTAGTCTATACATTCATAAATTGTTTTCTAGTAAAAAAATACATGATCCAACAAATAACAGAAAGAAAAAACAACTAACAAGGTTTATAGCCATTAGATCTTGATCTAACGACTATGAATATTGAGTGAATTAACCTTCAATTTTCGGACGTTTGAAAATTAAAATTCATGTTAAGAATCAGATTGGGAGCAACTAGCGCCTGACATCCAATTAGAAAGTTTACATCGCATGCTAGGTTGAGACATTGAGATATATCATCTCCACATCAAAGACCAGTGTTTGCAACATCGAGAAATTCCAACCAACTGAGAGGATTTCAGTCCCATGGTCTCCCAGTGGTACGTGCCACAGCGATTTTTGATATTACAATGGGAAAAGGGGAAATGAAGCATTGCATGAACAACCAGCACAGTTGATTGTAACTTGCAACAAAGGAACTCAAAACCATGCAGCAGAAGTTGCCTTACATCTTTTTTTTTTTTGGCGAAGAAGTTACATTACATCATGGATAGCAAAGTTCATAATAACAGTCAGCAAGCCAATATCCAACAAGATCAACACCCGAAGGTATTTGCAATCTCAAGTATATTGAAACTATCCCAAGAGCAAGAGCATTCATATTTGCACACAGTAAGGATTAGAAGTAGGAAAATTTGTCCAGCATTTACTGGGGATACAAAAGAAGGTGAAAGCAATCAGAATTTCCTCTTATCTCTACATTTGATTCAGCTTCCATCACAAGGGAGTTAGCATTGTTCAAGTTTATTTAATATATGGACCATCAAGGGCAAAAGTAAGCCTAAACTCAGCTATGTACCTGATGCTAATGCCAACAAAATAGCATGGCGTCAGGGGGTGGATCTGGGCTTCAACAAATTGTGTGGAAGCCCAGAGATACCCCTCTGACAAATTGCGAGCCATGTGTCAAAAGAGGCAAAATTACTATCAAGCAAACATTATTTACTCCAAATGCAGAGTAAACCAATCAATTGATTAACATGAACTTCCTAGCTCATAGCCCTTCAGTTTATATGTACCATTTGCTGACATGAGCAGTCTTTTCGTTCCCATGCTCATCATGCTTTTGGTTTGTATCCTTTGCCACAAGCTATGGCCTCATGCATTTATTTGGCATCAATACCATTCTGCTCAAAAAATTTTGAGGTTACTCTTCGCCGCAAACCATTATGTTCATATTCCATGCTTTTCTCAGAAATCGCCATGGCAGGAGTTTCATCCCTTTGGCAACCCAATCCATTCACATTGGGGTTCTCATTACAGCCAATTTCGAGCCTACAACTGGTATTCTTGGTGGCCAAAATTGCATGGCCATTTTCATCAAGGTGGCAATTAGCATTATGGTCAGAAGTTGCTCTTAGTTGGAATAAAGAGCCATTTTCTGTGCAATCTGAACTCCACCTTTCTTCTACTTGATCAGGCACTACTGCAGCACCATTAGATTTTTGCTCCATAGAAATGTCAGAGTTAGTTTCCAGACCATGCAATGAGCTTGTTGAGGAGCCAATGACAGCAGACTTCTTGTGATGTCTTGTAAGAAACCCACGAGACAAGCCTCTTGGAGAAGATGAGTTATTACTTGTCCTATTATTGCCATTCATAAAGGAAGGTTTGCTGTTACTAAATGCCGAGGCACCATCTACTTTGACTGATTTTCCTTCAGAAAAAGGCCTTTCAAGGAAGCCTCTATGTAAGAACGAAATGCCCTCCTTTGATGGCAAATGCAGGGAAGATTTATTGTGCTCATCAAACAGTGGTTTTGTATGACTGCCATTTATGTTGCTGCCTGAAAGGTTCCTGTAAGGCCTTGGCTCAAAACCACGAGAAACAAAAGGCATATCTTGATCATGTGCATGCAAGGAACCATTTCTGGATTGTCTTTCACCATTGGTTGCATAGTAATTGTCATTACTGGGCATTGCAACCATATCTCCATTGCACTTGACACTTCCTGTGGATATATCGCCACGACAGGAGTTAACAAGAACCTCTTGCTCTAAGCTCTTGAAATGTCCATTGCAATGTCCATTTAACTTTTGTGAGGAGCCATGGCTGTTGCCACCGATGTGACCCTCTTCTGCAGAGGAAGACCTCGTTCTTGTGCCATTATCAAGAAAACCTCGAGAAAATAGTGGTTTTGGTTTTCGGGCCATTCCATTTGCAAAGGTTGGGATCACTGTTTCATCATCAGTCTTTCCAATTGAACTGTCTAAGATGGGAGGGCTCTCATTCCATCTTATAACTTCTGCACTGGCTTCAGTATCAATGTCCATGTAGTCAACTGAGTCAATACTTGATGCAGGCTCTCTGCATTGACCCGCAAAGGAATGAATTGAAGATGCTTCACTTGTGGAATTGGCAAATTGCACAGAGGACATGGCAGCAGGGCATTCTACTGCAGGCTTAAGTTGAACAGCTCTCATGGACCCTGTTTCTTCTAGCAGCGAAACATGAGCTCTAGTATCTTCAAAAACATGCGATCCTGGTGAACCTGTGGAATGCAATTTTTCATTGATTTTGAATTTATTGTCCTCATTGCTTGTATGCAAACCCAAGTCTGACTCTTGATTTACTATATCTATTTTGTGCAAGGATTCATCATTGGATTCAGAATCCTGTTGTAACATATCCTCTGAAGACTTTGAAGGTGATTCATGGCTCAATGTTGCATCTTTTGGTATTAGATGATTTTGTTCATTTGAAGGGAGCACCTTGCACTGCTGTTGCTCTTTCACGGGTTCTTCAACTGCAGTAAGTGGCCTAGGACGAGCTGTTCTCCTAGAAAATCAAACAGCAAAATCAGAGGTTGTTAACTCATAAGTATGAGTGATGATGAGAAACAAATATATTAAATTGACAAAACATCTACTAGTTTAAAATGAGAATCAAAATGTTTCAAAAAGGGTAAATGTTAGGTAATTCAACTTTCATCATTTAACTGTAATAGGGTGAAACCAAAAGGGACAACAATTAACATCTGGAAAGCACAAGCAGAAGCAGGCCATGCATTTGTTGCTCTGTTATACTGCAGTTCATGCTGCAAGAATTCGATTAGTTTGATCACAAAGTTATCTATCATATATATCAACAGTCATTTTCTGCTGTAAATCTCACTTTTTGAAACAGGCAATACAAATGGATCAAATCTTATATCTGGTTGATTGATAATACCAAGCACATTAGTTCTGGAAACACAAGCAGCAAAGCAAAAGTGAAGCCCATATCACGCACTCAAGCTAACACCAAGGAAAACAAAAGAGAGGCACAAATGGATTCTTGTGAGTGGCATGTGTGGCTTTCCCTTTAAGAGAGCATATTTCACTCCACATTGAAACTGAGACAGGTGATGATTGTCACTGAAAAAATCACTGAAGCAATTACCTGCTGTATAAAAGCATATAAGCACCTTGGGCATGTACTTCCTCCTCATCAACAGTCATAACCTGCAAATGCAAATAAGCAGCTCATAAATTGACAGCAAATTCACAGTTGTGTTTGGTAACAACAAAAGGGTGAAAGTATACCTTGCAATCATCAATTTTATACCAAGTTCCTCGATAACCTTTGATGTAGCATATATAATGGCCAAAAAATGAAGCATTCAGCATATCCAAATGGACAACAACAGCATAGAGATCATATACGTCACTTCCATCTGTGCTACTCATGTATGGTCTAAGATCCAACTCTGTTGGGAATGAGACTCTCTTGTTTAGTTTCCCGAATCTACCACTCTGTATAGCGCACATGAAAGTCTGATATGAGAAGTGTAAAACAATGTTATTGATATAGTTCTATAACACACTGATGTCCTAACCTGGAACCTTTTGAGGGTGATAGTGAGTATATTTGGAGCTTGATGGACTGAAAGGTGCTTCTGGGCTTTGACATAGTCATTGCATCTGCATACATAGCATGCTCAACAGTTTGCTCTGAAAAAAGTCTACAAACTTAAGCTTACTAACAGAAGAAGAAATGGGGTAAACTACGGAATATGAAGATTGCAGAATGGATTACAATACAATATTACAAACATCTCATACAAAAACATCAACTATGCAGCTTGCCAAATATAAGAGGGAAGACTAATGTAATTACTCGTTAAGTTATCAGGCTTCTCAAAGCTAGATGGGAGATCAGACAATTCTCATGTTCCTATTGTAAAATGTGTTGGGACTCTAGATGACTCAAGAAGCATGTCATGTCCGACGTTCTTTGTCTTCCAACAAACCGGTATATGGAAATCATAGAAACTGTAAATATAAATACTGCTCAACCGAGTCATAAATGCTATCCCCAATCTCCATCCCCGGCTTTCCCGTCATCATAATTGTGACTCCGATCAGCTGCCTCTTTTTGCAGCTGTCCTGCTGCAGTCATAAAGTGAATAGTACTGTAGCATGCAGACAACAGTTGCAGCCAAAAAAAAGGCAGCCAATCACAGCATGTAATCCCTACGATTATGATGGGATTGGTCAACCCCCACTTCTCATAAAAAGAGTGAGTCCATATGTTGTCGACAATGGGTCTAAGATTTGTGTCCCAAATAAAAGAAACATGGACATGCACAAAAGTACACTTACTTACCCATCACATTTGTATTTGTTATCCCCATCAAGCCACTCAACAGCAGTGAACTGGTCCAAGCATTTTTCCAACGATTCAGCATGCCCTTGAATTTCAACTGTCAAGTCCATCATATTATCATAACGGTTTGAGACCATTCCACATGCAGTACATTGAACCTGCACATATTGTTATATATGATGAATTGTAACAAATTCATAACTGAATACAACAGAATCAGACATTCAAAGCTGACGAAATAGGGGAAAAATAAAACTAAATATTGATTAAATAGTTGCCCTAAATTTATTTGGCGAAGCAGGAAACCTGAGACTGCAGCCGACCACCAAATATGTGCTGAATAACGGTTGTCTCTTGGGTACTAAGATCTACAGACTTCTCTCCTCCATATTCATCAAGGCAAGCTGTCTGCATCTTATCTATTGCAAATCTATAAACATAACACAGTTTTATATCACTTAGACAATCAAAGAGAGAAGCACCCATATAGACTAAGTAAAGAAAGTAATTAACCTCATGAATTCATGTGCATCCTCTTGTCTACCGAAGCCAAGGTTGCCACCAATATTTGGCAGATGAGAAAGAATGTTCATAGGAGCAAATGGGTGCAAACTTTCACTAGCTCTTTGAATATGGCATTGCAACTCACACAAGAAACACCAGTCTTCATGTCTCATAGAACCTGAAACAAAACAATGTATGGAATATTTCTTAACATAGGACTAAGATGTCACTGAATAATAAATTCATTATATAGCAAAACCACATACATTCCCTGCTATGGTCTTTTCCTAACAGATAGGCCACAAGCGGTCTCGTGCATGAGAGACATTGTAAAACCACGTTAGCAAAGCAACTGCATAGAAGAAAGGAGATCCATCACATGAAATTGAGAGCCATGTAAAAAGAACATATGTTAACAGAGGATAATATTATCCCACTGTACCTGTTGCCACAATTCATAAGCCCACAAGGTATAAAGTCAAAATCCTTCCAGTTGTACAGCTTCAAAAACTCATCATATGGAAAGAGCACCTGTGTATATAAAGTTGATGCACAAGTTTCAGTTCACCATAGTACTTCCAGTTGTATAGCATCAATGAAAAAAGGTTGAGTGCATAGATACACATTTCTAGGTTCAAGAGTATAGCAAGTTACCTTGCCAAACTTTCTACGGGCAGGCACTAATGAGATGCGACCAAAACCAGATGATTTCTTACTGTTGACCTCGCCTCCGCAGGATGACTGGTCAGCAGGATCCAGCATTTTCATTTGTTTGCACTTGTATTTATGGTCAGATCGCCAATGCTTTGACTGGCATTCTGAAGAACTGAATAAGAGAATAAACTATAAGATGAATGCTCAAGAGCGGCTAACATAAAAGTGATAAAATAACAGCATAAAAGAGGCTTTGGTGACTGTGTATCGAGTTCATTGGAACCCAATTACACAGGTAAAGAATAAATAGAATTCAATTCAGAATTCAGAAAAATTCAGTTTGACCATCTGTTTGGTTGCTCATGCACCTATTCTATAATTGTTATAATAACCAACACCCAGGCCAAAGCACAGACGGAAATATCAAATTTTAAAGCATTCTTACGGTGTATAGATTAATATTGCCAGACAGGACAAAATTACACCCAGAGGAGGTCTATTTTTGGTTCAAAACCAGTAACGCTATCACTTAAAAAATGAGCTCTATTGTTATCTGATGTGTGAACATTACCATTCAACAACATTCGAATAAAGCAATATTATTAGACAGGAAAGCAAAATGCAAAAGAGCGAGGAAAAAAGTATATAAACCTCCCCCACGTTTCGATATAATGCAACAATTAAAAAGCACAGGTCTAGTCACCAGTTCAGCACTTTCTCAATTCGTTGTTGCCTTAATTTCACCAAATAGTCCTTGTTATGTCTATGTGTAGTGTATGCATCAAAGTTAACAAGGGGCAACTACTAAACATGACAACCTCACAAGTCACCACACCAGCTGCTTCGCACCCATCACATGGCTGCTTATTTACAATCACGTATTGCCTCTCATCTGATGACCCAGTTAAGGAGGTGCTAAAACTCCTCAAGCACAAGATTCTCATTCAGCATATAAAACAAGAATCGCGCAAGATTCCGGTACTAGTGAGCCCAGAAACCGCCAAATCACACCGCACAGGCGGCAAGGAACTACGTAAGAGGTAAGATCGTGTGCAGCACCAAGCAAATTTCAGAGAAATCTTATATTAGCATAGTAGGAGGGCAGCAGAATGGAAGGATGCGCACCAGTAACGCACGCGCTTGCAACCGGAGCAGTTCTTGGAGCTGAGGCCGCCGCACTCGGCGCATGGCCCACCCTTCCCGTTGGCGGGCCCCTGCTCCTGCTGATTCCCCTGGGACGGCATGAGGAAGGCGGGTGAGCTGTGGTGATCGTCGTAGGAGGCGGCGAACCCAGCGGCGTCGACGACGAAGTAGCGCGAGGCGGCGCGGCGCACGGCGACGACGGCCGCCGAGAAGAGCACGAGGCCGACCACCGCCGCCTGAATCACCGCTGAGAGGTCCAAGCCCAGGCCCGCGCCTCCGGCTCCGACCGCGCCGCCCCCCAGCATCTAATACAGCCGGCCCCTAGGGTTAGGGTTCCGCGCCGCGGCACCGGCACCGACCATCCGAGCGACCGCCCGCACAGACCGCCGGGACCCAAACCCAAACCCCACCGCAGCGCCGGTTTTCCTTCGCGTCGCGCGCCCGCAACCGGTCCTCCCAGTCACAGCCGGAGCCGGAAGGGACGGACAGTGGCGGTTCGCCGCGAGAACGGTCACTGACGAGTGGGACGAGGCAGCGGTGGGGGCCAAGGTGGCAGTGGAATGGGTGGAACGAGTCAACGCGGCAGTCGCGGAAACGACCGGCGAAGCGAGAGGCAGGCTGCGCAGCAGTTGCTCTGTTTGGGTGTGGTGTCCTCGGCCTACGCGTCCATGCAGGTCGTCTTCTTCTTCTGGTCTGTGTTGGAGGAGCACCTCTCGTTCTCCTGTGTTTCTCTGAAAAATTCTGAAAGAAAGAGATGGATGGGTTCTTCCAGGAACCTCTGGACTGGAGGCGACAGAATAATTCTCTTCATTTCTGCTTTCTTAACCACAACGGAATTCTCACCTTTTAAGATATCCTTCATTGTTTTACAGCTGTGCGCATGTAGTAGTATCACAGAAAACATGAATTACTATATGGACACGGTCCAATTTGGAAACCTCTTTACTGGTGTAGTACACTAGTAACGTTTCAGTTAATCCCACTGCTTCGCCACCTAATTAAACTCATTAACAGTTAATAACGCCGCGCCAGCCAACAAACCCAATGACGACAGTTTGACACATGCAAAGCTGAACACGTCGTCTGCCTCAAAATGACCGATGGTCTGATAGAACGCGCGGATGGAGTGCATGCACGCACGCCTTTATTTCGAGGAATTTGATACAGCGATTAACATCCAACAGCCCACGACTGCAACAGCCAACCTTCTTCCTAACACCTACTGCAGGGTAGTAATTCCTCCGTATTACCGACGTGTCCTTCTTATAGTTCTGCTGGAATTGGAATAGTCTTTCTGCTCGTCTTTCTTCCTCCGACGCCCGGCAAGCGTTTTTCAGGAAGCCTCCTGCTCTGAAATGAGTCGGCATGAGAAAACGGGGAAGGCTCGAGGCGACCAGGCCATGAAAGGCCTAACACAGGCCCTAAAAGAGGCCAGTACGCGCACGTAGTCGACATAACAAATAGGCCCATGACCAGTGTAGTGAGATGTCTACACCTTTCCATCAGTCTCCTCCTTCCTTTCTCTCTCTACTATTACTACCTCCATTTCTTAAATATTTTCTTTCTCAAATAAACGGAAGAGTTGCACAGCTTTGTATTGAAAATATTTCTTAAATATCATCACTGATTACTTTAAATTTGACTTTTCTTTTTTAAAAAATATACTAGTACTTATGAAAGAAATTCTATTAAAAAAGCTCAAGAAAGAAATGGTGACGCAAGCCAACATAAGACGATGATGGTAATGTATGGGTGTGGCAGCTAAGTAAGTATGTGGCTCTTTGATCCGATCGCACACATCTCATAAGCCGGGGGGGGGGGGGGGGGGGGGGTGGGTTTGTAAGCAACGCACTGCAAGCGGCTACACGCCACGAGGAAGCTTTACTACCTTTGCCCGTTGCTTTGCTTTGCTTGGCTACCTAGTTTAATTACCCCTGAGTATACTAACTAATCGACGTTAACCAAAGCGAAGTGAGCTGCACGGAGCTTGAAGCAGACAAGGCTCTCTTGTGTCGCTGCGCCAGCTAGCTACCAATCTGATCTTGTCTCGCTGTCGCTGCTTGCCTCGCATCAAGCCAGCACAAAATTTAGCGCCCTTCGTTTACTGTGTCCAACTTGAGTTATAACTTATGACAATTGAATTACCATTAGTTGCCTATCAGTTTTACCTGCTAAAATAGTAATAGTACTACAAGGTGAGCAAAGAATGATAAAATTCTTGTCTAAATTAGTGAACTTAAGATAGTAATCTGATAACTAGTATATGACTATAAATAATATAAATACTATGTATATTTTCATTTTATTCCAATATTACCCTCAGCCTAACAAAATATGGGTCAGTACTAGTGCATGGAAGATAACCCATTCGAACTTTTGGTCAGCCTAACAAAATTTGCTAAAACGACTTTTTCTAAAAAGATTATGCGAAGGGAGCACGCTTAAGTACTATATCCAATGTTAAAAAAACCATGTATAATTATTTAATATTGAATTCTATATAATATAATTAAGCATTTCAAGGCTCTAAGAAATAATGTTAATTATGGTACTATGCATTGGGTAAGTAATATCATAAGTATTTGTTATAACAATTTGAAGTCCTTAACTCGTTAACACACTACTGGGATTAACTGAACAAAGTCAAATAGGGAGGACGGGGATCATCTGAGACGTTCGGCAGGGACACTGACCAGTGGTCCTGGAGCTCTTGTTGGCCTACGTGTAGGAACTCAACCGCCCCCCCGGCGAACGTGAGAGGAACCGGTTCCAAAAGGGAAGGTGACGACACTATTTTTGGGAATGAATGCCACATCAGTATAGTGGGTGGATGGATCATCATTCTCTTTTTAATGCTATTTCTTTTTTAAATCTCAGAGTGGCTCAGTGTCTAGCTAAGCTCTAGAGCAAGGAACACTTACAAGCTGATAACAAGGGAAAAATTATTAGGTACGGCGTGCATAGTGTATTTGGTGCACGTGTAACACCGAGATAAAGGTTCAGATCTAGATCTTTTGACTTGGTGTCTTTTAACTTTTTTTTTCCTAATCTCTAGCACGCACAATATAATGTTTGCTAAATTTGTGAACTGCAAAGTTTGCGTGCATTGCAAATTCAACCGAACGTTGTATGTAGATGCAGGACAACAGTAGCGTGCACATGATGGAGAAGAATTTTTAAAGACTATAAAGCCATGTTGTTCTCCGATAAGCTAGACTAATAATACATTATTTTTCCTGAGGTCTTGGGACGCCATACAGCTCGGTTTTTTTTTGCCACATGTATGCACTATAAATTCCATCTCTTTCCCGAGCAAGTCTGATGGAATAAATAAAGTACAAAATTTTCTTTTGTTTGTACTAAATTATTGTTACACCAGAAGGATAGGGTCGATGAGTTTGTACAACATAATATAGCGCCGTCGTCCATCACGCAAGTTGTATATGTAGTTTCAGTCTTTCAGATGGCCAGGCTAATTAATTAAGGGTTTCCTTCCCCAACTGTGCTGATCATCAAATGGTCAAGTTGTGTAGGTACAATTATTCAAAATGCACTCAACAGGACAAAAAAGTCTAGATCTCTTCCAGTCTGGAAAACAAATTTGGTAGCTCAATAGCAAATAAACTGCCAATGCAAGAAAATATGCCTTGTACGATCCTTTATTTGTTTATATGTTCAAAACAATTTCTTTTTGGGCCTAAATGTTGATCGTTTATGTGCAGGAAAAAGACTTAGTCCTTGCACTTAAATTGTTGTACTTAAAAAACACAAAAAAATTAATTCAAATTAGAACTATATTTGTTTTGCTGAAGACACATGATGTTGAAAATGGGGGAAGTACGTATCAATCAACGGCCGTAACACAGACTAAGTACAAAATATTTCAGCACTTTTAGGGTAAATGAAATTCAAAAATAATAAAGGCACCGCTTCGGTCCCTCCTTATTAACATTTCCCTCCGTTATTTATCTCATCTTTGTCTATAAGAGCTACAATGGAAACGGTAAGCATGGTGGCAACTACTTTGCACGTTCTAAGATGCCAAACTTACCGTGTCCATTAAAAGCTCATGATAACTTAATCAACTAAACTATGGGCATTATTACAAGATAAAGAGTACTCTATTCTATTTGCACATGGGAGGCTCAGATTGCTTGTTTTCTGTGTGATATCACTATATAAGTACTACTACACTTTAAAAGAAAGAAACCATTGACAATGCTAGTACTAAGAGTAAATAACACTAGTTCATTATATTGTTCAGTTTATTTTTCATCTACTTTTATTTTTATGCAGTGATAGCAATTTATTGTATGCCTGTGACATAAGTTGGCCTTTGTTTGAGCTCTATGTGCGCCCAATTTCTCTTTTTGAGGTGTTGACTTTATTTAGAGAAGAAGCTTTTGCATGTGACCAACAAGTTGCCACATGTCAATGCAAACAACGAAATGCAGGCACAAGCTCTCTCTCACTCTCTGCCTCCCTCTGTCTCCCTCTCTGTAGGAACTCATTCTTGGCTCTTTATTTTCACTAAACATAAACATTACTTTCAATTTGCAGCTATCTAAGTTAAGGGAACTTTTGTTGGTTGTCAATAAGTTTATTAAAATTCTTCGACCAGTTCAATCGTTGGAGATTGTGAAATGGTCTTCAAGTTTATTTCGAGCTAATTTATTAACTGTAAATATAATACTTCCTAAGTTCTTAAATTGTTGTCGTTAAGACAATAATTTTAGTTTACTTTTGAACTATAGTTGTTATCCCAACGATAAAATTTTTAAAAATATTTAAAAATGGAGGCAACTGCTTTTTTTCCCTAATTAATGTGCCACTGACACCTTGATGAACATTGTTTTCAACTACCGTGAGATTTAATTTTCTATTTCTGAATGAAAACGAGATCAAGTTAAGTAGACTACTCAATTTCTTTCTTTAAAATAATTATATGAGACAAAAAAATTATTGGTTTGAACATATAAAACAAGTAACATATAGCAAATAGTTTTTCTTCAAACATTAATCACCAAAACACTCTAAAAAATCCCTGAACGAAGCCAAGCTGTTATGTCGGCCATCGTTTTGTTTTGACATTATAAAGCACACGCACAATGGCACCACGCCAACTAATTTGGTTATTTTCTATATCAACTGCAGTAATGGTCACAAGCTGAGTTTTTTTTTCTTTTTTCCATTTCCACAATCAATTTGTGGCATGCAAGTAGCATAAGAATAAAATAACATAAAACAATTCGTATTCTTCCTGGGCCTCATCATCAGCCCTGCTTTTCTAGTTCTTTTGTGGCAACGACAAATCTGGCTATAAGAAGGCATTAGATTATTCGGCCTTGGAATACAAATCAGGCAATAACGCAATATACAAGTCCCAATAATGCAACCTAACCAGCTCTGTCCACACAGACACAGTTACTGATGACTTAGCGATATCATTTTAGTAAAAAGCTCATAGTTACAAATGTCAAATGTAATGCAGCTGAACACAAGGTTCTATTTTGCAAAAGACTAACCCACCAAGTGTGGCATATAAAAATCAACGGCTGTACATGCTGCTGCAGGGATCAGGCTGGCTGCACGTTCCTTTGCCTAAGCATCCAATTGGAGGCAGGTACTTAATTTGTCATAAAATGATCTATAGTACTACTCACTGCAAGTGAAATCTCGTTGCTAATTATGTATGCCACTTTGAATATTTTTCTAGTATAGCTTTGTGCAACGGTTAAGCCAATAATACTTGTGTTGGATTATTGTATTATGCATATTTGTGATTTTATAGATATATGAAACTTATATTGTAAAATATTTTGTCCTAGAGATATCATAAAAAAATTTGTTATCAAAATAGAGAGTATTATATGACAGGTTACCACAAATCAAATTGCTTCGTCATGCAAAAACCATTGGTGAGAATGGGAGTAGTACATATTATTACCACTATCATAGGCAAGTTAAGCAGGGAGAACTTAAGTTAAGCTTGGAGAGGGGCACGACAGTCCTGTTCAATCTTTTCTCTTGAGCTCCATGTACTATTCTCTACTATTCTAGTGCTCTACACTATATATGTTGTGCTATACTTTCAACTACTATCTTGGTTTTCTGGATTTATCATACCGATCATGAGAAATTCAACTCGATCTTGTGCCTATCATAGAGAGTTCCTTGCCAAAAATTCTATTGTCAGGATTGATAAGTATAATAATTAAGATGCTTGCACATTCATTCTCAATTATTATACAGTTTATATAATAATTCTTTTATACTGATTAGCTTAAAATTACACTAACTAGTGTAAATAGTTTACAACTAGAGGGAGTACATGTGTGTTCTTTAAGAAAACGTTTGGAGCTAGCTAGTGAGGGATGCCGACTCTGGATACCAGCTCCAATCATACTGATGAGGCCCATTAACTTATTAACCCAACACCAACATGTCATTTAATTTCATTAACACTATGAGTAATATTCAAGGAGTGGACGTGGATATATAATGTGCACGTTTCAAGGAGAGGACACAATACTGCATCCTAGCTAGATACAGTGAATGTGTGTCACGGAGGCGACCTTCTCTCCGGTAAATTTCATTGGTATTAGATAATAATAGCCGTAGAGAGGTAACATTATATTCTTCTCTCTCTTAGCTCTGACGATACTGTATTTAGCCATAACTTTCTTAAAAGTAAATAACATTGGTGGTTGTAAGATTCTTGAGAGCCAAAGCTAGGATTAATACAATATTCTCATTACCTAAAAAGGAACTAGTATGTCACTAGATGCATGTCGACGTCGAGCTTAAAAAAATTGTCACACTGCTCATGACTATCAGTGATCTTCGATTTCCAAAAAGGAAAAGTTTCCATTCTAAGGCGAAAGATTTTCTTTGAATAAATTTGGGGTATTAAACTTCTTTGACTAGTCAGCTTTGTCACCATGTCAAGCATAAATGGACATCATGATGCTCTTATGAAGTCAACCCTACTAGTTTGTCCCACGGAACGGGAACAAAAACATGATGTATTTCTTTGTTATTTTCAACGAGTATTTCTTAGTTCTTTTTTGCTCTCATCTTGGATTGATGCGTAGTACTGGTTTAACAACTGCTCCTTCGTTTTTAATATGTGACGTGAGGAGAAGAATTTGTAATTCAATGCTAGGCCATTCTACTTATCTGGAATGTCAGGTATTTCAGATCCGAGGAGTATTTATGTTTACTATATGTCAATACATTAACATCCTAGAAGGTACTAAGTATCTGTTAGGCTTTGTGTCCTAACATCTAAGAAATGGAGGAAGTGAAATATAACCTTTCTGTCGGTGTTCCTTATTACTGGCTAGTGATTATCGAGGGATGCGCGTTTTAAGGATCGGATAGTTCGCAAGAAGACACAAGTATTTATACTGGTTCAGACAATTATGTCCTACGTCCAGTCTTGAGCTGCTCGTGTTATTTGTGTTGTTTGTAGTAGGGGGTTACAAACGGACGAAAGAGGGACGGCGTCCCAAGTCTCTGGGTGGATGAAAGTGCGTGGTTGAGGGTTGATTCTCATCTTCTCGATTGTTTGTCTCCCTCCCCCCCTTTGAGGTCCTCGGTCTCCCCTTTTATACCGCGAGGCGTGAGACTTGGATTGCGCGGCAGTCAAGGAAGAGGAGATAGAGGGTGAGATGGCGGAGTGGTGGTCGCGGTCGCACGCTCCAAGTTGGGCTTGTTGCTGTGGATGGCATCACCGATATGACGGCGTCCTCCCGACCCGACGGTGCTGGGAGTGCTCCTTAATCAGAAGTGTCCCACCGTATGGTGGGATGGTTTTTGGCAGGGGTCGGCAGAATAGTGCCGTCGTCATCGCCCTACACTCATCGAGCCGTCGCTCAGGGGTGTCCCATCTTAGTAGGAGAGTCTGTCCGTGGTCGTGGGAGTCATAGGTATTTAATGCTCAACCGTCTGTGGCCTACCCACCCTCATGGTGGTAGGCGGTTCGCCCGACCCTGAGGTCGGGCGAAGGCGGACTCGCGTGCGGTCTCCCGACCCTGACGTGGTGGGGTCGAGCGCATTAGTCGAGTTGCGGGGGGTCCGACCCCTATTCGGGAAGGTCGGGCGGGGCAGAGATTGTCCGCGGACCCGAGCCGCTGAGTGTCTCTACAGGGCAGGGGTCGAGCGAGGCGGAGATCGTTCCACCCCCCTTCGTGCTACTAAGTCCACGAATCGTTAATGCTGATTACCTCTGGTATCGACCCACAACACTTTCATAAGAGAAATTTACATGCTACTGATTGTACATGGAATTAACGGGAACTACTCTCTTAAGTAAAATGCAAATGATGACAAAAGAACAAAAAGTAAAACAATAGTACTTCTATTTAGTATATGCTTTTACTCCAGTCATTTAAAATAATTAACGTTGTTGACTTTTATTATTATATTTGAACATTCATCCTATTCAAATAATTATCATCAATATTAAATATTTTTTTATAATTTGTTTATAAATTGTTTATATAATATTATAATTATTACAATTCTTTTAATTATTTGGATGATATAAAGCGTCACTCTCTGAGTCTTGATCTCTCTGCCAGCCCACGTAGGCCATGAGCCACACCCAATACGGTAGCGGCAGCCGAACAGCAGAGGGCTGTTGGGTGGCTGCACACGGGGCTAGACAGGGCACCGGAGCCAACTGAAAGCCTCTCTGCCGAAAGGGATCTCGTTCCCAAGCTCGCACGCGCGGGCACGAAGCGGCGATCGGAAAGTCCACTGCCCGCTACCCCGACGCCATGCCTCCGCCTCCGCCGCCGCATTTTTTAACCCGTCCCCTCGTCGCTTCTCTCCGCGCCCACGGCCCTCCACCATCGCTACAGGGACGTCGATAGGCGGAGAGAGATGAAAAAAAAACAAAACAAAACAATTCTTGGCGCCGTGGGGAAGGGGCGCGTCCCCTCGCGCACACGCACATGGCCACCCCTGCCTCCGCGGGCGCGATTCCTTGCACCCGCCTCCGCCACCCCCGCGCATTTTTATACTAATCCCATCACATGGCTGCTGCGCCCCGCCCGGTCGCCGCCATTAGATCCTCCTCCGCAAACTCCACCACCCTCCTCCCCTTCGCTTACCTCTCTGCTCCGCGTCGCGCCGCATTGACCGCACTGCCTCCTCCTGGCTGTTCGCGTCCTCCTCCCTCCTTTCCTGTGCTGTTTATCGTGGCCCGGGTCGCTACGTCGGCCGGAAGGGCGTCACCTCCGGGGAAGCCTGCTTGCTGGTCCTTCAGGTGAGTGATGTGATCTTTGCTCGCGTGGCCCGAGGTTTGTTGATCGGGAACGCCTGTCTGGCATTTCGCCGGACGGGTGGCGGCCGTAGTGCAATTTCCTTGGGCTGTTGAGTTCATATATAGTGTTCTTTTGGTGCGTCTCTAGCTTGATCAAATGGTTCCTGAGGTCAAAGATTTGATCTTGAGCGTTCCGGGATCTCTTTTTTTTTTCTGGCATTCCGTCGAATGGATGGCGACCGTAGAGCTGTGGCACGGAACAAGGTTGGAAAATGGATCCTATAGGGATCAGTTCTCAGTCACGAGCTTTGCGTGCCTTGTTGCTTTCTCAGTTCCTTCGTCTGCGGACCGTTATTTCCTTTGGTGAAGTGTTTGACTTTATGAGCTAGCTTCACGATTCATCCATCGGTCTGATCTCTTAGAGTTCAGTCTTCAGTGCAGTTGGCTATGCTGGTTTGGCCGACTTGTGTCTCTGGCCATGAATCATCTTGTCCACTAGTAATTCAGCATCTCTTTTGGTTTCATTGATAGCCGGCAGCCTGGCGCAGTGTAGATTCTTAGGTTCGGTTCTGGCCCCCCTTTTTTTATAACTGTTCTTTCCTTGATCCAAAGATGCTATATCCAGATTGTCTTGAACAAAGGGATGGTTCCACCTTTTTTACTACTTTTCGTACAAACAGTACTGAACTTTTAATTTTTGGAATAATTTGTTGTGTTTCATTGTAAATTCGAGTAATATGGTATCTGCGGACCGTTCTTACGCTGAATTCCTTTTGGAATCTCTATGCACACAGTTAACTTGAATATGAATTTTCTTACATACTGTCTTCTGTTAATTATAAATTTTCTTACATACTGTCTTCTGTTAATTTTTGTCTCAGGTCAACCTCTTAGTGCCTTTGACAATTTGATTTGAATTTTTGAAATTTTTAGCTTGAGTTACCAATTATCTTGTATTGAATGTCAAACCGGATGTATATGCAGATAAATATCAGCTTCAGTTGCGAGAGTACAGGGAACATTGAAATTCAATGAAGGATTAGTTTTTATCATCTGCAGTCTGCCACATCATCCATTGGGTTCTATAATCAACAAATGTTGCGTAACATTTCAATTTGACTGGGTTACAACTGTTCTGATCATTGACAAAAATGGGGGACGAATATTTGGTTGAGCCTGAGGATGAGGTTGCACCACCAATGTGGCCTAAGAATATAGGAGATAAACATCAGAGGCAGTTCAGAATGGAGAAATTTAGAAAGGATCAAGATGCTTTCAAGGATGTCAGGTTTGATGAAAAGCCTGTTCATGTGGATTTTCAGCGGCTTATAGAAATGACTAATTCTGAGAAAGGTGTTTCTCAGATGCAGTACTTCATGAAGCACTGGGAATATAAGAGAGCCAACGCTGCTCGGCTTCTGCAGGAAGAGCTTGGTAATCTCTGCCAACAGAGGAAAGAGATTGAACAAAACAAGCAACAAATCTTGGAGGAGCAACGATTTCAGGATGAGAGTTATTATGCTGTAAAGCGGCATGTACCTATACTTGATGAAGTCTATGAAGATGAATGGAAGCGTCCGAGCAAAAAGAATGATGACCATTCTCATAATAGAGAGCCTAAAATAGTCGTGAATAAAGACAGTGCATCCTATTGGAAAGAGAGGGCAATTCAATTGGAGAAAACACTTGAAGAAAGCATACAAAGGGAACGTTCATTGGCTGAAAAGCTGGAGGAAAATATAAAGAACCTACAGTCACACACACCCGCAGAAGAGTTCTCTGGAATGCTAAAACGTGCTGATTACTTCTTGCACTTGGTTCTTCAAAGTGCTCCTATTGTTATTGCTCATCAGGTATGTCTATCTATGCTCAAACCTGTTATAGATCCTGGAAATAGTTCTTCAAAAGAGAGAAACAAACAATAAACTCCTATTACAGGGTATAGGTAAATCATCTATTTTTATTTTCAGGATGCTGATTTACGGTACCGTTTTATTTTCAATCACTATCCAACACTCGCTGATGAGGTAATCCGATTTTAGTCAATATCCTTATCTTACCATTTTACACCCCTCTATATTAGTAAGTTGTAATATTGACAGAAGAATATCTTTTCTTACCAGGATGTTATTGGTAAAACAGACCACGAGATATTGTCAGGTGAAGGTATAGATGAAATGAATATTGTCAAGCGAGAGGTCATGGCCACGGGTATAGCAACTAAAAGAGAATTTGCTTTTAATACACCAATGTTTGGAGCGAAGACATTTGTGACATACATTGAGCCAGTATTCAGCAAAAGCGGGGAAACAATTGGTGTGAATTATGTTGCAATGGATATAACTGATCAGGTACCTTGAGGAATTTAAATTCTATTATGATCTATCTTCAATTTTTTTCCCATCCTAGTGTCCGAGAATTCTAAGATATTATGATTGTCTGGTTCCATTCTGGTACTAACTGTATGGTACTTTGTTTCCCTCGGTTTTAGTGTACTACAGGACACTTATGTTTCTCAGTTCCAAGTGGATGTATAATATTGTACTTAGAGCTACTCCCTGTGTTATTTATTGTTGTCATTAGGACAACAATTCTAGTTTGGAAATGAACTAATGTTGTTGTCCTAATGACGACAATTTGAAAATGGTGGTAGTATATCCTAAAATTTCACTGTCATCACATGGGAATATGTTATTTTCTAAACACTTAGGTTGTATGGTATTCTAATTGGCTTGTAACTGACATACTGAATGGCATCAGCTTTTCATGTTATATTTCACAGCTAAATGTGACATTAGTTTTCATATTAAGACCCTGCATTGATTGGAAAAAAAAAACTATTTTCTGAGGGTATGTTTCACATTACATGTATTTTCTAGTCACGTGACATATTATTGACAGCTAGTTAAGAAATTCTCTTCAAAATATTTTGTTCTACATTCTGTTTCACGGTATTGAACTGCAGTTCATATGCTTATTTGTGCATTAGGTCAAAAGAAGAGAGAAAATGGCAGACATAAGGGTGAGAGAAGCTGTCCAAAAAGCCAAGGAAACAGAACTTAGCAAATCCATTCATATAACAGGTCTGCATCTTGTTACTAGGACTGTTTAATGCATTTAAGGTAGAACGTCATACTGAACACAACTTATTTTACACTGCAGAGGAAACAATGCGAGCGAAACAAATGTTAGCCACCATGTCCCATGAGATCAGATCTCCTCTGTCAGGTGTTCTTAGCATGGCTGAAATTCTTGCGACTACCAACCTTGATAAAGAGCAGCATCAGTTGCTAGAAGTTATGTTATCTTCTGGAGATCTTGTATTGCAACTGATCAATGACATTCTAGATCTTTCTAAAGTGGAATCAGGTATTTCACATTTCAGTGAATTGAGCCAATTATGTTTTCTTGTTTTCAACTGATTTCTAGGAGCTTCTAGTTTAAGCACTTTATATAGACTTGGGCATTGTTAGAACTATCTCTGAGAGTAAGGTGGTTTGGTAATTGCTTCAAGTCGGTTCGTTCTGCATAACTGTTCATTGCTTTAATAACTGTGTTTCTGTCATACCTTTGGCAATTGAAATCTTGTTACACCTTCGCTTTTCAGGAGCTATGAAACTAGAATCTACGACATTTAGACCAAGGGAAGTAGTTAAACATGCGCTCCAAACTGCAGCAGCTTCGTTGAAGAAGGAATTGACCCTTGAAGGGTGCATAGGTGCTGATGTACCAGTTGAGGTAAAAAGAAGAAAATAAAATGAAGTAACATAGCAAAACAATAACTTTCATGTCATAAAATGATTTTACTGTATTGGTATAGGTCATCGGTGACGTGCTAAGGATTCGGCAAATTTTGACCAACTTGATCAGGTAAAGGCGCTGTACATTTCTAAGGCCAGCCAGCTTAATGGCAAAAGGGCTTGATAGAACTCATTAACTACATATAATGTAAATATGTGCGCTATTAATCTGATATTATTTCGTATTCAATTTCAGCAATGCAGTGAAGTTTACACATAAAGGGAAGGTTGGAATAAATCTTCAGGTTGTGCATGATCAGAAACCAGAATGCAGAAAAGAACATGGGAAAATTCATAAGAAAGCCTATTCTGGATGCCCAATTACCACCGCCACAGAAAATTCGGCTGCCTCCCCAAGAAACTTTGATAAAGATACTTTATGTTGCTCGAATCATGAAGAAGCTTTTCAGAATGGCATTCCAACATGTGAAAACCACAGGGAACATGGTGAAAGAGAGGAAGTTGTTTGGCTTCGCTGCGATGTGTATGACACCGGAATAGGAATACCAGGTCTATTGTGACATTTGTTTATTATTCCATGCATGGACAATTTCCCTTGTGTCATTTGATAGAGAATTTTCTTAAATACTTAGAAGAGGTTTGTTTTCATTTCTCATTATTTCAATGTCCTGTTGCCTGCAGAGAAGTCCTTACCATTGCTCTTCAAGAAGTATATGCAAGCCAGTGCTGATCATGCTAGAAAATATGGTGGGACAGGACTTGGCCTTGCAATCTGCAAACAGTTGGTATGAATCATTTGCCATATAAGTTCTAGCATGGTATAATTGCGTTCATTTTGTTTCTGAACCAGAATAACTATGCATATGTTTTTCTGTGGGAGAATAGTTGTGCATACACTAAACACCAATATCTGAAAAGACAACAGTAACACCTGTAATGTGTATCTCACAGCAGTTCCATAGTGATCGAACTTTCTTATGATTCTTTTATGATGATTCAGGTGGAGTTGATGGGTGGTACTCTAACTGTGGTCAGCAGAGAGAATGAAGGATCAACATTTACGTTTGTGCTGCCCTGCAAAATCACCGTAAAAGAGGAGCACAGTGATGATCCAGATGAAGAGCATAGTTCTCAGAATGGTTTCATTAGCAGTGATATAGAAGATTCTTTTGTTTTCAAGCCACAAGCGCGAATTTCTCTTCTGTTCCCTGGAGTTTCCGTAATGAATAACACAAAGTTATTCAGTGGGAAGCTTATGTGCTGTGATCCACCCAACATATTCGATGACCATAAACCGACTTCCAATGGCTTCACATCAACAGAGCAGAATGTTGCAAACTGTGTATCTAATGCCCAACAATCAAATGGTCCTAGTGTTAGGAAGTCAGATGTAGAACAGCATGATAATGCAATGGTCTTTGAACTGAATAGTCAAGCTGAACGGGTTTCCAGCTCCCGAGCAGACGCAGTTTCAGTTTCAGGTGCCTGCTTTCAAGAAACGGGACCATGCAAAGCTCTTGAAGAACAATCAGTCCACAAGAAATCCAAGTTTTCTCCAAATGCCAACAAGGCAAAAATACTCCTCGTTGAAGACAATAGAGTCAATATAATAGTAGCTAAATCAATGCTCGAGCAGCTGGGCCATGGAATAGATATTGTAAATAATGGACTGGAGGCAATCCGTGCAGTACAGCAGCATCAGTATGATCTTATTCTGATGGTACGACTACAAATATTTTCTTCACCATATTAGTTTATCCTAGTGTGGTTGTCACTTTCTCTAAATTGCCTCAGCTCATCATCGTCAAAGATGCACAATACTACCCTAAAGATGCTATTACATCAGATTTCCAGCTAACATGCTTTATATGAGCAGATCGTGTGAAGTAATTTAAAAGATCACAAATGCTTCTTTAATAACAGAAGTAAATAAGGATACTAAGTTTGTTTTAAGTTATAGACAACGGTCATGTCAACCATCTATTGCCTTGGTAAATCTATATAGTAGCTAAGAACTTCCTTCAAAATTAATCCAAGGTTCTTAGATTTTCAATGCTATTGACTATAACTGTTCTCATCTCACTAGTAAACCAGTACAAGCATCAGTCTTGGTGTTCATGGATGACAACAGACTGATCTATTATTGATGCTAGATAGCTTTACGAACCCGAAGGAAGTTTTTTATGATATATTGCCAATATTGGAATAGTGCTCCTACTCCTATAAAGGCTGATGATTTCTATTGCTCAGGATGTTCACATGCCACAAATGGATGGCCTACAAGCCACTAGGCACATCCGTTCTTTTGAGAGTACTGGCTGTTGGGACTCTTCTGTAAAGCCTGAAGACAATCAGATGATAGCTGACTCAGCTATTTTAACAGGTTCTGCAGATCCAAAAAAGCAAGGGCAGAGGGTTCCTATAATTGCAGTAAGTTTACATGATCCCAGCTCATGTTAACCTAAATCTGTCTCAGATTTGTTTGTATCTTACTTCACATGGTTGCTATTTTTTATAATCAGATGAAATATAATTCAAATGATCATACTTGGAAAATAGTTTATCTTTAAAGATTTATTTTTCTTTAAAGAATTGATCTAGTAACAGAAAGATCATAATTTGATAACAATAGAAGATTTTATCTCGAATTAACATTAGAAATATCTATTTTCTATATAATCTGGCATTCACAGTCCTATCTCATACCCTGTAACATTTCATAGTTGCGATGGGAGTTGAAGTGTTTCCTTTTGTTATTGCTGGTCTTTTACATTCTATATAAACAGGCCTTAAGCATGTTTGTTATGGATTTGGGGACGTCTGAATTTCTTCCAATCTTAATATCTGTGAACCTTCATTTTTTTCTATTTAAGAGTCAATGTACAGAATTTCCTTGTGGATTTAAAAAATGTATATAAGAAGCACTAGGAGGCTACATTTCCTTTTCCTGTAGGACGTATTATAACCTATTAAACTTTTGATGCTTTGCAGATGACAGCAAACTCGTTTGCAGAGAGTGCCGATGAATGCCTTGCTGCGGGCATGGATTCCTACATATCTAAGCCAGTGAACTTTCAGAACATAAAAGAATGCCTGCAGCGGTATTTGCCATCTTAATGACTAACTGATTATTGTAAAGTAGAAAAGGTAACCTGTAGCTTAGGAAAGTTTTGTGAAATCATACCAGTCCTTTTTTCTTGTAAATCTATGCACAATAAATATAATGTATGATGTCTTGTCAACCATATTACCTTATTATTGGGAGACAGACACAGCGTGGATATGACCTAGCCCCGTGTCAGTAAGATCAGATAGCTAACTCTCAGTAAGACATAATTCCTGTATATAATTGTTATGGAGCTTCTTATCATTCACTAGTACACACGTAGCCATCTATCTGAATCAAGGGCAACAACGGTTTTATGATGATGTGATGCTAAAGGAAATCTGTTATATTATGTTGTGAGACCGCTATCGATGTACATTTATTGTGGCAACATTTCTGAATCTAGCTGTTAGCTTTGTGATAGCAAACTTATTGTAATAATTTTCTGCTTACAGATGCAGTGTATAAAGCAGGTGAAATTTTGGGCTAGGTTCAAACTAAAAGGGCTTTCATTAAGCACTCCACAAGTATAAGAAAGGCTAGATAATGTCCCCAAGATCATTATCCTGGATTAAAGCAGCCATTAGCTAAATATAAACTTTACTTTTCTGAATGGGACCTGCACTAACCCAAGTCTTATTTATTCCCCTTCTTGTTGCCAAGAGCAGATTTGCATCAAATCTTGGTTCTCTTCACGCACAAGCCTGAAGCGTAATTAGGTAATAATTGCAGTATCCTTTTTCTCTGACGGATGATCCCAGAGCGATGCCGAATATTGTTCTGCTTTAAGCATTGTTTATTATTCGCGCTGGCAAGTGCCGGCGTCACTAGCAGCAGTTGAAAGGAGCACACAACCGAAAGAGACGTTCGTTACAGCGACATGGACAGATCGTCTCTTTTCTTCTCCATGTGAGGGGAACGCATTTCCCAGCATTGCAGAGCAGTTGCGGGCTGCGTCCGGGTTAGGGTTGATGTATCATGGAACAGCTTGTGGTCTCTTTCATCCACTGTTACTGCCGCATCCAGGTTCATCGGCTGGATGGTGATCGATCGCAAGAAAATACTGCATATCGGCACCCGTTTCTGGCTTTCTGCTAGTGACCTTTGGCTAGTTGCATGGTTTCATTTATTTCCAGGTGGGGGGGTCAAGATGATGGCATTATGCGTTTTTTTCGTTCACTTCCTGATATAAGCAGCCCTTCTGCAACACGTGCTTCAACCCAGGAGCATTCTTTATGCATCTGAAGTCTGCATGCTCTGTAGACAGATACTATTTTATATGGTACTCTGTAGTATTCCCAAATAAAAGAAGAAGCTAAGAAAAACTTTGAATCCGTCAGGTAAGTGATCGAATCAGTGTACTGCTGTGCTGCCAGATTATCACAACTTTGGAGATGCTGGCTGTGGTACCTTCAGAAGCATCAGATACTCACCATCATTATCAAGAACTCGCTCGGAAGCTCACCAGCTAGCAGAACAGCAGCCAACGAATCCATCAGGTTTGCTCCTGTGTTCTGACTCTGCATTGCCGGCACATATGTTCTTTAGAAAATGAGCAGACAGTGGAGAAGTATTCCCCCTGCACTGCACAAATCAACGCAGCTAGCAAGAATCAGCCGCAGAGGCAGCTGAGGCGGTGAAGATGTGGACACGGATACCTGTGACCACTCGGTATCCACCGGTGCCACATCAACACGTCGACTGATTATTTATAACTGATGAGCGCTTAAAACGCACTGGTATAATCTCAATTGTTAGCATATTGTATTCGTATTGGCCTAAGATTTGTATTCGTTTCTAAGAAGGACTAGGCTCGGCATGTGACCTGCCCCTTATTTGGCTCCCACCTCGTCTATATATGTAACCATATATCCTCAATCTAATACATCGTGTATTCTCTAATTATTCCCACGCTTTCATGGTATCACGAGACGGTTCGCTCCTGCGTCCTCTCCTCGCTTCCGCAAACCCTAGCCGCCGCTACTCGACCGTCGCCGAGATCTTCTCGCCGGTTCCTGCCTCCACTGAGCTCCTCGCCAACCTTCCTGTCGCCGCTGACATGCTCGCAGGCCCCTCTATTCCACCGCGCCTCCGGTGCTGCAAGCCCTAGCCGCCGCCATGACCAACGATGATGACCAGCGCCAGGCCAAAAAAGATTGTCTGCAGAAGGAGAGCGACGATCTCGACATCGGGGAGGCGGCTATCGCTGCCATCCATGCCCAAGCCAACGCCGTCCTTAATATCCGTGCCCTCGTGCCGATCACCCTCGATAAGGACACCAGCAACTATGGGCGCTGGCGTGGCCTTCTCCTCATCGCCCTCGGCAAGTATGCTCTGAGCGATCACATGCTCTCCGACGTCCACCGACCGCGTCGCCAGGCGTGGGCGCAGATGGATTGCACGATGCTCGTATGGATCTACGGAACCATCTCCTCTGAGCTGCTCCAGTCCGTTATGCTACGTGAACATCGCGCTCGCGTCGCGTGGTGTTTTCTCGAAGCTGAATTCTTGGGCCAGGGTGAGTCCCGTGCCCTCCTACTTGAAGCCGAGTTCCGCAACTTCAAGCAAGGCACGCTCTCCATCATCGATTACTGCACGCGTCTGGAGACCATGGCCAGCGCCCTTGTAATATTTAGAGATCCTATCGGCAACAAGACCATGGTGCTCACCCTCCTTCGTGGCCTTAACGAAAACTTCCGTCATATGGTGTCCAACATCAAAATGCATCGGCCGTTCCCTACCTTCGACGAGGCCCGCACTCATCTTCTCCTCAAGGAGATCGAGCTCCCGGGGACGGGCGCACCGCCGTCGCAGTCCCTAGTCGTCACCACGCCGCAGTCCACCAGTCGGCCTCCTAGTGGCCCTTCGTCCAGCACGTAGGGCATTGGTGGCCCGCCTCGCACTGGCAATTCCGGTGGCTCCTTCAACAAAACCAACAACCGTCTTCGTGGATGCGGCGATCGCGACGGCAACTCCACAGGCAACGGCCAGTCTGCGCTGGGTCCGTTGAACCAGTCGCCACATTTCCCTTCCGTCTACAACCCGTGGCAGGGCACTATGTAGTTATGGCCCTACGGCCGCGGTGCTGTTTCCGGTGCTCGCCCGTCCGTGCCGCCGGCATTCGTAACGATGCCGTACTCCCCCTACGACACGTCTCCTATCCTCAGTTACTACCCCGGGGGAGCTCCACCGAGCCTTGGCTCAGCCCCGAGCACCCCCCAGCAACCGTGGGTGCCTCCTCCGTAGGCGTGGGCACCTCCACAGCAAGCATGGGTGCCCGCACCCGGTGACGCATCCTAGGATCAGGCAACCTTCGTCAACCAATTCAACAGATGATGTTGAACGCACCGTCGTCCAATTCCGAGTGGTACGTTGACTCTGGAGTGGCTACACACATGACTCCGGACCCTGGTATACTATCCTCCTCTCACCCTTCTTCATCGCATTATCCTTCATCTATTATTGTTGGAAACTGGGCTTTGATTCCTGCCACCGCTGTAGGGTCTCTTTCGCTTCACACACAACATCGTCCTCTTTCTCTTAATAATGTTTTAGTTTCTCCGCGCATTATTAAGGATCTAGTTTCTATTCGTCGTTTCACCACCGATAACCAGTGTTCCATCGAATTTGATCATTTCGGCCTCTCTGTGAAGGATCTGCTGACAAGGAGCGTGATCGCCAAGTGCAATAGCTCCGGCGACCTCTACCTCTTCCCCACACAAGCCAATGTCGCTAGCCCTGCCGCCTTCGTCGCATCCACCGCCTCCACCACTTTATGGCATCGTTGTCTCGGTCATTTAGGTCGTGAAGCCCTTAGCAAGCTCATTAATTTCAAAGCTATCACTTATAATAAAGATAACTTCGACCATTTATGTCACGCTTGTCAATTAGGACGCCACGTGCGTCTTCCCTTTCATTTATTCAATTCACGTGCTGCAAACAATTTCGATCTTATACATTGTGATCTTTTGACATCACCTGTTGTCAATGTGTCAGGTTATTTATATTATCTCGTTATTTTAGATGATTGCTCGCATCACGTTTGGACCTTTCCACTCCGCTTAAAATTCGAGACTTTTAGTGCCCTCTCTACTTTTTCTCCTATGTGCGCACCTAGTTTGCTGCCACCATTAAGAGTGTTCGGTGTGATAACGGCCATGAGTTTGACAACTCTAGCGCGTGCACGTTCTTCCTTAGGTGTGCAGCTTCGTATGTCATGTCCGTACACTTCCCAACAAAACGGTCGTGCTGAGCATATAATTCGTATTGTTAATAATGTTCTTCGCTCTCTCCTGTTTCAAGCTAGCCTACATCCGGTTTATTGGGTTGAAGCCCTCCAGACCGACACATACATTCTAAATCTCCAACCCACTGAAACCCTAGCTTTTCAAACACCGTTCTTTGCGCTCCGTGGCACCCCACCCTCTTACGACCACTTACGGGTTTTTGGCTGCGCCTGCTACCCAAACCTTTCCTCCACCATCCCCCACAAACTCGCCCCCAGGTCCACCCTCTGTGTCTTCCTTGGATATTCCTCCGAACATAAAGGCTACTGGTGTCTTAATCTCCACTCCAATAGAATCATCCTCTCCCGCCATGTCGTGTTTGATGAATCTCTTTTTCCCTTTGCTGAGATGTCCACCTCTCATATGCATGTTCCTTTGTTGGATTTTCTTTTTGAAGAGAATACTATTATTTTACCTGTTGGCTCGAGATCTGTGATTACAGGTACTCTGTCATCGCCTACTGTTGTTAATCCGGCAACAGCGTCGGCCACTATTGCCAATTCGGCAACGGCTCCTATCACGGCGCCTAGCACAGGAGGGTCTCCCTCTGGCGCACTGATGAGCCCCGGGTCGCCCAGGTCATCATCCGTCGAGGCGTCCTTGTCGGCTGCCCACTTCAGTGCATTGCCTGCAACCCAGTCTGCCGCGCCGCACGCGGCTGTCGCACCTGACGCATCCAGCGCTGCAGCATTGTGGCGCACCACTGCTCCGCCCTTGGTCGTCACCGTGCCCCCGCCCGCCAACGACCAAGTCATGCACACCCGTGCTAAATCCAAATTTTGGCTTCCTGTGGAGCGGCTCAATCTTCAAGCTACAATCATCTCCCCGTTGTCGAAATCGTTCCACGCCGCCCTCAAAGATGCAAACTGACGTGCCGCTATGCAGGGTGAGTTTGATGCTCTTCTCTCGAATAATACTTGGACTTTTGTTCCTCGCCCCGCAGGTGTTAACGTTGTCACTGGCAAATAGGTTTACCATCACAAGCTTTTACCTGATGGATCATTGGAAAGGTACAAAGCTCGATGGGTTCTGCAAGGCTTCACTCAGCGTCCCGATATTGTTATAAGGAGACTTTTAGCCCTGTTGTGAAGCCGGCTATTGTCCGCGTTGTTCTCACATTGGCTCTTTCTCGTGGTTGGCCTATTCATCAGCTTGATGTGAAGAACGCTTTTCTTCATGACACCCTCACTAAGACAGTCTACTGCGTGCAGCCCTCAGAGTTTGTTGACCCTAGTCATCCTGATCATGTCTGTCGCTTGAACAAGTCATTTTATGGACTGACGCAAGCTCCTCGAGCATGGTACAACCAGTTTGCCTCATATTTGTTCTCTTTGGGTTTTGTTGAAGCCCAATCGGATGCCTCATTATTTATTTTTTGCCGAGGCTTAGATTCAGTGTATCTTCTACTCTATGTTGACGACATTGTTCTCACGGCATCTTCAGACTCTCTTCTCCGTCGTGTCATCTCTGATTTACGGCGGGAATTCTCTATGACTGATATGGGACAACTACACCACTTCCTCGGCATCGCAGTGACTTCCACAGCTAAGGGTCTCTTCCTATCACAGCGGCAGTATATGTTGGATATTCTGGATCGTGCAGGTATGACCGAGTGCAAGCCATGCACCACTCCTGTTGACACACACTGCAAATTGTCTTCTGCTGATACGTCGGTTGCCGACCCTACTCACTACCGCAGTTTGGCTGGTGCCATCCAGTATCTCACATTTACCAGACCCGATATCGCCTATGCTATTCAACAGATTTGTCTCTTCATGCACGATCCTCGTGAGCCGCATCTTAATGTTGTGAAACGCATTCTTCGGTACATTCATGGCAGTTTGGACTTCGATCATACTCTCTACCAGACTACTCCGAGCGAGCTTGTTATCTATTCAAATGCAGATTGGGCTGGTTGTCCCGACACACGCAAATCTACCTCGGTTTCGGCATATTTTTTGGTGATAACCTCATCTCTTGGTCTTCGAAGCGACATTAGACCGTCTCCAGATTCAGTGCTAAGGCCGAATACCGTGCAGTAGCCAACGGTGTTGCTGAAGCATGCTGGCTGCGCCAATTGTTGGCGGAACTATATATATATATATATAGTGCAACAGGATACCGGCTACCGGGGTTCTTTGTTGGTGAGATTCCGGCGGGCGGTATTAATCTTAATCATCACCACCTAGCAAATTCATCATGCGGTGTGTTAGTGCGCATGCAGCACGATTTGTTGTCAATGACGACAGGCTACTTGATCAGAGAGAGGCTTTTTTTTTTTTTCGACCTGAGAGAGGTTTTTTTTTTTTTTGGGGCCATGTAGAGTCAATTTGGAGTAGTACAAACTATAAAGCTTAAGCAAGGATAAAAAAAAACTAATAAGCTTAAGCTTAGCATCAACGACGTATAGTAATAGAAATGGAGAAACGGTAGCTCGGGATCACCTGATTGGTTGCCCCTGATCGACTGATTGATTGGGTGATCTCATCACACCTTGCCGTTATTCCGTTCCAGTGCAGTGCCGTTGCTTATCATCAGCAGCAGCAGGTGGCGGTGGCGCTAGCTCGTCTACGTACGTACGTGAGCCACCACGGTTAGTTCCCGGTTGGGGCCTCGAGTTTGCAACGTCATCAACAAGACGCAGCACATACATACGGTTGGGGCCTCGAGTAGCACATAGGCGCCACTGTGCCCGTGCCCACCACGCTTTCTGACGTGACGAGATAGCGTGTCGTAGCAAAACTAACAGTAACAGTAACAGGCCAGGACAATAATTTTTTAGATGTAAAAAAAAATGGAGCATCCAGATAATCATGTGTAAAATTAGTTTAATCCTGTAAATTGTAAATCATATTTCAAATATATTTAGTAATAAAATAAATCATGATAAAGTATATAGTATGTCGTAGACGGGTGCCAAAATAGGTGACCTAGTATCAATTTCTTAATATCAACTGTTAGAATATATTCAAAAAGGAAGGTACGAGAGGTATCTTACAAGAATCATAATAAAACTTATATGATATTTATTATAGTTTCTAAATAAAATAAATAATTAAAGGTGACACAAATATCTGTGAAAGAAGGTAGCATGCAACTACCAGTGCCCTAGGGATCTCTAGAGCAACAAATGGATACATTCTAGATAATTCACCTCATGCACCTATATATAGGCAAGAAAGCATCAATAACCTCATCCATCTGCACAGCCCATCATTGGATACATTAACAAAAGACCAACATTTTCGGGAAGAGAGAGAGAAAAATGACTCCATTTTGGCATCACCCCATTGGTCCTTCGGGTATGACCGACTTTATTAGACATGCCCTCATCTGAAAAAATGTGCCCTGCTACCACCGGAAGATGTATACAAACCACATGATTTTGTGGTCGATCTCAGGCACCAATATTGATTGCCACACCAATAAGTACCATATATCCACACATCCCCATCGAATATTCAAGCAAAGGAAGCTAGTAACCTTTAATCCGGGCTAGCTAGACCCTAAATTTCTCTTCTCTTCTTCATTGCAAAGCGTGCCAACTTGGTTCAAGTTAATTTGGTTTATATCATCGGCTTTCAGAAGTACTCGTACTACTTTTGATCTAGCCAATCAGCTGCTCTGATCCGTTTAGAATACTCCTAATTAATTATCAGTACGTAATTACCATACATAGTACATTTTATATTCATTCTTTTCAAGTTAAGAAAGATTTTTCCAAAGTCAAATAGATATTTTGTTCCATGAGTCAAGTACCGCCGCAATGATTTGAACGCTAACCGCCCGAGAATGAGACATGTACGCCTCAGAATACTTGTACCGTGTTGCTGAGACAATACCACACAACCACCTATACAGTTAGAGGATGGCGGCAACATGCATGTGAGCCGAACCATCTAAAGTAGCAGGGCCGGCCTAGCAAACGTACGCTACCATTTTAATTAAAAATTCCACTTTACCCAAAACCAACAATGTCACTGCCCTGATTCCGAAGCAAATTGCCGACTAAAAAACTATCGACTGCCAATAGGATATCTCCTAACGGTGGAATCAACCACCGTGCCAAAAGTGAGATATGTCACTTGAGAAAAGGTGACATGCTTGTACATAGTATGCATTATTGCTAGATAGATTTTCTTCTGTCCTTGAAAAAGGCTGCTTAATCAATTATCCTAGGACTGTTATGTACTTAACATGATATGAATCGTGCAATATCCGTGTGTCCTTGTAAAATGGAAATTAAAGTTAAGTATATAGCTGGTGTGGCCAAGAAAGTTTATTTGTTGTTTTCGTCTATCTGAATATTGCAAAATGATGTGCATAACACTAACTCATAGCATAGTGTACTTTGTCGATAATACTAACCACTATTTTGGACTGTAAAAATCCTCTAAATGTAATTATTGTAGATATGATGTGATTCACATGAAATGATTGTCTGCAGGTATTCAGAAAAAAAGGATCACGAGGATCTATCAATCCATATATATCCATTGGCGCCCAAAGTCTAGTAAACAACTACTCTAGTGTAGTCTTGTTGGCGACAATCCATCAATGCACTACAGAACATTGCGGTTGTTTGTGAATTCGAGACATTACACCCATGCTTCTCGGCCATGTTGTATGGTGTACAATACAACAAACCCTAGACTTGGTGCCCTTCTTTTTCTTTTGCTGTAGATAAGTTCACAACAAGAAACAGTCAACCATTTATATGTATATTTAGTTTTTTTTGTGAGTATATGTCCATACCAATAATCCTGAAGGAGAAAAATGTACTCCCCCATGCTTTTTTTATGAAGAATTATATATACCCTGCTACAGTATTTAAAAATTTAAAAAATAATCCGAAACAAAAGGGAGAGATAGTGATTATTATTGAGGGCATGAAATGTTTCGACTAAAAGAATACTCCTACAAGTAGAATATGATATGTGATTCCAAAAGAATAGAGTGTGATCATTCCTGTTGGGGCCTGCTTCTTCCACTCATCAAATCTGTCACGCCAAGTTTAGCTAAAGTTTGTAGACGTAATCCCAATTGTTGTAGGTAAAGCTCCACTAATTGATGGGTTACACTTAGCTAATTGGTGCTTAAGGATAAGGACATGGCTTTTTCAATTGAGAAGTAACCGATAACCTTTTTCCATGTCCTATAATCAGTAGCATATAATTTACCTAGCTCTATTATAATGGATCATCTTATAGTTCAAAGGAATAGAAATTATATTCTCAAATAAGTGAGAAGCATATGTTAAGCCTGGAAAATTCACTTGTACTCAAAATTACTAGTGATAAATTTCTCTCAACCAACTTGGGATTTTGTTTTCTTTTAAGCAATTAATTAATAGAAACTTCAATTTCCAGTAGGATTTGAGAATAACGTTAAATTGAACCTATGCTAGATTTTTACCTAAAAATGTAGCATTACGCAGATTCTTTATGCGCTGCAGAAAGAAAGCCAAACATGTGGTTGTGTAAATTACTTTACTAGGTTCATCTATATAGGATATAATTAGTTGCCACCACGAGATTAGGACACATCTCTAATGCTCCCCTTTGTTGCTACCACCATATCTGTGCCTTTGCATTAGTTTAGTTGTCAAAGAAGCTAGGGCGATTCTTACGTACGCGCTAAACCATATCATTAACTTCCTTTTCGTTTTCTTCTGGAGTCTGCCAATAATAAGTGCACAGGCAATCATTCTTTTGTACAGTTCTAGTTCTAGATGCCCTCTCCCTCCCGCCAAACTTATGCTCACACAATGCAATCAATGAATTCGTGCAAATTATTATATTTGTAATTCAATTAGCAAACGTTACAATCTAAGTGTAGTAAATAAGTACTACCTTCATTTTTTAATTGTTGACACTTTTTAGTATAAAATAGAGGTAGTACTAACTAAACATATAAAATTAATTTCATGTAAAGCAAAGTGATAAGCATTCGCCTTTCGGGAACAAGTCAGGCCCATGGCAAGGATACAGAGAATACTGAGAGCGAAGTTTATCCTATAGTTGGGAGCCAGTTCACTAACCAACAAGTTATTCTGCCCATTAGGACAAGAAAGCATCCAACTTATCTGCTTAAGCACCAACATAACCTAATCAGAGTTCATACACTCTCATTATGCTGCACCAAGAGAAAACCCACTCCCCATTGGTCTTTTGTTATTTCCCCCTGTCTCTCACCTCTCTATCTCTCTCTTGGCACCATTCACACGAAGCATACAATTATGTCTCCAGCCTGTATAAATAGCTGCCGTCCCCCTCTCACCACTCCACACACAGGCACGCAGCTCTGATCCTCCAAGAACAACCACTCCTCTCCTGATCTCGCATCACCAACACCAAGAAGAACACGACCGAGGTTGCTAGCTCCAGGTGCAGTACTGCAAGAGTGCAGCTTTATCTCCACTTCTAGGAGGCGAGGCGATCCAGAGCCATGAGGCCAGGAGCAGAGTTCATGAGGCACGGCGCGCCAACGGAGGCGCCGGCGAACGGAACGGCGCCGCACTCCCCGTGGCAGTCACCGGTGCCATACCTCTTCGGCGGGTTGGCCGCGATGCTGGGGCTCATCGCCTTCGCGCTACTGATCCTGGCCTGCTCCTACTGGAAGCTGTCCGGGTACCTCGACGCCGGCTCGGGCGCCGACCGCGACCGGGCCGGCTCGGGTGCCAACGGGGATCAGAAAGGCGCGGAGGCCAGAACGGCACGGCCGGCGGCGGGGTTCCAAGAGCACGTCGTGGTCATCATGGCCGGCGAAGAGAAGCCCACGTTCCTCGCCACGCCGACCGCCAGCCGAGCCGCCGTCGTGGAGCTCGGAGCAGCCGCGACGTCGTCGGTGCCGGGCACTTGCGGCTGCTCTGGCTCCGGAGAGGAGAAGAAGGTGGAGGACGACGATGGCGCCAGCTCGCAACCCGCCGGGCCCGAAGCTGAGGCCGCGAGCAGCCCGAGCCACGAAAGCAGCAGCAGCACGACGGCGCTGCAAGAAAGCTCGCAATAAAAGCTGCCGTTGTTTGGTTTACTTTTCCGCCTCTTTTTGTTTCGGCGGAGTGATCACTCTGCCTTTTCTTCTGCCTTATTCTTGCTGGTGCTAGATTTAGCTGGACTACGTGTAGATTCTTGACGTGATTAGTTGGGTTTGGGTTAAATCAATGAAGATACGAAACTTCAATGTCAATTTTGCTCGATGGATAGTCGAAACATGCTCTGCAGTCAGCTCGCGCAGACGGAGTATTTTTACCAATGTCTGAACTCTTGAGGAACCGGCTGGTTGGTTTCTGTAACTTACTAATCTGAGGAACTGGATGGAAATGGTGTATTTGAGTACTTATACGGTGCTCCGTGGTACCTGTGACTGAAACTGTTATATGTTTTTTTTTGAAAAAAAAAACTAAAGCAACTGCTGCTACGAGAATGAGTTTTTGTCTTTCAGCTTTCGGTCCAGTTTTGCAAACCGAAACTCGAAAAAAAATAGCAGATCGAGGCTCGGCGAGGAGACATGAGTTTTGGCCAGACTGCAGGAACTGGTAGTAGTACGTAGAGTAGAGGCATCGTGAAAGAATTCCTGGTGTGCTGACGAGTGTAACAGAAAAGCGGTTCCATATAATCCGGAATAGTTAAAGTCCAAGATTTCCCGGCCAAAAACGAAAAAGCTCAAAGAGCATGTATACGGGGATCGCATGTAACTTGTGTCGTCCCAGGATAAACCGCAGAGTATCTGGGCCTGTTTCTTTCATCGCAACCGTTGATACCAAATCCAGGGACAAAATGCAGTTACCTGTAGATATGATAGAAGTGCATATGCATCGTCTTATGAGCTCCACACTTGATGCATCAGCATCTGATCACCTTACCTGCTATATCCACTCTTGCCTCACTGACTTCACAGATCGGGAGATTGAAGGACCCCAAGATTGGAACGTCGTCACTGATGGTGTGTCCTGTGCTGGGGGGGCAGACAGAGAGTGGGTCAGCAGCTCAAAGACAAGTTTCAGTGATCGTTATGATGGAGTCCGTCGGAAACTTATCTCCAGAAATGCGCCGCCGTGTTCAATCGATTTTAATGTATCCAAATACCAAATTGACGAATACGTATTGTTGTGATCCTCCCATTTATGCTCAACTCGCATGATCCGTTCCTTCAACGAAGAAGGACGACGTAGCAGGAGAGCCCCGACGTGTGGCATATGCCTGCCTGCGGCTGCCGATCGAGAGCTCTGCTCTGCTGTCCTGTCCCTATTCTTCAGCGATCGTTTTTTCCATGGAATGATGCTGGTCTTCTTCATGTTTCGTGCTGCGTGGGTGGCACTGGCACTGTGGCAGCTTCGAGTCACGCTCCCGGTGCCGATTCTAACTTACTCTACGCGGCTAGGAAAGGACCATTTCCTCCTGTGGCGGCCGCGGAAGAACGGAATCTTGGCCCCATTTCGCGGCCGACGGGCGGGCGGGGGGATTCGGATTCCCGTTCCGTGATTCCAACGTCCCCAGCGGTGCTGTGCCTGTGCTGCTGCTATCTCCTGTCCGTGGTACTACAGTACATTTGCTAGTGGACGGGCACCTGAAGCGCAGGGAATTTATTAGGAGGGGGCGGGGGAGGGGACGAGACCACTGGATGCCGTTATGCTCATGCAGGTGCCAGACTGCCAGCCAAGTCTTGCATTCGTGCCGGAATTATATTGGTTCCAATGAGAGGAGAGATACTAAGTCCTTATTTGGTTCCGCTTAAAAGCGGCTTATGGACCAAAATAAGCAACGGAATAAAGCCAAACGGCCGGCTTTTAAGCGGCGTCCGTGCAGTGCACGTGGCCCAGGAACGCGGGGCGCAACGGCCCAAACGGCCCAGGATGGCGTTTCGGCAATGCGGCCCACGCTCCGCGTTTTATGAAAAGCGTGCGTCTGCCTCCCGCCCCCTCCCGAGACCCGCCGCTCCCGAGCCTCGCACCCCCGCCAAGCTCCCGGCCCCGTATCCGGCCGCGCGCCCCCCGCCCCCCCCCCCCCCCCCCCCGCGCTCCGGAGCTTCCGCACGCCGCAAGGCTCCTGGCCCTGCCCCCCCCCCCCCGACGCTTCCTTCGACTCGGGCCACCACCGAGCATCGCTCGACCGAGACCTGCCGCTCCTCGAGGTCCCCCCCCCCCCCCCCGACTACAGGTCTCCGGTTCGGCGTCTTGCGCCGCCGCCCCGCCACCCGACGACAGCGCCCCGGCCCCCCGACGCGAGCTCTCCGGGCCGCCGCCTTCCGCCCGCCCCCCCCCCCAACCCCCGCGGCCGCCCGCCACCATCAACAGATCTCCGGGCCTCCCCCCCCCCCCTCCCCGACGACGGCTGTCTGGTCCCGCCCCAAGTTCCTGCGTCCGTCCGTCGCGCCCACCGGTAACATGTGCTAGCAAGAATGATGAAAATTCATCAATAAATACAGTAACAAACAGATGCTATGGCGATTATAGATGATAAATTGTGTATGATAGTTTCCTGACTTGGAATTTTGTTTGGATTCTTGCTTCGTTTCAAGCTCTTTGTTCTATATTAGTTATCTTGGCAAACATGTACATGGATGTGCAAGTGAGGTTCATTGTTATTGGTGCAGATTATTTGATTTGTATGTTTAATCTTCTTGATGTTGCCTCCAATATAATTTTTTGTTGATTGTTTTTTTTTTTGGGTATCCCTTTCTCAGTACCATAATGGAGACATCCCTTTTTTTTTGTTGAGCTGGAGTAACTTGCTACCCCTGTTAGGTCCCTTTTAATCTGCCAGAACTGATGAGGCTTCCCTGTTGTAAATTGCTTCCCTGAGGATAGTTTCTGTTGTTGTGCTCTAGATTCAGGGTTGTATGTATATTAAACATAATCTTAGCAATTGATCTTTTGTCCGTCATTTGGTTCCATGTATTTGTAAATTGTAAACTTGCAAACTCTTGATCAGGACCTCAGGATGCTCATCCGATTGATACGGAGAGAGGTTGGACATTTTTGTAAAAAACCGCCCGCCAGCCCACTTAGTAATTGTGTTTTTTCCAAATGACCCCCTCCCCCTAATATCCTAAGTGTCCAGTGCAGAAGTCATGCCCGCGTATCATCATTTATTAAACTCAAATATTATTGGGATCGCTGGATTCGTCTTCAATTCGTAAAGAAAATGAGGTATTACAGTTGATAAGCGAACTCAAAATAAGCGTATTCAAACATCCTGCTTATTCAGAGTCTTGCTTATCTAAAAAACAAGATAATCGAGAAGCAGGTTTTTTAGATAAGCGAAGGTCCAGAAAAGCAAAAACAAACGGGGCCTAACTCGGATCAGTGCCCATGACCGTGTCACTGTCCTGCAGGGTTTATGCTTTCCATGACCTTTCTCTTCGTTTGGATTTACTACTAGTGCTGCTTTTTTTTTCTTTTTTTGAAATGTTGGTTTCGATTTAAGTACTGGATAAGACCGAGTACCCGAGTAGTGTGCCGTGCCCTTGTAGAAAAGAAAAAGATGCGTGTGCCGTGCACATCAGATCCGCTGATGTACCCGAAAAGAAAAAAACAGGAAGCGATGTGGTTATAAATGGGCTTTCATAGGTCCTTCTCCTCGGTTATTATGCTTACAGCCCAATGGACTCTAGCAGGCCGCACCGGGCCCTGTCAATGACAGGCACGTTTTCCACGCTTCTCTCCCAAAAATTTATAAAAAGAGGCCGTTCCGTAAATTCGACTTTTCCTTTATTGAAAGGCTCCGTTCCGTGAAACGTTAAAAAAAAAAGAAAAACGGCCGGCGGGCGCGCGGCGGCAAGGCACCCCCGCCCGTTCCGCAGTCGTTTCACTGCGCCCACACAGCAGTCTCGGCCAATACCGTTGCTCCACATGGCACTTACTCGTTGGACTTTGAACCCTTCATCAATTCAATATGATTCGTGCACAAAATTAACCACGTCAACCCGGCAGAGTGCGAGCAAGCGCTGGCGGCACGACTCTAGTACTCTAGTAGTACAAAATTACAAAATGGTGCATAAATAAATAGACATTAGGAATTCCGCCGGCCGCGGACGGTTTTTCTGTATCTGACAACAGCATAAGTACGTACTCGACCGTTCTCCATGTCACGTCTCTCCAAGTGCAAACGTTCAAGTTAAGCTTCGTTTACTCCGAGGCGGCTCCGGCTCCCAGTCCCAGTCCCAGCGCAGCATCGTCTGGAAGTGGAAGGGAACTAATAACATAACAAGAAGCAGCAGGGATTGCCGCAGCCCCGGCCGACCCGTCTGTCTGCTGTATAATACGTCGTCTGTGCATCCGTCGTCGCCGCTGCCATGGGCTCGTCGGCGAGCTCTTGCTGTGGTTCCGAGAAGGTCGAGCACGGGTACGTAGCCGGCACCACATGTACCCAATTAGTAACCACGACATCACGAGATGGTTAATTTGAGATGCCCGGCGTTTCCTCAGGTCCGTAAACTCGTCGCCGATGAGCAGCACGTGGAGGATATTCAGCTACAAGGAGCTGCATGCCGCCACCAACGGCTTCAGCGAAGAGAACAAGCTCGGCGAGGGCGGCTTCGGCAGCGTCTACTGGGGAAAGACCTCCGACGGCCACCAGGTAATTTTCTCATCATATGGCCCGACTATGCCGCGGAGAGTGCAGATTTCATCAATGACGAATAATGGTGTGAATCCGTCAGATCGCGGTGAAGAAGCTCAAGGCGGCCAACAACTCCAAGGCGGAGATGGAGTTCGCGGTGGAGGTGGAGGTGCTCGCCCGCGTGCGCCACAAGAACCTTCTCGGCCTCCGCGGGTACTGCGCGGGTTCCGAGCAGCGCATGATCGTGTACGACTACATGCCGAACCTGAGCCTGCTCTCACACCTCCACGGCCAGTTCGCCGGCGAGGTCCGACTGGACTGGAAGCGGCGCATCGATGTGGCCGTCGGCTCCGCCGAGGGCCTCGTGTACCTGCACCACGACGTGACGCCGCACATCATCCACCGCGACATCAAGGCCAGCAACGTGCTCCTCGACTCGGACTTCGCGCCGCTCGTCGCTGACTTCGGCTTCGCCAAGCTGGTCCCCGAGGGCGTGTCGCACATGACCACACGCGTCAAGGGCACGCTGGGCTACCTCGCGCCCGAGTACGCCATGTGGGGCAAGGTCTCCGGCGCCTGCGACGTCTACAGCTTCGGCATCCTGCTGCTCGAGCTCATCTCCGGGCGCAAGCCCATCGAGCGCCTGCCGTCGGGAGCCAAGCGCACCATCACGGAGTGGGCCGAGCCGCTCATCGCGCGCGGCAGGCTTGGGGACCTCGTCGACCCGCGCCTCCGCGGCTCCTTCGACGCCGCGCAGCTCGCGCGTGTCGTCGAGTGCGCCGCGCTCTGCGTGCAGGGCGAGCCGGACCGCCGGCCCGACATGCGCACCGTCGTGCGCATCCTGCGCGGCGAAGACGACGCCGTGGCACCAGGGCTGGGTGGCAGTAAAGCTGGGAACAAGCAGCCGCTGAGGATGGAGAGCGTCAATTACGCGGACCGCCTCATGGACATGGACAAGAGCAGCTCCTACTACGGCGGTGAGGACGACGAGGAAGACGACGATGACGACGTGGAGGAGTATTCGTTGATGGACGACAAGAGCAGCATGAACTTCGGGGCGTTCGGCGCCATGCCGGTGCAGACCATGCATGACCCGTACGCCAAGAGGTTCTCAGGAAACAACGCTAATAATGCCGTCAAGATATGATTACATATTATTCTGCCAGCATTAATTCGTGACTAAAATTATTCATGTGTGTATCCTTAATTAAGTAGTTAAAGATTTTATTAATCGGTTGCTAAAAATCTATTTGTAATCGCTAGAACTTGCTGCATCATGAAGTTGTTGTTATAGGCTAAACTTTAATTTTATGTTCTCTAATAGTAATGCAACGTACTTTTTTGTTTGATGCAGTATCTCATTCCATTATTCCATCATAGGAGTATAAATCTCCACCAGAGTGTATACATCGATGTCATGCCAACTGGGGTCATTCGATCTGAAACACAAAATAATTTCTTAGCTTCCACAAAAAGCCTCACTACTGGACATATATTAGCTGCCACCAAATTTCTGTTGGCAAATCCATTTACTAGCTAGAGATTCAAATCCTTTTTTTAAGTTCCAAATCTAAGCATTCTGAAAGCAAGGAGCACGTCTTCTTGGTGCGACACAGTAAAAAAAATAGGTGGTTATTAATCTATTCCAACTCATTGCCAAAAAAAAAAGTTTTGTCATTTACATTTCTTCTTTTATCTAGATTATCTCGAGTAAAAATTTTATTCTTAGAGATCAACAACAAAAAGAAATGCACTCTAGGAGGACATGAATCTTCCAAACAGCATATATAAGCATAGATTGGGGTGGTTCCTTATGAAATTAATCACCTCATATAAAAACTATCTGATTTTTTGTCTGGATTTTTTTTTTCATACAAGTTGCCTCTGTGTGTGTCAATTTGGTAACCCCTCGGCCCAATTTAAAATGGGCCTAGTATGCAACGTCTCGAATTGACATGGCAGCGTATGTACGTCAAACAAAGAGAGCAAAAACACTGTGTTTTCAGATTTGTGCTAAGCAAGAGAAAAAAAGAGGCAAAGGTTCATCGACAGATGAAGTCCAGGGTTGATGTGCTTTTTAGGGGTACATGACACTACCTCATCACAACATTTTTTTTTGGAGATATACCTCATCACAACATTTGATACAAGATACATCAACAGATCGTCGGCCTTTAGTAAAAAACAGAATTATCAACAAGCTAAGAACATAACTAGTGTGATGCAAAATTAATTAATTTCAGCATTACTTAGAGATTATTACAGTAATTCATATGATTGTTCATCCCTCTTGCGTGATTACTGCAATTTCTCTCTTGCGTTTGCGTACTCATCAGCGACTAATCTAGCAAAACATGCTAGTAGTAGGTACCAGTAGCAGCTGCAGCAGCAGCAGTAGTATACAATTATACGTACATCACTAGCATACGTAAGGCTAGCTCCTCAAAAAGAGTACGTACACGGGACGGGATTACTACTAGTCGTTCGTCCCCTATACATCATCGATCGGTACAACGTACAACGTTCGGCACACCGCGTGCCGTGCCGGATCAAGCAACACAACAGCGCGCCGCGCCGCGCGGACCGAGACGATATCATTCGTCATCATCGTCATCATCATCATCAGAAGCTCGGCACGACGCTGTAGCCGAAGTCGAGCATGTAGGAAGCCGCCGCGGCCGCCGCCGTGGGCACGGCGATCTCGGAGGCCTCGTCGGCGTCGGTGTCGGTGTCGGTGCGCTTGGCGAAGCGGCCCTTGATCCTTGGCCGCGTCTCGGCGTAGGCCTTGCGCGACGCGTACCGGATGGTCTTCTCGAACCGCCGGTTCTTGCGCTTCTCGCGGTACCGCATCAGCCTCGCCTCCCTGCCCTCGCCCATCACCGGCCGTGGCACCTCCGTCCCGCGCTCCGCCGCCGGCACCACCTCTGCCGCGGCGTCCACCGACGACACCTGGCTTACGCTGTGGCTTGGAGGAGTCGCGGTGTTGTACGCCGGCATGTAGGCTTGATGAGGCTTGGGTCGGGTGAAGTCGAGCTCGAAGCTCCCGTGGCCGCCGCCTCCGACGCACAGAGCATCCGGCACCACACCGACCTCCGACGAAGAGCCCTGCAAAGAGTGACGCCGACCATGAGTTACTACTAGTCGTGTTCGCAACTCGATCTACTGATAAAGGCGAATTAAGGCGGGGGCAAATAGAGCTTACGCTGTGCGCGAGGGAGGTAGCCGCCGTGTAGGAGCTGTAGGAGGACTGCTTGACGCCGCCGATGCCGCCCGTGAAGTCCAGCTCGACGGCGGCGACGCCGTTCGGAACGACGCTATCTGCGTGTTGGAAGCGCGGGAGCTCGACGTTGAGGTAGGGGTCCAGGTCGGAGAAGAGGTAGTCGAGCTTCATGTCCTTGGCCTCCACGTTCAGGTTCAGGCTGTGCCCGTGCCCGTGCTCGTGCTGGTGGTTGTGGTGCTCCTCGGTCGCCTTCTGGTCATCGGCCGCCTCGCCGGTGCCGAACAGCATGGACTCGACGGCGGCCGCCGATCCGATGGGCGCGATGGGAACGCGCGTGTGGCGCCGCGCCAGCGGGTTGGCCTCGTGGATGTCGGCGTCGCACGCGGCGCAGAGCACGGCCGCGTCCGCCTTGCACGTGACGGCGGCGGGCGCCAGCTCGCAGACCTCGCACACCCACACGCGCTCGTGCCCCGCCCCGGCGTGCGCCGGCCGCGCGTCGCACGACGTGCACAGGAACACCCCGCCGCAGCTGCGGCAGTGCACCGCAGCCGGAGCCGACTCGCATGCGCCGCACCGCCGGCCACCCACGCCCCAGTACTTGTGCAGTTCCATCCACAGGCAGCGGTCTCACTCACTCACTCACTCGGCGAGGCTAAGCTAAAGCTAAGATCTCGGCACGGCACGGCACTCGCTCTGACGAACAAGGGCAATGGCGCGTGTGCGGTGCGATGGTGCTGGGAGGAGGACACTGCGGGTGGTGGGGGCGCGCGTAGTGGGGGAGGAGGGGGAGGCAGGGTACATGTAGTGGTAGGTGGGGGACGGTGACGTGGCGAGCGTGGCACACGTGGTGGGCTGAGAACCAAGGAAAATCGGATTAAAAAAATAATATTATGGGATTTCGGCGAGGGGCCTGGGGGCCCAACAGTCGATATGTGCATGTGACAGGGGTGGGCCCCGCGCACGAGAGCAAGCAAGGTGGAAGATATATCTCGTCGTGTGCGGGGTCAGGGGGTTGTCCTTTCGCGTGGATGAATGGATAAATATGGGGCTAATTGCAGACGGTGATGCTGGATTAGACGGCGGGGATAAACGGCGGCGGTCCCATGCCTTTACATCATTTTTCGTCTACAAAGAAAAGGGGGGGCACACAACTTGAACCGTTTGTGTTGTTGGACCTGTAAACAAAATGAACATGGTGTTCATTATCGGTTCGGGTGATCATATATTATCCTCTCAAGTCAAAATATATCATAGATTAGAACGAGACATACCACAGAATATTCAGTGATTAAATTAAATAAAGATACTTATTTTGGAAGCAATCGCCCTCCCGGCAGCTGGAACCTCCATAGTTCCTGAAAGCTGAAAAAGACAAAGATTAGCTTTACGGGCTTGACGCCGTGCCCTGCACCGTCAGCAAATTAGCCAACGGGATCAATAATTAGCCGGTGATTCGTCGCCTGTAAAAATCAGGAGACCTTTCTCTGCCACCTACACAGATCTTGGGGCACAATACAATGTCCGAACTACCCTCCAGTGGTCCACCACGCATTTGCGCAATTTCATGCGCAGCAAAACGTAGATCGCTCTTTTAAAAGTAGTGATTGTTCGTATCTCTCTTCGTCGTCGTAGTACTGCAGTTTAGTGTCTAAGAACAGTAAGGTCACTTGAATAAATGACATTACGGGGCTACCATTGTGGACCTTAAACAGATGTTCTGGTATATGATGCTTTCTTTAGTTTGACAACATACTAGGTGTTAATAAAAAATATTAGTAGGAGGTGTACGTACTAGCCTCATCGTCATCTCTTTATGTTGATGCTGCTTCGATTGCAATCTAGGTGTTAAATAAATAAATTAGTAGAAAAGACTACTGAAATCTAAACTAAAGGTGGACACAATATATGTAACACGGTATCATTTGTTTGAATCTAATGGACAAGCGTCCTTCCAGCCGACGGATTTACCAATGTTCTATGAACATCAATAAAAATTAATAATGTTTTAGTTGGTACGATATCAACCACTAAATAATTTATAAAAGAAGTTTATAAGGTATAAAATTGGTCACGATCCATTTATAGTTTTTTCAGAGTCCCATGCTTCAACACTATTAGAATAAATTATGAGTTAAAAGTCAATGATACTGCTGTACAAGCCTAGTTCCCGGGACAGAAAGAAAAAATTTGCGTTGGAAATGGTCCAAATGGACAAAGTTTTCCTTTCATTTATGTTCGAAAAGTGGAATTTCAGCATTTCTATGCCATGATAAGATGGGCAGTTTGGTAATTCGGTAGGCAAAAGGAGCGACTCGGCAGCGTTGAGTCACAGTCGAGCTCGAGAATCTTGACCCATAGCTTGACGTGGACGCGCCGACCGGCGACACACAGCGGGGCAGAATCGTCAATAAGCGCGATGCGCAGGTGACGAACCGGATGCCGTCATCTCGTAAAGCTGGCGATCCGCTGCGGACGTCGCCCGTGTGACCTTGCAGCCCAGCGTGTGGCTGGCCCGATTCATTTTTGTTTTGATGCCGAAATGGCCTCGAGGCTCAACGGCTCGGTCAACGATGACGTCTTTGGCTTACGAGACCTGATGTTCTTCACAAGTCTTTTGTTTTTTTTTTTTTGCCGCGATTGCACGTTTTCTATTGCCCCTTAAGACCCAACAAGATTGTTCATAGGTTCAGCATCATTTTTGTAACTAATAGAAACCATCCTCTAAAATAGGATGGCCTGTTGGTAATAAAACTGCTCACAGATATTCTAATTTCTAAACTAAGTTCGATGTCAATATGATTTTTTAGCCCATGTGGTATTGTCTAACCATTTATCTTATGATACAGAGATATTGCAACATACATTACTAATCATTGAAGGTTTGTATGCTTAACATTATCTTTTTCTTTTAAGTAATATATTTAACATTACTTGTATGCGTACATGTAGTATATAAATTTTAGTAGCCTTACCCGATATACATAACACATCTAAATTCACGTTAAATAAATATTACATTTGATATGGAATGACATAGCTTGTGAATGCTAAGTGAGCCAATTCAAATTGGTTTTTGATTTATTTTAAAGTGAATTGTTAAATGTGAGAGAGCAATTTTAAGTTGCTCCAAAACCATGTTTGAGAGAGCAATTTTTATAGACCCTCTTGTACGTATATGCTCTTAATAATCATACAGTATCATTTAGAAGAAAGACCGAATCGCCTCAAAATAGTATATCGTTCGTTAGTGCGCAGAGGATTTGGGGAGTGGGGGGTAGGGCCGACATCAACTCGACGGAAAAGGCGATCGGTTTTGCCGCCAACATCTCGCGCGGGCCCACCTTCCCGTGCTGTTAAGCTTTCTTCACGTGATTGCAGGCAGCATTTAGGACTCGGGGAAGATTTGAGTCTCCTCCTCCTCCCACGCCATGATGCGAAATCTCTTCTTCGTCATAGTTTGCGACAATTCATGCTTGCTTCCGAATTTTCCAGAGGATTGGTCCGCGGCTTCTTCTCTTCGCCAGTAGTCACAGTAGACCGAGGCGATCCATGAGCCTTCATCTCAGTGCCGTTTGCAACTGGACATGTTGGTGGTCCGTCCACTAGCACCACCATGAGTCAAACGCGTTTCGATTGGACAGATCCTAAGCAAAAATGAGCTGCCGTCCGTCGCAGATCAGATCATAAAATTTTGTGCAGTTATTTTTTATACTGCATGCATCTTCCTATACCCAAATTTGAAGTGAATGGAGATATACCTATCTTCTTTACCAAAAGAAACAAATTCTTATTCATAGTGGATTGGAAAGGTTTCTCTGGTGGTAACTTTCTCACTGATGAAATCGAAACACCCCTTCCTTAACTTACTTTACATGGTAGGAGTATCAAATTTGAGCCAGTCATAATCTGCAATTATTATAAGGTAGTGAAAGGAAGAAAACACGACGAACGAATCAAGAATCAAGAGAGGTAAAGAGGATGCTCAGCCAAGCATCTCCAGATCTCCCGGACGGCTCCCAGCCAAGAGCTCCGCACAAGGCTGGACGTCGCCCTCGGTCGCGTGGCATGAGCAGTGGAGGACGCGCACGCGATCAGCAAGCATCCGGGGCTCCGCCGCCGCATCGCGCCTGCGCCTCCGGCCATCGGAACAATCCCTCCTCTTTCTCCTTACTCCAGCTGCTCAAGCATCATCATCAGAGAGACGTGATCTGACAACTCTCTCTCTCTCTCTCTCTCTCTCTCTCTCTCTCTCTCTCTCTCTCTCTCTCTCTCTCTCTCTCTCTCTCTCTCTCTCTCTCTCTCTCTCTCTCTCTCTCTAAAAAAAAACCTGGCTGCTTGCGCTTGACCTGCAACAGCAAAAATATTTTGGTTTCTGGAAAAAGCTTCATTCAGGTGACGTCCGTTTCAGACTCAAATGTTTCAGAGTACGTACTACATTCAGGGGCATCAATGCTTCGGAGTTGAGACAAATCATGATAAGGATATAGTTGTACAGTCCTGCTACAGCATAGTAATAGTAAACTCCCTACAGCTAGTGCAAGCGCATGTTACGTCCAGCATTAACAAGGAGAGAGTTCCGTGCACTTCTGTGCCTCCTGACTGCCCAAAAAAGATTTCTCTCATCCGCTTGGTCCGCAACCACAATCCACCACCTTCGCGTCAGCGTCATGGAAGCAGCCTCCCTTTTATCGAGTGTGCGGCGCACTCGCCTCGAGCTCGAGCTATCAGTGTAACCGCGGCTTCCTTTCCTTTCTCCCCCACCCACCCAAAGGGGAGCAACGGGCAGCGATGCAATGCAAAAGCTAGCTGGACGTGAAACGGATGATGAATCGATCGGCCTCACCGCCCCGATCATATGCACGAGTTCAGGTGAAGTCCCGATCGGATCGGTTCGGTGGTGTGGTGGCCCAAGGAGAGGCATGGACTCGACGCAGCGTATTGGGATGGGTGGACCAGCGCTGATCCGCTGGTGATCGGAAAGGAACAGGTGGTGAAACGCTGGATGGCTTTCCGTCGCTAAAAGGAGGCGCAGATTTGGAATTGGTCGGTAGGGCGCTGTTCAGACGTAGTACTAGCACTAGTGAGAACATGCATCAAAATGCATGTGTTCTTGTCAGATGAGGGGGGGGGGGGGGGGGGGGGGGTTGTCGTGTTCGTTCACTAGTGTTGTTCACCTACACCTAACAGATTTTCTTTTCCTGACAGCAGTGCATTTGTTGGATCGGTGAAGAAAATGATGGCAAAAGCTAGTACTGATTACTAAATGCTACTAGAATTGCAATACACTGATTGTTCATCGAAACCTAAACGAAATGATGATGCGATGTTCAGTGAATTATAGATGCCAATGTCGGCTATCCTGCAAAAGATAGCAAGTCATAATTCAATCCAGAAAAAGAAAACCAGTCATTCTGTAAAAAAGAAAAAAAAAAGCAGCAGTTTGGATGAGTATAACAAGTTGATTTCATGCCTAGAATGTCATGCACAAGTATACTGTATAGCATTTTATCAGGACTGTAAAACAAGTTCAGAAAGCTGAGTGGTTTGAATTATACAATAGTACAGTTAAACAAACCTTTTAGAGTTGCAGCCAAGAAGTCTCAGAACGGAGGCCTCCAGTTCAGCATCCAGAAAATATGAAAATTGAGATGGAGCTTCTAATAGCATGTCTGAGATGTTTCAGACAAACCACACAAACAGATGAGATATCCCAACACAATGACACAACAGGCTTGAGCAAATTAGCAGGACAGTAGGCTGAAAAATAATTTTTTTTGCATGTATCTAAGAGTGAACTTCACTGGATGTATACAAAAGAATGCCATTCAATTCTACCCTCAAACTAGCTATTAACTACTTTGAAGAATCAGTCTCATGCTAATACAGACCATTTGTTACCGTGCGTGTATATCGACTACCTCTAAAGCTTAAGAAAGACAAACTCCACTAAAGACGGTATTTCTCCAATCAATTTGAGAGCTTCCTTCTCTGGCTCCTCATCTACTCCAATTGCCATTATGGCCTCCTTTCCTGGAGCAGTCCTTCCCACGCTCATAAAATTCACATTCACATTCATTTTTCCCAAAATTGACCCCACTTTTCCGATGATGCCCGGCTGATCAACTTGGCAACATAGCAGTAGGTTGCCTTCTAGGCTAACATCGACATTGAAAGACCCAACAAGAGTGAGATGAGGCGTTCCATCCTTAACCTTGCCCTCCACTCTGATATCACCAGCATCAGATAAGGCGCCAGCAAACTTGGACTCTACATTGGCAAGGTGGACCTGGATAGAATCCAGAGGTACTTCTTGGGAACCATCAAGCAAAATCCTCTCCTCAACGATTTGAATGCCTCTTTGCTTGGCAACGTAATCCGCATTGACAATGTTAACGAAAACACTTGAAATCGGTTCAATTATGCCTTTGATGACCATGGCACGGATGATTCTTGTGTCCAAGTCATCTGGGTCTCTAGCTGATGAGTAGACAACTTTGACTCCCTTAATCCCGCTCCCACCTGATACGAGTTGCACGACAAGTCGACCCAACTTCTCGGCAAGGACAACATAGGGAGATAACTCTGATAAAACCTGTAGAATGGCATCGACTGTTTAGATGCGTTGCATAATCATTACTAAAAAGATGCAACGAATAATTCCTTCCTAGGTAGTGAGAGTACCTCAGTCGGGACCATTGGAGCATTTACAGCAGTAGCAGCTAGGTCTCCTCTAAGTGCACCGATAACAGCCTCTGCTATTTCAAGGGCCACACCTTCCTGTAACACATACAAACTTAACAGGATAAGTTAGTATGATACGTTGTGGTACAAATAAGCTTTTTGTGAGGAAGGAAAGAAACACACCAACCTGAGCTTCTGTTGTGCTCGCTCCAAGGTGCGGTGTGACAGTGACACTCTCATGGTGCACTAACTTACTGTCTTTCGGTGGTGGCTCTTCAGTAAATACATCAAGTGCAGCCTAATTCATAGGAGAAGACAATTAGGAAGGAGGTGAAAAGATTGCTCTCTCTCTCTCTCTCTCTCTCTCTCTCTCATGGTGAAAGGAATTACCTGTGCTACTGTTCCATTATCAAGTGCTCTTATCAATGCATCTTCATCAACCACTCCACCCCTTGCAACGTTGACAATTCTAACGCCCTTCTTCATTTTCGCAAGAATTTCATCATTGAAAAGCTTTTCTGTGGACGGAGTGAGAGGCATGTGCAGCGATATGAAGTCTGCTGTAGAGATGGCCTCGTCAAACGAAACAAGGTCCACACCGATTGCCCGGGCTCTATCCACAGCAGCGTAAGGGTCATGGGCAATGACATCCATTCCGAGTCCTTTTGCACGTCGCGCTACCTCTGAGCCAACCTTTCCGAAGCCCAAAACAGCCAGTGTCTTCCCCACCAAGGACACGCCGATAAATTTGCTGCGTTGCCATTTGCCTGAACTATGCGGAATACAACATTCAGTACGAACGTTTGTGAGTACAAAAACACGTGCAGAGAAAACAGAAAGTATGACGCTAGTATTATCTCGTAAACAGGAACAGCAGGTGCACACTGTTTCGACAACCACACCTTATCGTGATTTGAGAATAATGTGTGGTTGGAATCAGAACTACGCCATCTATCGCGCACAGCTTTTGTTGGGAGCAAACGAGAGGGCGTACCGGCCTTGAGCGAGGCGTCGGCCTGGGCGACATTGCGCGCCATGGCGGCGAGGAGCGCGACGGCGTGCTCGGCGGCGGCGACGGTGTTGGCGGTGGGCGCGTTGACGACGAGGCAGCCGGCCTCGGTGGCGGCCTGGAGGTCGACGTTGTCGATGCCGACCCCGGCCCGTCCGACGACCCGGAGCCGGCCGCGCGCCGCCTCGAACACCTCCCGCGTGACGCGCGTCCCGCTGCGCACGACCAGCGCGTCGACGAGCGACACCTTGGCGCGGAGCTCCTCTGCTGTGAGCTCGTAGGAGCAGTCCACGTTGGCGAACTCCCGCAGCAGGTCCAGTCCCGCGGGGCCCAGCTTCTCCGTGACGAGCACCGTCGGACGCCCGCCCCCCGCCGCCGCCGCAGCTGCTGCAGCTACGATCCTCCTCGCCGCAGGGGACGGCGATGGCGCCCCGGCGGCGGCGGCGCCGCGGTTGTGGGCCCGCCGGCGGGGCGGGACGACCGTCAGGGATGTCCCCGCGGGGAGGAGGAGGCGAAGCGGCGTCGTCGCCAAAGCCATTGGCTTTGGCCTTTGGTTGGGGCAGCGCAGTAGTAGTACTACGACTACGAGATAGTGTGTGACGAACTGACGAGCGAGTGGTGAAGTGGAGTCGCTGCGGATCGCGGTGGTGTTAGGTGTTGTCAGTTTGCCTGGAGGTGACCTGGTTTAGTTCGCTTCTTTCGTCGCCTCGTCGGAGACGTGCTCCCGCAGCGTCAATGTTTTATCCGTTGACGCTGTCGCAGGCACCAAGCACACAGGCCGAACTTGCGCTTCCAGTGCCGTCCATCCAAAAGAGGCCCAGCCTATTCATTGGAAAGGAACCAGAAAGGCCCAAAAGCGATCCCCGGCCCATACAGAAATCAACGTGTAGATCGTTGCTCTGAGATCCGTGCAACAGATGAATGGATTGTGCTCCAAAAAAAAAAAAGATGAATGGGTCAGACACTGCCATATGTCTCGTTGTGATTGGGACGGGTGGGAGATGGGAGGGAAAAAAGACTGGTGTAAAACCTTCGAACACATTCTTCTCTCAAATCGCAATTCAGTTTTCGAATCCATTTGAATTAAACTATTATATGTCAAGATTATATATATGTTATCGTCGTGAAATTCTGTGTATATATTTATGTTTCCTCTGTTCTTAAAGCGCTTGGAGTTTGATGGTAACGCATGCTTCGAGGCATGTACAGTAGTAGTATGCACAATATATCATTTTTGCACGCCAAAAGAAAGAGAGCATGCATCGAGATTGAAGAGGTGTGCAGTTGTTGAAGGCCAATCATTTCAAACACGGTGGTGTAATCGCGTGTCTATCCCTTTTGTTACGATGATGACATGAAACCTTGAATAACATATGATGAATCTGGTATGGAATATTCCTACCTGGATCATACGTGCGGCATTTGCTCCAACACGGGTGCATGACGTCGACGCTAGCTATATCATGATTGATGTGGACGATATGAGAATGTTGGAGCCTAGCTACGTACGTACGTGCACGTGTCGACAGCTAGCATCGCGGTCGCTTCCTCTCTGCTTCAAAGTTCAAACCACAGGAGACGAGAGCACTGTTTAGTAGTGTTACTACTCCGTAGCTTGCTTAGGCTTTTTGTTCGGTTATTCTCCTCACAAATAGGATATGGTATGAGCTAATAAGCACATGTGGGCTCGATCCATTCGTGCTCGTCGTCGTTGCTTAATAAGACTCTCAGGTGTCCGTGATTGAGAAGCGTGGCCGTATCGTCGCGGCTGTTGCGTGCTACTAGTATATAGTATATTGCCCCCCAGTAGCTTGCATTGGGGATCAGGAGGCGCGTTCAGTTTTTTTTTTTTCTCGAGGATCCAGTTTAGCCCAGAGAAATTCGCAACTGGGAAGTGGTGGGAAGGAATAATGAATCTTAGCGGCAAGTTGCTGATAATCATCCGCCGCCCCTTGCATGCTCGACGAAAGAGGCGCTAATGGCAAGCCAAGGTCAAGGTGTGTGAGTTGTGTGTGATGTACTAGTTGGGCTGGATTTCGTTGGCTGCTGGCTAATTTGATTCTTATTTTTTCAGACGTCTTTGCCGACATTTTATTATTTGTTTTTCATGTCGAAATCGAAGATCATCGGTCTTGGTTGTGTCATCATGCCATGACCATGAACCATGACATGATGTACTGGACGGCGGATGCTAGTGGTACTGACGACGATCGGCAGATTAATGTAGTGACTTCAGAAAAAGACACTCTATGTTTTCGTCTTGTTGATTTTCTTTAGGTTCCAATGCAAACGTTAGTTACTGTACAATGGAGGCGGAGTACGAGATAAATCTATGGCTAGTTGTTGATTACATTTAAAAAGTTTACGTGTCAGGCTGCGGCGCTCGCGATCGCATGCAGGACCACCACCGCATCACCGTTGGTTGCTTCCGAGCAGGCTCAATAATTTTTTTTTCTTTCTGCCCCGTACAGTAGCTAGTACCTGCAGGCGGAAAGTACGCACGCGGCCGGCTTAAACAAACAGAGGAGCTTAACAAAGGTTTGACACCCTCACTGACGGCGGCGTTTTTAGAAGAAAAGAAAAGAAAAGAAACTCGCGGTTCGGGGACAGATAGAAGTACTATGGATCACCGGCACGGCGCGGCGGCACGGCACCCACACGCGCAGCACGCACTGACACCTGATGACCTGAACATGGAGCTCGTGGTCGTCCCGTCCCCAGCTGTGCGTGACCGTGCACACGATCTGTTTAACAACTGGATGATGGCAGTTTCACTCACTCAAGGCCTACAGGGCCCCCCTCTCCTTCTGCCTGCCCACGCCCACGCCGCTATGAATGATGGCTTCCCCATCCCATCCCATCTCGTTTCGTCTCCAACTCCAACTGGCAGCAGAGCAGCCCCAGCGCAGAAAGGCGTCGCCATCGCCATCGCACCATGATTGCGCCTTTGGCAAAGCACAGCGGGCGAACGAAAGCGATGTCTTGTATTTTTGCAATTCCTTCCTACTCCAAGTACTGTACTGCTTTCTCCTTTCTCTCTCTCTCTCTCTCGGCGATGAATTGTACTCTATCCACTTTCGCTCCAAGTTGCGTTGTACTTGTAGAATACTTACGTACAGTAGTGATATACAGAATACTAATATACTAAACACACGTACGATCGAAGAAAGAAAAAGAAATCTACCGGTTCTACTGTACACTCTCAGAGGCAGGAAAACTCTAAAAAAGACGCAGGAAAATGGCGTTTTACATCTCACTGACAGTGGGTCCATGCGGCCATCCGTCATCCCCATCTTCGCACTCGCTCGTCGATCTGGTTTCTCTCCGCCTTTTCTTTTCGCAATAGCCACATTCATTTCCAGTCTCTAGCGGCCGCTCCTGCCGGAGAGAGTACGAGAGATCCTCAGACCTCAGGCGTAGAGGACCTGCGCGTTGCAGGGCGAGAGCCCACCGAACTCGGCGGGGCCCTTGACCACCTCCCACTCCACCATCTCCTGCTCGCCGCCACCGACGGTGCCGACGGCGACGTCGAGGCCGGCGCCGACCACGTATATCCGGCGCCTCCCGCCGGCGAGCTCCCCGACCTCGCCTGCGACGACGTGCGGCCGTCGGACCTCGGGGGGCACCCCGGTGCCGGCCACCATCCGCCACTCGTCGCGCGCCTCGTCGTACCGCTTCAGCCTCCACTCACCGTACTCCGCCACGATGTACATCCGGCCGCCGGCGACGGCGCAGGACCCCGTCCACCCTTCCCGCATCCCGCGCGCCATCTCGCCCCACGCGTCCGCCGCGGCGTCGTACACCGCGCCGCGCGGCGCGCGCTCGAACGGCCACGCCCACCCTTCCGTCACGTACAGCTTGCCGCCGGCCGCCGCGGCGTCGTACCGCGCCACCGCCGCGCCGCGCCGCGGCGTCGCGGGCGCCCACCGGCCTTGCTCCGGGTCGAACACCTCCGCGTCGCCGTCCTCGCCGGCCACCACCACGCGCCCGCCGACCTCCCCGGCTGCCATGTACCCGCGGGGCGTCCGCATCGCCGCCGCCGGCTCCCACCCGTTCCGCGCGGCGCTGTACACCGCCACGCTGCGCACCTCCTTGTCGCCGCCTTCCTCCACGCCCCCAATCACGTAGATCTCGCCGCGGCGGGGGAGACCCACCACCGCAAACGACCCGGCCGCGGCGCCCCCAGGCACCGGCGGAAGCAGGAGCCACCGGCTCGAGAAAGGGTCGAGGGCCTGGCACTGGAGCCGCCGCGAGAGAGGGTCGAATGCGAAGGCGAAGAGGAACGGCAGCGAGAACGACCTGGAAGCCACCGCTCCGGCTCCCGCCGGGATGAGCAGCGGCTTGGCTAGCGCGTCGGTGAGGAACCGGTTCCAGGTGGACGAGACGGTGCGGAACAGGCGGTGGTACAGAAAGGGCAAGTGGAGGAGGCACTTCTCGGCCACCTCCTCCGGCAGCCCCGGGATCATCTCCACGGCCTCCTCCTCGCCGGCGTTCACCACCTGCTGCTTGCTCACACACGACAAGCTCATGGTGGCTGGATTGTTCGATCGAATTCGGTGGGATTCGCTTCGCGGTTGGTCTGGGGGTGTTGTCAGTTCGATCGGCTTGGCTTCAGTTTCGCGATGGAAGGAGCAGGGGAGTGGTGGCGAATTTATAGGGGTGGGTCTGCACTCTGAAATCCGTGTGGACGACTGGGCGCCGAGTCGTGCGGTTTGGACGCTTTTTGCATCTACTCAATATAATAACCAGGGACTAAAAATAATTTATTAATTTCAATCAGCTACTAATAATTAGCAGATCTATTTGCGCATGAACTAAATTTAGTCTAGAAAAAGTCTTATTTACCGCTTACTAAAATTAATTAGGGCCTCTTTGCTCAAGCTTCTCTCGAAGTGATTTTATAGTTGAAAATAATATTATTTGATTATCTATGTAAACTCTTACCACTTGAACAAATAATCACAACTATTTTTTTAAATCTTGTAGCTTTTTAGTTCATTTCATAGCACTTCTCAAGCTCGGCTACCCCAAGTGCGGATTGCATGGTTTAGAGTTTTGGATCTAGTTTTTTTTTTTTTTTGAAAGTACAACAACCGTCTGATTCAGTCTCTCCGACTGTACTATTTCTTCTTTGCAGGAGTATACCGTTACCATACTGATTAGATGAAATTGGAACATAATATTCATACAACATTGACTGATATTTTAATGAATTTGAAGAGGAGATAGGTTACCAACTGCATTTGCCAACTGTGAACGGCCAAACAATACAAGTAAGAGAGAAGTCCTTCCAAAACGAGTGTAGTCGACCAAAAAATGTTGTACTAGTATTTCCGTCCGTTCGGTTTTTTTTGGCAAATTTACATATGGATGTTAACCAAGCATGCCAGAAGGAGGACGGCCAGAACTTGTTCGTTCACTCACGGTTTTTGGCAACACACGCACCCGCACGCGGCACACGCACGGCTGACGGCGCTGTGTGTGCGTGTGTGTGTGACTGGCGCGCCAAAAAGACCCGAATCGCGCTCGCATGCGCGAGGCGCAGACGCACCCCGCCCAGCTCGTATGTCCTACGGATCGTGGGCCGCCGTCCTACAGTCCGTCGTTGCCTCTCGTGATTCGCTTGCTGCGTCTTGTGATTCGCTTGTTGCGTCTCGTGTTTTTATTTCTAGACTATTTTTATTTCTTGACAGTTTTTACGCACAGTAGTAAAAAAACTTAAAATTAAACAGAAAACAATAATATTTAGACACAGTAGTTGTAAGGTAGCTTCAAATTAACAAAATAATAGCAAAGATAATATTTGATAAGTATGAAACATATCAATACAATATAATGAACATTTTTTATACAGAACATGTCAAGACAACAATGTTAGAACTTAAGAAACAACAGCATCAGCAGGAACAAATACTTCCCTAAGCTCAGAACCATTTTGAAAGGCTTCATAAAAGATGCTGCAATGAAAGAAAAAAAATATTTTTTTTGAAGATAGTAGCTGTATATTGAAACAAATTGTTTTTAAATAAAAAATAAAATATTCTAAGTGTAAAACATTTGAGGACAATAGCCAGAACAACTTTTATGTAAGTGTAGAACATTTCAAGATAGTAATAGGAACAATGTTTATGTAATCCTATAGCATTTTAAAATAGTACCGGGAACAAGTTTTTCTAAGCCTACATGTCAAGAATCAACGGGAACAAATTTTCTCTAAGACTAGAACATTTTAATATAATAGCAGAAACATTTGAAGATATTAGTTAGAATAATGTTTATGTAAGTCTAGAACATCTTAAGATAATAGTAAGAATAATGTTTATCTAAGCATACAAAATTTCAAGATACTACTGGCAACAACTCTTTTTTCTAAGCCTGGAACATGTGAAGAATAGAGAGAAAGGAAAGGAAAAAAGAAAAAGTGGGGAACGCAGTCGTACGGGAAGGAAAAAAGAGATGGGGCCTCCCAAGAACGCGTCGCGCGGGAGAGTAAGCGAGAGCCGGCTTCCCCTCGCGTACGCGAGGGCGATGCGTGGCGCGCCAACATGGTGATGAACTGATGATGACGCCTGCGGGTGGGCCCGACGAGGTGCATCGCACCTGTATGGCCGTAGCGGAGAAAAGCCCAGTGGGCCTGGTGTGTTCTCAAAGGAAAAGGAACCCATGGAATTGCGGCGTGGGCGTGGGCCCGGCCGTCCTGGCACAGAATTTTCTTTCATTCACGAGTTATTTTTCCTGCGGCCGTACGCGGTACGCACCGGTGGCACGGCACGGCAGTCACGCGCTGGCGTGTGGCTTCCCCCGCGCTCGTGTCCGATGAAAGATGATCGGTGACGTGGTGGCGCGGGCCGTTCGAGGCGCCGACACCTCCAGTTCCGACGCGTCGTTCCCCGTCCAACAACGGCTTCGTCGAGGCTCGTGTTACCGTGCTGCTGCTGTCGAGAGAGAGCAGAAGCAGCATGAAGCCGATCGAGGACGAGGTTCATGCACCGTCGACCGACAATTGACTGTTGCCGGATGCCGGCCAGCGGGTGCGACGAGCGAGGTAGGTCACCGGAGGACGGTATTTTCTAGTACTACCACCGCAGACAGGTTAATAGTATAGTACCGTAATACACTAGTAGTACAAAGGTGCCCAAGTGCTCGATTCAGTGTCCCAGAGCGACCGGACGGGGACAGATGTTGCAGTGGGGACAGATGTTGCAGTAAGAACGATCACTCGTCCGTTGACATACTCCAGATTCCTCGTAGCACAATTTTTTTTTAACGAACAGTCCAACATTAGGGTGCTCTGATGTAACTAAACTCCAGAACCGTCATCATAGTACTAGCGACGAAACCTGATTTCACCATCACCGTCGAGCATAAATCCCGGTCAAAACTGGAAATACGGACGGACCGCGGGGCTATCGTGCGCGCGAGAAAGCAGATTCCGCACTCCACTTGGCACCGCGGCGCGGACCGCCCTTCGTCGCCGTCGCAGCTGCCAAAGAGATTCGCGCGATTGGTGGGGCGACCGTGAGAGGAACCCGACGGGAGCGGCGAAAGCGACGGACGGAGACGGGCTGGGTGAAAACCGCACCGCCGCCACGCCGGCGACGACGACTCCATCTTCTGTCGGAATCGTGTGCGTTTACTTACTCCCGGGGGGGGGGGGGGGGGGGGGGGGGATGATAAGGACGTCGATGGTCGGGGATCGCAGCCTAGTAATGTGGTAACGATAAGGATGATGATTATCGCAAGTGAAATGACCGTCGCCGTCGTCACCAGTAAAAACACCATGCTGTTACTGTTACGCGAGTGAGAGCTGCGTGGCAAGAGTGGGCGGCAACAGGGAGCTTGTCAGCGACGTCGTGTCCGGTGTCCCGCTAGTTGGCTCATGGCGATCATTAGATACCACCCCATCCGAACGGGGGCGGCGGCTGGCTTGTTCAGGCCGAATTTTTAGTGCGCATCCGTCCGTAAGGAAAGCGAAATCAAATGCGGCGAGAGTGGATCATCCATCAATCAGCGCGTCCAAACAGGGGCCTGCTTTCGTGAAAAGCCAGAGCCAGGGCAGCGCGCGGTGGGTAGGGCAGAGGACTCAACCATGGCGCTTCCGGCGTGTGCTGCCGGGCTCTGCTGCTGTGCACTCCCTCTTTTGGGTGGCACTCGATGCGGTGTCGGGCGCGGAGGCACGCCGGGCCGGGCGTTTCTTTGTGAACGGGTGGACTCCGCGTACTCGTTCGTGGACGGCTGCTGCCCGCTGCGCCTGCGCTGCCCCCACTCCAGCGTGCCGGTGAGCGAGCAGCGCAGCTCGTGCCGCGTGCAGTTTGTTGAACTCAAAACTCTAGTAGGATCTAAAAACAGCGCGGTATGGAGCTCGTTGTCGCGACCGCGACGAGCCACCGGTCCTGGCCGTACGAAAACGGGACACCGTTGTCCGTCGGCGTCGCGCGTGTCGCTTCTCCCTACTACTTCTCTGTGCCGTCCGTCGTGCACCGCACGCCACTACGGGCTCCAAGTCCCGCGACAGACAGGTCGGTCGGGTGGCCGGCCTGTATGGGCGCCTTTCGAGATGATGACCCTAATCCAGGTGACGAGTCGCATTTGCAGCCATGCGTGTACGTATCCAAGAAGCGCCCGCGCCATCCATGCTGGTTTCGTTCGGCCGCCGCTCCAACGCGGGCGCGCGGAAAGCATTTCCGTCGTTGGGGTGGTGGCGTGCGTGCGTCGGGATTCAGGAATCGCGGCGGCGAGTCATCTGTCTGTCTGTCTGACAGGACGCGCGGGACGGGACTGATCGCCTGATCCTCTCTCTCTCTCTCTCTCTCTCTCTCTCTCTCTGCTCGATGTGGAATAGGGTTCGGTTTCGTTGGTTGACGAATCGCATACCTTCCTTCCTGGGCACCACGGATGCGCGCACGCGGTAACCCTATGTTGATGATTCCCTCCTGAGCTGTTGGCCATTTCTTCCTCCTGCTCTGCTTTTCGCCAGCGCGTCCATTGGTGCTGGTGGAGGAAAATCTTGCTCACAGAGCCGAAATCACCGAGACAGACAGACGAGACGTGAGCGGACACAGCGGTCAATATACCCATGAAAATGTCCCTAGTACTACTAGCACGCCGTTCAGATCGGATGTCACTCAGCCTCCTATCGATCGAAACTTGACATTTCGCTCCAGAATTGTTGGACCGAGCACTGACCCGAACCGAGGATCAACGGCGGAATATTCGTCTAGTAGTACCAGTAAAGTGCGTGTGACGGGACGACGGGTGGGTGGGTATACTGATCGATCATCCACGAGTGCCGTCCCTTGCGATCCACGTCCAGCCAGAAGCAAAAGGAGGGGAGGGGGGGGGGGGGGGGGGGGGGGGGGGAGAGGTGCGTCCGTGTCGTGCCAGGGTTCGCTCAACAGTTCCATGAAAAATCAGTCCTTCCTCCCACTCCGCGATGTGAAATCTGTGAGTTACATCAATCAGGTCGTGGAGAGAAAAACTCGTCCTGTCCACTGGGAAAAATAAAGGGCACCTAGCATAATCGAGGCATGCCGTCGTATCGAGTACTAGTGTCTCGGCGAAGATAGATACTGAGGTGTAAAATCAGATGCTTCGTTTACTCGACACGCATGGTTAGATGATCTTGCAGCGCACCGAGCCTGCCTCTCTGTCGCCAAGACGCCAAGGCACAAGTCTATCTCCAGCTCCAGGCTCCGGCCCGGCATGTGCGGCGTGCAGCGCAGCTGGGACCTTGGCCTTCCGTTTGGGTCAAGTGCTAGCAAGCAGCACGATGCGATGGAAATCGCACATCTTGTCTGGTGCACACCAAGCATCCGGGTGGCTCTGGTTTCAACACTGTTGAATTGTTGGTGCACTGTGAGTCGGTTCTAGTAATAATAATCGCTATGGCTGGTGAAAAGAAAGCGATCGAGAGAGCTGCTAGCGGACATGAATCGTGATCCCCTTCTAACGGCGCCTGCTAGTACTAGTACTAGTATTTCGTTTCCGGTTCGGCTGAATTTTCTGCAACTGAACGCACGTCAACCTTGCAGCATTTTGATCCCAGAACGAGAGACTGTTGTGCCAGTGATAAGAATATGCATCGCAATGTGGTCTCAGCATGCATCTTTGCAACACCGATTCCTGCTTGATTGGCATATATTAAAAAAAAAAAACTCAACTCGCGCAGGTGGATTCGTGCCAAATAATTATTATTAGTATAGTAGTATTTGCCGCATGCATTTCACAGACTAGCAGTAGTGTGTAGTATAGCGGCCAGCAGAATCAGTACCTGCTACTAGTTGTATTTACTTTAATCATTCATCAAAGCAAAGCATCTCATGATTAACAATCCATATTCCCCGGTGTCCGCCTCACAGAATCATTGCAGCCCACAATGCCATCCTACACTAACTTTCTTTCTTTTAAAAGAAATAAAATAAAACTCTTCACTCACTGTGTACTAATATAATACTTGTAATAAACGCGCTCGTAGCATCAGTTCGAGCTGGTACTAATTGCGTCGTGGATGCATTTTGGCTCTTGCAAGCAAAGTTGCTTTCTCACTCCCCTACCGATCGAGACTGTTCATGAGATCGAGGGTGGATTAAAATAACACGCTCGCGACTCACAAGGCCACAGAAACAGGACGTTGTGGTGGTGTCCTATTGATTTGGTCGCGGTCGAACATCCCAGGCAGGCTGCAGTAGAGCAAGTGAGACAGCCTGTTTGGTACGGAGCGTGCATCCCTGCTGCCTAGTAGTACTAGTACTAGTACTACAGTACTATCTACGATGGATCCTTTTGGGAACAAGCAGCTAGGATCCGGTAAGATACGCCGATCCTAGTAGACGAGAAATTCACGAGAAGCCAGTAGCTGTTGCTAGTACTAGTAGTACTGGAGTAGTATTTAACTAGACGCACTGCGTGTGCAACTACTACTAGTACTTTTGTTTTTTGAGTTCAGGTACAGGTAGCCATGCTGCTATATTCTCAGGATCCGGTCAGTTGTCTCTCGTCGTGGCAGAGAGCAGATTTGGCACGATCCAGTGACAGGAGCAGAATCATGTCGTGCACAAGTGGAGCGAAAGAAATGGAAATGGTCTCTCCTGCCCGTTGCTGTTCCTTCCGGCAGTTGCGTGTGCTTCGAGAAGGTGAAGGGATACGACCATACCCATACGGGAGAACATTTTCGGTTGCGATGAGGGATGCGCGCGCGGCACGCCATGTGGAGACGGGCAATCGATCGATGGATATATCGTCGTTCTCGCCTCCCGACACCCGGCGATCTCGAGGTACCCCTATTTGTTTACTTGTTCAGGGCGACGTCGCGGGCGCCTCAGCCCCAAATCAGCCTCGATGAATAATGGGCGCTGGATTCTCATGGGACGCAGCACAGAGAGAGGGTGAACGATTCTTCTGCGTTGGAGACAGGACACCGAACAGAGGAAACAGTTTACGACTGCGTTGCGCACATGGACGACGACGTGGCGCGGCGTGAGACCATGAGTGGCAGCGTGCGATGCGAGGAGCGATTGGCGCGGCGGCGGCCCGGCCGGCGGACACGGCGGTTCCACAGGTGCGGGACAGGGCTCCAGAGAGAGAATCGACGGGGGTGCAGGACATGTGCGCGAGAGCCTGCTGCCGCCGTGCCTCGTCTTTTCAGGACACTGCGTTCCGCCGCGAGCCGAGACGACCGGCACGGTGCCGCGCCGTGGGAGGCAAGCCCAGCGCCGCGTCGTCTCGCCACTGTAGCCACGCCCGCCTAACAGGACTAAGTACTATCAAGGCCACATATGATTCCGTTCTCTAGGAAGGGAAGGCGTCAATGTCGGCTCTGGCCCATCCACCACAAATCACGGCCCAGAGATTAGGAAAAAAAAATGTTACTTACCCTGTTGATCGTACAGTTTGCCCACAATATTAAGGACGCTGCCAGACACGTGATTAGTGGGCCGATTTTGTGCACATGAATCCTTGTGGCCCGTTAGTGCCTTCATCAGGCCCAACAACAAGTTTTCATTCCTCTGGATTGGATTCCGGCAGAATCCTGCGAAGCCCAGCGAACCCAAACCACAGGCGAGCCAAGCCAGCACAACGCACAAACACACGTTCGCAATGCCGCCCTCCTTCCTTCCTCGGCTCTCCCCTCCTCCCGCTCCGCATGGCGACCGCGTGCGCCCTGCATTTCCCTCCACACCCCAAACCCCGCTTCGTCTTCTCCGCTTCGGCGCACCCCAAGCCACACCCTCCCCGATCCCTACTAGCATCCGCCATGACTGTCATCTCCGCGTGCCTGCTCCGCCTTCTCCTCGGCGTCATCATCCTCGTGCCGGCACTCGCCGCCGCCCAGTCTCGCCCCTTCCGAGGTCCAATGACTTCCTCGGAGGCTTAATCGATACTGTACACATCCATAGGGTGCCTGATTTTTGCTGGCTGTGGTTGGTTTTCGCAGGGGCGCTGCCGGGGTACGCGCGGTACCTGCTCGACGCGACGGCTATGCCGGCGGTCGAGCAGTACGACTACATCGTCGTGGGTGGCGGCACGGCGGGGTGCCCGCTCGCGGCGACGCTGTCGGGTCCCGGCGGCGGACGCGTGCTCCTGCTCGAGCGCGGCGGCGCGCCCAGCGAGTTCCCGGCGCTCAACACGGTGGGAGGGTTCGTCAGGACGCTCGCCATGGCGGACCCCGCGCCGGAGTCTGACGCGCCAGCGCAGGCGTTCACTTCCGAGGACGGCGTCCCCAACGTGCGCGCGCGCGTGCTCGGTGGCGGCACGGCCATCAACGCCGGGTTTTACTCGCGCGCGCACCCTACCTGGTTTCACGGCCACGGCGAGGTCGGTTTGGGCACCACCTCTCCCCTCTTTCTTCTAGAATTTGGATGCTGCGAACTGCGTTTGGTGGCGTATGATCGTGTATAGATAGCCTAGGGTAGGATCACTTGATGCGATCCTGCGTGTTAATTACTGGTGCAGCAAGCGGCTGCACGGTTACAGCTGTTGGTCCCTGTTGTTGTGCGCGCTTGCTTGCAGTTCTCTCTTGTTGATTATTAAGTGGTCATCTCATATAAACTGTTTAATAACGCTGTACATTTGTTTGATTGTTGGTGATCAGGGTGCTGACGTGACCAATTGGGATATGCGGCTCGTGAATGCTTCATATGAGTGGGTGGAGAGACAGTTGACGTTCCAGCCGACGATACACGGGTGGCAGGCAGCAGTGAGAGCCGCACTTCTGGAAGCTAACGTGACACCATGGAACGGCTTCACAGTGGACCATGTTGCTGGCACCAAGGTTGGTGCGACTACCTTTGATGCATCAGGCCGCCGGCACAGCGCTGCAGACCTCCTTGCATTTGCACGTCCTGGTCGTCTCCGTGTTGCACTACGTGCTACGGTCACCCGCATCATCACCAACCCCATTGACCCTGGTGAGAGTTGCATCCATTTTTTTCTCTCCCTTGCTTGCTATCTCCTAATCATTTGATGAGTGAACAGATACATTGTATCTCTTATGTAATGCCTAAACTAAACCATCCTGCGTTTTATGTAGTATCTAAACTGAACAGAAACATTGTGTCTCTTATGTAGTGCCTAAACTGAACAGAAACATTCCCTGCCTTATGTAGTATCTAAACTGAATAGAAACAATGAGTTTGAAGGGCATATCAGTACAAGTTGTTTCTCAAGTTCAATTAGCTGCTATCACTGAACATTGTTTCAATTTTTTCCAAATGATGGAAACTGAACATAGCACAATGACTTTGAAAGGCATATAGGAAAAGCCGATTCCCTTGATTAGCTATTGTCACCCAACATTGGTTCAATTTTGTTAAAATAATGGAACTTGGTTTACTACTTCCCACTTCATATCTGTTGTCAAAATTTCCTGAATGTAGTCATGTTCATACCAGCACTGAATTTCTAATCCTCGACTGAGAGAATTGTTTCCATTTTTCTATTTGTTTCTGGCTAGCCGCGCGCCGTGGAAGGTCACCACAATCAGCAGTTGCAGCAATCGGTGTTATATACCAGGACCGACTTCTTGAGCAGCACAGAGCCCTATTGCGCCCAGGTGGGGAGGTCATACTTTCAGCAGGTGCTATAGGCAGTCCCCAGCTGCTGCTTCTCAGTGGAATTGGCCCTGCTAGTGATCTTTCCTACCTAGGCATCCCTGTTTCTGCTGATGTGCCTGATGTCGGCAAGCATATGTATGACAATCCTCGAAATGGCATCTCCATTATCCCGTCAGTTCCTATTGATCACTCCCTTATCCAGGTAGTTGGCATTCCTGCAGAAAATGGGACTGAGTCCTATCTAGAAGCAGCAGCATACATTGTCGCACTACCTCCTGCATTGAGCTCGTCTGATCCTTTCACTGGCTCGTCTAGGCCACTCTATGTTACCGTGGCAACTATTATGGAAAAGGTTCCTGGTCCAATATCCGAGGGTTCACTGTGGCTTGCATCAGGCAATCCATTGGAAAGCCCTGCTCTGCGCTTCAACTACTTAAGCCGTCCCGAGGACTTGGCACGATGTGTCCTTGGTGTGCGCCGTGTGGCTGAAGTGCTTGAGAGCAGAGCATTGGATGGATTTCGTTCTGCTGTTGGTTCAATGAACAGGAGAGGGCCTGTTAGGAGGGATTTCAGGATTGTTGGGACAGCACTACCGGCTGACTGGAGAACAAATGATAGGGCTCTTGCGAATTTCTGTCTGCAGACTGTGGCCACACTATGGCATTATCATGGAGGATGCATCGCTGGAAAGGTTGTTGATAAGGATTTTCGGGTAATTGGTGTGCGTTCGCTACGTGTGGTGGATGCATCAACATTCAGTGAGACGCCTGGGACAAATCCACAAGCTACAATTTTGATGATGGGCAGGTATGAATTGAAGTACTTCTACAATTTCTTAGTTGGGATGGCGAGTACCGTAGTATACGAAGTATGTAGATAACAGCCATAAAGTAACCACTGGGTCATCACATCCACCAAAATATCTGGGTGCCATATTGCCGTATGCCCTTGGTTTTTAAATTGTTGTCATTAGGACAATAATTCTGGTTTAAAAATGAACCAAAGTTGTCCTAAGTCCTAACGATAACAATTCAAGAATGGAAGAAGTAGTATTTTAAGCTGCCTGTTAGTGGCTGTATGTAAGGCAATGTACAAAAACAGGACTGCCTCTTTACACGCTAGAGCAATTACGGTCATCAATCGACTATAGGCACTTGTTTGAAGAAAAAAGCCCAACAACTATAGCCGATGCCTTGTATGCTAATTTGAAGGCAATGCTCCTCTCTACAATTACTTGCCATTATCTGTTCACAAGTCATTTTGGTAACGCGCGTTCTTGGAACATATTCTGTTAACATTGTTGCATTTTTTTTTGAGCGAATGTTGCATTATCAATTGATTAATGTGCCTAATGACACTGAACAGGTATATGGGCCTGAAGATGATTGAGGAGAGACACAGCAGACGGCCCACGAATATACCATCATAGCCCTGACCCAACGGTCGAAGGATGGATCTAGCAGTAAGCATTTCAGTTAACTTTTGTCAAGTTCTGGTATGGTCCAGACTTTGTCTTACCTTTTTGCTACCGATGTGCTGAATACAGGAGTACTAGAGCATTGGGATCCTTTTGCGTGTGTATAATAGTGGGACTAGGGAGAAGCAAGGCCTTCATAGATGTTGCATTTTTGTGGGAGATTGGTTACTGCAAAAATAGGTATTGATGTTCTAATGCATTGCTGTCTCTGCTTGTAAGGACTGCAAAAAAACTACTTTATGGTGACTACAGAGCAGTGATAATTCTGACAAGAATGATATAAAAACAGAATAGTACATATCTTTTTACAATTTGTAATTTGTAAACAATACGATTTGTATTCAAAGAATTTGAATGGAATACTACAAATCATGTTTCAGCCAAATTTGATAGTTGCAGTTGATTGCGTCTGTGGTACATATAACCAAATTTCAACTATTGAATGTAGATCTAACCACTCAAAAAATTTAAATATCTTTTATTAAAAAACATTCTATTGAATAACAAAAAAAATTTTAATAAACATTTGTTCTAATTTTAAAAGCACATTGTTCTAGACATGCATTTGATATATTCCATGTGCTATGTAATAAAGTACTATATAAGATTTATTCCCCTAAAGCATTAAAATTCTAGCTCCAATAATAAATTGCTCTAGCTTCACACAAAAATTACTATTCCACAAGTTTATATTAATTGTTCTGAAATTTTGATTGAAAGATTTACAAAATCTGATCATAAAGAGCAAATCTCCAAGTCTATCTATATAAAGGAGGCCCGCAAAGGCTACGCCTGAGTTAAAAATGCTACGTGAGGCCATGCAGCCTGGTGGTGATCGACGGTCCTGCTGGTGGAGCAGCAACCATTGCTACGTGTTGTTGGCTCTCCTCCCGCTTCTCGTGTTGATCTTCCACAGTAGGCCGCGGCATAAGTCCCGCAAGGACGACGAAGCGCCGCTGAGGCTCCCACCCGGGCCATGGAGGCTTCCTATCATCGGCAGCCTCCACCACCTCCTGATGAAGCCGCTGATGCACCGCACCCAGGCCGACCTCGCTCGCCGGTGCGACGCCCCCGTGATGTACCTCCAGCTCGGCGAGGTACCCGCCGTGGTCATCTCGTCCCGCGACGCGGCGCGCGAGGTCCTGAGGACTTACGACACCACCTTCGCGACTCGGCCGATGGCGCTGAGCATCAGGGCCACGGCGGAGAAGGGTCTGGGCCTCGCCTTCGAGCCCTACGGCGAGCGGAGGCGCCAGCTCCGCAAGATCTGCAGCGCCGAGCTGTTCAGCGCGAGCCGCGTGCGGTCGCTCCGCGCGGTCCGCGAGGACGAGGCGGCGCGCCTCGTCGCTGCCGTCGCCGCGACGACGACCGAGGGCGCGGAGCGCGTCGTGAATGTCAGCGCTCGGCTGGCGGCGTTCGTCGCCGACTCGACGATACACGTCATCCTCGGCGAGCGGTTCGGCCGCCGGGACGAGCTCCTCGAGGAGTTCGAGGTGGGGCTGAACAAGGTGAAGCCCGTGATGAGCATCGGCGACAAGTTCCCGTCGTCGAAGCTCATGTGCGCCTCAGCGGCACGGTGCGGAAGGCGAGGGCGTTCCATCGCAGAATCACGGCGCTGGTGGACTGCGCCATCGAGCAACACCAGGAGGCTTGTCGTTAGTGGTGATGACAACAACAACAAGGAGGGCTTGATGGATGTTCTTCTGAGGATTGAGAAGGAAGGAGGCCGTGGTTCTCTTGTTGACATGGGAACCGTGAAAGCAGTGATGGTGCTGCGTCCCTCATTTCCTTCTTCTTTCGTACTAGTAGATAATCAATACACTGTTTCTTACAATTCCTATGTACGGAACCTGCTGCAGGATGTCTTTGGTGCAGGGAGTGAGGCTACAACATCAACGCTCATCTGGGCCTTGTCTCAAATCATGAGGAATCCCGAAGCGATGAAAAAAGCTCAGGCAGAGGTGAGGCATGCTCTGCACAGCAAAGAAAGGGTAACCGAGGATGACTTAGCCAACCTCTAAGTTTCTCAAGCTCGTCATCATGGAGACCCTGAGGCTGCACGCGCCGACGCCTCTTCTGATACCGAGAGAGTGTACGGAACAATGCAAAATCCTAGGGTTCGACATACCTCAGGGCGCGCTCGTCCTAGTGAACGCGTGGTCGATCGGAAGGGATCCGAGGTACTGGGACGACGATGAAGCCGAGGAGTTCAAGCCGGAGCGATTCGAGAACGTCAAGGTTGATTTCAAGGGCACCGACTTCGAGTACATACCCTTTGAAGCAGTGCGGAGGATCTGCCCGGCCGTAACGTTCGCACAAGCGAACATGGAGCTAACGCTCGCGTCCCTCCTGTATCACTTAGACTGGCAGTTGCCCGACGGAGTGGCACCGAGTGAGCTCGACATGGCGGAGGCGATGGGCCTCACTGTGCGCAGGAAGAGAGATCTCTACTTGCGCGCCACTGTTCGTGTGCCGCCGCCGCCGCCACATACTGCGGTGTAGTAATATGTGGTGTAGTATAATCAAATCGAGGAATAGTACAAGCTTCCTCGATCTCGATGCATGCAGAAAATGAGTTCCGTGGTGCAGAGGTCTTACTTTCCCTTGCTGCATTGTGCACGGGCCCTGTTAGGAACAAGAATCGGCCCATGGGTCGATTCTCTTGGGCCGGGATTACATAGCCTCGCTCTTCCGGGCTTTTTTTTTCTGAATCAGGTATCGGACTGGAGGCGGCGGAGCGTGGCTCGCGTCCAAGGAGAAGCACGTTCGAGAAGAACGCATGAGCAACTCGTCCTCCCATGTTGATGTTGCATTTGCTCAAACTCTGTTTTCAGTCCGCAGAGACAGAGAATGAGAGCTGAGTAGTTGGGGTACGGTATACAACTTGACATATATGGGAACGCAATAATAATTCTAGTAGGAAGATCACGCAATCTAGACCATGTAATGAGTGGCCAGTTTGCTCGAGTACGACGGGTGGGCAGTGTCTGCACGCATCCATCTGGCCGCAACGGGTCGAACCCTCTCCCCGACGTCTCTAGCAAACGGAGACACGTCGTCGCCGGTAGTCTGAGGTTCAGTGGCCGCCTGCCTGCGCAGCCCTTCTTCAAATCTCAACTCAACTCAAATATGCGTGCTTCCTCAAAAAAAAAAAAAAAAAAAAAAAAAACACTATGCGTGCAGGCCCATGAGCCATGACAGGTCAGGACCGCTAGCTAGATTCTAAAAACCGGCGACCGTTCGTCGCCATTAACGCGAACGATGGAGATCTCTGTCGATGTATTCAATGGCCACCACGCCGTCGAGAATTGAACTGCTGCTGGCTTCGTCGGCCGTCGCCGTGCATGCGTTCGTTCAACGTCGCGCTTCCAGACGAGTTCGTGACTCGTGTCGTGAGCGCCGGGAGGAGTGGTGTGTGTGTGTGCGCGCGCGCGCACGCTTCTTTCAGTTTCGGGTTTCGCTCGCCAACCAACTCCTTCAGAGTTTGCGCTGTCAGAAGGGAAGGTTTCCCCTCATAAAAGAAAGACAAAAGTTAAGGCAAGGATAAGGATAATGTGTTCAGCAGCTCAATACTTACATATGTCATCTTGCTTCGTGCCCCATACGGAGACGGTTGAATAATTGGATTTGTTTATTAATTTATTCAAGTAAAAAAAAAAGGCTTAGGTCGCCCCTCCTTATCGGTACAGTTACATGTTTGCATCCCGAGGCAGGGGATGGTCCTGTTCCTGCCTACCTAATTTGTTCAAATTTCCTTCCATTTCGTCTTTTCCTCTCCTTTCAATTTATGTTGGGAAGGGAAACTGGGGGCCCTCGGACCCCAATATTCTCATCAAATATTTCGAATATATATAGTATATGTAGATTGAGGTAGTGCATTATCCTTTTCAAGGTCAGAAGCTCGCCATTAACTACTTCCATATTTCATAATAAATGAAATTGGTCAGTATTACTCTCCAGCATGGGTCACTTCAAGTGGCAGACCTCGCTATCTACTTTTTCTGCTTACATCATACTAGAAAGATTGTATTGATTCCGATCTGGACTCTAAGAGAGGCTACATCCCGCAATGGCCTTAGACACACCATCTTCTACTCTCTAGAACCGTACCGATCGGTCTGCATGTGAGTTTTACTACCCCAACTCAACGGTTGACTGCGATTAATATTTTTTGTATGTACGACATCTATTAGAATTTTCTGGTAAGAGTGTTCCGTTCGCGCTACAGCAGCAAGGATTGCAAATTTAAAATATCGTTCTTGCGTGATCCGGCGAGGTAAGTGACAGTGCTTGAATACCCTACTGAACTGACAGGGTTGAATTGCCTATAGTGACAGTACGGGACTCTTTTTAATTTCTTGACAGCTACAGTACTAGCTAGACAGGGTGCATTCTAAGCGACGGACAGTGACTGGGTTTATATAGTACTACATGATCGCCTGAGTAAATTGGTTGCTCCTGCAGTCAACCGTTCTGATAGCAGTAGCATTATTTCAAGGACCCTGATCAATCACAGGCCTGAGCTAGCCAAGTGCTAGTACAACTAGATTCATTCAATTCTTCTTGTTCTGCTTGTACCACATGATGGTTGATTACTTGGTGACGCGCAGAATTCAGCTGAGGGAATTAGTAGTACTAAGATTTAAGCAACAATCACTGAACATATTTTACCTGGTACAAATATAGTTAACTCTACATTCATGCATTGCACTATATGCACTGCAGAAATGGTTTGGGGCAAAGAATTCAGATATCATCAGAGAATGAAATGTCCTGTGCGGAGGGGTAAAGGAAAACTGGAAAAGAAAAAGAGGGGACGCGAATTGAATGGAAACAGTGTGTCTAGCGCCCTACAGCTACAGCAATACGTCGTGCTCCGGGCAGTTGGATTTTCTGGAGGCTTGTTAACGCCGATGAATGATGTGATTATTAACATTTACTCTTTGATTCTGCATTAATTTAGTCTGATTGCGAGACATGTTTGGATCGTGTGCGTGAGCTAATCGTAAGTACTCACTGGAACCGTTCAACGGCCGGTGGCTAGAGTCCAAATGGCCTGACGCTCGTGTTCATATGTTACAGCTTTGGTTCATGCAGGTGAGTTTTTACTGGTACAGATGGCCAGTCGTCGCATCTTTTCACTGTACAGTACGTTAGTAACTGAGTGAGAAAACCAGCGAGGGCAGGGCACCAACAAGTTCTGTTCGGTACCAGAAAAGATTGTTGGCTAGCAGACCGAGCACGTCGCGATGCGCCATGGCAAGGTACGAGGAGTACGTGTCGCGGAGCGGTGGGACGAGCGCTAGCACGTCACGGACTCACGGGACACGACCGCGCCATCGAGCAGAGCCGTGCGCGCGCGCCTATAATAAGACGCGCGCGGGTGTCCCGCAAGGAGGAACACTCCATCGGCAGCCCCCGGCGGGAAGGCGCCTTCACCAGCAGCAGCAGCAAGACACGAGCGTGTGAGTAACTGAGTACCCATGGCGGTGGCTACTGTGTCGGAGGTGAAGGCGGAGGGCGTCCTGCGGGGCGCGTGCGCGGCGTTGGCGGCAGCGGCGGCGGCGTTGGTGGCGCTGAGCACGCAGACGGAGACGGTGCTGCTCGTCAGGAAGAAGGCCACAGTCAAGGACGTCCAGGCCCTATGGTACATAGTAATTTTCTTATGCTAATTCAGCACCACTGCACTAGCTCTGCCTCTCGCTTCTAGTACTACTAGTACTACCTGTGTTGCTGTCTTGTGCGGTGTGATCTCTCCGAGCAAGCACATGCAGCTGGTTTCGTTCCGTTCCGAGTCGTTTCCATCACGCGTTCTGCATGACATGAGACGTGTCCCCCGGGCGCAGGGTGCTGGCGATGGCGACCGCCGCGGCGGCAGGGTACCACCTGCTGCAGCTGCTCAAGTGCTTCTACCTCGGTCGCCGCTTCGCCGTCAGCCCCTGCTGCCGGAACAGTAGGGCCCTGGCCTGGACCTGCCTCCTGCTGGACAAGGTAACCTCAACAGCTCCTTCAAGTTCTCTCTCTCTCTCTCTCTCTCTCTCTCTCTCTCTCTCTCTCTCTCTCTCTCTCTCTCTCTCTCTCTCTCTCTCTCTCTCTCTCTCACTTAGGGAAGTTCTTATTTCTCTTTCCCACGAAAGAATCTTCACTCTCCGCATTCCGGGAGTGTTTTTCCGACTCATTAGTATTACTCAAACTGTTTTCGTTAATATAACAACAACTTTAGTTTATTTTTGAATTAAAATTATTGTTCTAACAATGACAATTTAAAAACAATTGAACTACAAAGTATTCATATATGTATGGCCTGTGGAGGAGTTAAGGAAAATGCATTAGAATTTCATTCCTAGGTATTGAGATTACTTTCCTAATTTTTGATCGAAACATGACTTTTATTCTACGTACCATTAACTAGAATATTCTTCTTTATTTATATTTTTAATTAGCAAACTGACAACATGAACAAAGTTTTGGAGGGCACTTAATTGATTATTATGGCACATTGAGTTGAATAGGTGTAATAATCATCATGACTATCAGTTTCAACTGGGGTTTTTGACAACAAAGAATATATGTTCTTAAATTGATATCATTAATTGGGATATCAAATTTGATTCAATTTTAAAATAAAATGTGACCCTAACGAAAATAATTTAAATGCATAAGGCGTATTCAACATGATATTAGTTAGAGTATTCTGCTAATATTTAGTAACATCATCGATTCCCTCCAAACAAAAACATCAAGATAGTTTGAAAGGGACTTACAGCGTTTGAGTCGTCGTCGACACTTTATTAGCAAACGGTTTTCATTGTGAGTGTGAGCTAATATGAAATATTATCATGTTTATTATTTGAAGAAATTCGAATTAACATATTTACCCTTTCTAGTGTGAACCCTAGAGCAAACGGCACTCGAGTCTGGTCCCGTACTTTCCATTCTCATACAGAGTCTTACTTGAGACTTTAATTACATAAAAGGAATGGTTGAGAAGGACGAACTGAAATGGGAATAGTGTTTGTTGCGCCTGCATCGCCGTGCTTTCATTTAAGCACACATCACTATCGTCATCAATAGAGGTGGTTCCATGCAATGGCCGGAAATTTCTGCTTCAACCATCCGTGCATTAAATAAAACACGTCGTAGGGGTTCGCGTGCTGATCAAGGTTCACAATTTTGTAAAACCGTAAAAAGTGTTAATCCAAAAATTCGGATAAAAAAAAGCTGAATAGACCGGCTTCAAAACCCGTTTTGCTAAAGTATGTGCATAGTGCTAAAGTATGTGCATAGGTCGGTTTTAGTAATCGAGCCGCTAGTTTTCAAAAGAATATAATACCCGGCGGTGTTGATGTGGTTACCGATTTGATGAAACGGATTGAATTATTTTCTGGTTGGGAACTACTTAAAAAAAAGAAAGAATCAGTATACGAGGGAATAAAAACTAAATTTTGGCATGTCTAGTTAACACGTCGAATGAATGAACAGGGTGGACGACCGTGCATGTGCGGTTCATCGTTATTGGGCAGTACAGTAGGCGGCCGCGGGTTCTGGACTGTTTGGCTAGCTGAATGGCTGGGCCCGCCCTTAAGCGGCCAGGAACTGCAGTAGACAGCACATTGATTGCTCGAGGTGATAATAATGCAAGCCATACTCCAACACATCAAACCTCGAGTTACACACGGATGGCCGGGCAGCCCTTCTTCTGTTCATATACTAGCTCATGGCTGAACGGTTCTCGCTAACACCCACACCTACATTTTTTTTTCTAAAAAAATATGGGTACTTCAGTAGTACTACTTGCCACATCGTATACACACGGCGGCACATTCCAGTTTCTTCTTCTTCTTCGAAAAAAAAAAAGTTGCTTACGTATGCAGCGAGAGCTAACTAGCTTTGATGACACACACTGTGCACGCGCTCCGTTGTTGCAGGCTTGCGCGTACACTACGTTCGCGACGACTGTGGCGGCGGCGCAGGCGTGCATGATCGCGCTGGAGGGCGCGCAGGCGATGCAGTGGACCAAGCTCTGCAACATCTACACCCGCTTCTGCGAGCAGATCGGAGGCAGCCTCGCGCTCGGGATGCTCGCCGCCGCCGGCACCGCTGTCGCCTCCGCGGTCTCCGCGCGCAACGTCTTCCGCCTCTACCCCTCGTCGCCGCGGCCGCCCTACGCCGCTACGCTCTAGCGCTATCATGTCGTCTGGCCCATATGGCAACTTCAGCTTCAGCAGCCAGGAGACAGAAGGTAACAATGGGCCGTGAAGAAATGCAGGCCCACATGAAGGTGACTTGGGGTCTGAATACGAAGTTAATAGAAATCTACTGTACGTACTCCGGAATTTACCACTGCTACTACACTGTATTTATATATTACTTATTACAGTATGTTTTTGTTTTTTTGTATTTCTTGCGGTTGGTATGTTAGTGAACACAACACGTATGTACTACTGTCTATGTATTTCAGTGCATTCATAGGAAATAATGCACCAACTACTAGTCTACTAGTTCTAAAAATGGAGAGAGATCCAGCCTTCGTCTCTCTGCACGGCTTCTCTGAAAGAGTTAAAAGAAAATCAAAAGGGGAACGGCAGGCCTGCTTCACGAGGCAGTCTGAATTTGTAGTTCACAGAACGATCGGATTTGATACGACTCTTGCTGAACGAAGATTCAACTCAAACATGTTATACGTTATAATCAGCCATGCTGTCAAAAAGGGTATCTATACATGATACAGTATGTATGCCGGACAAACAGGCGATGTATACCTTATACCAACCTAAAAGAATCAATAGCTTAGCCTTTCTATATGTATATCGTTGCCATCCATCTCTTCAACAATATTACAACGTAAAAATAGTGTATATCGGTATATAAAACTTCAGAAATTTTTGGAGGATGGGTGTCGATATTAGCTAGGAATGCCTGCGGCAAGTCGCGCTCTCAAGTCCTTCCGCAGGATCTTACCGGAAGGATTCTTGGGAATGGAATCCGTGAAGAAAACTCTGTTGATCCTCTTGTAAAACACAACCTGTTTGTAAGATTGTGCAAACCGTGAGGTTGGGGTCTTTGGAAAAGCTGTATCCTACTAGTACATTAACTGGGGAAAGCATTTTTTTTATTTCTTACATATCAGATTTCTTTTAAGAACAGCTTTTCTAGAAATGCAGTGGTATTCTGCGATATGGTTATGTTTTATTTTTTGGGGACAAGCTTCCACTCTTCATTAAGTACAGAGAGACATAAAAGACTAGTATATCATACCTCCTTCGCAACGAACTGCTTAATCTCGTTCTCTTCGATGTCAGAGCCTTCAATCCGCACAATGAATGCAACAGGGACTTCACCAGCAAGTTCATCTTTCATCCTGCAAACGGCCCAAGAAGAATTTAATTCCAAGGAGTCAAACATGGCATGCCCATATGTATCATCTGATAATATTTTACGATTTAAGAAAGTAAATGGACTTACGAGACAACCGCAGCATCCTTAATATCAGGATGTGTTATAAGAAGGGCCTCAAGTTCTGCAGGAGGTACTTGAAAACCCTTGTATTTTATTATCTCCTTGAGCCTGTCGACGATGAAAATCTCATCGTCATCATCAACATAACCAATGTCCCCTGTGTGCAGCCATCCTTCTTCATCGATGGTATTTTTGGTCGCATCTGGATCATTCAGATAACCTGCAGATCATAGAATGAAAATTACGGCTTAGAAAAATTCCGAAGCACTCGCACGCTCGTACTTTGATGAAGTGATAACTAACACATAAAATGTATGTGTGGCAGTACACTCAATGAGAAGAGTTGAATTTAGAGTACATGATTTGGATTTGGATAAGAGCTGGAGTCATCTTCTAGTTTATAAAACACGATGGAAGTGTTGAGAACTTTGCATTCTTTTACACTTGGATGTTTTTCGTAATCATTAATATAACTGGAATATGTTGTGAAAATCTGATATATTTTTCTATAGATAGCTACAGTGGAAAGTACTGGTCCCCATCATAACGTGAATATTTAGAATGGTTGTATTTTCGAACGTAGATAGTGTGGTCATAAACTGTAAAGGGCAAACTGATATTTTTCATTTACAGAAGGACAATAAGTATAACAAAATGGATACAGATATGAATGCATCAATAATTCAACCTACAAGAGCAATGAAAGGGATAGACAAGGACAGCTTCAAATGCTTTCACATGGCCAGCTCAACGCATCAGTGGATATAAAGATATAAAAGCACTATCTTGAGGATGCTAGATTGCTAGCCCGATGCTTTGTACTTTATGTTACACTTCTGGAGCTCGTAATGAACTGAATATTATTGCACACACTAGTGAAATGGAAAACCAATCACACTAGTGCCAGTTTAACAAGATATGTGTTAGGCAGAGATCTTTGCACTTCAGTAAGGAGATGGGTTACAGCCTTACAGGAGTCCGTAGCCTGTCAGGGTGGGGTTGTGTAGGTCCAGTGATGGGTCATAAACTGAGGCTGATACCTCAATGGGCATGGAGCAAGTTTTTCTTTCTTTGGCTATAAACATGTGTCACAAACTGAAATTGGTTTGGTTTGATAGTATACATGTACCGGTACAGTAAGTGGAACTGAATGCTGAGAGGAGATAGTGAGCAGTCATGCTGGCACATGCTGAAGTCAGTACTAAGAAGATGCTTTTGGCAGGTGAAGTCAGTGAAGTTATGTCGGCAAGAGGACTTGAGGTCTGAGCAGTGAAGTCATCTCAGCACAAGGACTTTAAGGTCTGGTCAGTGAAGCAGTTCCATCTCGGCAAAGTTAAGTAGCAGCTTCATATAAGCGTACACCCAAAATACATGTCAAAGCCAATGGATTTTAGGTTTGTGCAGGTCAGATGCAACCAAAACAAGTGGACTGCTCTGAAATCTCAGTTTTGGCAGCTAGCTTTCTCTGCATGCATTCATGCATATCCATATAAACACAGCACCAAGGATAATGAAGGTTTTTTTTTTCCACATCTGAATTTGTTTTTCCCTTACAGCTCAGATTTTCTCCGGAGCTCTATTGTCGTGATAGCCATGAGTGGTTTGGAGTTGGACACCAACTATGGAATGACTTATACAGAAACGTAAGGGCAGTGTTTGTCGTACTCAGGCTGTGTCTGCTGTAGCTAGACTGTAACAAGGAGACAACCACGAACCTACTATCTAACTGGGCATGTGCCTGAAAATAAATTTTCGACAAGTGGCTTGAGTTAATGAAGACAATAGTTTCTTTTTCTCTTCCTTGTTTTCTTTTTCTTCTTCTTCCTTTCTCTGGTAAATATAAACTATTACATTTTGGAATAAAAGTCTGTAGGGACTTGATCCCTCCAGTTATTTCAAAAAAAAATGAAGGGGAAGGACAACAAAACGTACCAAACCATATCAATCACCTAACTCAATCATCTCATAGGCAAGGACCTTTTTATGCAACCTAGGCCCGATCGCAAAACGATGTGCCAGCAGAAATGATCAGCACAAGCAAGGGTTGTTCTCTTGCACATATCAACAGCTGTGACAATAATTTCGCTGGCAGTCACAGTTAAGCACCACATAGCAGGGGATGATCAACTAGACTAAACCTAATACCAAATTCAAAGATGATTTCTTTCTGGTCACTGGTCAGTGATGGCTCTCCAAAGCAAAGGGGGATAAACTAAACACTCCATTTGTTAGCATAGAACACTTGTTTATTATACTGTCATGATGTAGCTAACACAAGACGTGACGATACAGAGCACCAACAAATCAATTAACAGTAAAATATTGTAAAGTCAGGGAGGGATGATGCTTGTGCAGTACCTTTCATGATCTGTTCGCCGCGGATGCAAATCTCCCCCGGCTGGTTGCGGCCCAGCGACGCGCCGGAGTCAGGGTCGACTATCTTGAGCGCCGCGTTCCGGACGACAGTGCCGCAGGAGCCCGACTTGACATCGAACGGTTCCTTGGCGAAGGCGAGGCACATAGCCAGCACGGGCCCCGCCTCGGTCATCCCGTACCCCTGATGGAAACCAACCGGTGACTTTTAGCGATCCCCAATTCCATTCCCCAACTTGGAATCCGATCAAAGAACATCCACATTTCACATGAATTTTAAATCCAAATGTGCTGCTAAAATATAAAAAAGCAAGTATGGGCTACTGCTGCCTGCTGGTGCACCAGACCGGGGACGGAATGGAACACGTCCCACCCAAGCTAAGTTTGGGAGTTGGAAGTGGTTGAGCAATATGCTTTCTTTGAGAAACGGCACCCGTGGTCACGGTGTTGGCGTGTGCTTCCCACCTTTAACCACCCTGCTACCGGCAAACAGGGCAGAGGGAGCCTGGACGTGTAAAGGCGTGTCCTGTTGTTGAGATGTCGCCTTAACAAGCAGCTCAAGCAACCCCAAACAGTGATAAGCTCTCACTTTCGCAGCTCGAAGCCAAAACGATGCCAAAATCTCGACGCTACCACCCACCTACTCTACCAACACAGTATAAATCTCGCAAGTTGCGATCGAATTACTGGTACCGCAAGCGTGCATTCAAATTTCAGTCATGAAAACGGCATATCTTTGCGGCGTGCCATGCAGCAGTGAAAGGAATGGATGATTAGGTGAGAGGCGTGAGGCAGGACGCACCTGGCCGAGCACGGCGTTGGGGATCTTGGCCATGAAGGCGTCCTGGATGTCCTTCCCCATGGGCGCGGCGCCGGACATGACCATGCGGATGGAGGCGAGGTCCTCGGCCGTGACCCGGGGGCTCTTTGCGATCTCGACCACGATGGGCGGCACGAACGGCGCGATGGTGATGCCGTGCGCGCGCACGAGGTCCACCAGCGCGCCGAGCTCGAACTTCTTCATTGTCACGATGGCCGAGCCGGCGCGCAGGCCGGCGAGAAGCACGGAGTTGAGGGAGTAGATGTGGAACAGCGGCAGCACGCACAGGAGCACGTCCTCCTTGCTGAAATACAGGTTCGGGTTCTCGCCGTCCACCTGCAGCATAGACGATCCAAAAATTTCTATCAAGTCACAAACAAGAAGGCAAATAAACGATCGAGAATTTTGAACATTAACAGCTAGCGCCATAAATACATATAAAAAAAAACACTAGAGCGACTCATCAAACGATACAGCTGGCTGGGTGACTAGACTAGTGCTAGTGGAGATGACATGTGGGCCCGGTGTGGCTCCACGTGATTGCCTGGGCCGTGCCCATTTAATGATTGACGCGGTGTTCACTGGTTCGGCGCCGACAAAAGCGGGCAGGGAAAAAAAAAAATGCCGCCGAGCTGGAAAGCATTTTGACGACGAAGCAGAGGAGAATGGAGCGAGCTAAACGGAACCGGAGAGGGAGCTGAGTAGTAAGTAGTACCTGCTGCGCGACGCTGGTGACGAGGCTGCGGTGGGTGAGCATGACGCCCTTGGGCATGCCGGTGGTGCCGGACGAGTACGGCAGCGCGACGACGTCGTCGATATCGACCTGCTCGTCGGCTTCGAGCGGCTCGGCGGCGTCCATGAGGTCCCCGAACCGGAGGCATCCGTCGAAATCCCCCCCGTCGACGACGACGACGGGGACGCCGCGCTCGGCGGCGAAGTCGCGCACCTTGTCGACGGCGCAGGCCTCGGTGACGATGACCCTGGCCCCCGCGGCGGCCGCCTGGCGGTGGATCTCGTGCGGCGTGTAGAACGGGTTGGCGGTGGTGGTGGCGGCGCCGAGCCGGGCCGCGCCGAGGAAGACGAAGGCGAACTCGGGGCAGTTGCGGAGCAGGTTCATCACCACGTCGCCCTTCCCCACGCCCAGCCCGCGCAGCGCGGACGCCGCCGTCCGCGACAGCCGCTCCACGTCGGCGTAGGTGTGCACGGCGCCCGTCTGCCCGTCGATGATGCAGGGCCGGGCGCCCACCTCCGGAACCCGCTCGAAGCAGTACGCCTGCAGGGTGAGGTCGCGCGGGATCTCGATGTCGGGGAGCTTGGAGCGGAACAGCACCTCCTCCTTCTCCACCACCGTCTCAGGCACGGACCCCATCGCCCTCTTCTCGTCCGTCGGGTCGGGTAAAAAGCGATCTCTCCGCAAATGGTGGCCGGAAATCTGGTGGCAACGCTCCGCTCGCTGAGCTGAGAGGGAGAGGAATTGGGGGGAGGGCTGAAGGAGGAGGTTAATATACCGGCCTGCCGGCGTGACGGGAAGGGAAGTTTGGTGGGGGACAGGACGGTGAGTATGACTGGTGGGACCTCGGTGGCAGTCGAGGCCGGTAAGCTACCCTGCCCTGCTTCGGGTCGGGGGTTGGTGAGAAGCCTCGGTCAGTGCGGTGGGTGAGTTCTGATGAGTTGACTGTGACCGTGCCCACGTTAGCGGGTTCTGATTTTGACTTTTTATTTATTTATTACTGAAATGAACCTTTTTAATTTCGAGCGACGGTGGCAGAGTGGCAGGAGAGCGGAGTCGTGGGCTCTGAAAAAAAAAAGGCTCTGGATGGGTGTGAGACTGAGGTCAGCCGAGCATGGAACGGATTGTTGGATCGGTCGCGTGATTTTCTCTCTTCACCGAACCGAGGTTGGTGACCACAGGCCTTTCAGAGCGTGATGTCTTGCGCGTTTCGTCGCCGCGCGTGTCTCCAATGAAGTCCTGGCGCTGGCACGCGCGGCGACGTTGAGATTGAGACGAAAACAGACGCGCGGCCGGTGGTGTCTGCGTGATGCTCGGTTGGGAAATCGATCTGTGTATACGAAATAGTACCTCCGTCCCAGAAAAAAATGATGTTTTAGATTTTCATACATTATCTAGGATTGTTTGTCTTATTTAAAAAATTTATACAAATAATAAAAAAATTAAATTATATATAAAATATGTTTTATATTCTATCAACTAATGATAATATAATTAGTAGTTACAAAATTTTTTTAAATAAGACAAAAGCTTAAAGTTGAGACTTTAAAAGTTAAACATCATTCTTTTTGGGATGGAGGGAGTATGTATATTACTACAGTATATGCTCCTGGAGTATTCGAGTAGAAGTGAGGTCTGTTATGTTTGATATCGATCCTTTGAAAAAGAGCTTCTTTGAAAAAATAATTCATTTAAAAAAATAACTTATTCTAAAGAATAGCTTTTATTATAAAAATATTTTTAGACACTCACAAATGCGTATAAATATATTTATCTCTATCAACACATGCACGCATACCCTATCCTTATGAGCGCTAACGAATGACCAAGCCAACCGTTCTTGAGATTTTAATAAATCACCACAGACACCTTGTTGTCAATGGAAACGTCGAGCATCACTGAATTAGCCGAAAATACAACTTTCGTGTCAAATTAAGATTTAAACCTGGATGGGTTGGTTCCACCACGAGAAGCCTAACCATATGAGTTAAGCTCAATTTGTTATTATAGAAATATTTAATAAAATAATTTCTCTAACAACTTCTATAATGGTGAATGAAGAAGTCATAGGAAGGTATAATTTTTATGCTTTTTACTTTTAATACATTAGAGAAGTGATTCTTATGGTGAAAATGTAGAAGTGTTTTTTCTAAAATTGTTTGATAAAGTTTTCTAAAGAAGGTGAAGCTAAAACAACTTTAGCATCTATACCAAACGAATCCTCAATTTCTTAAGAGTTTTATTATATGGAGGATACTAATAAAAAAAATAACCGTTTCGTGGGCACAGTCAATATGACTGTCATTCGGCCTCCAACTAAACAACAGCGGACATAAATACCTCGTACAGTATTTTCTTAAGAAAAATTATTGTAATACAGTAATATATGCACAGAAAATTATAGTAATTATGTTCCTGTTGTGAGATTTAAAATCTCTATATAATTATGAAAATGAAAATGTGGCATAAATTGAAGTTGTGTTTTGCACATATACTCTCTCCGGTGGGAGTATTTGACATCGTTGTCGTTTCGTCTTTGAGCACAAGTGAAGGCTGAGCGTTCTGATTGTTCTGAACATACATACTTGGGCCAAGATTTTGCCGTTGGCCAGTCCAACAGTCCTTCTGTGTTTGCTCTGGACATTATCGCTGCCTGGATCAAGCACACGAAGCCCAAAAGCCATCCGTTTTTCCAAAGGTGCAAATCAAGACTCGGTTCGTCTTCTGTCCTAACTTGTTCTCCACCTCCGAACGCAGCAGCCTTCACCAATCAGTCAATCACCACCCAAGGCTGGAAGAACAAGTAGATACACTGCCCCCTCCACCCCCCCCCCCCCCCCCCCCCCCCCCCAAAAAAAAAAGGTGCAGGGCTGGCTCCGCCATTGAATGAATTGAGCACTGTAAAATAAATTTCAACTCCTCCATTCTTTAAATATTATTGCTATAATAAAAAATGTAATGCAACCAAAATAAAATGGATGTCCTAAACATCAAACGATTCCAAATGGTGGAGTATATTTTTTTTATGTTTTAATTATGTTAAACATAGTTCACTGAAAAAGCCATAAGTTGAAAACCTGATTTTTTTTATAGTAAGATGCACTAATCAAAAGTTTTTTTTCTAGATTCTGGTGTGCAGAGAAGCTAAACGTATATACTACTACTGTATTATTACAAAATCCAAAAAACCGTTCACATTTTTCAGATGCACGCAATTCTATTCTATGTAAAAAAAGAACAGAAACGTTAAGAAACAAAATGATAGAGCTATGAAAGGAAAAGGACCTGTAGGAATTAACTAGACAAAACGACTACTCTCTCTCTGATAGGATCGATGATGCAAGTTTTTTTTGGCGATCGTAAAGCCTGGTTTTCCAATCACTTCAATGGCCAGCCTACAAGAACCACGCCATCCCCATCACGCTCGCGGCAGCAGCCACGGACCACCACCGACTCGTGCTCCGCATCGCGTAGCCGTGCGACGGTGCGGGTGCTGGCGCCTCCTCGGTCTCGTCCTCAACGCTCGGCGCGCTCGGCGGCGTCGATAGAATCATCGGTGGCGGCGTTGTTGGCGCAGGGCTCGGAGCGACCGCCATCTGCCTCATCGCGGTCGGCGCCGGGGGGGAGAAAGGCAACCGAGGTCTGGTGACGAACCCCCGCGGCACGATCAGGTTGCTGATCTGGAGCACCGACACGTTGTACGGCCTCGCGGTGACGGCCCGCTTGAGCCGTGCGGCGACCAGCGACCCGGGCGAGGCGGAGACGAAGACGGCGCCGCCGCGGGGCGTCGCGGCAGTGACGTTGAGGAACCCCGTGCGGTTGCGCGCGTCGCCGCTGGCCTGGAACAGTGTGGTGAGCTCGACGGCCGGCTTCCCGCGCGGCGGCAGCGCCGCCAGCTTGGCCTCGTCGATGTAGTCGAGCACGACGTGGATGGACACGAGCTCCTTCACCGCGGCGTGCGGGAGCCGCGCGCTGTGGCGGAGGAGCCAGTCCACGTCGGCGTTGTCCGTGACGAGCAGCGTCACGGAGGAGTTCCGGCGGATGATCTCGCTCGCGACGCCGGTCTTGGTGAGGAGCAGGTTGAAGAGCTTGAACTCCGGGTACGGGTCCAGGATCCCCGTGACGTTGAACGGGTTGCTGCTGCTGCTGCCGGCGGCATCGCTGCCCATGGCGAAGAGCAGGACGGCAAGGAGCACGAACGAGGAGGAGAGGTGTTTGGGAGCCATTAATCGTGCGTGCCTCGACGACGACGATGCACTGACAATGCCCGGTGTGTGTGTGTGTGTGTGTGTGTGTGTGTGGTATGCACACTACTATATAAAGAGGGGGAGAACGAGACGATGATGGCGAACTTGGACGTGCTCGATCACAGGAGACAGTGATGCAAACTAGAGGACAGGAGGGGTTTAAGGAAGGTTCCAGCAGTTAGATTAGAATGGAAGGGAGACTATGTCTCGCTCTGACAGTCTGACCACTTCTCTTGAGAGGCGTTGCTCGCCCTGATGCATGCTCATGTTCCCTGAAATACGGGGATCTTAATTCATCTGTTGAGACTTACTGTAGTAGCCATGGGAATACTGATTCAGTCAGTCCTCGTCTATAGAAGAGTCCCGTGGATTAAGGCTAATCTGTTCATTGTGAATGCTTTGCACCTGTGACCTGTGACTGAAAGAAGGTAGTAACTAGTAGTACCACAGCATGTGGAAGAAGAACACCAGCAATTCGGACTTGTTTCTTGGTCGAAAATGCATCCGAATGGGCTTACGCGGCCCAGAAGCATACTCTGGCCCGTTGGGGAGAGCTGTTGTTTAACAGCGATAGCAATCAAAAACCGAAGCCCAACTAAACATCGTACTCTCTTCCCTTCCCTTCGACGGTAAGCGAGGGCCGAGTTCTCTGACATGAGAAACCAGAGACATTCACGATTCGGCTTTCGCCAGCCATGGTCGCGCCCATTGTTTCATTACAATCTACTAGCAGTATTTTAGACGTCAGGCCGTGGTCAACAGGACGTGTGTATACTGTATCTTCTGTGTGTATACAATACAAACAACCCCAGGAATCCAGTGATGGCATGCATGGCCGTGAATACGGATTCACGTGCAGCGACGCACAGACCACACGTACGATACGACGACGATCACTAATTATATATAATATTCCAAAAAAGAGAGGGAGAAAGAATCCTTTCTGATCCAAGAGAAATACTACTAATCATTCTTCACCAAATTAGCATATATATATATATATATATATATATAGGCACTGCACGTAGCCAAGTCACCAACCAGCCCATTTCATCCATTGCTAGGAGAAGTGGCTAGAGAGCTAGTAGTAGTAGCTCTGCAATACGCATGTCTTCCAAAACCGAGCCGGCGCGGCCGACATGTCTACGTCGCGTCGGAACCTTTGCTTTTGCATGTCCTTAAAACCTCGCACGCGTCTACCTTTCTCTCTCTCTCTTGCGGCGTCGTCTCTCCATCGAAGAAGAAGAAGCACATGCTGCCATCCGTTTTGTCTCGATCCATGCTCTATGTTGTGATACGACTATGCAGCGTTCTGTATAGTCCTGTACGTGTCAGATCTGTCATGATGTAACGTGCATATGCTTGAGAGAGAGAGAGAGATAACATTGTCTACAATTAATAGTAGGTGTTTTTCTCAGGGTGTAGGAAGCGATGGGCAGATAATGTTGTTTATTTCAGTGTGGGAGAGAGAAAACAAACTTTGATCTTAATTATTTTGCTCATAATAAGTTTTCGGATTCGATCGCTATAGACGTGGCAGAATGTTCACCGCCTATTAATTCACTTAATTCTCTAATGGTGGCAGTGTATATATATATATATATATATATATATATATATATATATATATATATATATATATATATATATATATATATATACACACATGCGGCTGCTGCTGCTTGCTACGTGAACGGCAACATCGCGTGTTCGTGTCAGGGGAGTAGCTCTTTGCAAAATCTTTATCAATCTCTATCTAGTACGAGACAGCGTTGACAAACGGAACGCAAGATTGATTGATGTCTAGTATAGTACAGTTCTTCGTTCTGACGCTAAGCCTTTTTTTTTTTTGTCTACGTGCAGAACATCAATACGTATAATAGGTTGTCCAGCATCGCTTCACATATTCCAGCAGAGACACGTGAAAAAGCAAGGCTAGAAGACGCAGTAGTCAGCTTCTGATTTCTGAACATGTAGATACTCAATCAGTCAGATCAACATTATTTCTTCCAATACAAGGATTAAGTACAAGGATGAATCGGTAAAGAGACATGCATGTGTGTAACGTCGCATCGCTTCAATATTCCTTTGTCTTATACTCTCTTCGTTTTTAAAATCGATCCAAACAACCTCGGATTAGGAGGACACAAATATGAAGTATTCCGGTCAAAATCCCACCCGTATTATTCTTAAGTCCTGTTTGGCAGCTTCATGAGCTGCTGTGATATCCAAGCAACCTCGACGCACAATCCAAAGTTGTGCGAATCCATTTAGGATGTGTAGTGTACAACGTGGATCACGATGTGATCTAACTAGTTAATGTTGAAATTTGTGCAAAATGTATATGCTTTCTACTGACACGTAGGTCTTTTCCCTACGCCATCTTCATGAGGCCATACACACCGTCGCCTAGGCTAGCACATCTTGACACGGGTACCCATTTTTTTAAAAAACAAAATAATTAGCGCGAGAGAAATAACGAAATGAGCACAATGCCACAATCCCATTAGTATACTACTACTGCTTGTGTTGAAGAATGAGAGTAGCATAAATAGCTTTCAATGCTGAACTAAGAGAGTGTCTTCAAAAGGGTTTTTTTTTTTTTTTTTTTTTTTTTGCTGAACAAAGAGAACTTCATTTAGTAAAATGAAACTGGTACCTTCTGAACTGAAGCAAACGGAACTGAAGTGTCATTTCTTTTTTAAGCATATAGAGCTAGACCATCAACTCTACTTTATTTCAGCCATCCGAAATGAAGTGTCTTTACCCTTAAGAAAAAGGAGTGTTATTCTGTTTTGTAATAAGTTAGCTATATGCATCTCTGCAATGCAGAAGGGTGTCAATCAATTTATTCTATTAAAAAGATAATGCAATATAATTTGAGTTGCTCCCTTCATATTTTAAATCATAAATCATGTTTTAAATACCTTAAATAATAAAATAGTCGTTACTAATGTTAAAAGTCAACAATGTCAACAAACATTAAGGTAGTATTTTTTTTTCCAATTAAACCTTGCTTTTGCATGAAAGAATCTTAGATTGTCTTTGTCTCAAACTGGTAGGATAAATATTGGATACTTTCTCTCAAAATCATGGAGACTGCATGACGACGGGCTAAACAAATATTGTGAAAGGTTAAGATACATGTATCATTATTATGTCGTAGGACCGCAAAAAGTCAAACCCGTGTGCTACTACAATACATGCACACAATATTATACAACGGTAATGATGAAACATTTCTTAAATTAAATATTTTATTACCAACTTATGAAGCAGCCATTCAAAAGTTAAATTAACAACTCTTTAAAAACAAAACAAAAATGTCACTCAGATAATTATATTTTATAATGAAAGATTAATTTGATTGTCACTACATCCTCAACAACAATTGTAAGAAACTTTTTAATCTATTAGCATCCAACTTAACTCTAAGCATCTCCTCACTTCTTACTTTCTTGTTACGTCCGCCCTTCTCATGTTGAAAGATCTCATAATTCACTGAACCTCCATCTTTAGTGGACACGCAACCACACTTAATCTCATCCTTAACCTTATGAACATTACACCAAACGCACAGTTCCCAATTTTATTGTTCTCTTCTTTTTTTAAACAGAACATTATGAATATTATTAACAATAAACTGATTCATATCAAGAATAATTTTATTTTAAATGTTATATTATTTCTACACTTACAAATTATCTCATAATAAAATCACACACATTATTACTACCCATTTTACCACTTAATAATCCCATCTCTGATAACAAAACAAAAAACTCTTAAGAATTTTGATACAAACAACATTCAAAAATAAAAGTAGAGAACATGTCATCCATATAGAGCTACAAGTCAAGAAGAAAAAAATAATCAACTGATTTTAATTCTATAGAGAAACTTCACTAACCATAAATACATTTTAATTCTATAAAGGATATTATATTTTCATATACTCAACATTTATTTAGACAACAAAATCATACATTTTTTCAAACGCTTATATCTTTGACTTGTTGAATACAATATCAATTATCTTTTTCTCTTAATTTCAGAACACTTTTGTCTCCCGTGAATTGAACTCATTCATCAACTCCTTAAGTTTATTGATCCCACTCTACTAACTCCCATTGCAGGGTCCTAAACCTTATGACCCTCTAATCCCTCCCCAGATCCTCTCCTACACTAATGTTCGGAGAAATGTCAGGTAAAAACATGTTTAGAGACATGAACTTTTAACAAGAAAAGGTATCTCGAAATTACAGTATGGTAATGAAGGTACAGCAAAGATGATATAAGATCACAGTCCTCAAAAGAAGTATATTAATAATCATCAACAACTAAAAGGCAAAAAAAAGAGAGAGAGAGAGAAGGTACAATATTCTTTAATAACATTGGCTGGGATTTGAAGATATTTTTCAATGAGGAGGGTGAAGGGGAGTAGTGAATGTAGCATAGGTACCCTAGAAATAAAAATATTCTTAGGAAGAAAGAGGCTCCGTATTCTTGATATCTTTTAATAATATTTTTTTTGAAAAATATCAGAGTGTTAAAAAGTTTCTGCAAGCTACATATACGTAGCCTCTTCATAGAGCTAATCAGAAATGAACTAGGCTTGGAGCCATTCATTCGTGCATTTACCACGCCAAGAGCTTGTACTATTAGCAGATTAAGTACAAGATCATCGATTTTTTTCCTAGAAAAAACACACAACTCTTTTTTTCATTTTAATTCAAATACGCTAGAGTTTCATTTCTCTCCCAGCAGAGGAAGAAGTTTGTAGCACAAACACTGGGGAAGGACGAAGCGATTAATCGATCAGTTAGTCGGTGGTAAATTTGACTCTTCTAAAGCTACGAGGAGCCTATGGATGTGCAGTAATTAGTAAAACTCCATGCACGGCGAGTAGTGAGTGAAAGCCGGTCATGAGGAATAGTTTAATGGTGGTTGGCGTTACTGTTCCACGGTTTCGCGTAGATGAAGGGCAAACAAAAAGAGAGAGGGCTGCATGCGGGGGGACAGCGGCCTCCATTTCGGTCAAGGAGACCGCCCATAGGACCCCATCGAACGCCTCCACGTTGTCGACCATTTACTCCCCCCCCTCCTTTGGATTCTCAAAACCAGGCCGGCCTGGCCTTAAACAATTCGCCCTTGCTCTTATCCCTAAATCACTCCCTTTGATTACTCCAACTCGTCTTGGCCCTTGCGCTTTCTCCTCTTCTCCCTCCCGCGTCTCTCTTTCCCTACTGTTTGAGGGTTTTTTTTTTTTTTGGACGTATTCCCCAGCCACAATCTAACGTTCGTCCCTTCTCAAATGCGAAACAGCCATACTACAACTGCATGCACCGTGCATTTTAGGCGTACTACTACTAAACAGGACAGCTGAGACAGTATTATACTGGATTCTCTCTGGCTTTAGCTACTGTGTGTATATGTGCAGCACATTCAACAGCTTCTCTATATATACTGCGCATATAAGTAGTACTCTCCCATTCTCTTCTCCCTACTACTAGAACACAAGTCTACATCAACAGCTGTAGTGTAAAGCTTACATTCCTTGAACTTGCACCATCTATCGCCATAGGTCAAGGAGGAAGAGAGGGGTGCCATGGACATGGACATGAGCTCGGCCTACGCTCACCATTGGCTCTCCTTCTCCCTCTCTAACAACAACTACCACCATGGCCTTCTTGAGGCCTTCTCCAACTCGTCCGCCGCTCCACAACTTGGTAACTACATGTAGTACTACATGCTGCTTTGTTGTTTCATTCCATCTCGATCGATCGAGTGGTAACGAGTTATAGTAGTACACATGCATGCTAATCACGCTAGACGTTTATATTTTTGTAGGAGATGAGGGCGCCGTCGAGGAGACGCCGAAGATGGAGGATTTTCTCGGCGGTGTCGGCGGCACAGGCGGTGGTGCTCCGCATCCGCAGGCGGCGCCTGCAGAGGATCAACTAGCGGGCTGCGGCGGCGAGTTGGGTAGCATCGCCGCCGGGTTCTTGCGTCAGTATCCGGCAAGCGGCGGGACGCCGGAGAACCCTGGCGCGGTGACCATCGCGATGGGGAACGAGCTGGCCGAGTCCGATCAGGCGAGGAGGCCTGCTGAAACCTTCGGGCAGCGCACATCCATCTACCGCGGCGTCACTAGGTACAAGTCCACGCGCATGCATCCGGGTCTTTGAACCCTATGTATACATGAGCAATACTGCGGGTTCTCACTCATCTGCTAATCTCTAGTGACATTTCCAGAGACAGATTCTGTATCAAAAATTGCCTAGAGTTCTGCGTTTTGTTTGTGATTCTGTTGACGATTTCATGTCTTTTGCATTATTGAAGTTTTTATTGATTCTTCCTTGTTATTTGGGTGTTGACGTTTTTTTGTCTTCTAATCTGGGTTCGTTTGTGTTGTTCTGGGAACCCAGACACCGGTGGACGGGGAGATACGAGGCGCACCTGTGGGACAACAGCTGCCGCCGGGAAGGCCAAAGCCGCAAAGGCCGCCAAGGTATGCGCCTGCATGTCACCCATCCAAGAAATCTGCAAAATCTATAAACATATATACTTCGATCACTAACGTTATTTCTCCCCCTTTTTCCTTCCCCCAACTTTGTCTTGCTGGTTCTACTCCATCATCAGTCTACTTAGGTATGTCAACTGCTACACTTGCTCAGTTTGTTGCACTAGTTATATATTCACTTATTAGTATAAGGTTAACAAAACCAAAAATCTTTTTTTGGAGTGCCCGAGTGAGATTAAATGTGAGAAAAAACATCGTGTGCAGGAGGTTACGATAAGGAGGAGAAGGCGGCGAGAGCTTACGACCTGGCCGCGCTCAAGTACTGGGGTCCGACGACCACGACCAACTTCCCGGTAAGCTGATGCAGGGTCTAGCTAGTCAATCTTGGCAACACGACCGATGCCATTATGAACGCACGCGTGCATGGTGTGTTTGCTGATTGCTTCGCATATTCATGGTAGGTGTCCAACTACGAGAAGGAGCTGGAGGAGATGAAGACCATGACGCGGCAAGAGTTCATCGCGTCGCTGCGCAGGTGAGTGTGTAGCATCCCCAAGTCACTCACATGCCATGCGTAGGACAGCTCTCACTGCAGCCGCGTCCTTTTTCCACGTACACACACCTCGCCGTACGCGTGCATGCACGCACAGTGTGTGTGCTTGCCGCGGCCGGCGGCCTCCCTGCTTATTCACATGTTGACCTCTTTGTGTGTTCCTACCCTTTTGTCAGGAAAAGCAGTGGCTTCTCACGGGGAGCCTCCATCTACAGAGGAGTCACGAGGTAAGACAACGACCACATGCTGGTTATTTCATGATTATTCGTGGCAGCAACAATGAGCATGATGCAAAACGAAAAAAACTTTGGAGTTTGAGAACTTATGTGTAGTTTGAACAGAGAGATTCCTGGCAATGTGCCGCATATATATACATAGAAAATTTTTGGTCAAAATCGTTGTAAGCAACATGCAATTTTTTTGTATTTGTCTGACAGACATCATCAGCACGGCCGGTGGCAGGCGAGGATCGGCCGGGTGGCCGGAAACAAGGACCTGTACCTGGGCACTTTCAGTAAGTGTTCTTGTTGACTGAACACGCACTATTAACGGCTCACTGCCAAATATATATATATATATATATATAAAGCTCTTCCATGCACGAGAAACCCGGAAAACACTTTCTAACTCCTTGTGCACCACCACATCAGGCACGCAGGAGGAGGCAGCGGAGGCGTACGACATTGCCGCGATCAAGTTCCGCGGGCTCAACGCCGTGACCAACTTCGACATGAGCCGCTACGACGTCGAGAGCATCCTCAACAGCGACCTGCCTGTCGGTGGTGGGGCGGCCAGCCGTGCCTCCAAGTTCCCACCGGACGCGCTGGCAGCCGCAGACGCCGGTGCAATGCTGACAGGCCTGGCGTCGCATGCCATGCCGCCGTCCGAGAAGGACTACTGGTCTCTACTCGCCCTGAACTATCAGCAGCAGCAGCAGCAGCAGCAGCAGCAGTTTTCTGCTTCTGCATTCGACGCCTATCACGGTTCCGGCGTGAACGTGGACTTCACCATGGGCACGAGCAGCCACAGCGGCAGCAACAACAGCGGCGGCGGCGGCGTCATGTGGGGTGCCGCCACCACCACTGGTGCAATGGGACAGCAAGACAGCAGCATCGGCAACAAGCAGCAGCAGCAGCAGCAGAGCAATAGCTATGTCAGCAACATTCCTTATGCTGCTCCTCCTGTCTCCATGGTTTCTGGATCAGCAGGATACGAGGGCTCCACCGGCAACAATGGCACCTGGGTTACGAGCACCACCAGCACGGCTCCCCAGTTCTACAACTATCTCTTCGGAATGGAGTAGGTGAACTGACTAGGAGTAGTAGCTAAGCTAGCTCTCAAATAGAGGTGATAGGCCTAGGAAGCTAGCACTGACATGGAACTGATCCAAGTTTTGCCTGCTGCGTATGCCGATCCCATGTACGAACGCGCGATCCACTGTTCTGCTATTCTTAATAGCTCTGACGTAGCACTGTAGCAGAGAACGCATGTACCATCAGAGTTTCTACATTCTAATTCAAGCTCATTTTAGTTACCCGGTCGTCATTGATAGTGTTTTGCATTTGAAAAATATAGTAGCTCCATGAAATTGCTTAGAAGTTGTGTGCTTGGAACAAATTTTGGAGACAGACTGGAGAAAAATTCCGGGAGAAAAAACTTGTGGAAAGATGAATTTTTCTCATTGAAAATTAAAATCATTTATTTTTGAACTAATGACAACAATTTAAAAGCAGATGGAGTAATAGATAAAAAATTTTACAAGAGGCACAATAATGTGGACTTGAGAGATCGTTTCCCAAATAGCAACAACAATGCATGATTGCCCTATTATATAGAAGAATAAACAACCACAAAATTAGGAACTGAAAGCAAATACAGTGAAAGATAAAAAGAATCGGCATACTAACCTTTTCCGATCTGAATGCACAAGATAGCAATCTCCTTCAGCCTCAATGGCCATTCCTTTTATTCTTATCTGCATCAGATGTATAAAAGATACAGTAAGTGTCATAATAATTACTGTACGGGTACAAGCTCACAAACAGTGTCTTGAAATATATATTTAGTGTAATACTAGTAGCAACTAGCAAGCGTGACAGTACAAGTCTCTACACAACAAACTTTTACAATTTATTATAACCGCACGAGAAACTGCCATGATTTTACTGGACTAGCATATGAGTTTATAAGAGGTTTGGTACAATATAGCATGACTCCAATAGCACTGTTTTAGCACAAACTTTCAGAATTTCATGAAAAGAAGCCAAATTTCACGTGTGCTATTCCTTTTTTTTTTCCCCATCAACGTACATTAAGCAAATAATAGCAGACCGAAGTTGCAGGAATTAAGGCTGGGCACCTACACCTCATTTGCACTGTAAAACAAGCGTTACTGCAATCAGTACATGGGATAAAGTGAAGAGCTCCACATGGGATCAAGGACAAGCTAGCACTCCTCAACTTAAGCCGCCAACTCTAGCTAGTCTTCAAGATTCTTACTGGGATTGCACACATTTGTAGACTATCTAGTCCAAGAGGGCCCAAAAACTACTAATTTATTCGCTCCTTTTGATAACCTTGTTCAGGGTGGTGCTGCATGCATGAAGACGAAGCACGGCCTTCAGATTTCAGATCATCTCTGTCTCTCTCTAAGCAGTTGACCAGTCAAAAAATGAGGCAATGAGCATTGGATTACATGTACGAACAGCACGTCTTGGTTTCACTTTTGCACACCTTGGGCCAAACTATATATCTTACTCTAACAACTATCTATGAACTGGAAACCACGCGTGGCTGTAGTTTTCCTTCCATCTTTCTGTATCTGTCCCCTGTCACACACACAAATCAGAGCATATCTCTCATAGTTCGTACTGGACACAACAGCTCTATCGATAGACACAGAGATAAACAGGACAATTCATTGACTACATAACATGCTTCAGATGGTAATGTAATTTCCCAGAAAGAGGTAAAGTGAAGCTTAAGAAGCAGAAATTTACTGGCAACTTCCTGACTGTGGAGGCGAAAATATATACATATATAAGTAATTTTTGTCAATGGTGCACGCTACAGCTTACACTCGTTATAAAAAGCCCCGAGAATTATACCAATGATAATGTGTAGTACGTATAGGGTGGACCAAGGTACGTTTGTGTGGTTCAAATCCAAAGCAAGTTGCAAATATAATTTGGTTCAAATAGTTTTTGTGATAGTCAAGTAGCTACTCCATCCGTCCGTATTTAATCGACGTTAGGACAGCAAACACGGTTCAATTTTGAACTAAACGTGCTGTTCTAATGTCAGTTAAATCAGAACAGAGTACTAGCAATCAACAAAATGTGTTCCCTTCTGTAGTGTATAAAATCAGTAAAATTCATAACTACATTTTTTAACATAGGATGCTTTACATGGTACTCACCCTCCGATCATCAACCTTTTCTACGACAAATTATCAATGTGGAAACCAGACCTTGCAATTGTTTATAAAGTGAAGTTTGACCGACAGACAGCAGGCAACAAGACAAAAATCAATGGCTATTTGCTAAAAATAGTTTAGGATGTCTCTTTCGATATAACAGATTCACACCCTGAAGATTCTCTCTCATGAGATGTTACATGCACAACCCATGGGTTAAGGCATGCAGGTGATCTCTTCAATTAACAATGCGAAGAAAGATGATTGCAAAAGGTGGCGGCCATTAGTCAAATAGCGCACTGTAAAAAGGTGTTTCCTTTGGTAGTATGTCTGGAGCCTTTCCCTTGGTTTTATAAAGAGTTGTTTGGTTGCCCCTTTTTGTCATATTTCACATTTGGAAGTAATGTCGGGTCAGCATCTCACTGAGTTTGATATCAAGGTATCCAGCCGTCATACAAGTTGTACCAAGAACTGCGCAACCAACTGCTCGTCCAACAGACATCTCATGAACCATACCATCACCATAGTAGTGATCAGAAAAAAAAAACATCACGAACTTATTTAGCACATATCACTTTTCACCTTTTATGCATTATATAATGTCATATCAAAAACTTAAACAAGTATCCCTATCAGCCGACAGTAAGAACTGAATCATCCAAGTCAGGTCATTTACTCTTCATTCCTTTAGCTCTTGTAACTATTTCTTTTGAATGAAATTCAAAGTCTGTTGATACTTCAACCAGTGGTGGATCCAGAAATTGGGATTTATTGGGTAGGCCTGTAGTGGGTTTTTCATTTTTTTAAATAAAACAATTTATAGGCTTTTTTTCTATGGTTGGGCTGGATCCCGCCCACCTGGACTGCCCCCTAGGTCCGCCTCTGAGCTCAACTCAGTAGATTTATTCACGTGCACGAAGGGAAGCATATAGGCCCTGTTTGGATCCGCTTATAAGCGGCTTATGGGCCAAAATAAGCGAAGAATTGGACCCAAACACCCAGCTTTTAAGCGGCGGCCGCGAACCGCATGCGGCCCACGGACGCCGCGCGCAACAGGTGGCTAGCGTTTCGGTACCGCGGCCCACGCTCCGCGTTTTGTGATAAGCGTGCGTCTGCAGGCCCCCCCCCCCTCCCCGAGGACGACCGGCCTCCGGCGCCCCCACCTCACCCCGGACGCCCCATACAACCGGTAGTCAGCCCAGTCCCCTGACCGCAGCCGAGCCGCCCCCGCGCCCCCCCCCCCCCCCCCCCCCCCGACGACAGACAGCCAGCCCCCACTAGATCCACCCGTCCCCTGCCGCATCCGAGGCGCCAAACCCCCAGGACGACGACAGCAACAACTGATAGATCCACGACCTCCGGTCTCACCCACTGTCACCAGCCGATAGATCTAGAGGTAAAATCCTTTGTGCCTTCTTGGTGTACTGTTTGTTCTTCCTTGTCTAGGTGCTTTGTAGTTTATTTGTTAGACCTTATGGAGAAGGCACCAAAGGTCGCAGCTAAATGGGATTCGTTTGCTGCGAAAATTTTTAACGACATTTGTGTGGAAGAAGTGCATGCCCACAATCGCCAACAACAATGTTTGAATAGTGTGGGATATGCAAATCTTGTAAGAAAATTTTTTGAGCGCAGCAAGAGGCCATACACCGAGAGTCAAATGAAGAACCGGTGGGATTTGTTGAAGAAAAAATATGGTCAGTGGAAAACTCTGAATTTGAGAGCCACAGTGTTGGGAAGAGATCCTCTTACGGGCTGCATTGTCGCTGATGATGAGTGGTGGGTTGAGCAAAACAAGGTGAGTCCATGTTTCATACTAGATTGAGATCATTTTCTGTTACGTACTTTAATGTTTCATAGGTCTAATTATTGGTATATACTATTTTGTATAGCTTATATATGCCAGGATGTATATGCTTTAAAACTGTCCCACTTGAATATGAGGAACAAATGAGGATAATGTTTGGTGCTGTTGTTGTCACTAATGAAACTTCCTATGTTCCAACAACTGGTGGGAGTTCATCTCAAAAGGAAGGTGATGCAAATGTGAATGCTGATTTGGACAACCCTGTTCCACTAAGTGCAGATAGGAGAGCTAAAAAAAGACCTGATGTTCCTCTTTCCCCGAAGGAAAAAAAGAATAAGACTTTTAGAGACCAATGCATGAAGCGTCTGGTTGATGCATATGAGATAAGAGCTCAAAGTAGTAATTTTTCTGCTACTTCACAAGTGGTAGATCATGTTAAAGATAAAATTGGAAGTATGATGGATCAAATCATCAAGGATGGGGCTGACGAAGAGAGTGACGAACACTTCTATGCCACCCAACTACTTCAAAAGAAAGAAAACCGTGACATCTTCATCACATTCAAGACAGCATCTGATCGGTTGAATTGGCTGAAGAGGACTTGGGAGGCCAGGAAAAAGCACTAGAGTCTGATGTAGCATCATTTGTATCTTTTGTTTGTTTGATTCGGTTGGATTTGCTAAGTTTCTTCTTTGCAAACATTATTTATATAATTTATTCCAGACATCATTTGTTAAGTTTGAATTTCAAATTTCCAGACATCATTTGTTAAGTTGTGTTGTATGAATAAAAAGATTGTTTGCTCTTTTTTGACAGGATAGATATTTTTTTCATGAGTACTACATCTAATGCTTGTAGTCAATCTGATGATGGGGTAGTGCATAACATGGACATTGATTCATCTGGTGATGATGATATTATGGTTGCAATAATTGTTCTTGACTGGATGCCATCATCTGCGAAGGATGATTCCACTTCTGATGATGAAGAAGGTGACGATGTTCACGCAATTCCAATTATGACTGGAATCCAGTGGGTTGAATTAACTCTAAATGATCTGGTGGAATGCTTTAACATGTTTAGAATGAGAAGGTCAGTTTTCTTGCAACTTCACGACACATTGATAACGAACCATGGATTGATATCAAGTAGGAAGTTTAGAAGCAAAGAAGCATTAGGGATGTTTCTATGGGCTTGTGGTGCACCTCAGTCGTTAAGGCAATGCAAGAACAAGTTTCATCACTCCCTAGAAACTATTAGTAGAAAATTTAGAGAGGTTCTAGATGCTGTTATTAGCTTGGCTATTGAAATTGTAAAGGCTAAAGACCCACGGTTCAACATGGTTCATCCTAAACTTTAAGAAAATAGGTTCTGTCCTTATTTTAAAGATTGCATAGGTGCTATATATGGAACACTCATAGCAGTAACTGTTCCTTTAAGTGAACAACCAAAATACATTGATCGTCATAGATATGCTTCACAAAATGTAATGGCAGTTTGTGACTTTGATATGAGATTCACTTTTGCTGTCACTGGTTGACCTGAGTCTGTTCATGACACTCGAGTGTTGTTGGATACGTTGTTGACATACAAGGATCACTTTCCCAAACCTCCTGAAGGTAACAACAAGTGTTGCTACAATTTCTTTCGATTCAATTATCCGAATATCCTAAATTTATAAATTTTATGCAGATAAGTACTACCTTGTGGACTCTGGATATCCTAACAGAAAAGGGTTTCTTGCACCCTATAAGGGTCAAAGTTATCATGTCACTGAATGACAGTATGGTCCAGTTGCATACAAAGAAGTATTTAACCAAGTACATTCATCACTTAGAAATCATATTGAGCGTGCATTTGGAATACTAAAGATGAAATGACGCATTCTCTTAAGCTTGCCTACCTATCTAGAAAATAAGCAATCCAAAATTATATATGCTTGTATGGCTCTTCATAATTTTGTTAGGGAGCATGCTTTAAATGACGCACATTTCCAAGCGGACTTTGAAGGCAATGGATCTCAGCCGTCGGAACCTGTGAATGATGGTATTTCAGGAGATGACATGAACATGGGAGCTCTACGAGATGCTATTGCTGCCGCAATAGTTTCATGAACCATTTGTATTCTAATCGCTATTGTATTAGATTATGAAATTAGGATATTTGAGTTAACTATAATCTTCATCACTATTGTAAGATTATTTTTATTTATCAAACTCAAATATTATTGGGATCGCTGTATTCGCTTCAATTCGTAAATAAAATAAGGTATTATAGTCGAGTTGATAAGCGAATCCAAAATGAGCGTATCCAAACGTCCTGCTTATTCAGATTCTCGCTTATCTAAAAAGTAAGATAATCGAGAAGCAGGCTTTTCAGATAAGCGAAGGTCCAGAAAAGCGGATCCAAACAGGGCCATAGTTACACATGTTACAAGGCTGACAACCACATGGATAGTTTACCTAGAAATTACACATGATCGATAAACAGATAATTTTGTTTTGCGTAAATATGATTCATCTATGAAAGTAAAATATTTTTGAACTATCCTCGGCCCTTGCTTTCTAGCCCACTTCTCCTCAACCATCTAGCCTTCGTTCACTCTTAGATCTAATAATTATATTATACAACAAATAGCTTAGGCCTAGGATCGCAGGAATATATGAAACTTTTTCAAGGAAAATATGGCAACCTTCCTCTCATAACATTAGCCATTTATTCTACACAGAGCTAAGACATTAATATTTCCTTTGAATTGCAGGATGTCGTTTTCCTGAATCATTCTTGTAAACTATTATGAAAATACTGTGTTCCAAATTAAAGGGTTCTAACTTTCTCAACTTGGACGAAACAACCAAAGTGGCTTCACCAATATTTATTCAAATAACGACCCTTGAACACGGGCCAAATCAACTAAGCACGAGCGGAAGCGATTCTATCAACAGGCGACGGGACGATCAAACTCAGTGACCAATCCTAATCGCACAGGATCACGAAGGACGAAGAACCCTATATCGACGAGGACATACCTGCCGGCGGATCGAAGAGCGCCTCCAGGCCTCGCGTGCGACAGCCGGCATTCCTAACTGCCGCCGCCGCAGGAGGAAAGAGATCGCAGTCGCAGGCAGGGATGAAGCAAGCGTTGGGGCGGACGGGCCTCTCGAGTCTCGATGCCGTTCGTGGGCTCGTGGCACGCGAGTCTGGGCCGGTCGTTCATGGGCAGAGAATTTTGGAGATAAGTAGCGGGCCTTAGATCAGACACGATAGGCCCAACGCTTCGTAGGACCCACGGGAGAAACGTGCCATACGGGGCGGGCGGCGGGAAGGAAGGGCGCCCAAATTTAGATCGTGTTTAAACCGCACGGCCCTAAAAATTTAACACTTACCAAACGACGAGCGGCGCAGGCAGATCCCGCGCCACGGCTTCGTCTTTCCATTTTTTCCTTCATACTGTATTCCCTCCACCTCCCCTCCTTCCATGGAGTCAGGAGTTCCCCAGCCGTCGGCGTCCGGCTGGGACTCGCCTCCTCCTCCGGATCCGCCGCCTCCACCCCCGACGGGGTGGCTCGCCGGGCTCGTCTCCGGCGCCGGTCGGATCCTCGCCTCGGTGCTCGGGCCTGACGACTCCGGTTGCGGTTCCGGCTCCTCCGTCTCCGCTGCCCCGTCGGAAGGGGAAGACTCGCCGTCAGCGTCGTACTCACCTGCCTCGTCCAGGCTTCGTGGCGAGGGTCACCATGACGGTGCCGGTACGCGACTCCTCGAATTCTGCTTAGAAGCTGTGGGTGCCGCATTGCCGCGGGTGTAATATACTAATGTTATTCCGTTGCCTGATTATGCATACTCTTTAGAAATGGCGGTTCGACATCCTTATTTCGTGCATATATTGGTTATTCAGGGCGTAATTAGTTTTGTGTTGTCAACTACTAGTAATATCGTTACGAATTATAACTAACAACTTTTACATATCAGCGTATGTACTAGGGAGTGCATTTAATTTTATTACTAGTATTATTTTTTGGTAATAGTTGTTTTGGTCATGCAAGCATGCAGCTCACGTTGTTTGTGCATTATCACTTCTGAAAAAAAGTCAACCATGTTTATGAATAGAAAAACGTCACCCCATGTTCAGCCACATCTAGTCTGGCATTCTATTTAGAAGCTTCTTGATTTATATAATTTTGGAGCTTTTGCCTTTTTTACCGAGTGATTTAATTTTCTGTTTCAAGCAACTACACGTGGTATGCACAATTGAAACATTTCACTGTGCCAAGAACCAGGTGGTCCTGCCCGGAGGTCATAACAGAATCACACTCACAGCGTGAATACTAATACAGTACTACAGTATACAGTACATGCTATTGACTCCAAGTGCCCTCATTTACGGCATGATGCAAATTTCATTCTGATCTGAGACGTAGGAGCCCTAAAAGAGGCATCTCAAAACCATTTTTTTCATCTCCCTTGTCAAGTGTGCTATCGATCATCTTATCCTAAACTGAGCAAACAAGTGTGAGATTTATCCACGGTTTTACATAATAAAAATAGTCTTCTGATATATCATAATTTGGGGTCATGAAGCTGAAGGCTCAAATACATCTTAACTATGCACTTACCTTAAAGCATCAGTAAAAATCCTTTTTCAAACATATCTATTCCTTTATCTGCTATTTTTTGGAGATATAATCATAAAATGCCTTCTTTTGCACTTGTCAATTTCTTAGGTTCTAAACAATATATGTTTCTGAAACCAATATATTGTACCACTTAAATCAATATGACTTGGAAGGAAAAAGGTGTTTTTGTGCACTTGTGCTTGTTTCTATCATCTTTTTTTCCTACAAAATGCAGTTTATATTTATTCATCTGTCAATTGAGTCTATTACATTTACAGATCACGGTGATTCCTCACTATTGCCCCTGAAAAATAATCAGTTACAGAAGGTACTCCCAGAATCCCAGGTGTTTATCGCCATTCTATTTATTATCAAATGTTAAAAATATTTAAATTTATATCAAATAATTTTTTTAATAAGACGAACGGTCAAAGATGATGCTAAAAGTCAATCTGTCAACAATAAAAAAGCAGTGGTAGTATCTTTCATATTATCTCCCTCTAACCTTTAAACAAACTGCAAAGGGGTTCACAGCACAGTGGCAAAACCCACTGGCTGGTATGATCCCACTCCCACCCAGGGTTCAAATTTTTGGTACTGCACCTTATGCCCTAGAGGCCTCCCTTGGGGTATTTAATAAAAAATCTGTATACAAGCCATTCTCTCTGGTCAAAAAACTCGGAGTAAGGCTTTAATTTTCTGAGCACCTTATAGTTTGCTCATTGAAACATGTACAATTATTTATGATCTTAGTGTGAAGAGGACACTGGGCTGAAAGACTATGCTGGATCCCTAGCAATTGTCTCAGAGATTGAGCCAAAGGATGCTATAATGCAATTGCTTATGCAGGAGACTTATTCAAGGTATTGGACTGTACATATTATTTACGTCTACTTTGTCCTTCTTGAAAGTACTGATTGATGATTTTTATTCACAAAATATTTTTTTTTGTATGTATTTTAAGTATAATTTTCTTAAAATTATGTTTCAAAATGAAGTGAACAATTGTATACGGTGCCTATTATGTGTACATGAACTCTTCATTTTGTTAATGATAAACCTAGATTGCCTCCTATTATTGCAATAAGAAATAGTGAATGGGGTTACCCGTCCTTTGTGTAAACATAATCTTTAATGCTCAACAAACTAATAATTGATAGTAGAAGTGGTTGGAAAATTATAAACTATGTTATCAATAGGACATAATTCCTGTTCTTAATTTTAATATCAGATTGGAGTGCACCAAGTTTATAAAGATAATTCAAGACCGGGTCTTGGAGTCAGATTCAGGTTAAGTTGACGCTTGTGGGCTTGCTCTTCCAAGTGCTTCAAAGGCTGGCAGACAAGCAGTTGATGGATATTCCTCATTTAGTCCAAATGAATCCTAACCTACACTTTTTGAGTATGGGTTTTGATAAAAGCGTTTCTGCAGGCTCAGTTCCAAAATTAACTCATACCAACCAAAGTTCTTTCACCCATAAAGCTGACAACATTCAGCCTGTAAGTTCCCTTTACTTGTCAAAGTTTAATTAACAGCAGAAACGAATTGAGCTTTACAATTATCTTTTGCATCTTAAAAAAAAGGCTAACTTACTGGATTCTGTTGGTTCTTCAGTTTAATTCTTCAACTCTGAAATGACAGAAACCATTATTTAACTGCAGGTTCTCAAACGAAGTTGCTCTGTGAGAGAGGATGCTTATGAGGAGGTTCGAAGAATCCGGCCAAAAATCAATGGAAATCCATTTAACATTCCAAAATTCAAGCAAGTTGATATTATTAGAAATAAAACAGGTAGATGTTAACCTCTTTTTTTTCTCCCTCGAACACAAGTAGAGGTTTACCTTTAAGCTGCACAGATATTAAAACATGCTTTACATATGCAAATATGTTTTTCCCTTTTCAGCTGCAAATTCATGTGAAGACCTCAAAACCAAGAATCCAGAAGCATTCAGAAATGAAAATACACTACCAACTGATTTTCCTGGAGCCATTAGTTTAACATATCCTAACATCCTCTCAAAAGTTGAAAGGGCTGATGAAGTATTAGATGTCCCCAATAAACTTTCAGCTGTAACTCCACAAGGATTTGATTCCAGTTCCTCACAAGGTGGAGAACCAATAAATTTTGGAACAAGAATATTTAATCAGTGCTCTAGTCAGGTACTGCTATACCAATGCACCCACAATGTGCTCGGTATCTTCTCTTACATCAGTCAATTAATAAACGTACAAACAAATTCTGACATGAAGATTAACTTTAACCGTAGGATTTGAATAAAGGCTTTCCTTTGAAGGTAGAACCTCTGAATGTTGGTACTCTCGAGCAGCAGATGGATTTATCATACCAGAAGCAAGAGCGTACGTGTTATCGGTGGATATGTTTACCCACTGTTCATATATGTTTGTCGTCTCAATATCGTTTTGAGTTTTTTTGGTTGCTTGTGAGCAGATGATGTCAGCAACGATTCATGCTCGCTGTCAAAACTAATGTTGAAGGAGGATATTGAGGCCGCATCCAGGTATTTTGTCAGACCGTTATAGTAGGAAATTCGTTTGTTTCATCTAGTGTGTGGTCAACGATTCTCCATGGTGCCTACTTTATCATCAGTATTTTGAATATCTTAGTTTGCACAAGATTATTCAAATTCAAGGCCAAACTTGCGGTCATGGTTGCTATATGTAGGATAATTTGCTAGTGTTACATGCAATTGCAGTTCAGGATCCTGCATTTCTAAGGGCGCCGAAAGCATAATATGCCACACTCTGCTTAAGATTTTGATTCTCCGTTTACCGTTTAAAAAAATAGAAAGGTTGCTGACAAACTAATGTGTCACATGTCAATTTCAGCCTGCCACGGGGCCTTCAACTACAAAATGGTAACAAGAGCCGTAGGAGAAGGCAACCTAACTCGCAAAAGACTACCCCAACTCCAACAAGGTCACCTGCCAAGGGCTCACGTCGAAAGAATAACGACGACACCGCAGTCAAAACAGAAATGGACTTGCTAGAGCAAAGTAAGGTGGTATTGATGGAGCAAGAACCAGCAGAGTTAGGCGATGCTCCTGTCAAGAGACCTGTTGGGAGGCCGAGGAAGGTGAGGTAACTTCCATGTCCTCGGGCATGATCATGGTCTTTCGGTGTAAACTAAACGAGTCTAGCTCAGTCTATGGGAGCTCCCACTGTTTAGATTCTAGTAGTTCTGTTCTGCTTGAATTTGGGTGTATTTCATGTTCTCTTGTGTGCCCTAACTTCATGTTGATCTTAACTTATGGGGCTTCTGACCACCCTGGAACGATAGACAAGTACCGTATGTACATGCATTTTCATTGTGAGATCTGTCTGATTATTATCTAAAAAAATTAGACCCATCTGTGAGTGATCCAATAGGCGTGTAGCACCTGGCAAGTGCAAGCACGTCACCATTACCATTCTAGTCTTTCAGATGCTGATCATGCGTTGCAAATAGGGAAGCGGATTACAGCGTTGATGATCAGACGAAGCTTTGCACTTTTTCCTTCTGAATTTCAGTGAGCTCACAGATAAACAGCTAAAATATCCTCAGACACGCGCCGTTGAACCCCGGGACAGGAAATCGACTGCGGGTGGTCAGAATTTCACAAGAAGCAATCGCTAGATCAGATGTGCCGGCGGCGGATTTGCGCCACTCGATCAGGTTCAGGTTTCAGATCAGCGCCACTGACGCAGCGGATCGATCAGGTTTGGACTCTCCCAAACCAAACAGCGGGGACGGCATCGTCGTCCTCCCGCCAGCCTGCTCCCATCCACCCGCTCCCGCCACCGTATCCGCAAACCCAACCTCCCCTCTACGGTGCGTGCTGCTGCTGCGGGGCTCCACTCCACGCTCGCACAAGCCGTCGCGCGCTCACGAGTTCGTATAGCCGAGCTGGTGCCGACCCGCGCCGCCGCCGATGGAGGCCACCGGCCGCGGGCTGTTCCCCAACAAGCCGGCCCTCCCGTCGGGCCCCAGAAAACATGCCGCGCGCACTTCCATGCCGCTCCTCCCGACCGCTCCCCCGCCGCCGTCGCCCTCCTCGCTCCCGCTCGACTCGCTACTGCTCCACCTTACCGCGGCGCCGGCGCCAGCCCCCTCGCCAGCCCCGCGCAGGTCGCACCCGACCCCGACCCCCGTGCAGTCCTTCCTCTCCCCCGCGGCGCAGGCCCTCGTGCTCGCCATCTCCTCGCACCCGCTCCACGCCCTCCCGACCTTCCTCGCCTCACGCCGCGACGAGCTCTTGCGCACGGACATCCCGTCCCTGCTCAAGGCGCTCGAGCTATGCGGCCACTGGGAGTGGGCGCTCGCGCTGCTCCGTTGGGCCGGCGCAGAGGGCGTCGCCGACTCGGCCTCTCTCGAGATGGTCGTCCGCGCGCTAGGCCGCGAGGGCCAGCATGACGCCGTCTGCGACCTGCTCGACGAAATGTCGCTTCCGCCCGGGTCCCGCCTCGACGTCCGCGCCTACACCACCATGCTGCACGCGCTCTCCCGGTCGGGGCGCTACGAGCGTGCGCTCGAGCTCTTCGACGAGATGCGGCGCCAGGGGGTGGCGCCCACGCTCGTCACCTACAACGTCGTGCTCGACGTGTACGGCCGGATGGGCCGCTCGTGGCCCCGGATCGTCGCGTTGCTGGAGGAGATGCGCGCCGCTGGCGTCGAGCCCGATGACTTCACCGCCAGCACGGTGATCGCTGCGTGCAGCCGCGACGGCCTGGTTGACGAGGCAGTGGCATTCTTCGATGACCTCAAGGCCCGTGGCCACGCCCCGTGCGTCGTTACCTACAATGCCCTGCTACAGGTGTTTGGCAAGGCCGGGAACTACACCGAGGCGCTGCGGGTGCTCAAGGAGATGGAGCAGAATGGCTGTCGGCCAGATGCTGTGACATATAATGAGCTTGCAGGAACATATGCGAGGGCTGGGTTCTACGACGAGGCTGCCAAGTGCCTGGATACAATGACCAGCAAGGGTTTATTGCCAAACACATTCACCTATAACACTGTGATGACAGCTTATGGGAATATTGGGAAGGTGGATGAGGCACTAGCTCTTTTCAACCAGATGAAGAAGAGTGGGTGTGTTCCCAATGTGAATACCTACAATCTAATCCTAGGCATGCTTGGGAAGAAATCAAAGTTCACCGTGATGCTTGAGATGCTTGGAGAGATGTCGAGGAGTGGATGCATGCCGAATAGGGTCACATGGAACACATTGCTTGCAGTCTGTGGGAAGCGTGGCATGGAGAAATATGTTACGCGGGTTCTTGAGGGGATGAAATCCTGTGGGGTTGAGTTGAGCCGAGACACCTACAACACCCTGATATCTGCATATGGCAGGTGTGGTTCAAGGACCCATGCTTTCAAGATGTATGATGAAATGACCAGTGCCGGGCTTGCCCCCTGCCTCACCACATACAATGCATTGCTAAATGTGCTATCGCGTCAAGGGGATTGGTCCACTGCTCAGTCAATCATAAGCAAAATGAGGACCAAGGGGTTCAAGCCGAATGAGCAGTCCTATTCACTGTTGCTTCAATGTTACGCAAAGGGTGGCAACATTGCAGGGATAGAGGCGATAGAAAAAGAAGTCTATGGAGGTACCGTTTTCCCAAGTTGGGTCATCCTGAGGACCCTTGTGATTGCCAATTTCAAGTGCCGACGTTTGGAGGGAATTGAGAAGGCATTTCAAGAGGTAAAGGTACGAGGTTACAAGCCTGACCTTGTCATATACAACTCCATGCTCTCAATGTATGCAAAGAATGGGATGTACAACAAGGCCGCCGAGATGTTTGATTCGATCAAACAGAGCGGGCTGAGCCCTGATCTCATCACTTTCAACAGCCTGATGGACATGCATGCGAAGTGCAATGAATCGTGGGAAGCGGAGAAGATACTGAATCAGCTCAAAAGTTCTCCCCATGTGAAGCCTGATGTTGTGTCTTATAACACGGTCATAAACGGATTCTGCAAGCAAGGGCTGATCAAAGAAGCTCAGAGGATCTTGTCCGATATGATCGCTGACGGCATGGCACCTTGCGTGGTAACCTATCACACCCTCGTTGGGGGATATGCCAGCCTGGAGATGTTTAGTGAGGCAAGAGAGGTGATCAGCTACATGATTCAGCATAACCTGAGGCCCATGGAACTGACCTATAGGAGAGTAATCGACAGTTATTGCAAAGCCAGACGATACGAGGATGCTCGTGATTTTCTTTCTGAAGTTTCAGAAACTGACGGGAATTTTGACAAGAAAGTGCTGCGCACGCTAGCAGACCGTATAGAGGATGCTCAGTTTAGAAGGTAGGCGCCTATGTTAGATGTGGACTTCCGCTTATGGCAGTGCTCTTTATAATCGTTCCTCCCAGCTTGATCAAGTGTACAGTGTATCTATGTCCAAATTCTGCTGTACATAAATTCGATTACGAGAACTAGGAGTGTATATAGGTGCACTTAAGGGTACCCTCCAAACCTCTTTAGTTATAAAAGGTAAACTAATTTTTCAAAAGTGACATTTAAAGAGGTTTGGAGGTAAAACTAAGGTTGACATGTTTTCACCCCTAGCAAGAACATGAGGTCCACCTGATATATCGTTCAAAATCCCTTTTTTCCTGCTGATATAGATTACAAGATTGAGATGATTTCAGACCTGATGCGACCTTACCATTAGTCCATTACCAACATCCACACTTGTGCAATTGCACGCAACTACTATGCAGAAGTCAGCATAGCACTACTGCTTGCTTTTTTCTTTTTCTTTTTGTGGGAGAGCACTACTGCTTGTTTACACGCCGCTCCTTTGTTTTTTTTTTTAAGGAAAAAGAAAAAAAGTCAAAGTATCTTTTAGTAGACGCAGAGTATGCAACGCCAGGAACAACCGGATGGGAGGTTGTCTGGCCGACACTACCCCAAAGCATCTTCGTGTCAGTGTCCGTCACTCTCATCTAAGCCATGTCTTGGAATTAATCTGACACAAGATTAGCATGAAAATATTTTCTTTTCGTTTGTGAGCAGCTGTTAAAACAGAAAATTAGATTAGCTACCGGTTCGTGTGTGAGAGGTTAACAGAAGAGGTTAACAAGCCGTGGATTGCGACTGAATGACCGGAAGGATTTCTGGAGAAATAAAGGTCCAAGAACACAACAAAGTCGACCTGAAAAGCGTCAGTGAACCTGAAAGGCGCCAAGTCGAAGCCAATGATAGATCGTCGTTTTCTTTGCGATTAACATTACTCATTCGACGGGAGTTGAGCTGTTTCTGTACAGGCTCGCTCAGCCTTGACGCAGCTGAACTGGGCGAAGGATTGGATTCTACAGATCGAGAAACCGTGATGGCACTATATAGCGTTTTCTGGTGACCTCTCTTGGTCGGAAGGCCAACAGACAACAACAACTCGACGGAACCATCGTGTCGAAGCCAGTGACATTTCTTGTTCTTTTTTTTTTTTTGAGAGGGTAACCGTGGCTAGGCTACCTCATTTTCGACGCGTGTGCGGCTGCAAATGTACCACACAACTGGACTGATGCATCGCGCACGTTGTACGCAATAAATGTTGGTTGTTTTCTGAAATTAGAAAAAAAAACAAAATTCTTCAACACACTGTGTATTGAGATGCTGAAACTGGGTAGCATTCGCTCCCGATACTTTGGTGTGTCTAGAGGCCTCGTTCTCGGGAGCTTGAGGAGCTAGAAAAGGCCGCTTCGCTCGTTCCCTCATTCAACTTTGCAACGGCACAAGAATTGCTCCAAACTACAGTACCTCTGTCAGCCTGGAGGAATGGAGCTTAATCAACAAGCCTAAGACAAGATGGTAATAAGAGTTTCTGAGTTCCTGTACGCTTGTGCCGCTCAGGCGTTCGCATTCCTAGTTACTACCAAGTGCGAACGGTGATACTTCCTCCCGATACAAGTGAGGCTTTAGCATTTGAGTTTTGTCACCCCAGGACAACGGGTCCTCCCTGTTTGCACCATAATTTGGCTGTGTAATTTATTTTTGAAGTCAGATTATTTTATCATCTAGGTTCGTGCTAACAAGGTGTAAGATGGAGCAGCGTCAGGGGCAAAGACTAAATCACTAAGCATGAGAGAGAATGATCAGGACAACTCTGGTGGTGAAGACGATTCCTAGTAAGTTCCATAAACAGATATGATTAGCGCATGGCCGGAATATTTTATTTGCCAAAGACGGTTGGGATTCGAGGTTGATTAGATAGCAAGTCAGAGAGATATATGGCAGTATAATCACCGAATCGGAGATATGTTCGGTTTCAATCTAAGAGTCAATCAATGAGTTTTGTACATGTACGTGAAGCCCAACGTCCCTATATATTCAGGGTGATGGCCGATTGAAAAAAGGGGACAATCGACACAACAATCAATCTACTATTTTCTTCTGATTTATTTCTCTTGCAACGTAGTCATATTTCTTGCCAGACTCCTAGCAGCTCTAGGGTCTGGTTCGTCTTTGCCGTTTTGCGCTGGAAAATGGTCGTCTCTTCCACGAAAGTGAAGAACCCTTTGCTAGTTTGCGCGGAAACTAGTCGCCCGTCGTCGCGAAAGTACGATAGTTACCGTGTTGTTGCACGGATCAATTTCGTGTGACAACACAATTGGCGACTCCGCTGGGGAATCGAGATTCTCCGGCCATGACGAACGGCTCTGAGATCGACAAGGAAAACATCTTCGTCCCGGCGTATGAAGAGCTGCCGGAGGAAGATCGCCAAGCATATCAAGCACGCATCCAAGACCTGGTTGAAGAAGAACGATGCAAGCTTGCTTCATGTTACCGGAAGACCAGACAGGGTGTCATCATCAAGCAGAGCGAACCAACACTCTCCGACGACAAAACTAAGGTAAAAACCGATGTAAGTAATCTGGGGACTTCTGAAGAAATTGCACATTTGATTGATGCATCAGTTGCTAGCAAATATGGTGCTGAATTAAATCATATTAAGGATAAATTAGAAGGGCAAGAATTTTTGGATATTAGTCAAGTTTTGCAAAATGGCACAGGAAAATTGTGCTAAGGAGGTCCAACAACGTAGCCGATTTAAGGATGTTAATAATAGAAATAATTCAGTTAATGCAGTACATTATGATAGTGATTCAGCTAGTGATGATGATGTTGATATATGTGTAGCTGAATGGGTGCACAAACCTCGGTCTAAGCCTTTTGCCTGTTCTGCTTGAAAACCAACACCTGCTAGGAGAGAAGAAGTTAGATATACTTTTGATGTTAGCAAGTGTGATAAAATTTTTGATATGCTATTACAGAGCAAACTTGTTAGGGTTAGAGAAGGTCATGTGATTCCACCTCCTGAAGAATTAGCTAAGAAAGCTTATTGTAAATGGCACAATTCTTATTCGCATGCTACTAATGATTGTAACGTGTTTCGTCGACAGGTACAATCGGCCTTAAATGATGGACGATTGACATTTGCAGAAGGCAACAAGATGAAGCTTGATCTTGATCCCTTCCCTGTCAATGTGATAGACTTTGATGACAAGAAGATCTTGGTTCGGTCAAATCAGATCGAGTCAACAAAGGGAAAAAATATTATTGTTGATGATAGTGCTGCTCCAAGAATGATGAAGCCAAAGAATCCAGAAGTCGGAGTGTGGAAAATTAATAAAGGCAAGGAGAAGATCATTAAATCAAGGCCGACAGTCAAGCAGCTATTGGACAAGTATACGTCACGCAAGACCAACAGCGTATTTAGTTGGCTCGAAGGAGCTAAAGGGCTAAGATCTCCTCCTCCTAGGCGAGATTTCAGTGATCATGGTTGTTGGCAGGGGAATTCAGATTTCAAGCAACCATATTTTCCAATGGAGTTAGTGTATTGGAACTGGGCACCTCCTATGTATCTGCAATTTCCTCCGTGGGGTTGCTGGATGCCACAGCCTACAGGGCCGATGGGTCTTTTCAATGCAGAGTGGTTTCCATCTCAGTATAGGTTTGGAGAAACATCACATAAAAGGAGAGTCTGTTATAACCAAGGAGACAGATCACGTGATGCTATTGCTTGTGGGAACCATGGGAATCAGAGGTCTGAGATTTATGGTTCAAGCAACAAAGCTGGAGATAAAGGAAAGAGACTTGGTTTTTCAGCAAATGGTGGTTCACCAAGGTGTGGTGTAGATGGCAAGCTCTATATGAGTGGCAAGGAAGTTGTATGGACTCCAGTCAGGCCTGAAGGTGGTGCAAAAGCTCCAGCTATGCGTGATGTTGAAAATTCGGTTACAGCCCAAGGTTCGAGCAGGAAGTCCAGGGCAGGTTCTGGTACTGATCGTCAATTAGGGAGAAGCATTGACAAGCTGGGTTCAGTTCAGAAAAGAAATAAAACAGAGTAAGCTTATGGTACGGCTGAAAATTATGTGGGAAGCCTTAGTGCTAATATGAAGCAGAAGTGTAATATTCAGCATGAATTATCTGGAAAATCCAAAGGAGATAGCACTGCTGTAAACAGAGGCATATTCAACCCAGGTTTCAAGTCTGCAGATATGCATTTTCAGTTAGGCAGTTGCAGTTCCAGTTCAGGGAAGCGAGGCCTTCCGAGGGGCACAAGAATTCAGTCTGTTATACCAGGGACCAGACCAAAGCCCCAGTGGTGCTCTAGCGGGACTTACGCACACTCAGAAGCGACGAGTACAGCGACTGCGAGCAATTGAGATTAGAGAGGAGCAGGCCGAGAGAAGACGTGATCTATGGTTCAACAAAGCCAAACCAATGATGCCTGCTAAAATGACCTGGAAGGAGAAGCGCATTGCAAAGGAGGACAGTAAAGATGAAGATAGCATAGTAATTGATGACGGTTCAGAGACCAAAAATGACATACCTGCTGATATGGACGTTAACATGGTGTTCGCCCTTCCTGCAGAATTTCGTGCACCTAAAACTGAAGTTGCAGAACTTGTTCTTGGTTCGAAAAATGCTATGTTTGAGAAGCCAGAGAAGCCTGGACAGCACTTGAAGCCTCTATTTATCAAAGGGCATATAGATGGAAAGCCCGTGGGTCGCATGCTTGTCGATGGAGGGGCTGGTGTGAATGTTATGCCTTACTCAGTTTTTTCTAAGCTGGGCAGAAAAGAGAGTGAGCTGATGAAGACCAATATGGGCATAAGTGGTTTTTCAGGGGATTTATCTGAAGCTAAAGGTGTTATATCCATGGAGGTTACGGTAGGGAGTAAAACAATGCCTACTGCATTTTTTGTTGTTGATGTCAGAGGACGTTATAATATCCTATTGGGTCGTGATTGGATTCATGCGAACTGCTGCATTCCTTCTACTTTACACCAATGTCTGATACAGTGGGTAGATGATGAGGTGGAGGTTACTGAAGCAGATAATTCAGCTTGCATTGCTCTGACAGAGGCGCCGGTTGATTGGCAGCACGGCGACATACGCTGTTTGACGGGTACGGATTTATCAAATTATGATTATGTCAGCATCGGCAAGGATGCTTTTATCCCTGTTTGTGTACGGCCGGCTAGTGTAGCACGGCTTAATAACCTCTCGTTATAAATGGATAAAGAAGAGAGTATCAAATGGCTGCAGAGGCGCACAGAAGAATATCGTTCCAGAAAAGAACGATATGCATGAGACTATTGAAGACTTTGATGATGTAGAGAAGCTTGGACAGGGGTTCTCATCGGCTGATCCACTTGAAGAAGTTGATATTGGTGATGGAAGTATTCCCAGGCCGACATTCATCAACAAAAATCTTGAAGCCGATCAGAAAAGCAAGGAAAGATTGAATCGTTTGCTCCATTGCTTCGGCTAAAACATGAAGCCGAATTTTATTGGGGGGCAGAACAGCAGAAGGCGTTTAATATCATAAAGCAATACTTGTTGAGTGCTCCGGTGCTTCGGGCATCCAAGTCTGGTGTGCCTTTCAGGTTATACGTAGCTGCACAAGAGAAGGTGATTGGCTCTGTTTTAACGCAAGAGGACGGCGGGAAAGAGTATGTCATTGCTTATTTGAGTCGTTGGCTGCTTGACACTAAGAGTCGGTACGTGTTTACTGAAAAACTCTGCTTATCTTTATATTACGCCTGTACTAGATTTCGTCATTATATGCTATCTAGTACATGTACAGTAGTTTGCCAAGCCGATATAATAAAAAATATGCTGGAACAGCCGATTCTTAGGGGAAGACTTGGAAAGTGGGCTTATGCTTTAATAGAGTATGATTTAACATATGAATCGTTGCATGCTATGAAAGGACAGGTTGTCGCCGATTTTCTTGTGGATCATAGGATTAAGGATGAGTATGATGTTAATTATATTAGTGTGTGCCCATGGAAGCTTTATTTTGATGGATCGGTTTGTAGAGAAGGACATGGTGTCGGGTATGTTTTAGTTTCTCCAAACAATATTATGTATGAAACATCGGTTCGTTTAGAGTATCCTTGCACCAATAATGAGGCCGAGTATGAGGCTTTGCTGCTGGGATTAGAAAATTTAGTGGGTTTAGGTGTAAAAGATATAGATGCTTTTGGAGATTCGCTTTTGGTAGTCCAGCAGGTTAATGGTAATTTTCAGTGTTTGGATGGGCTGTTAAATAGCTATCTTGACCGATGTTTAGACATTATTAGGTGCTTAGATACCTTTACTGTCAATCATATACCTAGAGAGAATAATTCGAGAGCTAATTTTCTAGCACAAGCATCAGGATACTCGGTTAGTAGGGGGAAATTTTTAATATTGCAGAAGCCGATGCTAGCTGCTAGGAAGAAGACCGATCTGCAGGGTATTAACTCGGTTATTGGGTATCCTAGTATTAGTGATATTCAGCAACAGGTTACGCAAGACCAAACTGATTCGGTGCAAGGGCCACATATAACCGAATCAGATACTAAACATGAAGAGGGTGATTGGCGAAACTATATAGTTAGTCATTTGAGAAACCCAAGTCATACCAGGGATAGGAAAATTCGGCGACAAGCTTTAAAATACATTTTGTTGGATGATGAGTTGTACCGCCGAACTATAGATGGTTTATTGTTGAAGTGTTTAGGTTCTGATCAGTCTAAAGTAGCGATGGGAGAAGTTCACGAGGGAATATGTGGTACACATCAATCGGCCCATAAAATGCAATGGTTGTTAAAGCGGGCAGGTTTTTATTGGCCGACAATGTTAGAGAATTGTTTTCGTTATTATAGAGGTTGTGAGGCATGTCAAAAATTTGGAAATATACAATTAGCACCAGCAGCGATGTTGCACCCTATTGTTAAACCATGGCCATTTAGAGGATGGGGTTTAGATTTTATTGGTCAGATTAATCCTGCGTCTTCTAAGGGTCATGGCTTCGTCTTAGTAGCTACAGATTATTTTACTAAATGGACAGAAGCAGTTCCTTTGAAAAATATGACGCATAAAGAAGTTATTAGTTTTGTTTTAGAGCATATCATTCATAGATTCGGCATACCTCAGACATTGACTACTGATCAAGGGGCTTCTTTTATGTCTCATCACTTCCGTGAATTTGCTGAATCTTTTAGGATTAAGGTATTGAATTCGTCGTCATACTATGCTCAAGCAAATGGGCAGGCCGAGTCCAGCAATAAGACTTTGATTAAACTAGTAAAGAAAAGGATAGAAGAGCATCCGAAGAGGTGGCATGAGGTGCTTTCGGAAGCTTTGTGGGCTCATAGATTTCTAAGCATGGCGCGACTAAGGTGACCCCATATGAATTAGTATACGGGCAGGAAGCAGTGTTACCTGTAGAAGTAAATTTACAAGCTCTTAGGTTAGCCAGACAAAATGATTTGTCGGCTGAAGATTATAGTAATTTAATGATGGATAGAATAGATGATGTATCAGAGGAACGGATAAGAGCTTTGAGAGAGCTTGAGAAGGAGAAATTGAGTAGCTAAGGCTTACAATAAAACAGTAAGGGAAAAATCGTTTCAAGTAGGAGATCTAGTATGGAAGACGATTTTACCTGTTGGGACTAAAGATAATAAATTCGGCAAATGGTCGCCGAGTTGGGAGGGTCCGTATAAAGTTGTTGAAATTGTGCCTGGAAATTCATATTTTGTTCAAAACTTGCAGGGTGAGAAATTGCCTAAGGCGCTGAATGGGAAATATTTGAAGAAATATTATCCTAGCGTGTGGCAAGAAGCTTGAAGTAAGTTGAACATACTATGGCCGATATGCTTGAATATCGCCCTGAGGGTTATTTATGGCCATATAATAATGCAAATCACCCTAAGGTGAGTTATTGAGGATTCTAGTATTTTCGGTAAATACAACTGTATCGAAAACAGGGGGGGTATGTGTTTGCACCATAATTTGGCTGTGTAATTTATTTTTGAAGTCAGATTATTTTAATCATCTAGGTTCGTGCTAACAAGGTGCAAGATGGAGCAGCGTCAGGGGCAAAGACTAAATCACTAAGCATGGGAGAGAATGATCAGGGCAACTCTGGTGGTGAAGACGATTCCTAGTAAGTTCCATTAACAGATACGATTAGCGCATGGCCGGAATATTTTATTTACCAAAGACGGTTGGGATTTGAGGTTGATTAGATAACAAGTCAGAGAGATATACGGCAGTATAATCACCGAATCGGAGATATGTTCGGTTTCAATCTAAGAGTCAATCAATGAGTTTTGTACATGTACGTGAAGCCCAACGTCCTTATATATTCAGGGTGATGGCCGATTGAAAAAAGAGGACAATCGACACAACAATCAATCTACTATTTTCTTCTGATTTATTTCTCTTGCAACGTAGTCATAGTTCTTGTCAGACTCCTAGCAGCTCTAGGGTCTGGTTCATCTTTGCCATTTTGCGCTGGAAAACGGTCGTGTCTTCCACGAAAGTGAAGAACTCTTTGGCAGTTTACGCGAAAACTAGTCGTCCGTCGTCACGAAATTACAATAGTTATCGTGTTGTTGCACGGAGCAATTTTGTGCGACAACACTCTGTCTGCTCCACTCTCTGTTTACAAAACATCCAATCATATGTGGTCCTATCTAACCAAAGCCTACGTGTCGCATACTTGCATTGCTTCCATGTCTGCGCTAGTCTTTGCTGGTCACTCGTTTGTGTCTGAGAAAGAGATTAGAAGCATTGAATGGGGTGTTTGAGTAATTGACCAGCTTGCCTTGATTCTTAGTGAAGATTGCTAGAGCGACAGTTGAAATGGGACAAAGGAAGTATATATTTTCAATTTTCAAGTGATCCGTATGTGAAAAAGAGATCTCACAATGTCCCTCTCCCTCTCGAAGCCTTGCACAGTACTACTTCGCAAGTGACATCTCCTCTACTGTCGTGTCCGGGTCGTTGGAGTCGGAGAGCAGAGCATAGGACAACGCTGGGCTGGACCGCACGATGGTGATACACGGACTGCGACGCGACGCCGGCGGTCGCGATCAGACGTGGCCGAGAGCGAAGCCCAGCGCGACGGCAAAAACCTGTTTCGATTCCGTTTCCAGTCAGCCACGTCATACCCTTCTGCGGAAAGTACGAAGAGTTGAAGACAAGCAGGGAACTGTCCGTATATAGCATAGCGTGAGCTGGCAGCGGGGAACACCCCCTCCCCCCCCCCCCACGGGTAGGTAGGTACTACTAGTGCTTGACGATCCGCGCCGGCCGCAAGGCGACGAGCGCCACTTGCTTGCTATTGCTGCTGCCTCGTGTGCCGCCTGCCCGCCTCCACCTCACCACCACCACCGCCCCCTCCTTTCGCCACTCACACTCACTCTCTCCGCTTCCCCCCCTCACCGCGCCGGCCGCGACGCGCAGGCGATAGATGGACGCGCTCCGCCTCCGCCCGTCGACGCTCGCCGCCGCGCGCCTGCGAGGTGAGTTCCTCCCTCCTTCTCCTTCGAGTTCGAGTCCGTCCCCCACCCCCCTCGGCTTAACTGAGACTTGGGCAGGAATAGTCATGCACGTACTCTCGTAGCCAGATTAGGTGCGGGATAGCTTATGTTGGGGACGCGATTTGGCGAGACAGTGATCGTTACCTCGTACGGCTGCTTTCCCTAATCAAGTGTCTACTTACTATCGTTGGTCGGCTCTGTACTGTCATCTGTAATTGATGAGAAAGTGGTGTATAAGCACTTCCTAGTTGTTTCTTCGACTGATCCCATACGGTCAAACTACTGTTGCGTGCTGTTGTGTTGCTTACTGTATTAGCTAACTAATTGGTCGCATGTTCGCCTTCTAATGATAGTAAATGCGTGCATCCTGTTTTCACCAGGACTTGACCTAGTATTATTGAACTGTTGACTTTCCAGATCACTTTCATCCATTATCGTCCTGTTCCACCCGGCAAAATGGTGAAGGGCGAGTCTGTTACTCCAGCCAAAAGATCCAGCGCCGCATCCTGTGTCACCGTCAGAAATGCTTCTTCGACTGCAAACCGTCCGATTGTAGTCTGTCCCATCGGTTGGCAAACACCTCTGTTAATGCTTCGGGGCAACAGCTGCAATCTGGACCTGAAGCACATGATGCTGCCAGCATCTGGAGGGTGATATCTGCTTCTCTGGATGCGTTTTACAGATTTTCGCGTCCACATACTGTCATAGGAACAGTTAAGTCATTTCACTTGTTGTTTCATTTAAAGTAATTTACCAGTGTGAGTTTATTTTGTTTTTGATGAAACTGCTTTTTTTCTCCATTGGTCTAAGGGATTTTAACTTTATTTAGGCAGGCACTAAGCATAGTCTCGGTTTCCCTACTAGCTGTCGAGAGCTTCGCAGATATATCTCCAATCTTCTTCACTGGTTTGCTGGAGGTAAAATCCTTGAGCAGTGTTTTTGCTTTTGTTAAGGTGTACAAGAGTACCGTTTCATTTTGCTGCCCTCTTGTGCTCAAATGCAGGCAGTGGTGGCCGCGCTTTTCATGAACATTTATATTGTGGGATTGAATCAGCTATTCGACATTGAGATAGATAAGGTATTTTCACCCCCGTCATCATTCTTAGGTTTTGACTTTAAAGTGACGTGTTTGTAGGTTTATCACTTTAGACTGTTACGACTGATGTTGGTGTACCTCTCCAGGTTAACAAGCCAACTCTTCCACTGGCATCTGGGGAGTATTCTCCTGAAACTGGGGTTGCAATAGTATCACTGTTTGCTGCCATGGTAACTAAGGGCACTTTTTTTATGAAAAAAATTTGAACTGTGTTATTTCTACCTTACCTTTCCTTTTATGTATATATATGGAATTATGGATCTGAAATGCTCAAGTGGTGTCTCAAACTTAATGATATGTTCTTTGGAGCATGCCTCTTGAACTCTGAAGTGTTAGCCTATGTAAGCATTGGCGCTACTGGTCAATGATTTAGCACACAACAATGAGAGTTCTAATATCAAGACCTCTATTTGGTGTAAACTGGTAAATACATGCTCGAATAGTTATAGGTCTTCTACTTCTGTGTCTTGAATCATCATCATGATGTAAAGTTGTACCTGGGTCAGTTTCATTGAGGGGCTGTTTGTTTTGGATTCCTCCTGCTCCAGCTCCTGTGCAGCATGCGTCAGATGTCAGCTGCTCCTGGGAGCGGGTGAAGCTAGAAATCGTTGGTCCGTCCGCTCCCTGTTCATTCGCGTGTTGAAAGGAAGAATCAGCTCCAAGCTACAGTGCCCGAATAGTACTTTTGCAGTGCTTTTACAGGCTTTTACAGTAAGAGCGGAGGAGGGAGATCGGAAACAAACTGGCCCTGAATGAAACTAGTGTTTTACACTTTCGTTCTTGGCATAGTAATTGGCAAACTGAGAATTCATTGTATTGTAGTTATTGCTAATCAATTAGTAATTTGTCTGCATAGGTTCTTTGTTGGTAATCTATCAGACTAATTAAAGAGCATATGCCCTGTACATTGCAGAGCTTTGGCGTTGGATGGGCGGTCGGATCTCAACCTCTGTTTTGGGCTCTTTTCATCAGCTTCGTTCTTGGAACGGCGTATTCTATCAATGTAAGAGCTCATGTCTCGATGCAACCTATGTTATTAACTATTTGCCATTTTTGTTAAAAGAGTTAGTCATTTCAGTGTGATTAATAGTTTCTAGGCTTATAATATGGGTTTTGTTGAGGTTTTCAGCGATGTTCTGCTAGCTGCAATGTTTCTCCCATACTGCAAGCTTTGGAATGTCTTTCGGAAGAATCTCATTAATATGATGCACTAACCTAAAAAGTCTAAAGGGGTTCCATTTCAATTATAATGTTAAACAACTCACACAGACAGGCAAGTTTGCCTGCTTCAGTGCCTGGGCAATAGCAGAATACAATATAGCCCAACTACTGCAGGAGAAAAGGAGTGTCTATTCTGTTTATTTTGTTCAGTACCAATTACAAAATTGGGAAGAGAGTGGACTGCATATTCTATCCTGCTTTTGCATGCCATGAGTATTTATTCTGACTGAGAGGTAGGATCAGCCAACCAGGTAGGTCGCTTGAAAACTTATTGGGCTTTATAGAGTTTAATGATGAAGCATGGCTTCATGGGCCACAAAGGATCTGTCAAGGGTTGAAAATGAGACAGCCCATATTTGAAGTGTCAATGTTGCACGTACTTATAAAGCGTAATTCTTTAGAGTATATTTAGGGAATCATTGTACTTTAATTGAAGTATGATTATTATATACTTTATTTTCCCAAAAGAGGAACATGAAAAGATACATCCGTCATGTCATTTTTTTTCCATGGCATAATCTTTTAGAATAAATATCACCGTTTTGGCAACAGTTATGACCATCAGCATTACCTAAAATATTTTTCATCCTCTTTTTTATTTTTACAGCTGCCATACTTCAGATGGAAGAGATTTGCTGTTGTTGCAGCACTCTGTATATTAGCAGTCCGTGCAGTGATTGTTCAGCTGGCCTTTTTTCTCCACATTCAGGCAAGTCTTCTTGCCACAGGGCACGCTACAACGATAGCTGCAGTATATGTTCTATTCTTCCTTTTCTTGTCCTAACTCCTGATAATATGCTCATGCAAATCTATCAGACCTTTGTTTTCCGAAGGCCAGCAGTCTTTTCTAAGCCGCTGATATTTGCAACTGGATTTATGTCTTTCTTCTCAGTTGTAATAGCACTTTTCAAGGTAACAGCCGCTATTTCTCTGAAATTTTGGTTCTTACAAACTCAATAAAAATTGTTATTAAGTAAATAAAAAATACTCGTTTTGTTTCACTGATTTCATTATTACCAGTGCTGCTCTAAGAAAATCTGCTATACTCTCCAGGATATACCTGACATTGAAGGAGACCGCATTTTCGGTATTCGATCCTTCACTGTTTGTTTAGGTCAAAAGAAGGTTGGTGAAAGATTAAAAAAAATTAAAATTGCTAAGCAAAGTACATATACTGACATAAACTGTGAAACAGGTTTTCTGGATTTGTGTTGGTCTGCTTGAAATGGCTTATAGCGTTGCAATACTGATGGGAGCTACTTCGTCCTCATTGTGGAGCAAAATAGTAACTGTATGTGCCGTGTCCACTGCTAATGCTCAGCAATTGCTTATTTCAGTTACTAGTTTATGACTGCTTCATTATTCTGAAAATTTGTCCCACAAAAACTGCAAGTACTGGGGGTGTCATCTGGGCTGCTTTTGTTTCATGAGCTCAAACTTACTTAGCTTTCCCTTTAAGAAAAAAAGAAGAAGTTATTTTAGCTGCTGCAGTGCACCTGCACCCGGGAATGTGACGCCGGAGTAAAAGATTCACCTGTTGTGAATGGTTCTTTCCGGACTGTTACAAATCTTTCTCTTAACACATTTTTTTGCAGATCATTGGCCATTCCATCCTTGCTGCAGTCTTGTGGAATGGCGCACGATCGGTGGATTTGACGAGCAAAGCTGCAATAACATCCTTCTATATGTTCATCTGGAAGGTAAACTCCGTCCCCTGTTCATCCTCCACCCTTGATGAGTTACTATTTCATCATTTTCGTAATCATCCCTGGCCGTACTGCCGACTGTACTGCCCTATTTAACTACATTACCTTCTGCACCCTCTTAATCCTGGGAGCATAAACCACGTTCATGAGTTACTACTGACATTAACTCCCCATGTGGCTCCGCAGCTGTTCTACGCGGAATACCTTCTCATTCCTCTGGTGAGGTGATGCATCTCGGCTGGGCGGGCGTGGGCACGGAAAGAACTTAAGTGCGGGGAGTAAACTCGTGCCCATCTGTTCCGTTTGAAAGTCGAGGCATGAGGCAGATGGTAACGGCGGCTTACGGATGGCGCCCCAATAAAAACTCCTCTGTGCTCTCTTTGATGTGAGGTACATACAGTACGACGTATCCTCTGAAGATTGCACAACCTCCAACTCCCAACGTACCCAAAGTAACTTAGACCAGGTGAGCTGAGCTGTGGCCTCTAGGCGCTGCTGCTAATTATGTCTACCTTGTTGTACTCCTAACACTGCTACTAGTAGCAGTGTAGTAGTAGTAGTATTAACTTGTGCAGTGGCTGAGCTCTCCTCGTAGTGGGCAGCCAGCCAGCCATTCCCTTACGATGTGGCCGTGCGTCCTCGTCTGCGCACCTTGACTTCACCAATCACCCTTTTCTCGGCGTATGAGTTTGTCAGAACTGTTCTTCTGTCCCAGTTTAAGAAAAAGATTGTTCTTCTGTCCGAGAACGATAGCCTGCCTGTGCAGCCGGATTGTTATGCCGACCTGCAGTCTGCATCATACTATGCGCTGCGGCAGTCATCAGAAGTACTAGTAAGTATACGATGCCGCAGCGCCATTTCTCACCTTGAGAAAGACGCCATATGGAGAAGACGCCAATGGGCCTTGATGGTTTTCTCTGCGTGTGTGTTTAAGGGTGCAGAGGAGTACGACGTACTCCGTACTACGTAGTATAGTACATACGGAAGGTCCGTCATCAGTATTTACGACGACGGTGCGATGCAGTATACTCTCTAAGTCTCTATTAGCCTTTGATTCTGCAACGAATCCTGACCGCTCGTACGCTCCACACCGACGTGTGATCCTGATTCCTGAGAGGCGGAGGCAGTGCATGGGCGTGCGCGCGTGATCAGCGCACAACAGCTCCAGGCAGATGGTTGGGCCAGTCAGTTCGCGCCTGCCCTGCTCCTCGTCCCTGCCGACCTGCACTGCACCTCCTGCGAGCACGGAGGCGACAGTCTGCGCACAGGAGCACAGCTCCGCTCGCCGCCGGCGTGAGTTTTGGGGACTAGCACGGGATTCCATGCGGGCTGCGGCAGGTGGCAGGGACTGGAGGAATTGCTTGCCGTGCGCAAAGGTTTTTGATTCTAGCAGGGGACCTGATGTAGAGCTACTCCCTCAGCCCACGATTCTGTAGTACGTACATACTACTATAGTACTAGTATATTTGAGCAAGTAAAAAGAAAAAAAACTTGGACCAATAATATCTACTCCTGGTAAAAAGTAATTTATTTTAAACAGAAAGTTACTACACATTACGAAAGTACTACTACTACTATAAGTTTATTCGTCGGTGAATCTGTTTAAAAAGGTTTACTTTGAATTAAATTCTGAAAATACGAAGGAGGAAAAAAGCACAGAGAGAGAGAGAGAGAGAGAGAGAGAGAGAGCGATTGAACAAAGAAAGGATAAGTGCAGCGGCACGGCCCTTCCGTGGGACATGCTAATATTTTCTGCCGTTTTACATTTGTAATATGGATCGGAGACGTACCACGATCCGGGGCAATCTCAAAGGAAAGTACTGCTGCTGCTGCTACCTCCTTCCAGTGAGCCAGCTAGTATCCACCGCATGTGACTGACGAAGTGACGAAAGGCACCTCAAACACAACAACATGTTGCACACGCACGCACACGCCTTTGAGCGAGCCCCTGCTGCCGTTCGTCCTCGCCCATGCTTTCCGGATTAATCACCAGAACAAGCAGGAACAGAGAGCGTACGGAACAGAGCCTCCGGAGGCGTCCGATCGAAATCAGACCGTCCGTCTAGGGCAGGGCGTCCCTCCTCAAACCCAGAAGAGGGCCGTTCGTGGCAGAGCACGGTAAAAACCCCCAGCGACTGTCTCAGTCAGTCAGTCAGTCCCCGGCTCGCCGCCGCACGAGGGTTCATTTCCCGCCACGTTTTTTTTTTAAAAAAGAAAGAAAACAGAGAGGAGAACGGCCGCCTAATTAAACCCAGCTGTGCTCGAGGAACCCACCTGGCAGCAAGACATCCGGGGCCGCTGCAGTGAAGAAGGGAGATCGGAGCGAAGGGAAGAAGTAAGGGACTTGAATGCTTGGGACACCTTAATTGCTGGCCCTCCCCCTCCTCCCTCCGCCGGCAGCCGGATCCCCACACGCGTACGGCGCCGGATCTTCCCGCTCAGACTTCGTCCCTCCCAGGGACACCCGCGCGCGGGCGGGCATCGATCGTTCTCGCCGTCCCACCGCGCTATCGCCTCTGGTTTGCGCCGCCACGTGTCGTGTGCCATCGATCTCGGGAGGACGGATGGATTGGGGCTCGGCGCGCCGCAGATGATGCGCGTGTTCTGGGAACACACGTGGTGTCATGAGGCAGCGCGCGCGGGACTGCCAATTAACGATGCCGTCGGGTTTGATCGATGAGTCCATGCCCATGCGTTCATGCATGTCGAGTCCATGGGTGTGGTTTGTTTGGACCGAGCTAAGGCAACGTCGTGTCGTGTCAGCTCGGATCGATACGCCTGTTGGCGCGATCGACCGCGCGCCGTATAGTTAGTAGGCGAGGAGGCGCGCAGAGACGACCGCTTACTATTATTTTCAAAATTTTCAACTCTTGTCTCCTCCATTCTTTCGGTTGACGGTGAAACAGTTCTCGATCAAACCCTCAACGCACAACCTCTTTTAATTTATTTCCAGCGCAGCTATGCCCGCCGTCCAGAGTTTGCGTTTGCTACAGTAGAGCAGACAGCTGACACTGGTACGTACGTACGTACGGCCGGTGTCCAGCTACTACAGTAGTAAAAATTGTGTATGCCGTGTGCCCGGGGGGGGTGGGGTCGCGGGGCGCGATATATCCATCCATCTCGCTAGATCCCGATGCATATGATGACGTCGGGCCAGCCGGCCGGATCTCGAGCACATCCCGACGCCGGCGCTCCCGCCGCGAGATACTACAGGGCTGCAGGCCCCTGCCTGCCGTCAGCCGCGCGGCTCGTACGTACTCCGTACCCATCATTCATATTCAGGCCTCAGGCGCGTCTCGAGACCGTCACCACCGTCGTCCAATCACCCGCCCTTGAGCTCGCCACACGCGCCCCGCGTGCCGGGCCGTCGTGTTCGTCGTGTAATGGCTAAAGACTCCACGTACGCGCGCACTGTCCGCCGACCCATCGGCCGGCCAGCAGCTTGTTGCCGGCTCGACGACGACGCGATCCCGCTAGAGATTTTGCGCGCAGTTCCGGCCGGTCGATCACGCATCGCAGTCGCATCCGGCCGGCGCGTCGTGCGGCTGACACACCTGCCGATACGACGACCAAGCCAGACAGGCAGAAAAGGTACACGCCCGCAGCCAGCCACTTCTTCTCGCTGCTGCAGCGAGCATCGATCGTATGCCTACTACGTACGACGCGTAGCTATACGTGCAGTCAGTCGTGCACACCTGCGTGCATGCATGCTGCGTTTGTATGTACACACAGCGCACCGGCGTGGCTGGTCCTTTCAGCTGGCCGCCGGCAGCCTGGCCCCAGGACTAGCTGGACCTAGCCCTGCCTCTCGAGAGTTTCGCCCGGGCGGATTTGTCTGTACGCAAACGACGACGGCGGCGGTGATGACCACAGTGCAGTGTGCTCTCGTTTCCCAACATCTACGGTCCCGCACGCCAGTGATAGACCGTTGCCGCTGCTGGCCATCATTAAGACAACAAGCTAGCAGAGCAGCGCGCGCGGGATCTTATCTACCGGCACCGTATTCCAAGCCGGGGGCCGGGGCATGTATCAGTGGAGTACTCTAGCTAGACACACAGCGTATGTACGAAACGGCAGACTGTGTTCTTGTTTGCAGAGAGTCTGGTTGATTCTGCTAATAAGCATATGGTTATTCATCTTCTACGTACGTCAGTTAATTTGCAGATCGAGAGTAGTATACGATAGTACAATCCTCCATCTACGCATGCACAAATAGTAATTGTGCCTATTGTTGTTTTATGTTCAGCAGTGTATGCATGGTCTGCAAATGCAGAGTGTGGTTTCTAATTAATCAACAGACAGGGATTCGTCTGAGAGTATTACTACCCAATAACCTCTGCTGCAGACATTGTCGCTGGAAACCCTACATACTGTATGCATTATCCAACAACGAAATGATTACCTCTCTATGTTACCGATGATATAGGGACCAAGCTAGTATAGTGAGCTAGCCGCTGCTCAATCAACCAACTATTGCGTCGACTATCACATCATCAGCTTGCAGCAAGAGAACACTTGAACGTATATAACGCCCATAGTAAGTACTACAGTACCTCGACCAGAGCTGCAGAGCAGTAGTACGTAGTAGTAGCTCCCTCATGTATGTACAGTGAATAAACTAATTAATTACGTGGCTCCTAGTACTACTACTGTTCTGTTATGTACTTTTACCTTGTTCTCCCCCTCTGTAACTCCACGTCTAGCTAATCAGTTTATTACCCACGGGTAAATCTCCGATTGGTAGTAGTCCCCATCCCTTTTATTACACATAGATATCCTAATTATTGGGCGAGATCGTGTGCCAAGATCTTCTGCTGCGTGGTCGATCATCATCGTGTACCTGACTATCTAGCTGCTGTTCATCAGTGCTGCACCTGCAGAGCCAATCGCGAGAGGAATATATGCGGGGCCCCATATCAATGGCCCGCCGACTGCATGCAGGCATATGTACATGTGTGGTGACGTGTTAATCATGCGTTATAGTATCATATGTGTGCAAAATAACTACACGGGGGTGTAGTAAGTACTTGCGGTAATAGCGCCCACGAGTACCACACGTAATCTTACCTGGCTGCAAAGGTACGCACTGATCTGCAAATACGAGACGCGTAAACAACGTCCTAAACCGCGCGTCGCCCACAGAGATTAAAGTGCTATAGTACATACGTAATCCTCCTCCTGCTGGTACGGAATCTGATAATCATGTTCTTCTTGCCCGAACAAGTATTTTGTCTGCAAGTTTGATTCGTGCAAGAGTTGACTTTGTCGTTCCTCGTACGGGCAAAATCCCACAGTGTGCACTAAAAGAATGATTGCAGCTTGCATATCAATGTTGTTAATTATCAGGAACATTATTGTTTCGTGTCAATTGACGAAGTAATATAAAAAATGGTGATCTACTTAGTTATTACTGACATACATTTATCCAATAAAAAAAGTGTTCGGTCTCAGTTCTCGAAACTAACATATGAGTATAGCGAAAGAAAGAGAAATAAAGTTGCCCACTACTATATTTGTCTTTAAAACTTCCCATCATTGTGAATATAAAATATATATAGCAGAAGAATGAGATGTCAAGGACAATAATAAAACATTACCTTTAGTTAGATTGTTGGTACTAGCGGTGCAGATGCACGGAACAATCCATTAGTCTCCTACATTGGACTAATGACAACATTTATCAATAGTAATAGCACAATAAAAGGAGTTGTCTCAGCTGGCTTCTTTAAGCCCTCAACAAAGCAGTAGTAGTGTAGGTTTACATTAATTCGTAACCCATATGTATTAATTTCGCCCTAGAACTGGATCAATCTAGATAGTCACTACCTTTGCGGTGAAACCTATGTATTGGATTCGGAACGCATCACTATCTTTTTTTGTTTACATTTGAATAAGATATTTATTCTTTATTAATTGTACTTGACAGTATACCTCATTCATTTGCTTGCTAACTTTCAGGCATCTGAAAATTGGAGGTCATTTTGCTCAACATTCATAACCCTTAGATCTAGATTGGAGAGCTACAATAATTCATATTTCTTATACTAATAGATAATCATACAAAATAGGAAAAAAACCAACAACTTTTAGCCATTAGATCTAGAATTAACCATTATGACTGTTTAGTTAAAGGACCCTTAATTTTTAGGTGTCTGAAAATTTGCACTCCCGTTTTAATATAGTCGGTGATTACTTATATAATTACATTGATTAGTATGTGTATGTTTACTGCATCTATGTTGTGGCCGGCCGTGTATATATTTGTCAACCCTACAATCTACCCTTAAACTGCCGGTCACTTGCAAAATACTTAAGGCGAAAGAAAGGTTTGAAATCCATGTTGTAGCTGCAGTGTGGATATATGAGATGTACTTCTGTGTGCACGCTAACTGCATGTATCACATTGCTACAAAGTGCAAAACAGATCGTAACTATTGCACTACACTAGCACAGATTCTTACCGCCAAATACCACGGGCACTGTAAAATAAATGTACGGATAAACGTGGGTGAACATGGATCAGTCCAGGCCATGCAGGAGAAAGGCTGCTCTGTACACAGAACACGCCCCTGAGCGCTGATATAGTAGTATATTCCAGAAACGATCGTGACCATATTATTTATTTTGCGTATGAGTTTAATTAATTTTGTCCCCGCCATTGAAGGACCTGCAGCCATTATATATGGCTCTCATCAACTCTGCTTGCATGTGTTCGTTTTGGCTATCTGTCACCCTGCCCGTGCGATCGATCGAGATGGATGCATGCAGCTACGTACAGATACGCATGTCGTCCAGCGCTCTCTCTCAAAATTAAGCAGCTGCATGCAAGGGCTAGAGCTAGCTTAGCTAGCTAGGGTTGTTAACTACAGGTAGCCGCGTTACGGACGTTTCGTCGTCGTCCCAGCTAGCTGGCCGCCGGCCGTCTCGTCTCTCTAATATGCACGCCATGTGAATTGTGATGTACATAAAAATCCACTACTGGATACACATGACCGTATGGCCGGTCGATCGGTCTACATACATATATATTTTTTGTATCAAATCTTCGTCGCGTATATAATGGATTAATGTTTACTGTAGACGAAACATTATATTAACATTGACAAGACAATAGCACTCGCAGCAATTGGTCGATCCAAACCAAAGATTATATAATATGGAGCATGTATATGCATGGATGATGGTTCCAAAGCTATTATGAGTTTCTCTCTGTCCATATTTGTCAAAAGCGAAACGTAAATATGTGTTCCTTACACAGATAGACCACACACTAAGAACAGCTGTTAGACATAGATAGGTCGATCGATGGCCTGCTCTTTTCTTCCGCTTCTTCCACACAGCTGCGCATTGCATGTAAGCATGTGTGTGGTGGTAGTATCATCTTCGTGAACAGTGAATTGGTTAGGGCAAGTAGTAGTGGGGGTAGAACGAGCCAGCAGCCTAGCTTTAATATCTCTGGCGCCAAATCTTTTCAGCTCTGGAATTAGGATCCTGCGTGGCCCCCCTCTCGAATCCAATGGTATTATGAGTATATGTGCCCTTGCATATGCATGTGAATTTAATACCCTGGGTTTGAGTCTTGTTTCCCTGTCCTTTCTTCGTGTCTCTCTCTTTTTTGACCATTTGCTTCAATTTCTTGCTTCAGAAAAAATAAAATTTTTGTTTTGTGAGGGAGGAAAATACAGAAGCTAAAAAAATAATATGAGAGAGAGAGAGAGAGAGTACGCGCATAAGTCAAAGAGCAAGAATGCAAGGCCACCAGCCAGCAGCTAGTAGTAGTAGAGCGAACGGGAGGACGACGACGCATGCATGCGCACGAAATATCGCATCAATCGCCACATGAATTGGCCGTTGAATGCAACAGCGGGTACGAGCGATCATTCTTCTGCGCGTCTGGCAAGCTAGAGCTAGTCCTGCCCTCTCTCTCTCTCTCTCTCTCTCTCTCTCTCTCTCTCTCTCTCTGCATGCGATGCGATAGATGCAAGCTAGCTAGCACCATCCATTAATTCAATGGCGCCGCCGTGCCGCTGCCCGTAAGGAGAAATAACGGCGGCGATCGATCGAATCGCCGTCGTCGATCGAAAGGGAGCAGCAGGGGAGATCGATCCATCTGGTTTTATCTGGCGCCATCCATGGATAAACCCGATGAGCGAGCAGTTGTATTGCTAGCTGCACGTACGTGTGTGTAGCATGCATGCTAGCTGCAGCTCCGTATAATTTTACTTACCACTGCGGGTGACTGGTACGTGTACTGGATTTACCAGCTTATGTTTCCGTATGCTGGGAAATGTGTCCATGCATGCATGTTTGCAGCCTGCCACACAGTGTCACAGTCACTTGAGCTTGCTGCTACTACTACTACCGCTGTGTTAACTTTTACCGTCTCACATATTCATGACTCCAGAGAAGCGAAGAGACACTGTACATGTGCTTTAATTTTACTTGGAACACAACTGGATACTGCACTATTCTACGGTAAAAATAAAAGTGTGTCCCCAACATGCATTGTCAGTTTCACTGGTTCAGTGTTCTGATTTCTGAGTGGAAGAAAGGACGGACACAGGTGGGTAATTTCCTTTCCTTTATTCGTGTGCAGCATGCACAACCTGCTGCTCATTGTTGAAATAACTCCGAGAAGTAAGACACGTATAAGGGAAAAAAAAAAGCTAAACAAAGTATATAATATAAGTAGTACTACTAGCATATAGTATGGCACATTGGTAATTGGGTGAGAGGTAAAAGAAATATTTTTTATGTATAGTCCAATTATGATCAGATTGTTTATTTGGTAACCACAGGGAAATATATTTTTGATAATTTCGCTTTCAAAACGAACTCGTTAGAACGAAGACGTCTGTATATTTCAATGGTTTCTTACGTTTCTGTATTATAGACAATTTGATGTTATGAACTGGTACTACTATAAAACCTAAATCAGAATGCTATGTGACAAATCAAAGTCTCCGGCAAGTAAATTCTCCATTATGGACCCATCATTCATCCTAAATAGTCATATAATTAAGAGTATTAGGTAAGAATCATCAATTGCAATTATTCGAGGTGATGTGCATGTTTGTTGTTAGCAGTAGTATGTTGTGAACTGCTTTGTACTACTATCTTATCAATTTAATATTTGTTTTCCGGTTGTTTTGAAGAGCACTTTATTATTAGCTAGCCCGATTGAGCATTGTAACCCGCCTGCTAATAATGTTCAGTTTTGCAGATTATACATATGTGGTTCTTCCCAAAAAGTCATTTTAAAACGTTGTACTGATCTATTTGATCGATGAACGACGAAATTACGGTACATTATTATTGTGCATCGATGCCAAAGCTTGTGGACTTTGAGCTTATGATGGATATATATGAAAGAATTTTATCAGAAGAAAAAACAGAAATCACATGGAAAGTAAGTAACTAACCGGTGATTCGTCTTACATGAAAACAAAGCAACCTAGAAAAGCGTGTCTTCCGGAGAGAGGTAGACCGGGCCGGGGTGGGCTCGCCTGAATGGATAGTGATCCTCATCTGCACAGGAAACAGAAAGACTACTAGTCTTTGATACCTGATCTGTATGCTTATGTAAGCATATCAACTTTTGACCCTGGACTGGGGACTACGTGTCGGAATGGATACTACACATTACACTGTATATATTCGTAAGCTGGGATTAATTGTAAATATAAGTTGTTATCTATCTTTATTTTTTCGTTACATCTAACACTACACCCTACCCTACACGTCTGTGTATTCCTATATATGCCGCACCACGTCGATAATAATGCACACACTAATAAGGAAGATTAAAATGCGTGTATATAGTGATGTCGAAACGCTCTTTTCTCGGAATCTTAGAACATACTTCATTCAGTTTTAACTGTCGATGATGTTCTATTAGTATAAATTTGAACTACTAGCATAGGTAACAAAATGCCAACAATTTAAAAACCGGAGGGGAGGGGGGAGTAGACATATATGGCATATGGATATCGCACATTACATAAGCCTCATCCAAGTTTGTTACATTTACGTACTCCTTTGATCACCTTTAGCTGTCGTTTCGGACAGCAAATTTGAACTAGCTACAAGTTATTTTTATTTGTCGGAACGTCATACAAAAACAAACGAAGGAGTATCTCATCAAACGCACGATGTCAAAAACAAACGGAGGAGTATCTCATCAAACGCACGATGTGAAAAAAAAGGATGAATAATGAAAGAAAATAAGACAAAAATAAAAACTCTGTCCCTATCCCTACCATGATTCTCTCTCCGAAACAACCTTGGTGTGACTTGTTGCACCGAAAGAGCAAGGCCTGTGATGAGGCCCCGTCGAGTGAGGAAGAGTCTTGCCACTACCGGACAAGAAACAAGCCAAGAATTTAATACCAACGGACACGCACGTTCTCTCTCTCCTCCCCCACTGCCTTTTTAACCGACCCTGCCGCCCTCCATCCACTTCCACACACAGCCACTGAACTGAAGCAGCAAGCCGAGAGCTCTCTAGATCAGCTCCCTCGCTCTCCCCCTTCCGTTCTCGTGCTCAAGCCTCCGATCCTTTCCCTCTTTCCTTTCGCTTACCACCACACAGTTCACCACCAGCTAGCTAGGGCGCCGGGCCATGATGACCGGTAGGCTGAATGCGGTGACGTCGGCCGCCACCGGCGACGAGTTTCCCTTCGCGCCCCACGTGCAGCAGCAGCAGCAGCCACCGGCCTACCTCGGGTTCGACCACGGCGCGGCGGGTAGTGGCGGCGGCGGCGTGGGGCAGCGCGGTGGCGGGAATTCGATACAGCAGCACCACCACCTCTACGACGGGCTCGACTTCGCCGCGGCGGCGGCGCTCCAGTTCCAGGCGGACGCTCCCCACCACCAGCAGCTTCTCACGCTGCCTTCCAGCCTGGCCCCCATGGCGCCGCCGCCGCCTCTGCCGATGCCGCTGCAGATGCCCATCCCCGGGATGCACGGCGACGTGTACCCCGCGCTGGGCATGGTGAAGCGCGAGGGCGAGGGCGGCGGGAGGATCGGGCTGAACCTCGGGCGGCGGACCTACTTCTCGCCGGGGGACATGCTGGCGGTGGACCGGCTGCTGATGCGGTCCCGCCTCGGCGGCGTGTTCGGGCTCGGCTTCGGCGGCGCGCACCACCAGCCCCCGCGCTGCCAGGCCGAGGGATGCAAGGCGGACCTCTCCGGCGCCAAGCACTACCATCGCCGCCACAAGGTCTGCGAGTACCACGCCAAGGCATCCGTCGTCTCCGCCGGCGGCAAGCAGCAGCGCTTCTGCCAGCAATGCAGCAGGTCATTACTATCTCAGAGCCCCTCCTCTCTCTTCTTCTCTCTGACGCACACCACGCCATGCAACGCAAGGGAAGGAGGAACAGTGCCCGTACGTCCTTGCATTGACATGGACATGGTGTAGCGAGCCAGTAGTAGCAGCTAAAAATACATGCTAGTACAGTAGTAGTATTAGCAAGAGGAAAGAAAACCATATAGGGCGGGGTCATCGGAAACTGGTTCGCCTTTTTCCTGGGGAGTGGCCATCCATGTCGGTCTTGCGGTCTTCCCTTTCTCTCTGGCTGCTTTTCAGAGTTCGGAGTTGTGGAGAGACGACAACGACATGCTGGCAGTATGCTGCATGCTTTTGGTTCGTGTTGCTTGTCTCTTGTGGCCATGGCGAAAAGCAAAGGCTGCAGTTCTCCCTGCATGTACTGGCTAGTAGTACGAAGAAAAGCAACTTCACTTGCACAGCAACAAGGGCCCTCTCTACTCTCTTACTCTTTGGCGTGGCCTTATTGCCGTCCAGAGTTTGCCTCATCACAGCAGCCTAATTCTCACTGTACGTACTAGTAGCGTGCAGTGACAATACTGCATTACCCAATAACCAACAGAAAATCAATTGAAAACAACATGTAGACGGTAAAATACTGGAGGAACTGGAGTTCGTTTGTCCCCGTTCACGCGTTGGGTATTAGCCAAAACGACTGTTGTTTCCTGCCCGCTTTCTCCAGTGTAACAAGCAGTACAACGACGACGGGTCTCGGGATCGATGATGGGGGGACAAAATCGCGAAAGAATCTCAAGGGAAAGGCTGTCTACATGCATGCTGCTCAGCAGTTGGAGTGTGTGTGCTCGCTGCTCGGACGACTGAGCTGAGCTGCTTGCTTTAGCGCACTGCATCAGGATCTGGGGCCAGGCCTGCCCGAATCTCTCTCTGCGCCTCATGCTTTACTCCTTTATTTAACCCTGCATTGACCGGATTACACACTGGACCAACAACTGAATTCGTAATGCTGTGCTGTGTGCGGCAGGTTTCACGTTCTGACGGAGTTCGACGAGGCCAAAAGGAGCTGCAGGAAGCGGCTCGCCGAGCACAACCGCCGCCGCCGGAAGCCGGCTACCACTACCACGGTGCCGTCTTCCAACAAGGACGGGTCGCCCAATGCCAAGAAGCCCAATATCGCTGCCGATGTCACGAGCTCGTACGCTACTGACAACAAGAGTAAGCATATATGGACCTCAATCAGTTCACTCCGCAGCCACCAGTACCTTTGATTTCTACGAAATTCTGATCTCGCTACGACTTTCATGTTAATTAATTAACTGATGGTGGTGATGAACAGGCCTGAGCACGATCATGCCAACCATGTCGTCCAACACCAGCAGCGTGATCAGCTGCTTGGATCATCATCATCAGGGCAACAAGCAGCAGCAGGCGAGGCCGACGCTGACCCTCGGCGCATCTCTTCAAGACAAGGACCACCACCACCACCAGCAGCTCAGCAGCACCATGCTCCACGTCCAATCGTCGGCCGGCCAGCAGCATCACCACCAGGAGCAGCAGCAGCACTTCATAACCTCTCTGCAGGTTCAGAGCAACAACAACATACTGTCATGCTCCTCGGTGTGCTCCAGCGCGCTGCCGTCGTCGGCCACCGGCGGCGAGCTCTCAGATCAGACGAACAACAGCAACAATGGCAACAACAACAACAACATGCATCTTTTCGAGGTGGACTTCATGTAGTGCTAGTAGCAGTGTAGAGATGCAATGCGAGCAGCGCAGCACCGGTCGTCAGCAAGCACGGGATCCGTCCGAGCACCTCTGCCAAAGGTGTCCTTTCCTTGTGTGTCTCTGTAGAGGTGAAGGAAAGAAAAGCAAAAGGCCGTATAATTTCAGAAAAAACTCCATGCTACTTGCTCTCTCTCGGCTATGGAGAGAAGACCAGACAGACCAGCTAGCTTTTTTTACATGTACTACTGCCTCCATATCATCCCCATATATGCCTTTCTACCTTTCCATTTTAGCAGGGAATAATGCTTGTGTGTTAATTGCGTTTCAAATTAATTTTGGTGTTGCAAAAGTTCCCTTTCCTTTTTCATCATTTGTTGCAAAAGAAGGATATGATGCAGTGTGTCTAGTGTAACAACAACGTACTACTCTTCCTGTGTTATTTTTACTGTCTCAAACAGAGTTAACAGAGAACGATGACTACTAGGCCAGCATGCAACAGCTCCAAGATTTACTGTGTAGTATTTGGGTGCGCCACCAGCAGGTCCCAGCACATTACAATCTCTGTTCTCTCTCCTCGTTCGATCTTCAAAACTACTATTGATGAGGTTTTAATTTCGACAATGCAGTTATGCATGTAGTCTTTCATTTCTCTGTTGTTGAATCATGCATGCATGCATGCGTGGTAGAGATAATTAATTTGCTACATATGCCTAGCAGGTAGTACGGAGACCATGCATGAAATGCAAGTTTACTCATCACCACACTCTCTTAATGCATGTGAAGTGAAACACATTGGAGGGACGAGGAGCTAGAGCTAGGCTGCGATGCGATGGGGTACGTACCGGCCCGCGCGGTGCCACCAACATACGCATGCATGGTGGATCAGTTCATTGATTAATTCCCGCGCGCGCAATATATGGTCTCTATCGGATAATTCTCTGTCTCTCTCTCTCTCTCTCCCTATCTCTTTCTCTGGGGGTCCATACAATGAGATTGAGCTGCGATGGATTGATCTTGCTCCAGATACTAGCGAGAGAGAGAGCCGGCCCGGCCGGCGGCGTAAATAAACCTAGTCCTAACAAGGATTCAGAAGGGTACGTACTCGCCCATAAATACGAGGGACGATGGCTGGATCGGAGGAGGAGCCCCGCCCTGCCCCAGCAACGACGACGGCGGCCATGCATGCATCTATACTGTAGTAGTATTGTTAGCATTGATGGTTGGTTTTTATGTGACGTGTGCGTGTCTAGATCGAGATGTTGCTGTTGCCTCTTGCGAATTCAAAGCTGGACAAGGCATAGCATCAGGCATGGCGTGGCTTGCCGATTCGATCTCTCGATCGGTTGCCCCCCCGGCCCGGCCAGGCCATCTGCTAGCCAGCGAGATATCGATATCATCCATCCAAAGCTTGGACCACGCACGCCCGTCCGTCTTAAAGAAGCCTACTTATTTCGCGAGGCCGGACGTGCATGCATGTGTGCGTGCAGATGCTATAGCGTACACGTACGGCGTCTTGTCGTCCCATCGCGAGCCGCGCGCCGGTGCCATGGACACTGACAGATTATATATGAACACGGAGTTCAAAAGAGAAGAAATTAAGCACATTTTAAAATATATAAACATCAATTAGTTTAAAATTATACCCCTTTCCTTTTTTAGTTATCCTAATTAACTTTAATTAATAATTTTTGACCATTCATCATATTCAAAAAGTTAGTTTAAAAATTATGTTTTATAACTTTTAATAACAATTTAAATTATAGCAAAATATATAATATTTTTCATAATTTCTTAAATAAAATAAATAATCAGAGTTGTTAATCAAAACTAACAGTGACAATTAAAACAAGACCGGGGGGGACACTGACCACGGAGAGCTGCGTGGGTGATGCATGGTGATGCGCTGCATGTTGCAGTGGGAGTGGGACACCCACACCCGGGCAGCAGCAGCAGAGCCGCAACGTCACGTTGAAACGGACTGTGGCTGGCTAACGCTAACTGCTGCTCTCTATCCGATTGGTGCCAGCGGGTGCCGCTGCCGCCTGGGAGACTGGAGAGAGCAGCCGAGCAGCCGAGCAGGGGCGGAAGGGGGTCCATGTATGGTGCGTGCCAACTTTTCGAGCACTGTTCAAATGAACCATGCAAAGATAGGCTAAAAACCCATTTCGAGTACCTTTTTTTGTTTTCTTTTGGAGATCAACTTTCACTAGTATCCTCTTTTGTGTGAAAAAAAAACTTCCGTAAAGTAGTCTTGTTAAGTTTAGAAACGGGAACCAAGAAAATTACTCTACCTTTTTTTTCTTTAGAATTGCTAGACATTACTCAACTAAACAATGATTTATTTTCAATCATTTTTTTCAACCAAACGTAGTTTGACACGTAGCATGTGTTCTCAGTCCCGCATTGGGCCGTCTTGTGTCTTTCAATTTGGGCCAAAAACGGCTTCGGACGTCAGATGCAGCGTGGGGTGTTATTGGGTCTTGATCTAGACCCGATAAGGGGCGTGCGGGGTGGGATAAGGCTGGGGATAGTGGGGCTAATGAGTTGACGTTTTCTCCCATCATTTTTGAAACTATTTTCACCTTCTTTCTCCTCTCTTTTTTGCGGTGGGGGAGCGGCAGAGACTTTTTGCTTCGCTCGCGGTAGTCGGAGGGGTGGCGGGCAGCAGCGGAATCATTCTAGGTGCTGACTTGCCGTTCGGTGGTTTGTCCTACAACGCTGTGCATTATTTCTCATCGTTCTTATTGCCTGATTTGTTGTTGTTTCACTGGCAGAGCATTGTGCATTTAGGCAGCGATGGTCGCCGAATCACTTGAGGTGCTCGATCCCCCATCCATGTTTGTGCTTTTGCGCATGTTCCGCTGTGGTTAATTTTTCTGGTTTGTTGTTGTTCCTGTAATCATTTTTCTGCCTCAGGGGAGTGAGGGGGGACTAGGTATTCGAAAGGGGGATTTTTTAATGTTGCTTTGGCAAATCAACTTTTCCCATTTACGTTTTCGAAAGGGGATTCAAAACAAAACATTCGGTGGGAGTAGTTTGTAGCTAATGCATTTGCCTCGACCCCGATGACTTCAATTAGAGTCAGTGCAATCCTCCTCATTTGTTGTGATGTTTATGCACATAAGGTCTGTGGGGGATTCATTGATTTACATGAAGTAGCATAGATTTATTTTTTGTAGGGTGCTTTCTCGATTATGGACTAGTCATCCTAGTAGAAAAATGTAGTTTACGGTGTTATGAGTATTTCAAATCGGTTCCTGAGTTTTTGCTTTTATAGATTTTCATTTGTACTGATCATAACAGGATATTTAGATAACGCTTTCAGAATGTAATTGGTCTTAATTATTTGCACTAGTCATATCATTTAACAGGTTGTCCGAATGTAATTTAATTTTCTTTTGTCAAAATGAAACCCTTGTCATATCAAGGTTTACTGGTCTATTCTTTTTAGTTTTCACATAGCTTAATATTCAGTAGTGGCAGTAGGGATTTGTGTTCTGTACCAGGATGGGTTCTTAAGTTTTCGAGGACAGTTTGTTTGTTGGCAAACAATGCCATTTCAACCATGAACATTGGTACTCCCTCCAGGTTGGTAAAGGAACTCGTTTAGGACAAGATTTTGGTCAAACATTAAGAATATAAACCACAAATAACTTTTAAGTTATTAGGTTTGAAAAGATGAAAATCATATGAATAGAATCGCCTTTAAGAATACTTTCATAAAAATATTTATATGTCATTTTTAATTAATATTTTATAGAAAATTAGAGTTAAAGTTATATTTTGAAGACTGTATCATTGTCCTAAACGAGTTTTTTTTCCAACCTGAAGAGAGTATTTCTTTGTGTGTTTGTGGTTTCAGATGGCATCAAACGGACCTATTTTTTCATTGAATTATGTTTCTTCCGAAGAAAGTGATAGTGATCGGAGCCTGATAGTTCAAAGGTAAATTTATCTTGTTAAAAGTGAACAAAATCAACATTGGTTTATCTATAATTTGTTAGTTTAGTTGGTTATTTGTTTTTTTAAAGGCTATTCTTACTACATCTCAGATTATGATGATTGAGAGTTTTGATGATTTCTACAAGACCAAAGTATGTTTTTTGTTGACATGTATTTTTCCAATCTATATTTGACCTTTTATATCAACTTATGTTGTTTACAATTCATTTTCAGAGACGCTTGTCCAGGAAGGTCTAGGAAGAAAAGCATTATATAGATCAAATGTCTGAGGTATTTGGTTTTATTACACGGATAAGTTTTCAGTTTGTGTTGTGTTTTTTTCCTGCAAATTGAAGGGTTAGTTTTCAGTTTGAGTTGAAAAAGGTTGTGAATTGAATAAGGTCGTGAATTACTACATGGGTTAGTTTTCAGTTTGTGTTGTGTTTTCTTCGCTGATCCAAGGTTTATTTTTCAGTTTGAGTTAAAAAAAAAGCTGTGATTTTCAGTTTACGTTTTCATTTTTATTGTTGACGCTACACATGGACATCTATCCCTTTTTTTTATGTGTCATAAAGAGAGAAAAGTGAGTGATAATGGCATTTTTTTGCCCATGTAGGAGGTGACTAGCTATGTGTATAGTGGAAGTACAGGTGTGTCTGGAGATATGTTTGCAGAGATATGAAGATGATTCTAAGATTTTTTTGTTAAAAAAAAAGGGCTTCGGGAAAGAGGAACTAAATCCATCAATAATGGCCGTATGATCTATTTTCATTACGAGTTCAGCCACAGGACTCGATAATTAAGTACCACGCTGCTATTTTGTTGAGGCTTAACTGGAGTTTAACGGGTATGTAGTTAACGGGGGAGATGGAGGATATCGACTGTTTTCAGTGTAAATTGTAGTCAAGTTTTTGGAATTATTCTTTTTGCTGACACCTGACTGAAAATGGAACTGAAAACAACCATTTTTTTTGTTACAGCCAAGATGATGTGTCACCTCCTGATTGGGTTTAAAATTTGACTGAACCTAAAACGAAAATTATCTAAGTAACAAGTAGTCGCTCCCTTTTTTTTTCAGCACGATTACAAGTGTACCGTATCATGTACCGAAAACGGATTAGTTGGCCCAGTCTGTACGAACCGCTGAGCGGCCTGACTTTGGGCCCAAATCGCTTCACATTCGTAGTTGCAAGCCCGTTTAACCCAGGTCGTGTCGCTCTCCGCTCCCGCCCGCTCACAAGTCAAACCTCCTGGACTGACGCCGTTCTTGGGCCCCCGACTCTATGCGGCCTCATCAGGCCCAAAGTGCAGAAATCACGAACTAATGTAAATGCAACTTTTTTTTTTCTTTTGAACTCGATGCAAATGCAACTTTCATCGCACATAAATAGATGAAGTGGAATCTCTCAACTGGAGTATTGATGATTTATTTCCCATTCTGGACCCGACATATTCCACGGAAAGACCAAAGCGAAGCAAAAAAGTAAAAAAGAAAAGATAAAAGATAGATGGTAATTCAAAATGACAAGCAACTCGACATGCTCTGGCACCCACAAGTCAGAGCATCCGATCGAAAGCCATAAGTCATGGCTTCTCTCTTTGCGTCCTTTGTCGCGGAACTATACTGAACGGTTTATACACATGACCCTTTTGTTCTTGTTATTGTACCATGGAATACATGACCATTGCCGACTTGCACATCTCATCGTCTCAGTCGGTGTAGGCCTCTGTTGGCACCATGACGATGACCGGATGATACACTCGCTTTCACGAGAGGGAGAGAAAGCTAATCTCGTGGGTGATCCAGTGCCAGCCCCACTAGCCTAGGCTCTCACTGCGTGGCCGCGGCGTGGGGCGACCGCACGGGCCAGAGTGGCAGCCTCCAGAACGGCCGCTTCCGCCGCTTCGGTGGAGTATCGGCGGCGACGGCCTCCTTCTCTGAACTCAGCATGTTCCACATCACTTGAACGTCCTGGTACCCGCAGGTCTGCACGTCCTGGTGAAGGTTCAGGATCCCACACTCTGCAGTGATTCATCATATCACGTTAAAAAAATTACTAACCACTTATACTCCTCCATCCTCCAATTACTGTCGTGCCGAAAAAAAAAAATGAACTGCAGCTAGTTGAAACAGGATGTCTTAAACGACATCAATTACCAAGCGGAGGGAGTATTATATTACACCTACTGCTACTAGTTCTTGCAAGAAAAAAAAGAAGGAAAAAATTTCAGGAAATTCAGGTACTTTGATGAGGGGCAAAAGAAGACGAAATGATCGAATCACAAAGATTTACGAGAGGAGATGGGGTGGTCCAGAGCTTAATTGTCCGCATACGCCCCAAACCGGCGGTCGGAAGCAAAAAAAGATAACGTCTGCTGATTCTTGGACCATTACCGATCACCAACGAATAATTTGTTTGTTTGTTGGCGATTTTTTTTTTTTTTTTGTTTCCTTTGGTGCTCCATCAAAGCAGAAAATCCTACTAGCTCGAAACTCTCTGCTTGCGCTACTGTTCACAGCATTACAGCCTAGATCTGCCGACACTGCAGAATGCTCGGTTTTAACGTGCGAGCACGAGAATCAACTAGAAGGGTTGAAGGCATCGTGCAAATCGGGAATGTGGCTACTTTAGCCAGCAGCAGCGGAAGAAATCGGTGGTGCCCGCGTCAGCTGCTCCTGCTCACCTGTTCAGTTGAGGAACACGGATACGCTGCGGTACATGTACAGAGTCAGAGCCCCGAGAAGGAGAGAGTTGCTTACCACCCTTGCGGACGCGCGCGCGGGCGGCGGCGACGGCGAGCCACGCGCGGCGCACGGGCGCAACCACCCTAGCGCGCCACCAAGCCATGACGCGCGTCCCAATCTGCTGCTGCCGCCGGCTCCTCGCCGGCTGCCGCGTGTCGGTGTCGGTGTCGGCGCCACGGCACGGTTCGGCTGGCCGCCGGGAGCGAGCGCCCAGCCTCGCCGTGGTTGGTACCACCGCTGCAGGCTCGCGAGGAGCCTGCCTCTGGCTTCGCCTTTAGCCCGATCTCTCTCCCAAATACTCCCACCTGCTTTGCTGATAGAGCGTTTTATATCACTCTCTCCATTTGCCCAGAGGAATATACGTATTTTGCGTACTCCAGCGTTTGGGAATTGTAGCTAGTAGTATACTTTATCATTGTATAGCTTGGAGTTGGTGGCCTCCTTTTATGTTCTTGACCAGGATCGTTTACACTTCCGCGGCCGTGGGTATGAGATGACATGTGACGCGTTACTGCTACGGCTAGTATTCACGTGATCTACGTCTACCAGAGCACGATATTGCACAACCCGAAGTGATGGCAGCTTCGGCGTAAAATTGTAGCAACATCGCACGCAAACGTGTGAACGAAACGTCAAAACCATGTGCAGACGCAAAAGGGCCACGTGAATTCAAGTTCGATTTCTAACCATCCCGTGATGACTAGGCAATTAGCATGACTCCTCTCTCTCTCTCTCTCTCTCTCGGTTGTTGTGAGGTCCGGTCTGGGGAGCTTTGGATGGAACGGACGGGCTGTACAGATAAGAGTGTGAGGCACGTGCTCCACCAAAATCATTCGTTGCCGTTCGGAAGTGGTCTTTGACAAGTGGGGGCATTCTTTTTAGTCGCCCGTCTTCCAATGGCACCATGAGATGTCGAGCCCTGTAATTCTCATGGAGAAAGCATTTCCGCAAAAAACTACGAGAGGTGCAGTGCAGCTTAGATTGATCGGCATGTAAAGCGAGTGACTCTGGAAAAGGGAAAAACAATAATGGTAACCGGAATGGATAAGGTTCAGTTGTTGGGAGGCAACGTGTTCAGTAACAACCTATGAGTTTATGTCGATTTAGACTTCAATTATTGCAGAAGAACAGAAAAGAATAATCAAATGTACCTTACTATATATATTGCTGTTAACAGTTGACTTCCATACAGTTTCCGAAGGTGCCGATGGATGCACGTCCAGTTGTGCACGCAGATCTGACTCCCCCTAAGCTTCAACCGTGCATTCTGCAAGCAGTGCTGCAGTAAACGTCAGGAAATTTCCTATAATACTCATTTTGCCATATCACCTTTTCAGTCTGTGAATGAATTCAAAAATACCACCCAATGTGTGGACACTATGATAACCATTTGCCATGGTAGTTTTCTCAGAGATATTTGCAATGACAGTGCAATGCTGTACTTCAATTGTGCATGCTAATTGTTATGATCGTGTACCTTTGCTCAAGAAGGTGTCGTGGATTCGAGGTGACAACGTGGTTGCACTTCAACCACCACCACATTACCCGCCGTCCCCGTCCGCGTGGGCATGTCACTCCTCGTGCGTAGCATGGAACCACTGTCACCCTGATGGACCAAGGAATCCTGCACAGAAGAGCAATCATGTAATCTTGGCTGCTACCTACTGGTGAAATGAATATTCTGTTCAACACATCGATCAGACCCTCTTTCTCATATGTCCAAATGTGAGCTATCAGAAGTCTTTTAGGGCCCATAGACCCTGTTGCTACTGGCAATGTAAAATCACGACACAGAAACATATGTCCAAATGCGAGCTATCACAAGTCTTTTAGGGCCCATAGACCCTGTTGCTACTGGCAATGTAAAATCACAACATATAAAAATAACGTTGGGTGTCTGATGGAGGATGCAGCACACTTCCATATGGTTCTTTAGATGCAATAATTTAGCTGTGACATTCTCCATGAGGATGTCAAATTCTATAATTCTGACAAAAATAGGAGTTATAGAATCCAATGCAAATTTACAGTAAATTCATTGTACGACTCATCAATAGCAGTCTCTAAAGAAATTAGAATTCTCATATACCTCTCCAATGCTCAAAGCCTGTGCTCTTATTTTTGTATCAACATGCCGTCCAACCCATACAACGAAGAACAAATGACAATCCAAAATAAATGTCTTCTGTTTTCAAATCATCTTGAATAAAGTTGAATATTTCTCCAGCCTGTAGCAGCAGAAAGCAGTAATAATTCACCTTGTCATTTTCACAATAAAATAATAATAATAATAATAATAATGTATAAATGCCAGGATTACTCACCTTAAGCACCCCTTTATTACCCCAATGTAGGCCAAATAAAGATTCACAGAGAGGAAATGAAGACACAATAACATAACAAATGGATGTAGTCAAACTTCTAAAGTGATTTTACCCTTTCAAAATGTACAAGAAAATAAGTGAGGGTCACTTTCTTGATCCCTCACAATCTTCTGGCTCAGGTACTCAGACTTGACTTCAAGTAACTTCCAAATCTGGTCATATTTTCTGATCCTTCATTAAGCAATCTGGACTGAAGGTTTTGCTGCATAACATAGATGTTGGATGAGCAAATTGAAAGTGCTATAGTCATTTATTCCATAGAGCAGAGCAACAGGGACCAAAACATGCTAAGATATAAACATACAGCTTTCACAGAAGCAATCATTAAGAGATATACTTAAGAAGCAGATATGTCACATAAGACAAGATTGACCGTAAAAGTTTCTTCAAGTAACAATATTATGATTATCCCAAACATGAAGCAAGAGTATCGTCCTATCATCATCAATTTAAAACTAGAGGGAGTAATAAAGAAGAAACACTGGAATGCTACACACAGACAAAAGAAAAAAAATGCTCTCCATAATAATCAACACTAGCATTTCCTGTAAAACAGTGAAACACCAACACTACATTTTCTGTAAAATAGCATAATAATCAAATTCTCTATTTATTGACACTTGCAGAATTTTTCAGCCCAATATATATAAACAAAAGATTATACCTCTGTCAAAAGTAACTTCTGGCATGTTACATTGATTTCAGATTTAGCTGAAACTCACTCATCTGACAGCAATAAACACTCAGTGAACTTGGAAAAAAACTGAAATGTTGCACGAGCCACGACCGGGAAGAGGCATTGTGAGAGCATTTTGTTTTCATTCAACATCAACAAACTGGGTGCAATCAATATCTTGAAGAGTAATGTTGCCAAGAAGAAGATCACTTGCATGCATAGAGCATAAGGAGAGGCATTTCTTGTTCAGGCCCTCCTGAATGGCACTTAGTCCATGGACCCACTTCTTCTCATCCAAAGGATTAACATTTAGACGATTCTGAAGTAAACGTATCCGGTAAAGCACAGTGTCAGTTTGTGTGCAAAAATGTGCCAGACACGGATGGGAAGGGTCCTCAACTGCTAATCTCACCAATATCATTGTTAAGGCTCCATCCACAGGCTTTGGATCAAACAGATTCTTGTCACCCATCATTTTGATTTCCCGTTCTGTTGGGAAGTGCAGTTCTGCCACTCCATCATCATTTGCCACGTTTAAATCCTTTGTGTAATGGCTAATTGCTTGTCTCTTAGTGCACTCATGCTTCTCTGCTAATGTCAAGAAGCAGGAGAACCTCAGGTGGTAACTGACAACAGTCTTAACCATACTGAAGTTCCGACAGCAGCAAAAGAAATCTAGCCACCTCCTCCCAACACCGGCATACCATTTGATGATATCTGCATCATCCAAACAGAGAAGTAGTTTGATCGGCCGTGGCCGGCCCATGGAGTTTGTAAATCCAGCCAGCTTCACTGCCTTCCTTACAAGATTGATGGGGACATTTACCCTCATCTTCAATTCTGTCAAATCATCAACGGTACTCTTCTCATACTGCTTCTCTTCCTCCTCTTCCGCTAGCCTCTCCTCTTCTTTTGCAATATCATGGCCCTTCATGGGCATCAATAACCTGTCGAGTGTCTGTTGAAATTGGTCATAAGATTCTACTAATGCCGGTGGCAATTGATCTCTCACCTTATTTAGTGACAAGAAATCACCTGACGTAAGCAATCGATGCCAGTATCGGCAAAGATCCTGTGAGTTGAAATACTCAGCCACTGTCTCTTTTGCCCAACCATTGAACACTTGCCTCACCTCATTTTCAATCTGGAAATCAAATTCAAATTCCTCCCCTCGTCTCACCCTTTTGAACAAGTGGTTCAATATCTTCAATCCCAGCTTCTTCCGTCGCGTCTCCCGTGCATTTTTCAGCTCCTGTGCCTTCTCCGCTTTCATTTTAAGATACTTCTTCCTTGCCCTCTTTGCTTTCTCTGACATGGGAGGGTGCAAGACTGATGGTGGCACAGCTTGAAGTTCCATCCCAAGAAACTCCATCTTCTCCCATACAGCACTATGGATCGAGCTGCCCAAACTGTCCACCTTCACCCCTAAATCCCTCTCCAACACTGAAATGATCTTGTCCCTGACCTCAATTGTGAGCATCTTCGAACCCGACGTCACAACCAGAATCTCATCAAGATACCGCGCCGCATACACCCTTACAGGCTTATGTAGAACACTGTCGTCCTTCATTCTAGGATGATTTTTGTGCACCTCCTCCCGAATAGCCATGGCCTCTCTATCAACAGGATCGAAGAATATGTTCACCAGCGTGGCCGTGAGCTCAGATTCCTGCGGGAGCCCACGGCCAAGCTCACAGCCGCCCAGCTCAAAAGCTACCGCCTCAGACACGAACAACTCATTAAGGAAGTCCAGGAACGCCGGGTCGTCGACTTTTCCGGAGATTGCGTCGAGCAGGCGACGCACGTGGTGCGGGCCGAAGCGCTGGCGCGGAATGGCGACGCGGAAGTACCAGGATGCGTTGGGGATCGACTTGATGTAGCGGATGGCAGCGTGGCGGCCGCGGTAGGCGAAGGTGGCCGCGCGCGGCGCAAAGACGGCGTCGAGGACGGAAGCGGCGGAGCGCATGGCGAGGCGGAGCGGGACGGTGGGGACGGGAAGCGGCTGGCCCTTGATGCGGGACGGGATGAGAAGGCAAAGGTGGGAGGATGGGGAAGAGAAGGCGGTGTCTGGGATGCTGATGCGAGGAGGTTGTGGCGGGGTGGGGAGGGAGGGGTGTGCGCGGCGGAAGAGGTGGAGCACGGAGGAGAGAAGAACGGAGGGGTGCGAGAGGAGGGGAATGAAGGAGTGGAAGCGGCGGGTGGAGGGGCAGTAGTGGCTGCGGCGGAGGTGGAGCTCGAGGTCTGCGTCCGAGAGCGGCGCCTCGGGCGTCACTGTGATGTTGGCGGCGGGAGTGAGGATGGCAGTGGAAAGCGCGCGGACCGCAGGGAGAGTGAGCCGGTGGTGGCGCGCGTGGGCGCGGGCGAGGCGGGGGAGCATGTGCGCGAGGAGGTGGACGGGCGGCTCGGCTGCGGCTGCCGGGCGGGAACAAGGGAATCGGTTTGCAGTCGCCGACCGCCGATCGCCGCGCCTCGCTGCTCCGCCGCAGCTGAGTAGAGGCAGTTGGGTACTTGGGTATTGGCGCTGTGGTGGGCTGCTCATGGGCTGACGCGAGTGCTCGGAACAGTACTGGCTCCTATCTACTGACGCAAGTCTGGAGTCGTAGATCGGCCCATCTCCGTCATCGTCTTCTCGGACCGCGCGGCTGCATCTCCACCCAACCTGCCGCCTGCTACCCTCCCGCTTCTCCATCGCTTTGCGCCTGTGCTCGACGCCGTGTGGCCGTTTCTGCCCGCCACCTCTCCAAGTTCCATCGCGGTCACAGATTAAACCGCTCATAGCTCACTTGTAGTTGAATTTAACGCATGAATTACCCCGGAAAAAAGGAATTAACCCATGAATTACGGCATCCGTCACAAGCAGTGAACGAATGGACCGCTGACGCAGCCAGACTGAAGTTCCGACATGAAAGTGTTTTTAATAGAATGTACAGAAAAACATGACCCGTTAAGTATACACACCGGAAGTAACAACATTTTACAAAATCTTTTGTACAACACCTTCGGTTGCCGAAATTACATAGAATCCTCATTACCACGGGGACACTCTACCTTTCCTGTTTAAAAAGAAAAAAAAAAAGAAAAAATGGGACAAATATGTGGCTTTATGGGAAAAAGGTTTGCAAGCTCACAACCAAACCTGTGACCTTGGGTAGGAAAAGAATCAGGGAGATCGGATCGCTAATGCAGCAATCCGACATGAGTCGTCGCACAACATGAACATTGTCAGTGAACAAACACATTGCAGGAGCATGAGCAGCTAAAAACTCACTGGACCTGCCCCTCAGAAACCTACCAAGGGTCCCTTGACCATGATAGGTTAGGCTTACAATGACTTAAAACTACTGCATTAAACCACAACAGACCTCGAAGTGCCCATGACCAGGGAAAAAAAAATTTACCTCTGAAAACCTGTCATGTCGTTGTTCTTTGACTAAACAAAGGAAACCTGCTGTTCTACGGTAGTAGATTTCAGAACAGCTGAAGGGCAATCTTGAGCCTATTCTGCTTCCACTTTGGTAGTTTCGCAAAAGCCTCCTTTGTCATCCCAAACCTGTCTCTGAACTCTGCCAAAGATAGATACGTCTGCAATGTGCCAGCATAGTATTGTTAGAGCTTAAGATGGTTTAACAATGGTGTTACAGTGATAGCAGGATTTACCTCGCGCTTGGTTACATCAATGTCTGGGGCAGGATTGGTGGAAGATGTCCTTAAGCGGTCGTATGGATATACAGGAAGCCCTTCATCACCATCTGATCCCTCCTTTACATCTTCCCGTGCCGTTGGAGTTAAAATTTGACTATCCTTTGCAGGGCTACTTTCGCTGGCTTTTGTCTCTAGTTTAGGTTTGACTGCTTCAGTCTGGGGCTTGTTTATATCAGGACTCGCTTGACAGCAAAGGAATGATGAAAGTCAGAACCCATGTTTGGAACATAAAATGTGATAATTCCTTTCTAAGGATGCTAGCATACCTTTAATTGACTTTGGTATCAGAGTCGGCCTTGGTCGCTCTCGCTCAAAAGAAGCAGAAATTGCAGCAATTGAAGCAGCCCTCTGAGGTGTCTTTGAGGGATCAGGAGAAACAGACCTTGGGGCTTGTTTTCTTATAGCTGGTGGAGGAGTTGACAGGTTTCGGGTATTGGGGTTCTCGAAGTTAGCAGCCAGCGCATTAAAAGCAGGTGATCTTCCTCTAACTCTTACACGATCAGGACTGAATGACATACTTCTGGACCGTGATTTATCAGGCACACTGGATCGTCCAGTATGTGTTGATGTTGTTGGCCTTCTTTTAGGTTTCTGCACAGTTTCCAACAAAAGTTAGCTTACTTCCATGGTTTTTAGGAATTTTACTAAACACAATGAATACAGGTGCTACCAGCCTAATGTTAATCTACCATCTCGTATGTTCAGGCACACGACCTATAACTATTTGTTATCGAACATAACACAACATATATAAATGCTACAATCTGATAATAAGCCTTTTTCCTTCATGGGTGCATAAAATTGTACTCCCTCCGTCCCAATTTTTTTGTCATTTTCAGTTCTAGGCACAGAGATTAAGTGGAAAAGGTGTGATGCACATAAAACAAGGAGAGAGATAGAGGTGTTTGGAAGAGAAAGGTGTATTGGAAAGTGAGAATGACAAGTAGTTTGGGAAATAATGACAAGTAATATGGGACGGAGGGAGTAATTGACTAGCAAAAATTGATCAGAAAATGCACCAAAGACTTCATAACGCTATGCAGTGAGTGGCGGTTTATGAATTTCCAGCAAAGAAAGGCTCGAACACAAAACACTACCACAACTTGAAACATACACAAATTATCTTGTATTCAACATATTCACTCAATCGGGATAACCTATGGTCCCAACTCCCAACCATTCAACATAACTAGAATGATTTAATTTAAAAGGTTCAAAATCCAACCAAGACAATTATCAACATTGAATACCAAAGTCTTACATCTGTTCTTGGTTTCACTCCATTCTTCACTATAGACAGTTTCCTTTCAAATGAGTTGCCATGCATCTGAAACAATGCAGAAGGTAGTGTAACCATGATCTTAGTACGTCATGTTAAACAATATCAAAACCATTGCAATATAGAATGAAAGTGCTTACTGCTGATTTTGCAGAGTCCCAAGTGAAGAACCTTGTGAAATACCGAGGTTCACTTCCTTCATTGATCACATAAAGTGGCGTTTCTTGTGACAGATTCTCCATCAGGATGTCAATTTCTATAAATTTCTGACAAAAAAAGGAGTTGTGCATTCCAGTATAAATTTACAGCAACTTCATTGTTCGACTCATATATAGAAGTATATAAAGAAATTAGAATTCTCATATACCTCTCCAATGCTCAAAGCCTGTGCTCTTATTTTTGTATCAACATGCCGCCCAACCCATACAAAGATGCACGAATGACAATCCAAAATAAATATGTCCTCCGTCATCAAATCATCTTGACTGAAGTTGAATATTTCTCTAACCTGCAGTAGCAGACCAGCATTAATAATTCAGCATATTTTCACAATAACTATAATGCATAAATGTCAGGATTGCTCACCTTAAGCACCCCTTCAATACCCCAACGTTGGCCACATATAGATTCACAGAGAGGAAATGCACATAAATAAGGCACATACTGAGTTTTGAAGACACAGCAAAGGTAACGGTTAATGAATGGATGTAGTTAAAACTTATGAAGTGGCCTTACCCTTTGAAAATGTACAAGAAAATAAATGAGGGTCACTTTCCTGATCCCTCACAATCCTCTGGCTGGGATACTCTGACTTGACCCCAAGCAACTTCCAAAACTGGTCATATTCTGATCCTTCTTTAAGCAATCTTGACTGAAGGTTTGGCTGCGTAAAAACATGTTGGAAGAGAAAATGGAAAGGCCTATGGTCATTTAATCCAATAGAGAAGAGCAACAGAAACCAAAACATGCTCAGAAGGTATGAACATACAGCTTTCACAGAAACAATCATTAAGCTAATATACAAGTTGGGCAAGATACAATTAGGAAACTATGTTAAACCAGACAAGATTGATCATAAAAAAAAATTGTTCAAGCAACAATACTATGTTCATCTTTCGCATGTGTATACGTTGGTGCTAATCAGATAAATTTGACAGGAAAAGTTGTAAGAAAACTAACAATAAAAAAACACTAAATAAATTAAGTTTTATGATGATGAGTGAATAAATGAGAAGAATAAATCATATTGAGCTATGTATGTCATATCATTACTATTTAGGATGATAATTACAGTGAGTAGTCTCCATCATAAATGCAGCAATTAATAATTGATTGTCCCTAAAATGTATTTAGTCACCACTGGTTGTCATTGATTGATCACAAGCTTCCACATTAAATTTAGCGAAAGGCATTCCTTGCACCTTGATCACATCAAGCTGCCTCTCAGCAAGCTCTTGGTCCATCGAAGAGCTTAGATTACCAATCCATGTAAAAACTGTATCTCCATCGTGTAGTATGTAACAATAAGAAGAGTTCAGCGACGATGCTGCCTGGTAAAAAAATAGCACCGCATAGTTATATCTACACTATGTAATAGAAACATAATGAACTAAGAAAATGAAGTTGTAATACAATAAAGCCTTGTTTGGTAAAGATGTATTGAGAAACAAAGTACCGTATCAACTTGAATAGCTTGCATATTCTCTGGTCCTGAACCCTGAACCCGGAAAAGAGCAACCCCATTTTCTGAATATGTGTCATCCTCAATGCCATTTTCTGAGATAAAGTTCTTATACCCAGTACTTGTACCACCCTGTATATTAAATAAATAAATATGCATTGCAGCAATAATTTGCAGTTCATGTAGACAGTATTTGTGAAGCTTGATCACATGAGTTTGGAAAAACAAAAACCTTGTATATAACCAAGTTCTGAAATATTGGGAAAAACTCAATGGGTTCCTTTCCTTCATAAACCCGAACCTGTGATGACCAAAGAAAATGATACTGAGATATTTAGATTTACAAAAGTATTTCAGACAAATTGGAAAAATATTTACCAGAACAGCCTGGAATTTCAGGGACTCGATCATCTTGTCAGCCAGTGAAGTAGCTGCATTCCTCTCGTCCTGTTTATGTAAATAAAACCATGTGGTTAAGTAACTATTCTCCAACTTGATAGCATTCCATACAGAAATGAGAAATTTCATAAGTCATGAACTTTGTATCAGTCATCTGTACTACTACCACAAATGGAAAATGTGTCGAACAGTTACCTCCACACTCTTCTTTCCAAACCAGGTACCAATAAGACATTCATCTCCATCATCTCCTGGGTAGGTGTATTGAAAGATATAGCAGTCTCCACTGTAGAACTTGCATTGTTCAGAGAATGAAAGGAAAGTCTTTTCACTACCATTGACACGCCAAACCTGTAACATATAGGCAACTTCAGATTTCGGATATCTAAAAGAAATTTAGTGTTTTGACAGGGAATGCAAAGTAAGTTCATATATGCTACTCCCTCCATTTCAATTGATGACGTTTGGACAACTTTTTAACTGAGACACGAACTAAGAGTATTTCCATATTGTGATCAATTTAAAACTAGAGGGAGTAATAAAAGAAGAAACGCTGGAATGTTACAGGGTATGTCTATTAACTTCTCAAAAGCTCAATGCACAAGAATTTGAATAGCTATAACCAAAAATAGACTGTAAAATCTTTTTTCATGAAAATAAATTGAACTGACCTGTAAGTTCCCAGTGCAATCAATCAGAGGTTGAGGCTCTTGCTTTACGGGAGTAGATTTGGCTTGTCCCTTAAAATTAAATCCCTGTCTCTTAAGAAGAGCTGCAGGAGAAAAAAAAAGTTATAAAAAATTTGGTAGTTGCGGGGACACTAACAAGAAAAAAAATCATCCATGAGTTAGACACCAACCCGCGACTTTTCCTCTGCTCTCGTCAGACACAACTGCTTCAGCTTTCTTGGGCCATTTATCAAACTTTGACCGGAATGTAACTGTCTCAAATCCTTCCATGAGGCGGATAATATGAGATTTTGGACGATGTTCTTCATGTAGTAATTCCTGCAAAGTAGGAATATGATTTCTGTAAATTTACAAAAGCCATAAGGGTGGTTTATTAATCACATATATGGTACACTTTTCATAGACACACTCATTCCCTATATTCCCTAAGTTTTAACGTGAACTTTGTGGTGGTCAATTCAAGAAAAAATAGCCAAATTATAGTTAAACCTCAATCAAAAATAAAGAAGGAAGGCAAGTTATGGAGAATAGTGATAGATGCTAAGTATAGGACTGACAAACCAAATATTTGTGTTCCAGAATGGTGTTTTTTATTTTACGTTAAATACAGTAGGGGCAGACCCCACTGTTCCAGAAATGTGTTGGAAGGGCATGTGTATGCCCTGGTTGAGATTTTTGCCAATGATCAAACAATGGAGTATTCTGTGCCCAGTCCTGAATACAGATCTCTTTATGGAGTTCCTACGAACATCGGGGCTATGGCATCAGAACCTGGAAGGCTGTCAAATTGAATCTGGGAGCACAACCGTGGTCTGTGGACTGGAGTCTCAAAAAGTGCAAGAAGGAGAAACAAGAGATGGTAGAAGAACAGTCTGAGGTCGTTTAGAATAGCTTGGTGTCTTTCAAATTTGCAATAATTTCCCTCGCAAAAAATTAGAACTTTGCAATAATTCTACTGTAACCTGTGTGCTGCTTTCTGATATTGTGGTTGGATGCTCAGTGGAGTGCGTTCCTGGAGAGGACTCTGTGCTGTACCTTTGACAGTTTTGGTCTTTTGCTAACGCAATTGGTACAGGGGCTGTGTCCCTATTACTCTAAAAAAAAATAATGCAGATGGTTTTACCTCAGCCGCAGATCCTGCCCGTTTCCTCTCCTCAAGAGTTGTTTCTCTACCCATCCAGACATAAATTTCAGATCCACAGTCTAGCAGGTAGCATTTTGTTGAATCTAGTAGCTCTCTTGTTAGAACCCCACAATCAATAGGCACTGACTGGCCCTTGTTGAGGCTGATTGTAAAAGCATTACGTATTTCATCAGAAGAAAAAACAAATAGAGATGCTAAATCAAACCATGAAAGAGAAAACGATTATTTAAAAATAATTAAAACTCCCAGAAATTTGTCTGCCATGAAACATTACCAGAGTAACTTAGACGTGAAAGCAGAATCTTTCCCGTTAAGCTCAGAAAATGCCTTTCTTGGCAGAGGGGCAAATCCGCCAAAGAGACCCCAGAATTCACCAGCATCAGCGTCTGCCATCAACTTTCCATCCTCTGTTTGGAAGACTAGATTATAATTCTGACCAAATATGGGGTCTTGGGAAACAAATTATGAGAGATCTGGTCTCTCACAATATGAAAAGACCCTATCCTCCATGTGGCATTATGAAAACTGATTTACGCGCCCTATCTATCATAACTGAAAATCAGCTTCCGAAACAGAGGAAAAGGAAAAAGGGAAAACTGATTTACAGTTATGATGGGATGCATGTCACATGTTGGATTCGGTCTTTTCCGATTAGTGAAAACCGGGTCTATTATGATTTGTTTACAGATCTTGACCAAACCTTTTTTCCCTCAAAATTCAACTTACCAACTGCAGCTACTTCACATTTACCATCATGGTTCGTGTCTTTGAGATATTGTACAACCTCTAGGGCTTTAGCCCTCTCCTGGATGCTTGAATTTGATCCATTGAATTGAAATATTTTATATTTTGTATCTAAAATAAAGATGTCATCATGGTTCAGTGATGATCGTGCAAAGGGAACCTGTACAAGGGTATGAAAACTGGAATGTTACAAGGTAGCTGTGGTTGTACAAGAATAGACTAAGTACTAAACGGGTAAAAATTTAACACCTCTTTAACATGTACTGTATGTTTTCCTCTGCAGACAAATAATCGTGGTGCGTGCTCCCGCTCATTGACTTCCACATGCTTGAACCCAGATGCAACACCACCTTCCTCTGGAATAATACAAGGTTTAAAGTACGAAAGAAATTTTTCTGTCTCGTTTCCCTGCACTTCACGGTATTGGACAGCACGGCCACCAAGAGCAGCATCCAGTTCCACAGTCTTGATTGCTGCTGTACCAGCTTCATCCTATTTGTTAAAAAGAAATAATTAAATCCTCTAAATCATTAGTTAGGCCACCAGCAAAGGTAAATGAACTCAAAATGTGATAGCAAACCTGGCTGGTATCTTTACCGAGCCAATAGTGGATGTCATGCCGAAAAGAACCATTTTTAAGAGCAGTTGTCTGTTCAAAGAACAAAAGAACTATTAGTAACACTCAGGATTTTCTTTTGAAACCCAAAACACAGCAAGGAGGCCCCAACAACAATCAGGATTTTGTGATACTATATATATCAATCCAATCATATTTGTTTTATAGAGCAGAAAAATACTGTTTTATAGAGCATGGACAATATGCTGAAATGATAAACTAAATTATATAATAGCTAAAATTCTTCTAGTATGAAATATGCATGTTATGATAAGCATATAAACAGGGTCAAGATTCAATGATAATTAAAGTTAAGACTGAGGTAACGAGAAAATTGTGCTACTGAGATCAAGCAGCTTGCAACAATGTTTCCCACTGAACTAAATACAGGAACTGACACATTTCTGACATGAGCAAATTTGAGTACCTTGAGTACTATGTAGGAATCCCCTGTGAAAAATTTCCCATGTGATTCCCTGGGAACAGGGACAGCCTGCAATTTTTCAATCCTCCAAATTTCCAATCCACTAGGCATTGTTAAGGAACATTTCAGAGATTTGTTAACAGTCATCATTTCAAGAGGAGTCAAATGAAAGAACTACAGCACCATTCTAACCTAAAATTCCACATACGCTCGCTGCAACATTTTTCATGGACACACAGTCCTTGAGATGAATATGATGAATGATCATCAAGTCATCAACCGTACTACGAATCAGAATCTATTCAATAAGTGCAGTAGAGCATGACTAACTCAAAAATACATAACAGTAATCTTTTATAAGTTGGTGGTGCAGTGCGCATCCCTAGTTGTAAGCCTTTTTCCTTTGCTTTTTGTATACATTAATAAATACTACAGTAGGGGTTTCCCCTACTGTAATTCCCTAAAATAACCGTAATAAAAGAAATGATGGAATATTAAATGCTGAAATGAAATGATACATAGAAAAAAAAGGTAAGGAGACAATGTGGACCAGTGGGAAATTAGCAAGTGAAGGATACTCTTTTTGACCAGCAACTTGAAAGACTGGATCTATATCCCTCATTGAAACAGCCATATGACTCCTAGGTTTTGTTGAACTAGTCTTGGGTGGTTTTTGCTTCAAGAGAGAAGAAAAGGTGTGCTGACATAGAAAACAAAAGGAAAACATAAATGGCATGACAGACGATCCATGTAAAACGATGCAAAGCTTGGGAACATATAACCTCATTTACAACCATCCTCAAACACAAACATCAGTACCAATCATCTTTCATTTTCAAATACACATAGCTCACGAAATTTCAAAAAAAAAAAAGGAAGAAAAAGAAGAAAGGACAATGTGTCTATGAACACTGCATACTCCTATTGAAACAGCTCAGTGATAGAAACGGAATACCAAAAGGCTAGTTATCCATCATATAGCAGGATAATACTTCTTTCCATATGTCTGCCAATTCAAGACCTCAGACTTTCTCACAGCCAATCAAACTTAAGTACGATCCATCTGTGAACGGTATGCCAAAGAGTGGTTCATATCTAATGCTGATGCAGTGTCACAGGCACAAGAGTTGCAACAACCATTTACTTCACTCTATCCAGGACAAAACATCACATCATTTGTAGTCTCAATTCTTAAACCTTGCGCGCGCAGAATTAGGCAAGACCTTGACATATCTCTTGATTCTGTGAAGCTCTTCAAATCAGTTCCAACCTGCCATTACCTCACAATAATACAATTTTGGATACAATTTGATCAGCTGAAAGCTAAACCAAATGATGCGTCACTTTTTGTGCAACTCCAGGCTAAAATCAAATTGAGTGATCAGCTGATATTCTAGGATCCAACATACAGTTTATATCCAGCTCACTACACCAAAAACAAAATGGACGTTACGAAACTGAAACTTTCGTGAGTCCAATGGTCCGGCTACAACACTCTAGCTCGACAGCCAAATCAGAAGCCTCAAAGAGCACAAATCAGCATCGAGATCAACACCAATCCCATTGGGTTGCAAAATGGACAAGCATAAAGAGGATCACATTCCCTCCACTCAGATCCACCTCACGCTTACAGGAGAAAACAAAACAAAGCACCATTATCACCATCGACGCCTCCGATTCACTGCCACATCCGTACCCATACAAGAAAATCAGAGACTTCCATGCCAAATGGCAAACCCGAGAGATCCCAATCTATTAAATAAAAGGAACCCAGAAAATTTTCTCCACCACAACAACGCTAAAGCCCATTCATCTAGTACAAGTCATTTTGTACTCTATCACACAAAATCCGAAAAAACAGAGTGAATTCCCACATCCCAGATCCGAGCCACCTAAGTCACGTACCTTGGTCGCTGCCCCCGGCGCGGCCATGGTTCCGACCTCAGATCACCCGAAGCCGGAGCCCCGATCAGAAGACCAACTTAACCACCCCCCGCCGCGGTCACCATTAAACAAATCCCCCCCTATCATTCCCTAAAAACAATTGCGGAAATGGAGGAACTGGTCGCACGCACCTGGGCCGAGGCGGTCGCGGCGTCGGATCGTGGAGAGGACTAGCTAACCAGTCAGCCAGCCAGCCAGCCAGCCAGCCAGCCAGCGCGCGGTTGCTGTCGCTGCTGCCGTTAACCAGGGCTGGCGCTATCCTCAGCCTTGTGCCGAGGCGAAACCGAGGTAAGCCTGCGGATTTACCCAATGGTAAATTGCCGGGCAAAACAAGGCCGGGGGAGAGGGGTTCGGTTGCGGTGGCGAATGATTGGAGGCGAGGCCAGGCGTGCTCGCCACTATGGCGGAGGAGGAGGACGGGGAGGAGGAGGTGGAGGCGGGTGGAGGTCAGGTCAGAGAAGGTGGAGTTGTTTGGGAGTTTGCGCTATTTATATTTTCGAATTTTTCTCTGCGCCGCTATTCTGTTCTGTCGTGGCTGCTCGTTCTGACGAACTGGGAAGACGGGCCTGTGCTGGATTGAATATACTGTACCAGGGATGGACGATACTACTCGTAACGGCGTAGAGTAGAGGACGTCATGACACAGCTGGATCTGCCGTAATTTGAGAGAAAAAGGAAGAAAAGGGGGATTGGTAAAGCGAAAGGCAGGAAGGCCCGCAGAAACTGAAAATGATAGGAGCAGGAGTTCGTCAAAAGTTCGAAGGTTCCAGCTGCTTACATAGTGAATAAACGAAGAAAGAAGGTCATTTTTCTATAGCTTTCTGTCTGTCAAATGGCGAATTGGTTTGTATTATGTTTATTCGGTATGACCAAAGTTTTTTTAGGTGGTGGAACTTCATCTCCTACATCTATTTCTTATCGCAGATACTAATTTAGTTTGTCTTAATTCGACCGTTACATGATAGGGTGTGTGAGACGACCGCCACATGATACCGCCACATGATATGGCGCGAAAATTTGAATCCATATTAAAGCAAAATACCTTAAACATTAGATTAATGTGAATGAACCGAAAAGGAAAGTTTTTTAGATTCGATAAGTAGCGTGCACGCGCAATATTGTTACGTTAATGTTTCAAATATTAGTGTGGTATCGTTATGTTTTTTATTCTAGACTGCTACGGTACCACCTAATCACTCTCGATTTATCTTGGCTTTGACACCATTTGCATTCGTGTAAAAAATAAAAAGTGGGTCCTTTTTGTCGAACAAACAAAAAATAGAACTCTTTGAAAGTGGCATGATTCAGTCAGCCTTTTCTTTTCTCGTTTCTAAAAAGTGTTGCATAGAAACAAGAAAGTTTTTACTACTCGCCAAGCTGGTTAACGCTATTATTTCTTATGAGAGTCACTGCGTAAAGAACCTTTGATGACTGATTAATTTAGCTGGCAGAAAAATAGTAGACAATACAGTAGGCTTTTCTTCCTTTTCCGGCACCGGTCTGCTGAGCTGTTCGATCGGTTTGAGCCATCCGTCCACTCCCTTGTGTTGTGCCCAAAAGAAAAAGGGAAGGAAAAAAAAATGGTGTTGCTGCCGCCGAAAGGTTACGAGGATCAGGATTGTCCACGTAGCCCTTTTCATAGAGGTCGGTCCGTCGTCGGTCGCCGCCCACCCGTACCGACTACCGACTTGACTACTTGAGGAGCAAGAGCAAACAAACTCGCGAGATGAGATGAGAGTGACGGGCCGGGCCGACGCTTATGAACGTGCTCGGCTGGACGAGCGCCGGACAAAGGCTCGTTCTCGTAGGTACGTAATGTCGTTACGCGCGGTTGTCGTGGTACGCGCGCGCGCGCGCGCGCCACCCTGGCGGCACGGCGCGGAAGGTTTGATGCCGACGGACGAGTGGGGCCCAGTCCAGCCGTCCACCGGGCGGCGCGCCTGTGTGTGCCCGGTGTAGTGCGGTGCGGTGCCGCACCCCACGCGGCGCGCGCGTCTCGGTCGACTATCATCGCTCGCCTCGCCGTTTCGGGTTGTTTTCTTCTTGCTTCGAGCGTGCGTCACGGTCGCGGCGGCCTCGCGGTCGCAGTCGCAGAGCCTCACAGGGTGTTTGCGTTGCGGAGACAGCACGGTTGTGTTTTTCGAGTGCGCCGCCCGGGGGTGGCTCGGCGGGCGTGCGCGCGGCGAGCCGAGTCCGGCCGCTCTGGGAGACGACCACATATGGCGAGGAAGAATGAGCGCGTTGTACGTTCGTGCGCCCGTGGGTGGGGGTACAGGGAGGTGATCTGCCACCGGCCCCAGAACCGGAAAGGGGCAGGCGACCAACAATCGCTGGCCCTTGAGTCCCTGACGCCTCGGCCTTCAGTGTATGTCTTGTTTGCCATGAGTACTACTCGTCTGCCATCGTCCGTTGTGCGTCCGGTGACGTATGATAAAATTGTGAAACGCACATTTTCTCGATAATAATCTTTGGCCACGCGACCAGTAAAGAACGATACCCTATCCTATCGTTCTGTTCATTTGTTGTAAGGACAACTAGAAAAGAACACGCTAGGGAGGAGGAGCAGAGGACAATGCAGCACGTGTTTCCTTTTCAGAGTCCGACTTGGATCTTCACGGCCCAAAGATGATGATACTACGACTACGAGGAAGGGCACCGATGTGGATGGAGTGAGCTCGTCGTGTTCGTGCGGTCGTCCTGGGCCGGAAAAGGTCATTTGGGCATCACTCAGCTTACGTGCAGATGCAGTGACGCACGCATCAGTCCAGCAGCCCACCAACGTTAACTGCCTCGCGCGCCTGGCGCCTGTAGGTCGTCCGGATCCACCCCGTTCGCGTCACCGTTGACCGCCGGCCCGGAGTACATCGTCACGTAGTACGTCACGGACGCCTGCACCGTCGACACCCCCGCAGCTAAGCCTTCTCCGATGCCGTCGGCGCCGGGGCTCTCGTGGCGCCTGGCCTTCCCGCTCATCATCGCCTTCGTCTTCGTCCCGTTCATCCTCCCGCTCGCCCTTCCCCTGCTCCTCCGCCGCACCGCGTCCACCTCCCCTCAGCAGTCACCGTCGCTCCTCCGCCTCAGCTGGCTCCCGTCGCCGCTCCCTCGCGTTCCATCGCCGCCGCCGGTCCAGTCCACGCCCCCAACGACGGCAATGGTGTCACCTTCTCCTCCACCGCCACCGGTACAGACGTCGCTTTCTCCACCGCCGCCGCCGCCGTCGGTTCCGTCCACGCCCCCGACGAAGGCAATGGTGTCACCTTCTCCTCCAGCGCCACCAGTACAGACGTCACCTTCTCCGCCGCCGCCGCCGCCGTCGTCTCCGAACCCACCACCACCACCGGAGACGGAGACCGGTAAAACCGTGGAAGAGACAGAACGGTGCGACGTGTACGACGGGGAGTGGGTGCGGGACGAGGCGTCGCGGCCGCTGTACGCGCCGGGGACGTGCCCCTACGTGGACGAGGCGTACGCCTGCGCGCCGAACGGCCGGCCGGACCACGGGTACACGCGGTGGCGCTGGGCGCCGCGCCACTGCACCCTCCCAAGGTACTACTAGTACCAGCCAACATGTTGCGTTCGTCACTTCATCAGGCGAACAAGAATGTGTCCCTTTTTCGCTGATTCGCTCGCTAGACGCGCGTAATAGGTTCAACGCGACGGACTTCCTTGCGAGGCTGCGCGGCAAGCGGCTGATGCTCGTCGGCGACTCCATGAACCGGAACCAGTTCGAGTCCATGCTCTGCATCCTGCGCGAGGCACTGCCGGACAAGACAAGGGTCTTCGAGACGCACGGGTACAGGATCACCAAGGGACGAGGATACTTCGTCTTCAAGTTTGCGGTAACAAAATTCACACTGTATAGTGAATACTGATGCGATGTGCTTGTTGTTAAACCAAAACAAGCGCACGCAGGATTACGACTGCACCGTGGAGTTCGTGCGATCGCATTTCCTGGTCCGCGAAGGGGTGCGTTTTAACAACAGGGGGAACTCCAACCCGACCCTGCAGATCGACCGCATCGACAAGACGGCGAACCGGTGGAAGAAGGCCGACGTCCTCGTCTTCAACACCGGCCACTGGTGGACGCACGGCAAGACGGCGAGGGGGTACATATGCAACGCTCAGTCAGCTCGATGGTTCTTATTGCCTTTTTTTCCAGCTGCTGCTCTAGTGTGACACTTGAATTCCAGAAGGAACTACTACAAAGAAGGTGATAAGCTGTACCCCCAATTCGACTCAACCGAAGCTTACAGAATAGCCCTCAGGACGTGGGCTCGCTGGATCGACAAGAACATGGACCCAACGAGAAGCGTCGTTTTCTACCGGGGATACTCCACTGCACATTTCAGGTGATCATCAACTGCAGTCATTTCAAGCGAACTAATTTTGATTACCATTGCGTGTTGCCGTGCATAGGGGAGGCGACTGGAACTCCGGCGGCTCCTGCAACGGCGAGACGGAGCCGACGTTCAGGGGCGCCATCATTGACAGTTACCCTCTCAAGATGAGGATCGCGGAGGAGGCCATAGGCCAGATGCGCTTCCCGGTGCGGTTGCTCAACGTGACGAAACTGACCAACTTCCGCAGGGACGGGCACCCGTCTGTGTTCGGCAAGGCGCGGGGCATGGTCTCCAAGGGGAAGCAGGACTGCAGCCACTGGTGCCTCCCCGGGGTGCCGGACGCCTGGAACGAGCTCATCTACGCCTCACTTGTCATGGACCCCAAACCGAGCTCGTGGAACGCATAGATGAAATTTTTTGCCTTGATCTTTAAACTGTGTAATTATGTTTTTTTTAATGATACAAAATGAGACTGTTCGCCACAGTGATACTCCTCCGTTTTAAATGTCTATCATTTCATACAGTCAAAAAAACTACAAATGAACTAAAAAAAACATGTTGCACCGACAAATATAAAAATATAGAGGAGTACCCAACACCAACACGCTGTCTTCTCTTAATAAAAACTGCATTGAAAAAAAAATCAAACACTAAAAACAAATGTCTGATCATAGTGCAAATCAACAGCGAGCGATGCATTGCACTGTCCACAACTGTGAGTCTGTTGAAGTCAGAAACGACAACGAAGACGTACTCCAAGTGTTTACGCGATCCTCACTGTGTAGCGTGTTACAGCCCACGCTTAGTAAGTGGAGACGGAAGCGCACCCTCCGGGAACAATCGACTCCAGTCCTCCAGAACCAGTGCGCTCTTCTTCCAAACAAGTCTGAACCCTCCTCCGCATCTCGACCTCGACGTCACCGGCGGGGGCCGCGGGACACGATGGTGGCGTTCCTGGGTCGGCGAGCCGGGATGGCTGCAGCTGCCGCGGCGCTCATCGCCTTCGCGGCGTTCGGATCCGTCGCGTCCGGTTCGTCGCCCAAGTCCTTCGTGAAATCCACCGTCAAAAAGCACGACGTCGTCATCTTCTCCAAGTCATACTGCCCGTACTATCTCTTTCTCCCCTGGCCCGTAGATGTGTATCTCATATACATTTTTTTCTTTGCGAGGAATCTCTTATGCCTTCTTCCCGAGATCTACTTCGAAACCTGTAATTTTGACTATGATTATTGTGAGTAATCTGGGATAGGTTTTAGTGATTTCTGCGATTGGTCAGAATTTCCTGTGCCTGCGAATTTTATTTGGCATGAGGTCTACCGTCTCGTAATGCTACAGCGTCACTATGAATCTATGATTATTGTGAGTAATCTGGTATAGGTTTTAGTGATTTCTGGAATTTCCTGTGCCCCGTGAATTCTATTGAGCATGATGGGGTCTACCGTCTGCTAAGGCTATAGCAAAATTACCATTGGTTGCTTCACCTTCATCGTCTTTGTTTTTGTGTATCCAACTGTAAAATTTGGTTTTTGGTAGTATCTATTGAAACCATTTTTTATTGATTTGAATATCCAACTATGAGTTTTTGTAGTACAGATACAGGCAACCCATCGAATTTTGATTCTACCACAATGTTGCGCTTTTTTTTTAAGGAATATACACAATGATGAGTTACTTGGTATATCTGGTTATTCAAGAAGAAGCTTTGCATTTATTGTTACCCTATAAGAGTTGGGGTACTCTTACTTTGCATGCTTTGTGTGAAAAAATATTTACTCTGCTAATCCTGATTAGTAAGTTTGGCTTCCAGAGCTTCTTATGAGGTCAGCATATAGGTTTTGTAAACCTAGTGCTGAGTCTTGTGTCTGATTAGTTACTGCAGCTAAACTGAAGATTGTATTAATTGAAGCATTTGCACTTGTGAAGAGTTTACTCATGGCTACTTGGAAATGCATGGATAAGTGAATAGTTTCATGATTCAGTAAATCTATGAAGAATATGTCTCATCCCATACCCGAATACCTACTCATACGGAAACTCTGAATGCTACAGATATTGCAGAAGAGCAAAAGCTGTGTTTAAGGAACTTCAACTGAAGAAGGAGCCATATATTGTGGAGCTTGATGAGCGAGGTTTGTTTCCATTTGTCTTATACAACTGAAACAAACATTTGTCTTATACAACTAATTTCCTAATTTTATTCTGTTATTTTTCTCTGCCCTCAACTTCAGACATTGTTTTTATCCTTGATGGAAGTGTAATAGTTCCATTGAACGTATACATCTATAAATATTTTTCTTTTAAAAATATCAAATATTTTAAGAAAAGTGGACATGCCTGTTTAATTGTGCAACTAGGTTTTATCATGTTGTACATAGCAAGCAAGTTACTCAATTGTATTATGTGTTGAATACATGACAGAATGAAGAAAATAAGCTGTCATATAGGAGGTCAGCAAACTGTCAGAAACTTAGGTGCAATGTCCTTGAGGATGCACCTCTTTTTCTCCCTTTTTTGGGCTTATTTTTGCATAGTAGAGAAAAATGAAGAGATTATATAATGTAAAAATCCACGAATCCTACTACTTCCATTGTTTTTGTTGGTGTCCATAAACATTGTTTTAGGACGAACTTTTTTTGTGAATCCGTGATGGAGCTATTGTTATTACTGTGTTGCAGAGGACGGTGGGGAGATTCAGGATGCATTATTAGATATAGTTGGAAAGCGTACTGTTCCTCAAGTTTTCATCAACGGAAAGCACTTGGGGGGCTCTGATGGTAATTTCTGTGTACACTAATCAGTTGAGATGTTTCTTAACCCGCTTTGAGTTCTGACACTTATTCCCTTTGTTCCACTTCTCTTTGAATGATGGCAGATACTGTTGAGGCTTACGAAAGTGGCAAGCTGGCAAAACTTCTAGGCATTGAAGTCAAAGACGATCTTTGAGTGATAATTTTAATATCAAAGGCTTGTATCATGTTTCGTGTTATCTAAGCATAGTTGTTTGGAACTTACATGTCCAAAGTATCCATCGCTGACTGCTCTGTTACAATTTAACACCATTCAGCTATAGTTTGTGATAGTTTGGCTGTCCATCACTGACTGGTTTACTGTATTACAAGCATCGTTGATCGTCATGAACCTGACATAATCAACAAAATAAATTATTTGGTGAACTGTGAGTGGAAACCGGTCAAACAGCTAATGCATCAATCTGAACTTATTCTCAGCGCCGCCGCCTGCTGCATCCGCCTGGCTTACCTGCCGCCCCAGAAACCATTTTCTAAGTTTAGCGGCCATGAATCCTCTTCCCCAAACTTCCAGGTTCCAAATGCCCCCATTGCTAACCCATTGCACCGTTGATCCTTATGAACATGGCATAATTAGCAAAATAAAAGAGGCTGGACTCTAAAGCTCCCTTTGGTAGGCAGCAAGGCTTGGCGTGATCCAAGAGGGGAGTGGCCAATTCGACCACGGGCAATCAGGAGGTCGGAGGTCATGGAAACTGCCGTCTCTGATGTTATAAACGCCAATGTCCCTTAGACACTGAGGCGTGAAGAGCGCATAATACTCTTCGTTGTCCGTGTAATAGACGTGGTTAGGCAGTACGCCAGGACGATCAGCGGACGAAAGGTAGAAAGAGTGGTTGGTTCCCACGAACAGGGCGTGATCGCCCAGGTCCTTGGTCTCTACCAACGTCTGCGCCGCAACGTCCACCCGGTACACTTTGACGGACTTGGTCGTCCACACTTGCTCGTCGTGGTCTTGACCTACCGGCCCCATGGTCCTCCACATCTGAAGCCAGCAGCGTAGCCAAGGGGCGTGGACTAGGTAGTTCGTGGTCCTGTAATGAATCGCGTCGAGTTGAGGACGGAGTACGACCGCCACTCGATGGCCGGCTGGGGGCCGTGGAGGTCGAACGCGTGGATCGCGCCGTCGTAGCGCATGGCGTAGAGCGTCCTGACGTCGCCGTCGAAGGCGCAGTCGCAGTACTCGATGTTGCCCGATGGAGGTTGTATCCAGGTCCAGTGCGCGTTGCCCGGCCTCGCGAAGGAGAAGTGGAAGAAGGGCCGGTGGATGAGCAGGACGACGCAGTCGCCGGCAACGTCAGACGGGTCGGACGAGATGAGCGCCCGGATGTAGAGGTAGTCGGCGACGTCGGGCGCGTCCAGGGCCATGGGCAGGTTGACCTCCGGCATCACCACCTTCAGCGACCAGTCGTACGTGTACACCAGGTACCTGTCGGGGACGAGGGCCCCGTCGTCGTCGTCGTCGTACACGGGCCGCACCTGTTCGATGGTGGACACCGGAGGAAGCGACTCGACCCGCTGTCCGGTGACGGGGTTGACGAGGCGGAGCTTGGCGCGGTCGTCGGAGGGGACGAGCCAGCCATGGGACGCCCCCAGCCAGAACCCTCCCGGGATGGTTGTGCCCGTAGGATAGGACCGACGATCCGTGATGCTGTAAAGCGTGGCCGTTGTGCCAGCCGAGTCGTCGTCGTCATAAATGGACGATGATGTGGTGGCCGTGTAGAGCAGGCATGGCGGCGTCCGAGGTCGCGACGACAGGACGCGGTGGAGGCTTTGGACGTAAGACGAGGCGGCGGACCACCAGCGGCACAACGCGCCGGCGCGGAAGAGGTCCCGGATCGCCAGCCCCTCCAGAACCATGACCAGCACATCCATCGGCAGCTCTGACCAGCCGGAGCTCGCGGAGCTAGCCATGACTATAACGATTAATTGATTTGATGGATCGTGCGTGCTCACCGGGTGCAGGCACAGGCAGTTCCATTTATTACGGACTCCACCACAACACCACGTCCTACTTCTCCGACTCCGATTCGATCGGGTCCAAACCAAATAGCTCCGCGCCTCATACATTTTCTTCATTGCAACAGCTTCACAACAAATTGGGTTGGACCTACACCTAGCCAGTTATTTGAGGGTAATAAAAAGACGGAAAAACGGTCTAGTTAGGGCCCTTTGAGCCTAATTCCGGCCTACCTTGTGCTAAGAAGAAGTCATGTGGGCCTACCTACAATGACCAGGGTGCATGCTTTCCACCGTGGAAAATATTCCACCGACAATAAAAATAATTTCAAATCATGGAGAAGAAAAGATTTAGGTGCTTCTGAGAGGGAAAATAGGATCAATTATTAAAGCGTGTACCTTATCTTTAAACTTTCTGGCGCTTCAAATCATAATTAATGAGGGTCTATTAAGGCAAGAACCCGACAAGATGAAAGACAGGCCGTACTAATAAGTACTCATGCAAAGGACCAAAAGGCCTTATCTTTTATGTTTGTCAAACACAAAAGCAAAAATGCCATGTCAGCATCATTAATTTGCCTCTGCAGGTTAAGGGGGTCGACAAGTTCCTTGCAACGATATGTATGAAGTTGTTATAGTAAGGGTGTGTTTGTTATAGATTATAAAATTGCTTCTGCTTCGCTTTCTAAAAAAATTACCAAACATTTTTAGAAGAAGCACTTCTACATCTCCATCTCAAGAATCACTTCTCTAATTTGTATTAGGAGCTAAAAACACTAAAAATGTAGCTTCTCATGACTTTTTCATTCAACTTTCTATTAGGAGCTAAAAGAGAAGTTGTTTTGCTAAATATTTTTTATAATAGAAGCTGTTTTTCTAGGAGGAGCTATTTTTAAAGAAGTTGTTTGCTAAAGAATCTATACCGAACACACCCTAAGTATCTATACCTTTATAATAGATACAACCCACTAAGTGCAATTAATATATAATTCTCTCAATCCTGATGAAGCCACATCATCAATAAATATGAGCCGTCCGATCGATCTATTTGCTATCAAATCTAACCGCTCACGTCATCTTCTTCCTACGCGTCCTCTGAAAATCCATTCCTCCACCGTCCAACTTCAAATATAAAAAAAAAAACTCCATTGTCTTCCATGGCCGGGCTGCCGCACCAGGCTGCCCCCAAGACCATGGCGCCTCCCTGCCGCACCAGCCTGCCCCCAAGACCATGGCATCGCCCTGCCGCGCCAGCCTGCCCCCAAGACCATGGTGTCGCCCTGCCGCACCAGCCAGCCCAAATACCATGGCCCCCAGGTGCTCCCCAAGGCACATCCTTCGTGCCTGCCATGGTCGCTCGACACAGCTCCAATCCTGTGGCCATGAGGTGCCCCCTTGCCGCATTCCATGGCCGCTCGATGCTTCCGGCCGTTGCCATGCCCTCCTAGCACCGGCGCTCGTTGCCATGCCCTCTCGGCGCCGGCGCCCGTTGCCATGCCCTCCCGACGCCAGACCCTCCTCTTCCTCCACCGAGTGCTTCCATTACCCATCGTCAGTTACCACTGAATTAACCACAATTAATTCCAGCGTTTCTGCAATCTCTCTATTAATTTCGTTTCCCTGCAATCTTGACTTCCGTTGGAGGCAGAGCAATAGTTCTGTTGGCTGAATTAATTTTCCCCAATCCACCATTACGACAGTCTTGAGGTATTGCTCATCATTCTTCATCCCAAACGTCTTCTTTTTTTTTTTGTTTCACTCTTCTGCAATTTCTTTCTCACTGACCAGTTTCAACACCTAATGCCGCCAGCAAATGATTTCATGAACTCAACATCCACGTGAGTGTTGCATTTTGTAAGTTCAGCCATTTACCTTCAATTTTTTTTTCATATCCCCATCTAAATTAATTTTTTCTTTTCATATAGCAGCAGTTTTGGCTTACTTCAATCATTTAGTTTCTGCTTTTGATATAACAGTGCCTCCGGCTTTCTTTAATCATTTTTGTAACTATTTTGCCCTTCTGTTAAACAAATTCTGTATGCCTTTCCATTTGTACCATTCTGCTATGTAGGTTTAGACATTTAGTTTCTCTTTTTAATATATCAACAGCTTCTTCTTTCTTCACTCATTAAGGTATCTTTGCCCTCAATCAGCATGTGTGTTGTCTAATTGATCTGTAGGCCTCTCTAAATTGATTTCCACTTCAACTGTACCACGAGCTTTTTTGGATCTAGCAGCAGCTTTGCCCAACATCAGTAGTTCAGGTAATCAACTCTGAATAGATTTTTTTTTTAATTCCAGTTCTCAGCTCTTATGTTCTCTCTTTTTAGTTCAGTTACACAGATTTGCGATGCTCTCATCATTCTATCCATGTCCTGGATATATTTAATTTTGTTTTGCTGATTTCAGTTGTACGAGCATTTCTTTGGATCTAGCAGCAGCTTTGGCCACCTTCAGTAATTAAGGTAATCAAAAAATTTATGATGCCCTCATTATTCTCTCCATGCCTTGAACATATTGTTTTTTGTTAATCTCAATAGTTGGTTATTATGTACCATTTTTTATTTCAACCACACAAAGTTGTGTCGGAGATTTGTACTCCATCATTTTGTTTGAACTGAATCAATGACATTATATCTGACTACAAATGATACATAGTTGAAATAAAAAAGCAGAAAGATTAATTTGAAGTGAATAGAAATTTATAAGTAGATAAAACTGTGATCCAATTCAAGTGAATAGAAATCATAAGAAGTGATGACTATCACTTTTATAACTGGAGAATAATGCTGAATGGGGTGAATAAAAGAAAACATGTTTGTCATATGAAAACCAACAGACCAATACTCTTCTAAGAGTTGATGAAAGACAAAGGTGAAGGTTTAAGAAGTGTTTTGGGGCATTGGTCTCTTTCTTAATCTGAGATTAGGGGCATGCTCCATGGCCTGACTGGCTGCGCTGCTCTCATGCTCAATGGCCTGACCGACTGAAAATAGATTTATTTTTTAATTTCAGTTCTCAACTCTTATGTTCTCTTTTTTTAGTTCAATTATAGAGATTTGTGATGCCTCATTATTCTCTCGATGTCCTAAACATATTTAATTTTGTTTTGCTAATTTCAGTTGTACGAGCATTTCTTTGGATCCAGCAGCACCTTTGGCCACTTTCAATACTTTAGGTAACCAAAAAAATTACCCTCATTCTCTCCATACCCTGACCATTATTTATTATTATTATTATTATTATTTTATTTTCAGATCGGTTCTTATGTGTTCTTTTTTATTCCAACAACACAAATTTCTGATGCCCTCATTATTCTCTCGATGCCCTAAACATATTTATTTTTGTTTTGTTAATTTCAATAGTCATTTATTATGTCCCAAATTTTATTCAACCACACAAATTTGTGTCGGAGAATTGTACTCCGTCATTTTGTTTGAATTGAATCAATTTAACATTATCTTAGTGTCCTACATTCGGAATAGTAAGCCTCAGTACGATACGATGGATACTGAGGGTAGTTCTTCACGCCCTCGACGTGGTCGTGGTCGACCATGATGCAGTTCATCAAATGTTTTGATTCCTCAATTTGATCATGACTCCACACACTTGACCGGCGCGTACGCAGAGCCCGAATCAATCTTACATCAATCTATTTTATATTCAAAAATAAAAACCCAAAAATTATAGAAGAAACCCTATTGTTATCAGGTACGAGATTAAATGTTTGGTCTCATCTTATCAGCTGAATGGCCGTCATGGGCTGACAAGTAAAGAAAGATAGAGTTATTGACAAGGTTGTATAGTGCGCAACCACTATGTTTCCATCCTACTAAACCTTAATCAATGCTAAATGAAGTACTACATGTTATTTTCTTCTCCCCTTCAGAACGTTACAAGTAAATCAATCAAATATTCTTTTCTATATCATGTGCTATTAAATTCCCTTTCACTATACTGCCTTCCACTGTAGCCTCTTGACCAATTTTACTCTTAATGTCACACAATAAATACAATATTACTCTTAATGCTTAGATTCACGTACCATTACAGCCAGCAGTTAACACGCACCAAAATTCTCTTATTTCACCACTATATAACTCCCAAGCCGTACTCTAAATGCCCTTCCATCCCATATTATTCATATCCTTTTAGCCAAGGCGCAACAACAATATTTTCAAAACTTCTCCCTTCCTGACAATACCAATCTTCTCCTTTGTGCCATGTACGTATATGAATTCTATCTATTTTATATTCTCTCATCTCATCTATGTCCCCTTTTCATTTTTTTTAATATGCTACTTTTTTACTATTGACAAGTATATTATTTCCCATCAGGATGGAAAAGGAAACTACCAACGGTACTGCAAAAAATTTGTTCAACAAATATGCCCATGCAATGAAAGAGCTCAAGGATGCTACAAGTCCAAAAATTCTCACAAGTCGATCACATGAAGAATATATATCCAAGGAACTTTCTCCTCACAACAACATGATCATTGTTGAGTACATAAGAATGGGTCAACCATACGTACATGCTATTTTCAGTGCACACAACTCCAGCAAGAATAAAAAACTGTAGTCCCATTACTACAGTTGTATTTCAATTTCTTTTTTACTATATCATTTTGTTTCATACGTACCCCTAATGAATAAAAATAATTTGTCTTCATGTCATAATTTCAAAACACACTACAATTCCCGCAGCAACGCGTGGGGAATCAAACTAGTTTATTTAGTTCATGCTGGCATCCTTCAATTTTAGGAACGGGCCATAGCCATACCCTACGCACGTTGTAGAATTCCATATGCACATCCAAGAGACATGCGTGCAGGACCAAAGTACATGGGCTCCTGCGGCGCATGGTCAGCTGGGCGGCGCTCACTCACACCATGTGGGATGGGATGGGATGCAGCCCGAAATGATTCGATGAGAGCCAGCCCTCTTCATCACCGGCCTGCCGGCAGCCGTACGCGCACAGCAACAAGCGCGACATTTTATCATTGATGCTTCTCTCCCTCCTCTTGCACCCTCGCGTCAGTACCATTCCCGATTCAGCAACCACCCCGCAGCAAGCCTTCTTTTTTTCACAAGTCTTATGCATCAGTTTTAAGAAAAATATTACTCTTTTTTTTTCGTAATTCTGGGAAGAAACAAAATATATGAGCTGATGTTTTCTCTTGAGAAAATTAAACATGCTTGACACTGGACCACGATCCGAAACTTATCGATTATTAAAGCAAAAACTGTGGATCGAAGAGCCAAACAAAAAGGGAAGAATGATGAAGACAAGCTCTATTGGAAATTAAAATGATTGTCCATGCATTGAGAAAAATGTACTAGGTTTGTTCTGACAGGAAAAGAAAAAGGGTGGTTACCTTTGCTTATTTTCCAAGACACAAATAGGTGGTCCGTTCCGTCCCTTTTGGAATAACGCGTGTAGTGGGGAACAAGCATGCATGCACGTAGTACACACGCACTACATATCGTTATCGTTATCGTTATACATAAGCGGCAAATCAGCAAGAAGCACAAATACACTTCAAGGGTATAATCGACTTTTTTATCTGGAATGTAGTAACAAGAGCAAGAGAACAAGAAGAAGCAGCATTCATGATTAGGTACAGAGTAGTATAAATCTATTGCAATTATGCATGTCTATCCGCGAGACTTAGCCGGCCTGTCGCCCGGATCAAAAGCTGAACTGCTGAAGGGCGTTGCCTCTACCTGTTCCGCCGATTTTTATCCTCACGCACATGTCTGTTGTCCTAGTAGAGTGGACTAGTGGTTTATTAGTACTCTCCATTTCCCGAAATAAAAGCATTCCTTTTTCTTTTACTTCATTTTCTATGTGCTTACTAAAAATTGAAATAAAAAAGGTACATGAGAGAAAATGGAAAAAAAGAAGCCGATTATAAACTTATAATCTAACAATGACACAAAAATAAAGCTTACTCAATTATCTTTCAGCTTAATTTTGACTGGGGTCGATGGTAAATAAATAGTATAGATTAACAATTTCACGTTAATTAATTAAGCTTTTCCGACTTTGCCGGGTTCAACGCGAGGCGGTCAGAAAACGGCCGGGCCGCCGGGCCGGGTCAGGCTTTTAAGGATCGAGCAGACCTGACACGCACAGTTAGTACGTACCTGCTGACCCAGAATGCCGCCTACTGTGCAGTGCTGTATCATAGAGTGACAATAGGAGTACTTCTTCATTAGAAAAAAAAAATGCATGAAATTGTGCGCGTGAACAGTTGAACAAATGGGGAAATCATTAAACCCTGCATATGGCCCTGGCAAACCACTCTCAGATCTGAGCGCCCTTAATTGTTTTCCTGTCCAGATCTGTTCTGCCCTCTGAATCTGCTCAGCTCGTGCATGCATGGCATGCCTCTTTGTTTGCGCTACCGAACGGATCGAGTACAGCAAGAGGACACGATTTCGAAGCTCACGTCAGTCTCCTTTCCTGATAAAGCTCTCTCCCTTGCAAAATTCCTTTTCGTAAAAAAAAAGAGAGAAAGAAATTTAATTATACTACTTATTACTACTATCGACGAGCGAGGCCTAAGATTAGTTAAGAGGATTCAGTCATGCATTCAGAGAACGGCAAAATAAAAAATGCATTACAAATTTGCCAGAGAACACACTAATTTCCGAAGGGGCCATCAATTTCTCATAGCTAGCCAAGTTCTCTCGACGAGAGCACGAAAATACTATGATAGCCAATTTCTCATTTGACAAGGTACTCTCGGCACTTTGGGAGAAGACAATTGCCGCAGCTTACGATAATAATGTACTTGCTGTATGTACAATTCGAGTCTTGAAACTCGATACGAGCAACGCACTCCGCACTCATCTGTCAGCTACCATAGCTCTGATGGGGAGGAAGAAACATGGGGAAGCATATATGGCGAGCGGCGGCGTAGTAGCGCACCGCGCTCCCTTCGTGGTTTCTGACCTTGGCCATCGCGATAGCCACAGGCCGGCTAGGTGTGGCGAATCGTATGCAAAGTGCCCTTGCTTGCCTCGGTTGGGAGTTGGGACAGCGGAGAGGAGATCACACCACGGGGTTCACGCGGATCTTCTTGACGCCCTGGGTCGGCGAGCCACCGCCGTCCACGGGGCCGCGCGCCACGAACACCTTGGTGAGGTCGCGCGGCACGGGGAAGAAGCACCGCTGCGGGCAGCGCTTCCTCTTTGCAGCCGCGGCGGCGGCGACGGCGGGCGACCTCGCTGGTTTCCGCGGAGCCGGAGGGCACTCCGTGGCCGGCCGCAGGACGCTCGCCGCGGACGTCGGCGTCACGTAGCATGCGGCGGAGGCGGAGTCGGCGTCGACGACGAGGGCGACGACGCTTCGTCGCGGCGTGGTGGGAGGACTCGTCGCCGTCGTCGGCGTGACGCAACCCGTGCTGCTGTCATCGAGGTCATCACCTTGCACTTGCAGCGGCAACATGGAAGAAGTCACTGCGGTCGTCGGCGCGACGACCACACAGCCGATGTCGACGTCGACGGCGTCGACGATGCCAGGTCGCCGCGGCGAGAGACTCGCTGCTGCTGCTGCTGCCGTCGGAGTGACGCACCCGGTTTCGGCAGCGTCTTCTTCTCCGTCCTTGCTGCCCGTTAGTTTATTCGGCGTGGCGCCGTCGTCCCCGCCGTTCGCCGTTGTCCGTAGCGGCCGGATCACGGCCAATTCAGACAGCTCGAGCTCGCGGCCGCCCATGGAATCTAGCTAGGTAGCTTGGTAACACGGACGGCGGAGTTAGCGCGCAGAGCAACCCCCGGCAGCGAGCAGGCTAGTAGGTCAGTCGTCAACAAAACCGGAGTTGCGCGTGGTGACTTGTGATGAACAGGAAGCGAGGTCAGCTAGCCCGCAAGCAGCGAGCTCGTGCTTCTTTTGTAGTGGTGTAAAGGAGGAGCAGGATGGATCGAAAGAGAGAGGGGAGGGGAGGAGGCCGGCAGGCGTGACGGAGAGGCGATGGAGGCGATGATGATGGCACGGGGGGGAGGAGGAGGGAGCCGAACTAAAGGAGAGAAGGCAGCAGCAGAATTATATGGAGGCAGGCAGCTGCAAAAACAAAAGGCTGCACGTTAAATACTAGTCATTTGAGTGGGTGAGTGAGAGAGAGAGAGAGAGAAGGGTGGTGCAAATGATTGTGGGGAGGATGAGTGAGAGAGAGAGTGGTGAAACTTTTGGATCGAGAGACGAGAGCAGATCGCACCCCTCTGGCTCGATGGATCGTTCGTCGTCTTCTCTCTCTGCGCACCAGCCATCCAGGAAGCTGGAATAGTTTAATCGCCCGTCCGTACCGATCAGATGCAGGTGGAGGATGCTGCCGGCCGGCCGTGCGCGCCGGAATTTTTACTGCACCACCCCCGTCGTCGTCACTCTGCGGCGCACAGCATCTGCATGCCGGGTTTCTTGATGCAACTGCGGTTGTTCATTCATCAAGGTCAAGGCCGCTGTAATAAAGTAAAGTAGGCGGCATGCATATTAACAGGCTCAGGAATGTTCGACAATGGCGTACTACTCTAGCATGTTACTGAGACACAGTGAACTTTTCAATGCATACTGTTTGCGCTGCTATACTGGTAGTGGTGGTGCAGTAAAAATTCCAGCTAAGTACTGTTCACGTATGTGTCGATGACGATGATATTATATAGCTAAAGGCTAATGCGTAGTCCACTCTTGTTAATAGGACTACAGTAGTGATTAGTACTGCCTTCCTCCGATTGACGACAGCAGGTTAGATGGGTCTCATCAATTTGCGCCTGGCTGGAAAGACCTGCATTATGGAAGAAATCTGTTGACTGCTCTATGTTACCTTAGCTTCTTCTGGTTTTGGCTTGGTTCTTCAGCTCAACTCTTCGATTGCTTTCTATCCAATTTTTTTTAGATAGTCAATGGATATACAGCCGGTTTCCGGCCACTTTTTATGCACATATATATGATGGGCACTTTCAACATCCATTTCACTGCAAAAGAACGGGAGAAATAGTAGTAATAACAGAAAACTGAATGAAAACCCACGGCCGGGAAAATGTGAGCAGTTGCAAGTGGTGAAAAGGGCCGAGAGGCAAACAGGAGTTGAAGAAGGTAGCTTTAACTGGCTCCTTAGCTGGTTCATGTGGCTCGTAACAGGTTCGTTCCTGCTTTCTCTCTCCGCCTTTAGGCCTCCCTCTCCACTGGGGTCCACGCCAAGTGGGTCCGTTCGTGTTGCAGGAGTGGGCTGCACATCGCCACCGTTGGGGTAGCGCCCTGATCATTTCCGGCCTGTGCCAGTAATGGTTCCTCCATCCTGATTTATTGCCTTTTATTAGGTATTAATTAATAAAACCAGATGACCCCAATAATCAAATAGTTTACAGTAACATGAAAATCCCAGATCTTTATTTAACTATTTTTAATTATTTTGATAAATCATTTAACATTAGACTAATCCTCTAAGTTAGAGATATTCTCAACTGTGGTCTCAGTTTTATCGGTAATATTTTCAATTTTTCAAACAAACTGTTCTTTTTGGAAAGTTTTCAAACAAATGTTCTTTTATTATGAGTAAGAATATTAGCGATGAAATTGAAACCGTGGAGACAACAGGGCGGGACGACTGCATCCAAATACGTGAGTGGCGGGATATGCATCATCATTTATTGGGAGTATATCAGGTATATCCAATTAACATTTATTTATTTAGTTTTCTTCTAAAATCAAGGGTAACGAGATTTACTGTAATTAATTTGGACTACCATATAACAGATCCCTTTTATTTACTGAAAAACGAAGTAAAGAGAAGAATACTTTAACAGATCCCTTCATAAGGTCGAATATGCCAGCCAGCATTAAGCACCGGAACAGGATATGTCTCCGAGAGACAAGGGGCTAGCAATTTCTGCATGCAGGCAGGCACGTAAGGCTCTTCCCGATCGTGCGGAAGATCCATCCATGATCCATTCATGCACATCACCATCTCGTCGCGCGTGCAGTTAAGCATTCAAGCTTACTACACTACACCTGCAAATTAATTCGATTCATCAATGGCGTATATGGACGCCACACTGACATGTTTGTTGGTGAGACGAGATACTACTATACTGTACTGTACTCGAAGGAAAGAAGAGAGAGGGGCGGCGACGAGAGCGAGATGGACCTGCACTCGGGTCGGATCTCGCGGATAAAGCTTCCAGCCAGCACGCCCCCATCGTCTTCCGAACCATCTCAGCTGTCCCCCGCAGCTAGCCTTTTTTAATGCGTGATGAATAATTTTCGTCAGGTGTGCAGCGCAGTGGAGACACGAGAGCTAGGCCAGAGGCCAGGCCGGCCGGAAGAATTTACAGTGTGCAGAGAGAGCTTTTGGGTTTCAGTGCCGTTTTTCTTTTCTTTTCACCTGCCATCATTCTTCCATCTGACTCTCGATCAGCTCCGTGGCAAATAAAGTTGTTATTCAGTCTTCATATCCACTTACTACTGTATTGGACACATGGTCATTGCCCATTGTTGTGCTGATGGTTGAAGTGTAGTTATAAAGCTTTAATTTGCGACTAGGTTTAATGCCGACATAATAAATCATTCAGAGGAGAAGTTAGCTAAAGGCTTTAACGACACCGAGCAGCAGCTGCCGCAGTACCCCCGGTCAGGAAGGCCATATAAACAGGACAAGGAAAAACAGCAGGAACGACAGCGAGAACCAAAGAGAGAAACCGCAACAAAAATTCAGTAGTGCTTCCAGATGAAGTAGTACGTTTCCCTCCAAATTAAATTAATTCTTGGCTGTTCCGTTGCATTGGATCGATCCAGACAAAAGTATAGCTGGACACCTTGATTATCCACATCGTCGTCAAGGCCCAGCTGCGCGCGTGCTAGACTGCTAGGATGAGTTGTGGGGAGGGAGACGACCATGCTTCTGTTTTCTGTGTGGGTCTTCTTATAGTCACGCCATAAATCTCTACGTGTACTAGCTATATTTGTTGGGACCAAATGAATTCGCAAAACGGAGTGGCAGCGGCAACTATTATAGCTGCAGTCCAGGCTACGGGTTGCCAACTAATCGAGATCCATGCCATGCGTATGCGTGGAGATGAAGAAGGCGGCCCATGCATTCCTTAACTTCCTCTCATTGATTCGTCGATCCTAGATAGGACCACGTCGTGAAACTTGCTGCCGCGGATATATTTGTAAATTTACGAGCCTGTTTTTGTTTTTGATCGAAACACATCTATATATATAGCTAATAAAAACTAAACTTGGAATTTGGAAAGAGTTGTGTGATCAGTCTGAGAATACTTGTCACAAAAAGAAACATGACACACTTCGTACTGAGAATACAACACACTGCACAGTTGTATGGTGGGCACAGTGAGGAACCAATCAGAAAGTATGTAGGCTGTAGCACAGGTGTAGAGAGCTATACTCTCGCTGCTAGTAGTAGTCGTTTGCCGGCCGTTTTAATTCATCCGGCAAATTGGATGATGCTTGCTTGCAGCTATGAACCAGCATCTACGAGAAGCGCATACTATGTATATGTAGCGTGTTCGGAAATTGTTGGACGATGGCTGCCATGCAAGCAGCAAGTACTATACTACGTACAAAGTTTGAAATTTGTCCACTGAACTCAAAGACACTGCACGCACGCCGCCGGAAATGTATGATGGATGCATCGACTCGTGCCGTTTCCACCAGATCGATCGCCGCACAGAGGAGGACGTGCTGATAAAATAATTAAAATGACGATGTTTTGCCTGGAGGGTACACAGTCACTGAACCACAAATACAAAATAATGGCAAGTACTATGAACTAATTAAAGACGTCTTTTAAAGCGTGTCCAAAAACACAAAAGTAAGTCCTGGTTTAAAACCTGAAAACATATAGTATATATAGGAGTACTCATGTTCGTCAATTATTACCGTGTCCGAGTGGAAATGTCTGTAACTACTAGCATTTACCTTGGAACAGATCTAGCTAGGGACCATTTTAGCCCCTGAAAAAGAAAAACAAAAGGAAGTACGGTAACAGAAAAAGTAATAATATATACGTGTGTGTGTTCTTTAACATCATCGTACAAAGTGGTTAGGACCACTCGCGCTCGCCCGTTCGATCGCTAGAGAGTGACTGAGACCACCAAGTGCACAGCTGCTTCGGTGCTGCTGCTGCTGGTGGTGGTGTTAGTTTAACTAGCGATCGAGCGTACGTACGGTTTAGCTCCCTCTCTGCTGCTGGCTCATATCGGTGCGCCACCTAACCGCTTTTGTTTCTTTACGATTCATGGCAGGGATGGGGCTCCACACACGTATGGCGAATGGCTAGCGAGGGGTGGGTTGTCTTATTATAAAAAACAAAAAAAAAAAGGAAAATATACAACAGCACCCACATGGCACGTACGCATATGCATGTCGCCACGCCAGGCAGGGAAGATCCATCGAATCGAATTGCTTCATTTGTCCCTGACGCTTCAGCAGGCTTGCAGCATCTCGAATCTCGATCGTCGTCGCTGCTCCAACACCTCCAACTCCAAGTCAATAAACTAAATAATTCCCAGACCGGCTAATTAGTAGAACCTACCATCAGCTTACGACGGCTAATTAAGATACGGCCGGTCTGACTAGTACTACTATATATAGTAGTAGTACTAGTCAGCTAGCTGCCTATCAACTAATTAACAAGCTAATTAAGCTGCCTGATAATCTCTGTGGTCGTTATTAAGGGGTTAGTTAACGATGGTATCCCGCGGCGAGCAGTATGGTCCAAGCAGTAGCAGCTAGCATCCAAACATCGGATACTCATCTCTGCTGCTCGGCTTAGGAAGAAACAGACAACAGGCCGCTCACTGCTGCCCCCCATGTGTGTTCATTTTTCCTGTGCCAAGTTGGTGTGCATGCTTGCTTGCTTCTAGAGTGCTTGATCCAGCACCACCAGCAGCAAAGTCGTCCCTTGCTCTCGCCCAAAAAAAATAAAATACTGATAATTGACAGCCTAATTAATATTCTAGCGATCTAGCGGGAGTTAAATTGATCACGTTCCCGCTCTCTAAAAAGTAGTAGAATTATTGATTTTGTTTAGCACAAACACCGCCACAAGGATTTATTGTTGCTTAGTGCAACCGATTATTATAGTACTAATCAGAGCTAATTCATTGTACACGAAGCAGATCCAGAAGCAGTTTTTAGTTCTTCAAGGGCCATGCAGTTGGCCATGATCATTACCCCCATGAAGTTCAGCGCAGTCTCGATCTCCGGTAGTACTGCTTTACCCAAAGCAATGCAAGGAACCTCCCAGTAAGATCTGAATGATTGTCGTCGATCCCTGGTCATCGAGGTCTAAAAAGGAGATTAAAACTAATGCTACCGTATTAGCGCCGTGTCCCGGCGTAAGGAGGCACGCACATGAAAATTTTGTGGGTGCGAGATCCAAGGCTGCTAGTTTAGTTTATTATTAATTCCCTCGCGCTCTGCTGAGAACTCTCTCAATCTCCACGATCCAACGAACCCATATGGGGATGATCCTCGAATTAATCGTCCTTCATCCGAATCCCACACAGCTAGCCGGCCTTATCCGAGATCTCGCCTCTTTCCTCCTTGATTAATTTTTTTTTTCTTTTTGTTCAGCCGTAACAGTGGGATCGCCTGGCATGTGGACAATACTGATTTGCATGGAATGGGCAACGTGGTTGCGTGTACGACGTTCAGCAAACTAAATTAATTATAACCACCTCGGCGATACTCTCAGCTGTGTTTGTTGTAATAACCTTTTTAACCTGTAGTTTTAACATAGAAGATTGTTATTTTAGATGACTAGTAGCTCTGTAATAGTAATCGGCCATGTAATGCATAACTATTGCATTTCTTGTATCCCGTTTCATCAGCAATGTTGTCGAAACTATGTATAAACATCCCTGTGCATGTCACTTTTTTTTGGGAATAACTAGTACATTGCGTTTGGCGTCAATAAATAGTAGTAATGTATATGGTGTAGCTGGATAGATCAACCAAAAGATAATATAAAATGATTTTAAGTTTTTATTTTCATATTTGTCATGTCCAGAAAAGGTGCTCAGGACCTAATTTAAGATTTGTGGACCACGCAAAATTCATTGCCGGAAAAGCTATACATTTCAATAACATCTGATATGACACATCGTTCAAAAAGAGTAAACTTTCATTCAAGAGGAAAAAAAAAAAGGGGGTGATAGATGTGCCACAGAGGCCAAAAAGTCAGATTTTGTGATGGCCGAAACCCACTGATTATGATTGTACTAAAATATAGTACTACTAAACACGGATGATGTGCCCACTGCACTCTCTGTGCTGCAGGCCACTGACATTATTTCAAACTGAACACAACTAAGGAGCCAAACCATAAGATTGCAACAATCAATCATCTCTACGTAGTACTGCATTATTTATGAGTGGATCGGTCAACCTACAACTAAAAAGCCAATTTCTCCTCAATTTTGAGTAGAGTAATAACCACTAAAGCGGGAAAGTGACATTTTAAACATGAAAGCCACCGGACCCCTGTCTGTCTTCCGCATAACCGAAAAACGACAAGCCCGACCTCAGATTAGTAGGATTGCTGTTTTTTTGAAAATTACTATCTATAGCTCTAGTAATTCATTGTAAAACTAGAACTGTTGAATTGTTGCTCTACTAGTATTAGTAGTAACATTTTTATTTTGAAAAAAAAACGGAGAGTGAAAACTTGATTAGGTGGTGGATCATTTCAAGGGCAGAGAAATGCGTTCTTGTCCTCTGTGTGAGTCAGTCGGCCCCCGGCCCCGGCGCCGGCCGGCCCCCCCCCCCCCCCCCACACACACACACACACACATCGCCATCACGCGCGCACGTAGGCGTCTAGCAGATGCCGCCAGCAGAGTCCGGCCAAGCGCGGCCGGTGTTCTGGATCGAAGATGATCTACAGTACCTCCTGGGTTGGCGAGGGCAGGGAGACGGTACTACGCTGCCTGTGCTCGGCCGGGCCGGCGTCCTGTGTTCTGAACGGGGCGGCGCTGCGGCTGCACGCGGCCAGAACAGAACTGTCTGCGCGTTTTCGCAGCACTGTGGCGCGTGCCCCTGCCCTACAGCTGCAGGAGTGACTGGCGAGAGAGCGGAAAAGGTCAGGAACGTGGGGGGTGTGGAGCCGGCACAGAACAGAACAGTGCGAGAGTTCGGTACCCCGGCCCGGCGTCGTGCTGTAGCAGAGCAGCAGGGGAGGTTTCTGTCTTGAGATTGGGAAGGGGATCGGGCGGTGAAAGCGAACTCTGATGAGGAACGGAATGGATGATGAGTCGATCGGCTCGGCTGGCCTGTGGGTGTGGGGGCGGCGTGTCGGCGCTGGATGTGGCCGCTGTCAGTGTCAGGCTGCAGGTGAGAGCACTGTTGCATTGCATCCTACGGGCGGCACCGGCACATGGCTAAGAGCGCAGGTAGTAGTAGCTGCGACCACACACATCCCTCCATAGCTTGCTAGCCCTCGTCTCGGTTGCCTGCGCTGCGCATTGCTTGGCACGGACGCGGACGAGTACGAGTGGGTATAGCTCTAAGGCCTAAAGGTTGTTTGGAATGGAATGCTACTAGTAGTAAGTAGTAGGAGCATTTCATGTAACAGGGAGCACTGAATTTTCTTTTCATGTAGTAACCGCTAGAGTATCTACTAGTACTGTATCTGCCAATCGCCACCTCGCTCCTCGCGCGAATCGGCCTGCTACGGTCCAAAGCGAATGGGGCCAGACCGTGCCCCCGTTACTATCGCCGCCGCGTTCACTGTCCTCCTATACAAGCCCATTTCGCGAGTGCTGCTGGTCGGCAATGTTTTCTCGGCGGAGCGGCAGGATGCCAGTTTTCCACGCAAACGGAACGATCACTTTATGTTTGGGCCTCGTGGGCGGGGCTAAGCTCCATAATTCGATGGGCAATGGGCTACACGCGGTGCCTTGGGAGGTCCGGATCCGGAGCAAGCCCAACTAAAGACGCCCTGTGGCTTCATTATTTACAAGAAGGAAAAGTCGCTAAAAAAAAATATTTACAGGAAGGAAAAATCACCTGCTTACCACGAGCAGTGAGTAGTGTGACCAGTGAGAGGATGAAGGCAAGCCACGCTCACACACGGCCCTGCGCGCGTTCGTTGGTTATACTAATCCTGGAAGCCAAAGATTACTTGGCTTGTATTTGTACTGGTGTTAGGTGTAAGAGAAGGGTTTGACTTGCCTGACAACATGCATTCGCCGAGACCGACCGGCCGGTTTTGGCTGCAACAACCCAGTGAGAGAGAGAGAGAACGGATACGGGTCGATGAAAAGGAGCCGATCGGACGGCGCCCCAGGTGAAAGGCACCGATGACAGGTGCAAACGGTAGTGATCAATAGTAACTTCTCCGTTCTTTTTTTATGTATTATTATTAACTTTGATTAATAACTTTAGTTGTTTATTTAATTAAAAAAATAAGAGAAATATTAAATATTTTGTTAAATATAATTTAATAATAAAGATTTTAAATTTTAATTTTTAATTTTATATATTGAATTAAATTTTTAAATAAGATAAACGGTTAGAGTTTTTTTTTTTGAACAAGTCAATGACGACATGTAAAAAAGAACAGACGTAGTATATAATACAATGTAAGCCTTTTCGAACGTTTCGTTTGCAAAGTCAACTACATTGCGCGATGCGGCCAGCCCTCCGATTTCACAAATTTAAACTAGTAAATTCTGATGTACTTTGAGTGTCCTGTGCAAAAGGCTCTTCTAATTGGATGGGCCGTTAGCCATGGCAATGTGCATGGCCTAGGAGCAAGATGAGCAGTGCCTCGTGAGCAACACAACATGTCGGAGGAGTATTCTTTGTTGTACTACTATTGTACTTCACCACACACACATAAAACTCGGAGACAATGTGATCTGCATATTCTAAGATAGGCTAGTATGGGCCTCTCCCACCATAACAAAACCCTTATTAGTTAGCTTTAATCTCCTTTTTATTGGCTACACGGAGTGTTTTTTTATAATAACCATGCAATTTAGCCTTTTCAGGCATCTCATTTTTCTGATATTGTGGCTCTGAATAAAAAAAAAAGAGAGAGAGAATGGGTCAACGAAATCGGAGGGGAGAGAGATAGATAGATCGATATGTATATTGAGAATGAGTATGATAGATACTTTATAAGTCATGCATCCTAGAACGAAGAAAATGGGACACAGGGAATACCAATAATTGTGTATACCATTCACCGTGACACTATATTTGCTACTGCCACATGTATTATATATCCAGAATCAAGACTAAACGGCTAATTCAACTATGTATCAGTATAGTTTAATTGTCAAGTATAGTACAGTAGCACCTCCTGGACATAGCTCTGGTTTGACTTTTCAGAAACAGAGCAGTTGACTACCGCTACAGGCACTCAACTCTGCTCTAGTTCTCGATTCTCATCTACAACTGCCAAAAACTAAAAAGAAAAAAATAAACACTCTGCCCATCTAGTCCTTATATTCTGATATTTGTGCATCACTCTGCGGTACCATAGCAGATTAAACTGTAAGCTGAAGAATATGTAACCGTTATTCTGCAGTCGGACACAGCACGAGCATGGATGCCATGTAAGGTTTTAAAAACCGTTGAAAACCACATGATTTTCACGGTTTTCGACCAAACCACTCCGCCTCGGTTTCTCAAACCAAATGATTTTCTCTGAAAACTATAACTGAGTACCGTAACAAAAATGGTTTTCACTCGGTTTTTATCGCTCGGTTTTTACAAATTCGGTTTTTGCGTTTTGAACAATTTTTGAAACCTTGATGCCATGTCGGTGTCGTTCAAACGCTGACCATACTGTAGCAGGGATCCGGCCAAGCGCTCGAGCCCATCTCTGGCCGTACACAGCACGAACATACCTCGCGGCTGCAATAATAATCCCGTGTATCCTACTACTACTAGTCCTCTACTACTGTATATCTCTTCTTCATCGATCGACTGGCTCCAGCTACTTGCGTGCCAATGCAATGCACGCGCCTAATCAAGAGCGTACTACCATGTATGGAGCTTGGTTCGATCAAGCTGATGCTTAGCAGGCATCTACTCATTTGTAGCTTGCTTAGGGTTCAGCAAGTAGCGCAAATAAGATTACAACTATAGCCTGTAGCGCCGCCCAACACGGCAGCATCAAGTGTGTGTGCACACCCTCCTTGGATTCTCTCTGCTAGCTAGTACTCCTCTAATTAACAGAATAAATAGCGTACTAATGCCGCTGCGATTAATTATATTATTATTATTAATAATAACAAGGTTGTAATCCGGCAGCATCTATCGTCGTCGCCACCTATATAACCATCCCTCCTACATATCATCACACACTTGTTAGCGGCGTCTTAATTAGCGTCAGCTAGCAGCAGATTGATCGACGTCTCTTAGCTCTTTTGGGTCGCCGCCGCGCGCGCCGGCCACAATGATCACCGGGCGCGACATCTACGACGTCCTTGCGGCGATCGTGCCGCTGTACGTGGCCATGTTCCTGGCTTACGGCTCGGTGCGGTGGTGGGGCATCTTCACCCCGGACCAGTGCTCCGGCATCAACCGCTTCGTGGCGGTCTTCGCCGTCCCGCTGCTCTCCTTCCACTTCATCTCCTCCAACGACCCGTACGCGATGCAGTACCGCTTCCTGGCGGCCGACTCGCTCCAGAAGCTGGTCATCCTGGCGGCGCTCGCCATCTGGCACAACGTGCTGTCCCGGTACCGCCGCGGCGGAGGCGGAGGAGCGTCCCTGGACTGGACCATCACGCTGTTCTCGCTGTCGACGCTGCCGAACACGCTGGTGATGGGCATCCCGCTGCTGCGCGCCATGTACGGCGACTTCTCGGGGTCGCTGATGGTGCAGATCGTAGTGCTGCAGAGCGTGATCTGGTACACGCTGATGCTGTTCCTGTTCGAGTACCGCGGCGCCAGGGCGCTCATCTCGGAGCAGTTCCCGCCCGACGTGGGCGCCAGCATCGCGTCCTTCCGGGTCGACTCCGACGTCGTCTCGCTCAACGGCCGCGAGGCGTTGCAGGCGGACGCTGAGGTCGGGCACGACGGCCGCGTCCATGTCGTCATCCGCCGCTCGGCCTCCGCATCCGTCACGGGCGGCGGCGCGCGGTCCGGCGCCGCGTCGATGCAGCAGCACTGGTACGGCGGCGGAGGGATGACCCCGCGCGCGTCCAACCTGACCGGCGTCGAGATCTACTCCCTGCAGACGTCGCGCGAGCCCACGCCGCGCGGGTCCAGCTTCAACCAGTCCGATTTCTACGCCATGTTCAACGGGAGCAAGATGGCCAGCCCGCTGGCGCAGCCGCGCGCGCAGCAGGGCGGGCTCGACGAGCAGGTGGCAAACAAGTTCAAAGGCGGCGATGCGACGGCGGCGTACCCCGCGCCCAACCCCGGCATGATGCCGCCGCCACGGTATATTTTCCACTCTCGACGGCGCCTTTCCCTCTGTTGTTCACATTAATTAGTTTCGTTCGCTTATACTCCGTGTGGAACAATACTATAGGAAGAAGGAGCTCGGCGGTTCCAACTCCAACTCCAACAAGGAGCTGCACATGTTCGTGTGGAGCTCCAGCGCGTCGCCCGTGTCCGAGGCCAACCTCCGCAACGCCGTCAACCACGCCGCGTCCACAGACTTCGCTGCGCCAGTCGACGGCGCCACTCCAAAAGGTACACTACTTATGGAGCACCATGCAGTTCCACCCAGAAGATGCAGACCGCAACATATATACGAAACTGTATGTATGCATGGGCATCACTGACGTATGTATGTGGCTTCAGGTATGAGCGGCTCTGTCACTCCAGTCAAGAAGCAGGACCCGTCAGCCGTGGACGTCGAGATCGAGGACGGCCTGAAGAGCCCCGCGACCGGCATGGCCGCCAAGTTCCCCGTGTCGGGGTCGCCGTACGTGGCGCCGCGCAAGAAGGGCGCTGCGGACGCGCCGCCGGGGCTGGCCGAGGCCGCGCACCCGATGCCGCCGGCAAGCGTCATGACGCGCCTCATCCTCATCATGGTGTGGAGGAAGCTCATCCGGAACCCCAACACCTACTCCAGCCTCATCGGCCTCGTCTGGTCGCTCGTCTCCTTCAGGTGCGAATTTTAATCTATCTTGAAGCACTTTAAATTTGCACAAAATGTTCAGGCGTTACAAAATACTGTATAAACAGAGATTTTTATTACTAATTACTTTTCAGTAATGTACCAAATGGCTGGGTCCAAGTCTGGATTGTCATGTCTCGTCAATCGTCATTACCGTTACCGGATTGCTTGTAATTGTAGGATTAGTAACGTTTCCATGTGAGGGCACATGAGAGTACGTCGGCCTCGGATCTGGCACATGGACGGATGCAGGTCTTACGTGAGCCCTGGAGTTTTGCAGCAGACCAAATCTACCGAATCAGCTGCGACTGCCGTGTTTGTCCCCATCCACGGAAGACGGCAAACGATCCATCGACTGGCTCGTCGTCTATCTCGCTCTCGCGACAACTAATTGCACGATGCATCGGTGCTTGGAAGGCTCTAGTACAATTATATGCACCAATCAGTTGTGCTAATTTGTTTGTTTATTAAGTACTAGGACAGAGAACGGAAAACAGCAGGCATTTTTAGGATAGAGAGGGGCACATGCGACAGGCACAGGCATCTGTGACGTGGATTCTCCTATCATACACATGCTGTGATGAAAGATCGACCTCGATTGGATTTTGACACAATTTTGTTTCGGATGAAATTTCAGGTGGAACATCCAGATGCCGTCGATTATAAAGGGATCCATTTCGATACTGTCAGATGCAGGGCTCGGAATGGCTATGTTCAGTTTAGGTACTACTACAGTACAGGGCACTCTGACTTTTTTGATACATTTTTATCTTCTTTACTTGGATCGAGAAATTCTGACTTGAAAAGTTTATGTAATCCAGGTCTGTTCATGGCGCTGCAACCAAAGATCATCTCTTGTGGCAAGAGGGTGGCGACCTTTGCCATGGCGGTGAGGTTCTTGACGGGCCCGGCAGTGATCGCCGCTACCTCAATTGCCATTGGGCTACGGGGAGTTCTCCTGCACGTTGCCATTGTTCAGGTTGGCACCAACACCTAATTCTTGCTTTAAGCCTTACAATTTTTTTTTTATCATACTCCTGATTAAAACCGGAATCTGTGGTTGATCGACAGGCTGCACTTCCACAAGGCATCGTACCATTTGTTTTCGCCAAGGAGTACAACTGCCATCCTCAAATACTTAGCACAGCGTAAGCAGTTACTGGAAGCACAAAGTTTCTGTCATCTATATTGCTAGGTACTTTACATTTCAACCAATATCTAACATCTTGCATTTTTTTTGTGAATTCTTCAGGGTTATTTTTGGGATGCTTATCGCGCTTCCGATCACGATACTGTACTATGTTCTTCTTGGGATATAGATTTCACAAGAAACCGGTAGGAGAAATAGGACTCTAGGATTAATTCTAGCAATGAAGGTAAAGAGGGAAGCATACTGGATATCTCGAAGACCTGAAGTTGAGAAATAGCGGAAACATAATAGGACCCTAGAGAGAGAAATGCAGAGGAAAAAAAAACATCCTTGACTCCATTTATTTGTTTATTGTTTTATACTGCTGTTAGATTCAAAGTAAAGGTTAGGACTTTAAGTACAAATGATCCAACCGTTAATTTGCCCAAGTTGGTCCTGAAGATTCGTCCCACCAGTTGATTCCTTTGTCCAGAGAGCCATGATCTGCGCAATCTTGCCTGATCTTAGACACAAGTGTTGATCAGTGTTCACCTGTCCCCGCATCGCATGGCAAGGTGAGACCAATCCACCCTGACGGCTTCGGACAGTGAGCTCGATGCACGCGGCTTTGCTTCGATTCAGTGCCTGCGTTTCCGTGCCTGCTTCTCCATGAGCGCGCAGATCCTTCTTCAACTCTGAAGCTTCATCTGCAATGGCTTTTTAGCCACTCCTACTATCTAGTTACAGCATTGTTAATTTGTTCGTTTTGTAAAGGTGTTGCGCAGCTTGCATTGAAGAGTCCAAAGCAATGCAGGCATGGGATGCACTAGGTTCTCGGGATTCAGCAGTGGAGTTGAGGACCACATGAGGAAGCATCTTCTGATGATTGTTTATCGGCTTGCCATTGCTCTTGTCTGCCTGACAGAGTGATTGGCTGTTTATTAAGTATAGTTGTTTGTTTATTAACTGTAACAGAGTCAAATCTTCAAGCTAGCTAGATGGTCTGCTCACGTGCATGTGAAAGCTCTCGAGTATACTAATGTTTTCGCTGCAAGTGGGTTGTCCTTTTGTCTCATGGATCATGCAAGGTAGTACTACAGACAGTCAAAAAGATTGTTCCAAGTCTGAATCCTTCTAGTAACTGATTAGTGGTTTAAGTCTTCAGTCTTCAGCCTGGTTATTTTAACCATCTTTCCCTATGAAGGCCTCTCGAACCAGTGGTCAATAGCTGTTGCGTCAATTGCTGCACTGATGTGGAAACACTAATACTGTCATTTGATAGTTTTATACTAACAAGATGACTCGAGAGGTGAACATCTTTACCTAATTCTGAACATACTAGTAGTATTTTTCTGCAGTCGTCGTGTGCTTCACGTAACCAGGACTCCAGATGCCAGCAAAAGTTAGCTAAGTTCATATAAGTAAGTCAACGGAATCTAATCCAAAGGAGGCAGTGGCACAATAATTAACCACTTGAGCAGTTCAGTCTGTCTGAAGGATTGTATGTAGTATGTAGTAGAGCACTGCACCGGTTAGTCAAGCCCAAGCACTCCATATCAGGCTTGGAATCTCAAGAAAGATTATGCTTATGCATCGCAGAGACCTTCTGATCGCCGCGTGAGAATGACAAATTCGTCAGTCCTAGGTGTCTGCAACTGGGTACCTTTTTCAATTTTGCAACTCAGTTCAAAAAGTCAAAATGCTACAAGGTCTCTCTCTCTCTCTCTCTGAATGTTTGTCTGCAATGTGGAGCCCTGAAGCTCGCCAACTTGGGTTCAACTCTAATACAGCAAGGAAGGGGGAGGGCAGTGTTTGGTGGTCTGAGGCGTACGCAGGGTGCCAGCCGCTGAACTGCATCAAGTGGGCATGGACCAAGCCGCCGGCGCCGCGGCGGCGGCGCAGTTCATGAGGTTCCCGGCGCGCGTCTCGGATCTAGGATCGGGTTTAAGTGGGCCGACTGGTCGCGGAGAATCCATTTTCTGAGTAGCCTGTGGTTGGAGGCCCATGTAGCGGCAACCTGGCTGGTCGATTTGGACCGAATGAAACGAAACTGATGGAGAGTAGGCTATGTGCAGGCCCAACCAATTTGGTTTTGAGTTGTTGTAGATTGTAGAACGCGATTATTATATTTGATGAGGGCGTGTCCGTCGTCAATCCGCTTCACGTGCCCGGACTCTGGATCGGACATCGGAGAAGTTGAGCTTTCGTTCGTGTCTCAATTGCCCATCTAGGACTACTAGGAGAGGCGACGACATGGATCCCGTAAATAAATGGAACTGCCTGCAACCGGCGAGCACGATCGTCATGGCTAGCTACGCGAGCAGCACCGACGACTCCGCCTGGTCAGAGCTGCCAGTGGATGTTCTGGTGACGGTTCTGGAGGGGCTCGCGCTCCGCGGCCTGTTCCGCCCCGGCGCCGTGTGCCGCTGGTGGTACTCCGCGTCGTCGTACGTCCAAAGCCTCCACCGCGCGTCCTGTCGTCGTCGTGTCGTCCTCGAACGCCGCCATAGTGCCTGCTCTACACGACCACCTCGATATCGTACACTAATAACGACGACTCCGCCGGCACCATGGCCACGCTTTACAGCATCACGGACCGCCGGCCCTACTCCTACACTACACTACACTACACTACACCGGACGCTCACGGGCACCACCATCCCGGGAGGGGTATGGCTGGCTCGTCCCTTGCTGCCTACCAAAGAGACTGAGTTTATTGGGTCTGGGCAATGGGTTTTATTGTTTCATGTGGAGCCTGGCCAACGGGCTGCGCTCGGCCTGATTTTCTTTTATCGTCACGTTAAACTTCGCCCTTCCGCTTGAGCTCGGTAACATTTTTCTATCGCCGCCGTCAGTGTTGCTAAAACACCCTTTCCCATCGGTAGCATCTCTTGAATACAGTAGAATGTGCAAATCGCAAGCGAAAATCCAAGGATTTAGCATTACATCGATCGAAGCGGATCGAAACAGAAGATTTAAACCACTGATTAAACTGCTAGTACTAAGAAGTTCTTGTGCCAGAATTGATGAATCGAAAGAAGCGACAGGCTGCGTCTGCTACATCCTACTAGTCCTCTAGTCATGTAGTAGAATGGCGGGGTAGGAGACGAAGCGCCTAGCGCAGGCGGTGCAGGCGAACCTCTGCTTGCTCTTGAGGCTGAGCGGCAGGAAGCAGAGCGCCCACTTGGCCTCGACGTCGGCGGCAGCTCCCCGGCGCCTTCTGCATGCCCAACACCTTCTCCTCGTTACCGCATAGCGTCGTCCCCGACCTTGCCGTCGTCGACTCCTCCATGGTCCCAGTTCCGGTGGGCTGCGTGACCGACGCGCTCCTGGCTAGCCTTTGTTTGGGTTTATCTTTTAGCGCTGGTGTGAGCTCGGATTTTCGATCCCAACTTGCACCTTTGTAAAAAAAGAAAATGTATGTTTTGAATGTTTCTTAGTAGGATGCTTTATCTTTGAGTTCAGGCTGTAAAACCTTATTTCCCTTTTTTCTAAGCTTGTTGTGGGGATGCAAATCAAGAACCGAACGTCAGATATTGTGGTTATTGTAATTTCGTTGCTCATGGATAATGAAATTCCAGAGCCAAAGCAGACTCTGCTCTGTTGTGTAAAAATGTTAAATTCCATCGCTACTGTGATTTGCCAGGAGTGTTTGATGAGCAAGTCGCTTTTCGGTGATGTAGTATGCTGATGAGGTGGGAACCAGGGGACGGAGCTCACTCCTATATGGCTACGGCTACGACGCTCTGGCTTTGTCATCCATTGAATTCTCATTTTCTTTTCTAAAACATTTTCATCCCACATGGCAAGTGATGACAATGTTTTTACTGTTTTTCTTATAGAAAACTCAGTCCCATAAGTACCAAGATTTCAAAGACCGTTGAAAACCGTACGATTTTTCTCCGGCTCGCTTTCTCAAACCAAACGGATTTCTCTAAAAACCATAGCTGAGTATTGTAGAAAAAATAGTTTTTGTTTGGTTTTTACGGTAAACCGCTCGGTTTGAATGGTTTTTAAAACCTTGACAAGTCCCCGCGTGGGTACGTGCATGAGTTATTTCAATCTTGTACAATATTTTGTAAAGAAAGTGCTTTGAGATCCATAGTGATATTAACCCAACCCACTCCATTGTGATTGACTTGTGATAAGCCTTATATCCATAAACTCATTATGTAATTTTTGCTTTCCCATCACTCACCATACTATTCTAAACATAAATTATATTGTCATTTTTTCAGTTTATCCGCTACCGGCTTGCCTACCGTGGGGGCAACTAGGGGCGGTCATCGTGATTTCAATTTTGCTTGACGCCCCTCTTTGAAGAAGAGCCCGAACTCCAACGGCTAGCGCGGGTCACGCAGCCGCTCGAATCAGACCGGACCTAACGCGTCGGTGGGCGGCGCCACGCCCACGTGGGTCCGCGCCATCCGCCCGTTCGCGGCGGGGCCCATGAGCCGTCAACGGTCGGATCTCTCGTCTCATCAGCTGCGTCTCTCCACCGCTCTCCATTTCAGACAGCACGGTTGGTTCTGTCATCAAAGGCCCAACCACTTGCCTTCCTCCTCACCTCGCATCTCCCACCCTCGACTCGCAGTCCCAAGCGGCCTAGCCAGCCGCGGAAGCACCTCGCGGCCCCGCGTCCTAGGGTTTCCTCCAGCTCCCCACCCGCGTCGGAGCCTCCGCTGCTCGTCCGGCGACTGCGGAGGTCGCCACCCCCTCCCTACCGCCAGCCGCACGTCTCGATTTCCCGTTGGCCAGCTCCCCTGTTACCCCTTGTCTTGGAGGTAAGCGGCACCACTTCAGTTACCGATCAATCGCTGTTTGTTTTGTGTCTACCTGCCTGCTGCGGAGATGTGATTAGGGGGCGATTGTAGCTGCGTGAAGTGAGTGCCTTAGTTCGGTGGCGGGTGGATAGATTTTACTTTTTGGGGGGTCAGAGAGGAACTTATCAGTCATAGATCTATCAATACCGTCGTTTCGATAATGTAGGCGACGGATCGATGGTCGATTCATTGGTATCTCATTCCCCAGTTCTAGAGTCTGGGCACTGACATATATTTCTGATTTCGCAAAGATAGCTGGCTCCTGGATTTTGCGAGGTTACGCTGGGATGTGCTCGTGTCCTTGCATGTACGATGCCCAGAATGGGTTTTGTGTTGATTACTTCATCAATTGATTGCTCAAGCCTTTCCCAAATCTAGTTTGTAGGTAGAGACATCCCTTGATTCTGATTTCTAAGAGGAGCAGTTCGTGAATGTAGTGACATTGGATAGTGTTCTCACTCTAGATGACCAGGAAGTTTGTGGGGGCATGGGCTGGTGCATGTGGCACACTCGCATCTCACGAGGGATTGATTGATACTTTTTAGAACAAACTGCTGTTATTTTCTATATGCGGTCAAATGATCGAAAAAATAATTGTGGCAGTCTTTTATATTACGTGATTGCCACAAATGTGGTAGCACTGACTAGGAACACATGTACACTTCCCGCCAAATTGCCACTTACGTGTCGTGGCCTAAATGCTCCATCATAGTTGCATTTATTGAATTGCCGCCAGCGGAGGTTATTGAACACACTGTTTTATTTTATGTTGGCTTTAAATTAGAGATAAGCAATTGCATGTGCTGGAAGTGGTATGTTAGCGCGTTGGCCGATGGGGTAACAGCTGATAATTTCGCAGAACATTTCTAAGTGAAGTTGCTAAAAAAGGCGCATCCAAAGCTATCTGCTATCATTGCTTCCATGGTGAGCAATTAATATCCTTATCATTTTAGGATTTTTTACGTGTTTTTATAAGAGACCATCACTTCTAATCAGTTGTCCTGTATTCCCTGATTCTGATGTCATGATTATGACACTGAAGGCAACCAATGAAAACCTCCCACCAAATGTCATCAGGCAGCTGGCTAAAGAACTGAAAAATCTTGATGAGTCACCTCCAGAAGGGATTTCCGTTATCGTCAATGATGATGACTTCACTACTATTTGTGCTGATATTGAAGGCCCAGGTAACAACATTTCTGGGTAGTGTTACTTACTCTAGACAAATGTTTCAATCCTATTAGATTTACATTTGTTCTATGTAGATATGCTGGCTTGCTGATCATGCTTTTTACTGCTTGGTTTATAATACCTTCTTTTTGTCCTTCCATTATTATCTTGTTCCAGTACAATGTTTGTTTGAAGAAGCTCATTGATTAACTGTGTTCCCTGGAAAGGACAGTGCATATTTATGTACCTGCAGTGTAACAGTTCACCTTTTTTTTTTATTTCATTAGTTTTGTCTCTGAAAATTTGAATCTCAACATGGTACAGCTGGGACCCCATATGAGAACGGAGTTTTCCGGATGAAGCTGTTATTATCTCGTGATTTTCCTCAGTCTCCTCCAAAAGGTATAGTTATCTTATGACTTCCAAAATTATTCGCAGTTCATTTAGTTCTTGAAGCAAGAGCCACACATTGCAAATATTTGATTCGCTGCCCTGTCTAATATGCAGGATTCTTCTTGACTAAAATTTTCCATCCCAACATAGCTACTAGCGGTGAGATATGTGTAAACACACTGAAGAAGGATTGGAATCCTGGTCTTGGATTAAGACATGTTCTTCTGGTAAGCTTGTAGTTTAGGATGAAACACTTGGTTTATGGCACCGCACAGCTCTGTTGCACCCTTGATCTAGTACACCAGCTGGAATAAGTTCCAACTGCTGTCACAACTCACAACATAGTCGAGGCTTAGTACAAGTTGCTTGTTGGACATATGTGACAGGTAGTGAGATGCCTTCTGATAGAACCATTCCCTGAATCCGCGCTTAATGAACAAGCTGGGAAAATGTTACTTGAAAACTATGAAGAATATGCACGGCATGCAAGGTCAGCCCTTCACTGTATATTATATTATCAAGTTGGTGTAGAAGCTGATGGATACATTGCTATTTCTGAAAAAAAATAAAAGAACATATCATACAACATACCGAACCATTTCTTAACTAAATAATAAGAATTTTATCATGCTCCAATGCAGGTTGTACACCGGTATCCATGCCCTTAAACCTAAGAATAAGTCCAAAAGCGGAGCTATTTCTGAGTCAACTACAGCTCTGAATGTGGATCAGTCTAGTGCTGCTTTTGGCGAGAATGCACCATCAGCGCCTACAGTAGGATTATCTACCTCTGCTACCAGATCATTTGGCACGAACCTGCAGGATCAGAATGCTACTGTTTCTGATCCTTCTGTAGGAGCTTCAGCAGCTCTTAAGAAGGATGGCCCAATGGCTTCCAAAATTCCAGTAGATAAGAAGAAGATGGACGCACGGAAGAAGAGCTTGAAGAGGCTGTAGGCATGGGATGGATGACGTGGGGTACTTGGGGTTGGGTTAGTGGTGGACATTGGTAGTTGAGAATTCAAAATTCTTCTCATATGCCAAATTCAGCAGATGCATAGTGAACGGAAGGAAAATAAGTTGAGCATCTGATGAACTGGATTTTGGCTTGTGTAATGGGACGGAAGGTAATAATGTGAGCTGGGTCCTTCGGGCAAACTGTTTGTGCAATGGTTATGTACTTGCAAAATGTCATATGAACTGCATATCCTCTGTTTCTACCACCACTTCATTCCCATCAACATCTACCGCCACTTTCCTCTATTTTCTAGCTGCAATGCTCAATGCTTATCAAGCTGTTCGCTCAAAAAAAAAAAATGATCCAAGCTCTGGAGTTTTCTGATTATTTAAGTACTGAAAGTGCATCTCGGTCCTAAATGGGTTTTGGTGAGAAATGACAATAAAATTAAGGAGCTAATAATTTTTATAAAGTATGATGCAGCTAATAAGGATAAAAAAGGAGAAAAGAATGACTTTAAACAAAAGAGGACCATCAATTTTCCGATACGACGTATACAGAAGAAAAGTACGCTTGCCCTTAAGAAAAAATATAAATAATTAAGTCCTTTTATTTTTAGGAATGTCGTACTGTCAAGAGGAATGCAAACAAAGTGGAAGAGTCAATCAAATGCTCAATATCCAGCTCAAATCGTTCGGTCCAGTAGGGGGTTCACCAGAGCCTCCGCTCCCGAACCGGAGGGTCCGGTCCCCCTGAAACTTCTGTCCACTAGGAGGTTCACCAGAACCTCCGGTCCCCCTCCAGTATCACTCAGTACCAGGGTCATCGGAGCCTTCGGTACCAGACCGGAGGGTCCGGTCCCCCTGGAACTTCTGCTCAGTAAGGGGTCTCCTAGAACCTCCGCTTCCGAACCGGAGGGTCCGGTGACCCTTCACACAGTTGACCAACGGCTCTTTTTAGGAGGCATGGGTATATATACCCCTTCTTCTTCAACGGTTCAACCTCTCCGAAAATCAGACCTTGAACACCCTCTTGAGCTCAAAAGCCTTCCTCTCTCACCCATCAAGTCATCCCTTTGCAAGATTAAGCTAGGGTTTGAGAGAGAGAGCAAGATTGAGACACCTAGAGCCTCTATTCCATTCTCTTTAAGCATTTGTAAGGCACTTTATCCCTTTGCAAGCTTGAAGTTGCATTTGTTGCTCTTGAAGCTTTTTTTCCTAGACGACTAAGTGTGCCCGTGGAGCTCCTAACTTTGTGTGGGAAGCTCCGGAAAGTTTGTATTACCCTCTCCCGAAAGGGAATTGCTAGTGGAATAACTCAAGCTCGATCTTTGTGGTCGCTTGGGGTAGAATAGGGTTGAAAGCAACCCGGTCCTTAGTGGACTTCTCAACGGAGGCGTAGGGTTCTTTGTGAGCCCGAACTATGGAAGAAAATCACTTGTCTGCGTGTGCTTCTCATCTTTATTGGTTTGCTTGTTTCCCTCTTTGTCGCAACCCCGTTCGATAAATCGTACGGTTTGCTCATCCAGGATCATTTTGGGGAGCCACTTGCCGAAGCAATGACCGTTACAGTACAATAATTAACAGGAACACGTAAAACGATTTAAAGAGTACTCAAATTCTTAATACTACAGAGTGGTTCAAATAGTTTAAGTGCGGAAGCGGAGTTTGAAAACAATGGTGGTCAGCGTAAGCTAATAATTACAACTCGACGATACAATTAAGCACGCCAGCCCACGGGTGCTTAATCTTCATAGGTTGGTGAAGCGGGAACCCACTCGAAGGTCCACTCCGAGGGTGCATCCCCTTCCCAACCACCACAACCAAAGTTAGAAGGAACACCTGCAAAAATATAATTCAACAAAGCCTGAGCAACTAATACTCAGCAAGGCTTACCCGTCAACGTGGCCATCTAATGACCGACTCCTAGAATGCAGGGTATTGGTGGAGGTTGATCGGGCATTTGCGAAAATAGCACCTATAGTCTAATCCGACTTTTAGCCAAATTATCAATAGTCCTTATGAGTTTTACTAAGTGTGCTACTATTCTAAACAGTCAAGAATTCAATACATCAAACAGGGTGAAATAATCATTTTTATCTCGTCTCAATTATTTCCTTATCGTTGCGGCAGAAAGGAAACAAGTGCTACTCTTATCCGCGAGGAGCGGCAATTATAATTGATTTACATCCTGCAGGAGAAACCCGAATGACACGACACGTGCACACTCAACTGAGTCACACGTGGCTACCTTTCGCAACATCGCGACAGTGTTGGCTCAATATCCATCCCTCCAAGGACATGGTCCTCCAGGCAACGCCCTGCGTCCCTGTACGGCCCCAAGCCTTTCCCACTAGCACGTGCCCAAGAAAATCAAAAGCGAATTCATCCACCATACTGGTCCATTCATCCGGAAAAAGGGATGGCCAACTGTCCAACAAAGCACGATGAGCTACATCGGTTTCCTGGTTCCCATATACCAGTATGCACTCGGTACACACCTCGAACTTGTCCAATGCAACCGCACCCGACAGGGTGCTCAGTTTTTAATCACTTTCATATCAACGTATATCCTTCATCTTTCTCTGATTAAACTCGAGTAGTCTCCATACTACTCGAATGCTACCGGAAGCCTATTTCCTTAAGCACGGCATCCTATCGATGGCTCTACCAATTGAATCGTAGGAATCCTATTAAGTCATGCAACTAGGGTTTCACGGCAATTTCCTAGAAACCTAATGCACGAACAATTCCTACATTCATAGTGTTAAAAATAAAACTTTTAAAACATAGGTGTGCACCGGGGCTTGCCTTGGTCTGCAGAAAAGTTAGTGCACTCGAACGGGCAGTCAGATCCGGCGGGCGCTTCTTCTGGATTCACGTCCTCCGCCTGGATTTCCGAGTCGGTCCCTATATGACGAAAATGCATAGTAACGTTTAAGGAAATGTGTTGCAAGGCTTTTATTAAGGTCCAACTAGATTTTCTTCGTTAGGGTTCAGGGTTAGATTCGACACTTTTCGGTGGGGCCCACTTGCTTAATTAACTGCGGCTATTAATTAGGGTTAAAAACGAAAATTTTTAACATAGATTAATATTATTTTTAGTTGAATGTACTCTCTGAAATAAGCATTTTGAGCTTTGGTTGAGGCCTAGACGATTTTCCTAGATTTTATAAAAATTCAACAAAGTTTCTGTTTTTCAATCTTATAAAATCAGGATGGCATAGTAAACCTCAGAGATAAATTGTGAAATTTTATAAGGGTACTCCTGAGCTTCGGATCTACAACTTTCATTTTGGGTCCCACCACTGAAAGGGACTTTTACAATGTATTTTAGAAATGGTGTTTTAGTATGCAGAATTGAAGTATTGTTAAAGTGTTACATATAGTTTGGTGGTCCTAAAATCTTCATAAAATTCCAGCAGAGGTGTGTGACCATGGTGGTTTTGTGTACCAAAGGGCAGCCCTAGAATTGCTCTGCAATTCAAACTAAAATTCAAAAACAGAAAATACCATCCTAATTAATTATGTAAATTATGGGACTTTTAATAAAAAGTGTTTTAACATAAAATTAGTGCTTTATTCAAGGATTCAAATAAAATTTTTTTGGGCATTTTTAGATTTTTCCATGATTTGTTACACGCTTGGCAATCCTCAGGTTAAATAAAAGAGCACAGTAAATCAATGGAACAGTGCCCAGACAGGGGAGGCGGCGGCTCCGGTGAGCTCCTCGCCGGTGCGGGGGTCTAGGGCGAGGGAGGGGTTGTCAAAGAGCTTCACCTCGACCTAAAGCACTGATTTGATGAAGGTGAAGGCCACGGTGATGAAGGGAATCGAGCTGACGACGAGGGGTTGATCTGGCGGCAATGGCGGCAGAACGGTGGCGCGGGGCGTTCTTCTCCGACGACGGTGAACCGGGGCTGGAACCATGTCACGATGGTGAGGTAGGGTGAGGTGAGCTAGCCGGTAAACGGAATCGAAGAAGGGTTCTACCGTGATGACGAAGTTTGAGATTTGGCTGCCGCCGGCGAGGTCCCTGGCCGACGAAAACAGGACGGCGGTGTTCCGGCGATTCTGCTCCGGCACAGCACGGGAGGCTGGTCAAAATGGAACGAGGGCAGTGCAATGGTCTCGCTGGTAAACGGAATCGAGGAGCAGCTCACCGTGGATCGAGAATTCCCGAGGTGCGGCAATGGCGTTCCTCCGGTGGCGGCGGCGACTCGTCGGAGCACAGGGAGGTGTAGACGGGAAATTGAGGGTTGAAATGGTGCGAAATAGGTGCTGGAGTATATAAAGAAGAGGTGAGGAGGGTCGGGAGCGGGTAATTTCGACCGAAGGTGATGAATTTAGCCGGCGCGGGGGGTTCGGTGGGCGGTGGCCGGACGGGTGGCAGCGGCGAGCGCGGGCGGAATTGAAGACGAACGATGGACTTTCTTGCGCGAGGAGCAGAGGCGGCGTGTGCAGGAGTGACCCGTCGACTTGTTTGCAGTGGAAGGACAGCGTGCGCTCGACTTGTTCCATCGGCTCTGTCGATCGGCGCTGAACCGGGTACGGGCGGTACGGGGGTAGAAGAAGAACAGTGAGCGGCAGGGGCTAGCGGCAGAATTAACCGTAGACTCCAGGGGCTAACTTGCAAAGTTTCAGTACCCAAGAGCAAAACTGCTAACCTCGGTTCCCGAGCTCCAAAATTTCTGAAAACTTTTCTGTGGGCTAATTGAATTATTTGGAACAACTTTGCTTATAGGAAGTTTGACCGAATCGGTTCCTAAAAATCTCTGAATTTTCAATTTGGTTTACAGTTGTTGGAATTTTAAAAGTATTTAAACCCTTTCTAAAAATTCTGGTAAAATCCCCAAAATTCTATCTTAATGTGTAGTTAATTGTTATGTAAAAATATGGGTAGGGTTTTGTGGAAATTTTGGAGTCCCACTTGTTATATCCTTCTCGACAATTAGGGTTTGGATTAAGAATCAATTTTTTAATTCAACAATACTTTACCTCATCTATATTTCCCAACTTCTATTTCATGAGTGAGGTTTTTAAATTCTTGTTTTCAACCTAAAAGAGTGGTTTATACAATTGATTGGGTTTTATTACGACGGGGTGTCACAGCCCTCCCCCCTTAAGAAAATCTCGTCCCGAGATTTCGAAAGGACAATACGACGAAGGGATTACCTCGGGATAGATGCCATGAACTCAGGAAATTTGGATTGTAGGAATTCTTCACTTTCCCACGTGGCTTCATCTTCAGAGTGATTTCCCCACTGCACCTTGTAAAATCTTATGGTCTTCCTCCGAGTTACCCGATCCTTTTGATCGAGTATCTTGACCGGCACTTCCGGGTAGGTGAGATCATCTTGGATTAATTCAACTTCCGGAATAACCACTTCTTGGGGAAGTTTTAGGCATTTCCGAAGTTGAGATACGTGGAACACATCATGCACTCCGGACATATGAGAAGGTAATTCCAAGCGATAGGCCACGGGTCCGCATCGCGCGACGATTTTGAAAGGTCCAATAAACCGTGGAGCGAGCTTACCCCTGATGCCAAAACGTTAGACACCCTTGGTTAGTGATACCCGGAGATAGACATGGTCATCCACTTCAAAAGTCAACGGACGGCGTCTTTTGTCTGCATAGCTCTTCTACCGTGATTTTGCCGCCCGCAAATTAGCCTGAATGAGTTTGACCTTCTCTTCGGCTTGCGTGACTAAATCTGGTCCGAAATTCACCCTTTCTCCTGCCTCGGACCAATTTAGAGGCGTACGACACGGTCGGCCATACAATGCTTCAAATGGAGACATTTTGATGCTTTCTTGATAGCTATTGTTGTAGGAGAACTCGGCAAATGGTAGACATTCCTCCCAATTATTTCCATGGGCCAACACAGATGCACGAAGCATGTCCTCCAAGATTTGGTTCACACGCTCCGTTTGGCCATCGGTCTGTGGATGATAGGCTGTACCATGGATTAATTGAGTACCGAGGGATTTATGAAATTGTTCCCAAAAGCGGTTTACGAATTGCGTGCCTCGGTCAGAGATGATGGTTTTTGGAACACCATGCAAGCACAGAATGCGGGAAATATACAATTCCGCATATTTCTTTGCATTGTAGTAGGTGGACACTGGAATGAAATGAGCCGCTTTAGTCAATCGGTCGACAATGACCCAAATAGAATCATGGTGTTGAGCGGTGCGAGGAAGGCCAACGATGAAATCCATACTGATGTCCTCCCATTTCCACGAGGGTATACTGAGAGGCTGTAATGGACCGGCGCTTTTCAAGTGATCCGCCTTGACTTGCCGACATGTATTGCACTCAGAGACATACCGGGCGATCTCCCGCTTCATACGGGTCCACCAATATTTCTTCCGCAAATCTTGGTACATCTTGTTGCTACCCGGATGTATAGAGTACTTGGAGAGGTGTGCTTCATCCATGATTTTCTTTCGCAGCTCGGGGTTCTTTGGTACGACAAGACGGTCGTCGAACCAAAGGACACCTTCCTCATCAAGGCGAAAACACTTCATCTTGTCACTGCCTATCCGAGCGCGAATATTCTCCATGCCTTTATCCGCTTTTTGTGCAGCCACCACTTCTTCGCGGAGAGTAGGAACAAGGGCTAGATTATACAAAGCTCCGTGGGGAACGACACGGAGACTGGGCTTGTCTGGACTGCAACAGAGAGTTATGTCCAGAGTTTGAAGTGTACTGCGGTTATAGCAGGCCTTGCGACTGAGGGCATCGGCGACAACATTTGCTTTGCCCGGATGATAATGAATTTCCAATTCATAATCTTTGATCAATTCTAACCACCTTCGCTGCCTCATATTCAGATCACTTTGAGTGAAAATATACTTCAAACTTTTGTGATCCGAATACAGACGTACAAGATTTCCCATGAGATAGTGTCTCCAGATCTTCAAGGCATGAACCACTGCGGCGAGCTCTAAATCATGAGTGGGATAATTTAGCTCATGACGCCGCAGTTGCCGTGAACCGTAGGCAATGACACGTCCATCTTGCATTAAAACACAACCTATGCCAGTGCCAGAGGCATCACAATAGACATCAAATGGCTTAGTGATGTCCGGTTGAGCCAATACTGGGGCGGTGGTTAAGTGCTTCTTGAGAGTTTGAAAGGCCTCATCACAGGCGTCACTCCAATAGAAGGTGACTCCTTTGTGAAGCAGTTCAGTCATGGGCTTGGAGATCTTGGAGAAATTTGGAATGAACCGTCGATAATATCCCGCAAGTCCAAGGAAACTGCGGATATCCTTGACGCATGTTGGGGGCTCCCAGTCCAGCACTTCTTTCACCTTGCTTGGATCGACAGAGATACCCTCCGCGGAGATCACATGACCAAGGAACTGCACTTCCTTTAGCCAAAAATCACATTTGCTGAATTTGGCGTATAGTTTGTGCTCCCTTAGTCTCTGTAGAACAATACGAAGATGTTCCGCATGTTCTTCCTCCGACTTGGAATAAATTAGGATGTCGTCGATGAAGACCACGACGAATTTGTCCAGCTCGGGCATGAAAACGGAATTCATCAGATACATGAAATGGGCCGGAGCATTGGTCAAACCAAAGGACATGACAAGGTATTCGTAGAGACCGTACCTTGTAGAAAAGGCAGTCTTGGGAATGTCCTCAGGACGGATTTTTATCTGATGATACCCCGAGCGAAGGTCAACTTTGGAGAAGACTTTGGCGCCCACAAGTTGATCGAACAAGATATCTATGCGGGGCAAAGGGTATTTGTTTTTGATGGTGACCGCATTTAACGGTCGATAATCGACACAGAGCCTCAGGGTCTCATCCTTCTTTTTCACAAAGATGGCGGGACAACCCCAAGGAGATGAACTAGGCCGAATGAAACCTTTGTCTAACAACTCTTTGAGTTGAACCTTCAATTCAGCCAACTCATTTGGAGCCATTCGATACGGCCTTCTGGAGATTGGGGCGGTCCCGGGTTGAAGTTCAATTTTGAATTCAACGTCTCGATCGGGTGGCAATCCCGGTAAATCCTCCGGAAAGACATCGGGGAATTCACACACCACTGGGATGTCCTCCAACTTTTTACCGGAGACTTGATGAAGGCTGGGTGAATTAGGAGTGGGTGGCGTAACTTGAAAGGATAAGGAGCCGTGGAGAGGAGAGTTTAATTGGATTCTTCGAGAAGAAAGGTGCAACACGGCGTTATGATACACCATCCAACCCATGCCTAAAATTATATCTATGCCATGGTGGTCAAGAACGATGAATTGTGGTTGAAATAATTTTCCGCCTAAGTTCAAAGGTGTTTGGTGGACTTTTAATGTGGTCGATAATTTTCCGGCCGGTGAGGTGATTATGTAAGGTGTTTTAGTAGTGGCGGTGGGAATACCACACCTTTGGACACAGGCCCTACTAATAAAATTATGGGTGGCACCCGAATCGAATAAAACCAAGACAGGATGTTCTCGAATGGAAAACATACCCGCGAGGACTTGTTCGCCCTCCTGAACTTGCTCGGCCACGGTGTGGTTAACGCGGCCCTGCTTCGGCGCGTTCCCAGCAGGTTGAGGACGCGAGTCGTTGTTGTTGTTGTTGCGGTGGTTGCCCTGTTGGGCATTCCCCTGCTGGCGAGGAGGCAGACGGCAGTCCTTAGCAAAATGCCCCGGACGACCGCAGTTGTAACACGGCCGCGGACCCGTGTTGTTGTACTGCTGCGGCGGGCGGGAAGCCTGGACCATCCGCATTTGACCCCCGGTGTTGAAGCCGGACTGCTGCCCGGACTGAGGGCCTTGGCGCGCCATTTGCTGCTGTGAGAATGGCGGGCGATACCCTCCGCCCGATGGCATGGCAGCTTTGAACTTTTGGCCGGTCGGGGAGGTGATGGCCAGACGGTACCTCTGGGGCGGCTGGCTACCAGAGGGAGCACCGGCAGCGCGCTTGCGTTTCTTCTCTTCCTGGTGGGCGCGCGTGGCGTCCTCTTGGGTAATGGCGGCGCTCACCAGCGTGTTGAAGTTTACGCTGTTATGGAGGGCTAGACGATCGCGCAGCTTGGAGTTCAAGCCCTTCATAAAACAACTTCTCTTCTTTGCGTCGGTGTCCACGTGGTGCCCAGCGTACTGCGCCAGATAATTAAATTTGCGCGAGTACTCGTGGACACTCATGTGGCCTTGGCGCAATTCTTCAAATTCGCGCGCCTTGCACTGAATGAGACCATCAGGGATGTGATGTGCCCTGAAAGCCTCACGGAACTCGGTCCATTGCACTTGATGACCCTCAGGAAGAGAAGCGGTGTAATTAAACCACCATGCTCTTGCTGGTCCGCGGAGTTGCTGAGCAGCGAAGAGAGTCTTTTGGCGCTCAGTGCAGTGGAGGAGTTCAAATTTGGACTCGATGGTGTGCAGCCAATTATCGGCGTCCAACGGGTCGGCTGCATCCGCAAAGGTTGGCGGATGGACGGCCGAGAAGTCTCCGTAGGAACTCTCTTGCGGGGGTGCCTGAGCACGCTGACGACCACCCTGACGATTTTGATCGATCAGGATCTGCATGAGCTGCTGTTGGGTGGCCATGAACTGTTCCCACATCCTGGGAGGTGGGGGTGGCGGCGGCGGAAGGTTAGAGCCACTCGCCTGGTCTTGCCCGCTTGACCCGCGCGTACGTCCTGCCATCTGTCATAAGAAAGTTCCGCTCCATGAGTTGCCGATCGTGCGATTGAATGCACATAGACCAATAGATGCACTCAAACAAAGCATAATCAGCGACATAATATGACAGTGGAATTGGACAGCACAACTTGGAGCACTTCATTAGTAAAGAGTCAACGGTTGGATACGTGGGATAGTTTCCGCATTACATCTCGAAGTGGCATAACCACTTGCTACAAAATGGCGTAGCGACGTCACATCATAGCTACGCTGTCCAAGAGATGTAAACCCACTTATAGCTATTCGATGCCAACTAAAAGAATCTAAGGGGTTCTTAATTTGGTTGTGTACACACGTGCACAAAACCTAGGCCGCCAAGAGCAACTAGGACATGGGGCTGTCGGCGTCGGACTGCATTCCCTCATCGTAGGGCGACGGGGAACGCTCATATTCAACGCCGGACATGCCTGACCTTTCGTCAGGGGGAGCGACATCAGGTTCCTGCACTGGCTGTGGGGCCTGATGCTGATGAGCCAACTCGAGGTTCATCACGGCTTCCTCCAATTGTGCCTGAAGCTGCTCAACGGCTTGTTCGACGTCGTGGAGCTGGGCGCGCACATCATGAGTCTCGTTCTCCGCCTCAAGCCTTAGCTCATCCATCCATTCGGCTTCGGCCTCGAGCTCACTGACCCGCAATGTCAGGTCGTCGCGCTCGCTTTCCCACTCAGTGGCCTGTTGAGCGGTCTGAGTCTTCTGTTCCTGGAGCTGCTGCTGCAACTCCTCGACTTGGACCTTCAAGCTAGAGTTCTCTGCTTCGAGCTTCTCTCGCTTATAGGAAACCTCAAGCCAGTCCATAAGCACCTTCAGACGCTCTTGCTCCTCCGCAGCACGGGACTGCTCTGCCTGCTCGCGAGCCTGAGCCAACCCCACAAGGTCGGCCTCGAGCTCTGCGATGCGTGCTGCGAGGGCGGCACTGCTGTCGACGTCCGAAAGGGCCATCTGTTGAATCATGGAAAACAAGTAAATTCTCATTTCCGACAGGGGAAACGAAAATTTATGTACCATATTCACCATTGCCCGAACGGAAAAATGACAAGACCCATATACAAGGACCGATGAATTTTAGGATTCGCAAGAGTACCTCCCCCCTTAAGAGGAGTCCGAAAAATGAAGTTAAGCGATGGAACCCTATGGATTCTATAGGACTGTGATTGGGCAAACAGACGGAAGGAAACGGTGACAAACTTTTAAGTTATTCCCTTTTTATTTATCTTTTCCTTAATTAATTTTACGGTTTTCTATTACACTTAAAGAGTTGAACTTTTTAGTTAGGTGGATTTTATTATTTATGCCAGCATGAAAGAATGCCACGACCTATTCGTCCTCTCCAAAAATAAAACCCTATTACGACATACATCGGTGGCACTATTCGTTCACTCGAGACTACCGTTTTCTACACGGTCTAACGACTGTTAGTGTACCTGCAGAAACTCACATCACAGAACAGGTATGCAATATGGCCATGATAGTCACGACTCATGGCAACCGACGGCAACCAGTAACGCCTTGCCGCTAGCGGCCATGAAAAGCATCTCAGGCAAGATGGGTGAACCAGCAACGCGAACACCAAGCGACCGTGAATATTATCCCACGGCAGGACTACGTACCTTCGTTGTAGTTCGTTGGTGCGACGTTGCAATTATGTAACACATACCTCCGCGTATTTCGTCGGTGCGTCGTTACATAAATATAAATCAACTTAAAGTAAAATGCATGAATGCAAAGTTAGCATTGCCACCTTCCTAACTATAACCTCTATTATGGGCTTTTCTATATCGTGCCTCACCGTAACGCATTTTTCAAAATAAGTCTTGTTAATTAGAGTACTGATTTCCCCAAAAGAGCTCTGATACCACGTGTCGCAACCCCGTTCGATAAATCGTACGGTTTGCTCATCCAGGATCATTTTGGGGAGCCACTTGCCGAAGCAATGACCGTTACAGTACAATAATTAACAGGAACACGTAAAACGATTTAAAGAGTACTCAAATTCTTAATACTACAGAGTGGTTCAAATAGTTTAAGTGCGGAAGCGGAGTTTGAAAACAATGGTGGTCAGCGTAAGCTAATAATTACAACTCGACGATACAATTAAGCACGCCAGCCCACGGGTGCTTAATCTTCATAGGTTGGTGAAGCGGGAACCCACTCGAAGGTCCACTCCGAGGGTGCATCCCCTTCCCAACCACCACAACCAAAGTTAGAAGGAACACCTGCAAAAATATAATTCAACAAAGCCTGAGCAACTAATACTCAGCAAGGCTTACCCGTCAACGTGGCCATCTAATGACCGACTCCTAGAATGCAGGGTATTGGTGGAGGTTGATCGGGCATTTGCGAAAATAGCACCTATAGTCTAATCCGACTTTTAGCCAAATTATCAATAGTCCTTATGAGTTTTACTAAGTGTGCTACTATTCTAAACAGTCAAGAATTCAATACATCAAACAGGGTGAAATAATCATTTTTATCTCGTCTCAATTATTTCCTTATCGTTGCGGCAGAAAGGAAACAAGTGCTACTCTTATCCGCGAGGAGCGGCAATTATAATTGATTTACATCCTGCAGGAGAAACCCGAATGACACGACACGTGCACACTCAACTGAGTCACACGTGGCTACCTTTCGCAACATCGCGACAGTGTTGGCTCAATATCCATCCCTCCAAGGACATGGTCCTCCAGGCAACGCCCTGCGTCCCTGTACGGCCCCAAGCCTTTCCCACTAGCACGTGCCCAAGAAAATCAAAAGCGAATTCATCCACCATACTGGTCCATTCATCCGGAAAAAGGGATGGCCAACTGTCCAACAAAGCACGATGAGCTACATCGGTTTCCTGGTTCCCATATACCAGTATGCACTCGGTACACACCTCGAACTTGTCCAATGCAACCGCACCCGACAGGGTGCTCAGTTTTTAATCACTTTCATATCAACGTATATCCTTCATCTTTCTCTGATTAAACTCGAGTAGTCTCCATACTACTCGAATGCTACCGGAAGCCTATTTCCTTAAGCACGGCATCCTATCGATGGCTCTACCAATTGAATCGTAGGAATCCTATTAAGTCATGCAACTAGGGTTTCACGGCAATTTCCTAGAAACCTAATGCACGAACAATTCCTACATTCATAGTGTTAAAAATAAAACTTTTAAAACATAGGTGTGCACCGGGGCTTGCCTTGGTCTGCAGAAAAGTTAGTGCACTCGAACGGGCAGTCAGATCCGGCGGGCGCTTCTTCTGGATTCACGTCCTCCGCCTGGATTTCCGAGTCGGTCCCTATATGACGAAAATGCATAGTAACGTTTAAGGAAATGTGTTGCAAGGCTTTTATTAAGGTCCAACTAGATTTTCTTCGTTAGGGTTCAGGGTTAGATTCGACACTTTTCGGTGGGGCCCACTTGCTTAATTAACTGCGGCTATTAATTAGGGTTAAAAACGAAAATTTTTAACATAGATTAATATTATTTTTAGTTGAATGTACTCTCTGAAATAAGCATTTTGAGCTTTGGTTGAGGCCTAGACGATTTTCCTAGATTTTATAAAAATTCAACAAAGTTTCTGTTTTTCAATCTTATAAAATCAGGATGGCATAGTAAACCTCAGAGATAAATTGTGAAATTTTATAAGGGTACTCCTGAGCTTCGGATCTACAACTTTCATTTTGGGTCCCACCACTGAAAGGGACTTTTACAATGTATTTTAGAAATGGTGTTTTAGTATGCAGAATTGAAGTATTGTTAAAGTGTTACATATAGTTTGGTGGTCCTAAAATCTTCATAAAATTCCAGCAGAGGTGTGTGACCATGGTGGTTTTGTGTACCAAAGGGCAGCCCTAGAATTGCTCTGCAATTCAAACTAAAATTCAAAAACAGAAAATACCATCCTAATTAATTATGTAAATTATGGGACTTTTAATAAAAAGTGTTTTAACATAAAATTAGTGCTTTATTCAAGGATTCAAATAAAATTTTTTTGGGCATTTTTAGATTTTTCCATGATTTGTTACACGCTTGGCAATCCTCAGGTTAAATAAAAGAGCACAGTAAATCAATGGAACAGTGCCCAGACAGGGGAGGCGGCGGCTCCGGTGAGCTCCTCGCCGGTGCGGGGGTCTAGGGCGAGGGAGGGGTTGTCAAAGAGCTTCACCTCGACCTAAAGCACTGATTTGATGAAGGTGAAGGCCACGGTGATGAAGGGAATCGAGCTGACGACGAGGGGTTGATCTGGCGGCAATGGCGGCAGAACGGTGGCGCGGGGCGTTCTTCTCCGACGACGGTGAACCGGGGCTGGAACCATGTCACGATGGTGAGGTAGGGTGAGGTGAGCTAGCCGGTAAACGGAATCGAAGAAGGGTTCTACCGTGATGACGAAGTTTGAGATTTGGCTGCCGCCGGCGAGGTCCCTGGCCGACGAAAACAGGACGGCGGTGTTCCGGCGATTCTGCTCCGGCACAGCACGGGAGGCTGGTCAAAATGGAACGAGGGCAGTGCAATGGTCTCGCTGGTAAACGGAATCGAGGAGCAGCTCACCGTGGATCGAGAATTCCCGAGGTGCGGCAATGGCGTTCCTCCGGTGGCGGCGGCGACTCGTCGGAGCACAGGGAGGTGTAGACGGGAAATTGAGGGTTGAAATGGTGCGAAATAGGTGCTGGAGTATATAAAGAAGAGGTGAGGAGGGTCGGGAGCGGGTAATTTCGACCGAAGGTGATGAATTTAGCCGGCGCGGGGGGTTCGGTGGGCGGTGGCCGGACGGGTGGCAGCGGCGAGCGCGGGCGGAATTGAAGACGAACGATGGACTTTCTTGCGCGAGGAGCAGAGGCGGCGTGTGCAGGAGTGACCCGTCGACTTGTTTGCAGTGGAAGGACAGCGTGCGCTCGACTTGTTCCATCGGCTCTGTCGATCGGCGCTGAACCGGGTACGGGCGGTACGGGGGTAGAAGAAGAACAGTGAGCGGCAGGGGCTAGCGGCAGAATTAACCGTAGACTCCAGGGGCTAACTTGCAAAGTTTCAGTACCCAAGAGCAAAACTGCTAACCTCGGTTCCCGAGCTCCAAAATTTCTGAAAACTTTTCTGTGGGCTAATTGAATTATTTGGAACAACTTTGCTTATAGGAAGTTTGACCGAATCGGTTCCTAAAAATCTCTGAATTTTCAATTTGGTTTACAGTTGTTGGAATTTTAAAAGTATTTAAACCCTTTCTAAAAATTCTGGTAAAATCCCCAAAATTCTATCTTAATGTGTAGTTAATTGTTATGTAAAAATATGGGTAGGGTTTTGTGGAAATTTTGGAGTCCCACTTGTTATATCCTTCTCGACAATTAGGGTTTGGATTAAGAATCAATTTTTTAATTCAACAATACTTTACCTCATCTATATTTCCCAACTTCTATTTCATGAGTGAGGTTTTTAAATTCTTGTTTTCAACCTAAAAGAGTGGTTTATACAATTGATTGGGTTTTATTACGACGGGGTGTCACACTCTTGTTCATCAATATACTTATTTACATACTTTTGTTCCGATCTACTTGTGTAGTTGGTTCCTTTCTAGATCTACTTGTTTGTGGTACTCCTAGTTACTGTTGAAGTCTTTCCATTCAAGTAGATTTGCTAGTTGTGCCTCCCTTTCTTATACCTTATTCATCAGCTCGAGGACCACCGGAGTGTCCGGTGAGTAACCGGAGTGCTCGGTACCGAAGGGTCCGGTAATTTAACTGTTTGTCAAGTTTCAATTTGCAAGATGCTCATCTACTTGGGTTCCATGGGTCCTCAAATTGAGAAATTGGTGTTGGAAGGGTACACACTTGAAAATGAAGAGAACCCAACCAAGAAGAATGGGGTAATTCTTCATAAGAATTCATAAGCCGCCTCTGCAATCATATCCGCTTTGAGTTCATCTTCATACACCAAGGTCATGGGCATAAATAATGCTCATCAAATTTGAAAGAAACTTGAAGTGATCCATGAAGGAATCGATGTTGTGAGGGAAGCAAAGGAGGATCTTCTAAGAGGGCAATACAACTTATTACTTCGCATGCCGGATGAAGGACCACAAGAAGTGCATGATAGGCTAATTGCAATGGTCAACAAAAGAAGAGCACTTGGAACTAAGTTTGATGATCTAGAAGTCAACAAGGCTAACAAGAAGGTGGTTGTTGAGGAGAGCTCAAGTGATGACAATAGCAATGAAGAAATGACCTTGCTTGTCAAGAGATTCAAAAGATTCGTCAAGAAGGGTGGCTTTACCAAGAAAAGCTACGACAAGTTAAAACCAAGAAAATCCAAGAGAACTTGCTATGAGTAAGGGGAAGAAGGTTACTTCATTGCGGAGTGCCCCAAAAACAAGAACAAAGAAGAGAGGAAAGAGAAGAAGGACAAGAACAAGAGATACAAAAAGAAATGTAGTGGTCAAGCTCACATTGGTCAAGAATGGAACTCCGACTCCGATTCCGATTCGGATGAAGGTGGAATTGCTACTCTTACTATTGGCCTAACTACTACAAACAAGTCACTATTTGGCAATCTTAGTGATGATGAAGACAACGCACCCATTTGCCTCATGGTGAAAGGGTCTAAGGTATCATCTAAATCTAAACGCAAGCATTCAATTAAAGAAGATAGTGATTATGATGATGGCTCTATGCCAAATATGCTTGAGCTAATGTCTATGCTTAAGTCACAAAAGGAGGAAATAGATAGGCAAGAGGACCTCCTTGAGAAGCAAGAAGACTTGCTTATCCTTGAAAAGGAAAGAAACCGTGCTCTTGAGGAGGCCCTAGCACTTGTGATGAAGAAAGTTGAGGAGTTGACCGAAGGTTAAACTAAGGTCATCCCTTTGCAAGATTAAGTTAGGGTTTGAGAGAGAGCAAGATTGAAACACCTAGAGCCTCTATTCCATTCTCTTTGAGCATTTGTGAGACACTAAAGTTTAAAGTTGCATTTGTTGCTCTTGGAGCTTTTTCTCCTAGACGACTAGGTGCGCCCGTGGAGCTCCTAACTTTATGTGGGAAGCCTCGAGAAGTTTGTATTACCCTCTCCTGAAAGAGAATTGCTAGTGGAATAACTCAAGCTCGATCTTTGTGGTCGCTTGGACGAGAATAAGGTTGAAAGCAACCCGGTCCTTAGTGGATTTCTCAACGGAGACGTAGGGTTCTTTGTGAGCCCGAACTTCGGAAGAAAATCACTTGTCTTCGCGTGCTTCTCATCTTTATTGGTTTGCTTGTTTACCTCTTGTTCATCAATATACTTATTACATACTTTTGTTTCGATCTACTTGTGTAGTTGGTTCCTTTCTAGATCTACTTGTTTGTGGTAATCCTAGTTACTGTTAAAGTCTTTTCATTTAAGTAGATTTGCTAGTTGTGTCTCCCTTTCTTGTATCTTATTCATCAGCTCGAGGACCACCGAAGTGTCCGATACCGGAGGGTCCGATAATTTAACTGTTTGTTAAATTTTAATTTGCAGGGATTTTTAGGTTGCCACCCCCCCCCCCCCCCCCCCCCCCCCCCCCCCCCCGCGTACCTAACCAAGTGTCCAGTGGATCGTGTTGTTTGTGTTTGTGGTGGCGATAGTGGGTGAGGTAAGATATGATACGTGTAGGCGTAGCTGTTGCCTGCAGGTGTTGGTTGCTGGCAGAACGCTGCCTGAAAGCTAAAGAACTGACTGGCATGTAGTAGCATTCCCTCTTAGCGTGGCACCAACGTACATTAATAGGGTTATTAGTACTGATTTTCATCTTGTTTTAGGGGAGGTATTACTCAATTATGAAGATCATTAGCCAATGTATACTGTAAACACATTCATGAATTAACATACAGACACATAAGGATCACTAGTACTAGCCAGGGTCTTAAGATTTAGTTTCGCTCCAAGATTTCGAATGGTATCAGTGTGACAAGTCTGGGTTTCGATTAGTACGTATCATAGTGTGACAAGGCCCACCAAGCCTAACGGCTAGGTAGCACCACCTGACGACCTCTCGAAGAAGGGGCACGACGAAAAGATCCACAAGCCGAGTCGGTCTGAAGTGTCAAACGGTGTGATCGCGGCGGACTTCCAAATCGGTAGTCTGCTCCCATCTCCCAATCTCCGCCTCCTCTCGTCGTCGCCCTCGCCCTCCTCCACGACTAGGGTTTCCTCCTACACCCCCCGGCTCCCCGTGAAGGTTTCCACCGCTCCGTCCGCCATTGCTGACAGACGGTGGCCAATTCATAATTCGTCATCTGTTCCATTGCCTCGTCCTCCGCGACCTGACTACCTGAGGGAATCCCGTGCTTCCCGGCCGATCATCGCCTACGAGCCTATCTCTCTTGGCACAGGCGGCGGTGAGTCGGCGAGGACGGAGAGGGAGCGGTCTCGTACCAGTCCTGGTCATCCGACACCTGCCAGCCTCAAGTCCGAGGTGAGCAGCCTATTCCTTGTGTTGGAGGGGTGACGAAGATGAGATACCTGTTGGGTCTCAGATCCGTGGAGAGGGGACGAGGGGATCTCACCGTAGCGTTAGGAAGGGGGCGGCTGCCCTACCTCGCCCTATTGGTTGGTCTGCCTCTGTCTGCATGGGCAGGGCTGCTAAGGGCATATGATGTTTGATTTAAATTTGATATTGCATTTATTGTACACGTCATCCTGTTTTGCTATATATATCTTCTCAATATACTTCACCACAAATAAGCGTGGAGTTGTCACAATGCTAGATTTATAAATTATGGTATTGGGATGGGATCGGTTGCTGTATTTGGAGCTTGCTGAATATAGTTCAGCGCTTAGGCACAAAGCCATTGTATGAGGTGACGGTGCGAGGCAGAAATTGGTATATTTAATAGGAATTGTTTGCTTTGAATGTTTAGATATCCCAGCAATGGACCAAGCTGCAGGAATGGCTCGTTATAGATTTATGAAAGTTTGCAATAACTTGAAGCATGCAATGTACAAGATGTACCACAGTTAAGTGCTGTGTACAAATAAATTGCCTTTTTCAGCTACAAACCTATCAGTTTACAAACTGAATATAAACTCGTTATCTGTTATTATCGGTATCTTGTTTGGACATCCGTTATTATCAGTAATGGGAAGGGGCATGGCCCACTGTGAAAGAAAGGAAACAATTAAATTGCTCTGTTACCGTTCTGTAATGTTACCCACAATCACATACAGCCTGACTGGACTAAATGGGCATCATTTCTATATTCGTGACCGTTTCCTAGTGACTAGCATTGTTAAGTTACCACTTTGACTTAATAATGCAGTGGGGGCGTTTTAGATACTTTTTGCTTAATGTGGCTGCATCCCTGAAACTGTAATTGTGGTATTGGATGATGAATGGTGTACTAACTTAGCTGGACACCTTGTGGGTCAGCCATGTAACAATTTCCTTGAACCCCTATCATATGGCTTTCACGAGATGGCAAGACCTTCGTTTGAATGCATTGGATCGATGGAATTTAATTAATATTTTACTGTATATCTTCTTGTTTTTGTATCTGATATGGATGCAGTTAAATCTAATACATAGATATCGTTTGAATTTCCACAGTGCTGAGGCTTTTTAGTCCCCAGAGAGTGCTATTTTGGAATATCAGATTTCCAAGTGGTTAACAAAGTGCCAAACTGTCACTGCTATTGCTTCCATGGTGAGTACTCGTCTTTAGCGTTTTCTGAGTTGTGTAAATTAACTGTGCCATATTATTCTAACTTTATTTTCATATCAGTGAAGGCAACCAATGAGAACCTCCCACCAAATGTCATCAGGCAGTTAGCTAAAGAACTGAAAAATCTTGACGAGTCACCACCAGAAGGGATTAAAGTTGTTGTTAATGATGACGATTTACTATTTTTGCTGATATTGAGGGTCCTGGTAAGATAATACCTAGGAACCGCTACTTGGTGTTCTCATTACTAAATTTTCATGCCGATATGCTTGTCATGAATTCATGATCTTGTATGTGCCTTCACTTTTTGTTACAGTTTGTCTGGGTATAAGTATTATGAAGCTTGCTTATTCCTGTAATGTATATTGCCGAACTTGAAGGGCCTCAAAGTTTTGAAGTTCTGGCTTTTTACATCATGTTACTTTCTAATATTCCATTTTGAATTTCTGAATCTTAACGCGTTGCAGCTGGAACACCATATGAGAATGGAGTATTCCGGATGAAGCTGTTATTATCTCGTGACTTTCCTCAGTCTCCTCCAAAAGGTTATTATCTTTTAAAACTTTCAGAATCCTCCTTACTTCATTTAGTTTGTCCATTAAAAAGCCTTTAATTAACTGTAAAATTTGTTGTCTGCCCCCTATTTTGTAGGATTCTTCTTGACAAAAATTTTCCATCCAAACATAGCAACTAGTGGTGAGATATGTGTGAATACATTGAAAAAGGATTGGAATCCTAGTCTTGGGTTAAGACACGTTCTCCTGGTAAACTCTCTTTTTTTATTTGTCTTTAAGAAATTTTCACGATTCATTAATCTCAATGCTCCATCTGATGTCACCATGTGTAGTTGACTACTGTGAGTTGCTTTTTGACATATCTGGCAGGTAGTGAGATGCCTTCTGATCGAACCTTTTCCTGAATCTGCTCTCAATGAGCAAGCAGGAAAGATGCTGCTTGAGAACTACGAGGAGTATGCACGGCATGCCAGGTTAGCATCCGTTTCGTATTATCAGCTTGGACTAGAGCTTGCATTATTATTATCTGTTACTGGTGAAATTTCATTGTTAGGATTGTATCTGCAATCACTGTAGACAAATACACAAGACTATTATGACTACAATTTCTGATAAATCGATGATTGGTTTGTGAAGCGTCGCATAAAGCTGTAGCCGGTTATTGATTACTTCATCATGCTCTATTTGCAGGCTGTACACTGGCATCCATGCTCTTAAAGCTAAGAATAACTCCAAGAGCAGAGTTATTTTTGAGTCAACTACAGCTCTAAATGTGGATAAATCTAATACTGTTCTTGGTGAGAACGCACATTTGACATCAGCAGCATTATCTACTGCCTGTGCAGTCAAAGCGATCGGTACAAACTCAAAGGATCAGATTGCTGCTCTGCCCGATCCTGTTGTAGGAGCATCCACAGTTCCCAAGCCACATGCTGCTAAAGTTGCAGTCGATAAGAAGAGGATGGATGCAAGGAAGAAGAGCTTGAAGAGATTATAACCAAATCAAATAATCCCAGGGAGACTTGGGTGGTTAGCGGTTGATATGGTGATGATTATGCCATTAGGTCTAGATTCAGCATATGCGCGACATAACTGGAAGCATTTAGGGCACAGGACATTTCATGGACTGATGTAGAAGGATGCTTGTGCTCTTGGCCCCAACTGAGGAATGTGAAGTGGGTCTCTAGCCTGTACTCTGTTGGAACAATCTGTCTATGTAATGACAATTATTGGGAGAATACTTGCCTTTTCTGTTGATTCCCACTGGTGCTATGTTGGTCTTGTTTTTATTTTATATAGATATGGATGCTTCATGGAGTGTCGGTTCAGTGAGCCTGAAGATTTCTTTGACGACGAGTTCAGTGCTAAAGTGAAAGGTAGATGGATACTCATCCTGAACCAATGAACAGTGGACACAATGAAACTACATGATCGTTCAGCTAGTACAGTAATCTTTTTCCCCCCTTGTAAATTGGGCTGGGGCCTGAATTAGAAAGCCATCATGAAACTTTTCTTTCTGGGAGATTCTCAAGCCACTTCAGTTTGTTCCCGCTTTTATGCTGCAATCTTTGTATACTTATTGTGCCGCCTCGATTCTTCTTCAGGTACCAAACAGCTTTTACCCACACTAAACGCCCCATCATGACTATCCCACTAGGATATCTCTAGCGTGCACCATGTCATATCTGGTTCCTCCTTTCAAAGATAACTTCGTGAATCTTTGCTTCCTCAATTATGTCGATGTTCTTCTCGGTTCTTTCTAGCACAATGCATCTGGTAATCTTCAACGGACCATGATTAGGAGGGGCAGTCAAGGTCCAATAAAGGCTTCCAGATGACAAAGATAAACCCAAGTCGCAAGTCAGCTTTTACCTTTGTTCGAGCTGCCTTGATGTGCTATGCCATCCATTGCTACGGCATGCCGACGACCTGATCCACTCACCAAGGGTGGTCATGTTTCGTGACCCAAAGATGATTCAGGAACTTTCACTGGCATCTGCATGCTGCGTTAGGGCACTAGGGACTAGGCAGGCAGGCTGGCTGGCCTGCCTCTATTCTTTGAGCCTTTTCTCCCTGCGGCGGCTTTTGCTTTCGTACTCTTTCGCGATCCGTTTCCTAGCTTTTGATAGGATGGATGGATGGGAGGAGAAAAAACGTCTCTCCGAATCGGTGGTCCCCGGCCGAGAGCATTACATACCAGAGAAGAGAGAGTGGTGCTGGTTTGGGGCAGAGAATTTTTGGCGGTCGGTGACGTCCTGCCTCGCCCCAAGATCGCTACCTACCTATCCGGACGCAACGCAACGGATGCGCTGCTTGGCAGTTAAGCCGGTCATTCCAAAACTTTTTTCACTCTTTAATTCTTTTCTTTTTAACGTAACAGAGACGTAAACATATACATATACGTATGAGTATTTATCTTTATGAATACTCTATTTTCATATGAATGTCAAATGCAAACCGAACCGATTGTTATTGAGATTTACGAAGTCATCACGGACGTCCTGTCAATAAAAACGTCGTCTATGACATGTACGATGATGTCATGGAACAGGAAAACTTCATCCAGAAAATTCAGTTATTTTAACACAAGAGTCCCAAGCAGCTGGAACGAAGGGCTTATGACGCCGTACGGGTGATCTAATCAGCAACAACATAGTTTAATCTGTCGTCTGTCGACGCGCCTATGACCTGTTCCTCCTTCACCACACAGACGAGTGTTGATACCTGCGATAGGAGAGATCACCCGGCCGTAGTATAATCCCATGACGCATGTCTTGTTTCATACGTGCATGTAAGAACCACGCACTGTAGTTTAATCTGTTTTTCAGACCCGCATTTTTTTAATTAAAAAAAGCACGTTAATCGAGCAACCAATCGCTAGGACGGGTTGGTTCTTGGAATATTAGTCAACTCTCTAGGTGACATCTGAATTCCATTGTGTCACAGAAACACAAGTATTCTCCGTTCATACTCGCGACTGCGATCATCGTATACATATGTCCTGTATCAAACAATTACTATCCAGAGATGGCGACGTGCTGGTTGCTCTCGATCGTCCTAATAAAAAAGAAACGCGCTCCGTCAATGCACACTTGTTTTGAAACCGAAATAAACAGATCCCGTCCATGCAAATGGCGCCAATTGACCTGAGTAATTTTTAAGTCAACTCGATCATTTGGGAATTTGAAAATACTTGACTTGTGCTGCCAACTTCCATGTGATGTACTAACTCCTTGGAGGATGACAGTACCCCGGAATGTTTCCACCGGTTGCCTTTTTTTTTTTTCTTCTTCAATTGACAGACTTCAGATCAGAATCACCAACTCTCAAAGTTGCCGATTAGTGTAGTGTGCATCCTCCGTTTGTTGGGTAGTGCTGGTACCGGAGACAGATGCTGCTATTGGGTCTGGGTGACTCGATCATGTGGGTGAATGTTTTTAATTTCCCTGTGGAAATTGTTAACCAGCCGTGCTGCTGCGCGCAACGATTAGTCAAACGCCGCTGTCTCTGTCTTCGACGAGGTCAAGACCAACGACAACACTTCGGATCGAGGTGATTTGCCTCTCATCAGGAACGCTTAATTATCTCTGTCGAGGTCCGCATATATCAAATCCCAATCCAAATCAGATCAATCCCTTTTGGCAGCAAATTTACCTTAGGAAAAGAAGATTAGCAGCCGGCAGTAATTAATTACACGAGGAGTCATGAATCAACACGTGACCTGGCATCAGCCTCATCGTCATCTTCATCTTCAGAACCCAATCCCTCCACGTATGTTTTCAGTCAGAAAAACTTAAAAAAAACCCTGACCGGAGGAGGAACAGCTAACACCCCACGAGCGGCCGCCGCCAGCAGAGAGAGAACATAAACGGTCCTCGCGCACATGCCGGCCGCCACGGTCCTGCCCCCACAGTGCCGCGCGTTGGCCGTGGTCCACGGACCAGCCAAGCCAAAGCCAGCCTCCCAAAGCCGGCGCGGTGACCACGGCATCTCGACTTCTCAAGTCGTTCGTTTCGCTCCGCTCCTCATCACTCCAGTCCAGGCCCCTCCGCACGAGATGATCCTCCAATCATCACCCGACGCCGTCAAATTTTACCATCCCTGCCGTGCCCTTCTTGGCCCCCAAGCAGACACTGCGAAACGCCCCTGCGAGTTTTGTGCCAACGCCCGCAGTTTTTTACGCCCGCTGTTGCGTGCGTCCTCTTTCTCCCCATCCCACCCGCGACCCGCCCGGGCTACTTGCCTGCCTTGCGTAGCTGGTCGCGTCTCGCCCCAGTCCTCCCACACCCCATTTCCTCCTTCCTCCGCCTCGTCGATTCCGTCCACTCCTCCTCCTCCCCACTCGCTCGCTCGCCTCAACATTGCTTCACTTGCGGCGGCGGCGGCGAACTCGACTCGCCGGCCTGGTAGGGTTCCGATCGGGCCCCACACACACACTTGCTCGCGCAGGTCGCGCGGGGCGGTTAGTGCTGGTGGCGAAGGGCTCGGCGCGTCGAATGTTGGCGTGATCGGAACGATGAGGCGAGCTCCGAAGCGCGGGGCGCTCCTCCCGGTGCTGCTGCTGCTCCTACTGGTCGCATTGGTGGCGCCGAGGTTCGTGGGCGCTCTCACCGACGCGGCCGACGGTACGTTCGGTTTTCATTCGTTCGTTCGTGCTCCCCACACACCCACCCGCTTCGTTCGGTTCGGTTGTTAATTGGTTCTCCCTCCCCCGGGTTCCACCACAACCAGCGAGTTCCGTTCCAGTCCGCCCGGTGCTTCGCCCGCTGCTCCGATCGTGCGCTGGTTTGAGCTCTCCGCGAATTCGCGTGTCTGGAGTGGACGGGTTGGTGTTTCTGTTTTTTTTTTTCGGCGGTAATGGGCGAAGCAGGGGATCGGATAGATTCTGTGCGGCGCGGTGAGGTACCGCGCTGCTCTGCTCTGCTCTACAGGGGAGAGCGGCTGTTCTTGTCGCTTTTCGCATTGTTGTCGCCAGCCTGTAAACTGAGGATACATGCGGTGCGGGGGATGATGTCGGTGGCGGCAGGCGCTTCGCTCTGGCGTCGCGTGGCAACGTGAACGTGAGTTACTACCAGCCAGGGCCTCTGCTTTTGCGGATCAAGCTGCTCTGTTCCCTTTTCGACCTCAATTACGGGGCGAGCTCAGCCAGAGCACGAGATTGCTACTAGTTTTTTTTTCTCCTTTATTACTTTTCAAAATCAGCAACGACACATGCTCAGCACCGTCATAAGCCTTCATCGAAGTGATTTGGAGCAATTGTGTTGTGTCTTCCGTTGGATTTGCTGCGTCAGCCAAGCCGTCGCTTTCGGCAGGGATAAGGAAAGGAACCCCTGAGCGAGGCTTTTATCTATCTCGTCATGCCCCGCGCGTCGTTTGCCCTCTGTCCTATCGACCTCGTTAGTACTTGCGTTAGGCTGATAGGAATGGCGGAAAAAGAAAGGTTGTTCACGTGCTGCATCCATCCATGGGATTAAATGGGAGCTGATAACTCGCAGGAGAATAAGACGGGCTGTTAATTGTGTTGGCCTGCACGGCAACTTGTCATCTTATATTTGCGTTATTATAACTGTCTCATTGATGACACTGAAAATCTAGAGGAAGCAACAGAATGTAATTTGTCCATACAATTCTACTCTAGGATGAGGATGGTCCAAGTGACACTTGGTATTCTTATGGGTTATTAGTTAGTCAATCAAGTGTTAACGTGGGATCATCTTCTTACATTAGCATTGCATTTCTAGCGACCTTTTCAGAATGTAACCACTTTATGTTTCGGTACAGTTTTCAAAATGCAGCCACTTCCTTCAGTATATTGTTTTCAGTGAATATTACACAGTGCTGGCACTTGGAATTGCTAATTGCTTCTTCATTGATCTTTCTCATCTTGTGCAGTCACCGCCATAAATGGATTGTACATTTCCCTGGGGTCGCCAACTCTGCCTGGATGGACTGGAAGTGGTGGAGACCCCTGTGGCGAGCTCTGGCAGGGTGTCACCTGTACTGGATCTAGTATAACGGGAATGTATGGCAAGTTCTTCGCTGAATTTCCTTTCATCTTGTAGATTATTTCAGTTTTCACCCTTATCCACTCACGATTTATAGAACCATGAATGCTGCAAACTTGGGAGGACAGCTGGGCAGTTTAGGCAACTTCACGTCAATCACAACCATGTAAGGGCATTAGCAATGGATTTATCCTTTGATCGAAGTATATTCTTCTGCCATCATCACACCACGTTTCACTCAGAATATTTTCCTTTTGGCAGTTGAATTTATTGTTTCTTTGTATGATCGTATCCAGGGTTGAATGTCTCACTATTTATTTCGTCTGTACTCTGTAGAATGCTTAGTAACAATAATATTGGCGGAACCATACCAGAAGACCTGCCTGTTACTTTGCAGAATCTGTATGTGTTATAGATCATTGTTGCAATACCTCTGCCTTCATGATTACTCTTTTGGTGACATAATCTTTCCTCCTTTATCTACAGTTTCCTCTCCGATAATCAGCTCACAGGGAGCATCCCAAGTTCACTGTCGAAACTCACAAAATTAACAGCCTTGTAAAATTTCGTCTCGTGTTTTTCTTCTATTCATGCTTGTTTGTCCGTAACCTCATATTGTATGATCCTTGTTTTTCTCAGGTCAGTCAATGACAATCATCTAAGTGGAGAACTTCCTGATGCTTTTGATTCACTCACTGGACTCGTAAATTTGTAAGACATGTCATCATTTCTGTATGTGTGTATTGTTAATCCAGATGATGTGTTGATTGAGACCATCTGAGCTGGTTTTGCAGGGATATTTCTTCTAACAACATGACTGGTGCGTTACCACCTTCAATGAAAAGCTTGTCATCTTTGACTACATTGTAGGTTTACATTTGTTTTGGTCTTTGTTTCTTATTTTCTTGTTTACATTACCCAAACTTATGTCATTTGCTGTTACCTTCTATGTGATAGGCACATGCAAGACAATCAGCTATCTGGGACTCTTAATGTCTTGCAAGACCTTCCTCTGAAAGACTTGTAATTTCTCAAAACATATTCGCCCTTAGATATCTTGTTGTCACAAATATTTTTTTTTGTCTGTTCATTGAGTACTTTCTTCTCTGTGGCATTGTCCCTTCCTAATTTATATGGTATTGCAACTGATGTCATAAAAGAGCATAACATTGCATATAGGTTAATTACATACCTTTTTGAGAAATAATTAGCTACTTACTTCTTGTCCTCCTTTTTTTGCGAGGATTATGTTCCTATCCTTGACTTGAATTACTAGAACTCTATTATCTTTACTGTTGTATGTAACTGTTGTTATTAGTCACAGTTAGTTAATTGCTCATACATAGCTCCTATATTCCTTTGAAAATCATGCATTTCTTATCGTAAAAAATACATGCATTTCTTGCATTGCAAATTGCTTCTTGTTCTGAACTGTTTTAATTTCCTTTGAGCAGGAATATAGAGAATAATTTGTTTTCTGGACCGGTACCTGCAAGTTTAATGAACATACCAAATTTCAAGTGAGAAACCTTCTTCCTTTCTCCCCTCTCTTGATAGGCCTGGTCTTATTTTTCACCTGTTATTGAAGAATTGGATGATTAATCAGATTGATTCTGTATTTCTCTATAACACATTAAGTGACTAACAGTATAACTATGCAGAAAGGACGGTAATCCATTTAATACCAACATAGCTCCATCTGCATCACCGCCTTCACCATCAGTGGGACCGGCACCAATTCCAACACCAGGAGGACCGAAATCGGCTCCAACCCCGATGCCATCACCTCCTGGTTCCAATCCACCAACGGCGCCAACACGTCCATCATCCCCTTCAAGAGCCCCTCCACCATCGAAAACAACATCAAATACTTCTGATGGATCAACTGTCCGGAATAGCACTTCACCATCTAAGAAACACAATACAAAAACCCTTAAGATTGTTGGGTTTGTTCTTCTCGGAGTAGTGCTGCTCATAATTTTAGTCCTGCTGGCATTATTTTGTCTCTCAAAGTATGAAGAGCGACAGTCGAGATATGATCACAATAGAAGTCAGTTGGCAAGGGTGCATCACAGGGTTGAACCCCAAATCAAGCCATCTTCTGTGCAACAAAATAAAGATGTTAAGAAAGGTAAATCTGTACTTACATCCCACCACTATTTGATTTCTAGCTATCTTTGGATATATCTAGCTTTCTGGGTACTTTTATTTTTAATTAAATTTCTGGTTACTTTTGGTTGTTGATGTAAGATGTTTGCTTTGACAGGACCACCTGGTGAGGTCCTTGATAAGAGGCGCCGTGAGCTAAATTCAGCAGCAACAGGTATGTAGTCCGTGGGACTTAGTACAAACTTGGATTTATACTAGTCATCAATTGCAAATGACTTAAAGCTTGTGTATGGTTGTTTGCAGAACTTCCAAAAAAGTCTCCTGAAAACCGAAAGGAGCACATTATTAATTTTGATCGAACAGATTCAGATGTTTTTTCCGCTGTTACACCACCACCACCTCCTCCTCCTCCTCCACCGCCGCTACCCCCCACCGAAAGAGTTGTTGTAAATCCCATGGTTCCTCCAGAGAAGAGATCTAGTCCTCCACCAAGGACAAGTACCCCGACTTCAGCTGCACCATTCTCTGTTGCATCTTTGCAGCAATATACAAACAGTTTCAGAGAGGAGAATTTGATAAGAGAGAGCAGATATGGAAAGGTATATCTGGCAGAACTTCCTGATGGCAAGGTACACACTAATTTATCTTAATGACAGTATTACTCATCATGTTCAACATTTGTACATGTAGTAAGTTAATATTTTCCTATTTTGTGTAGTTTTTGGAAGTTATGAAGATTGACAACAGTAATGGACGAATATCAGTAGATGACTTCCTCGAACATATTACATTTATGTCAAAAATTAAGCATCCTAACATCCTTGAGTTAGTTGGATATTGTGCTGAATATGGACAAAGGTTACTTGTGTACAATCATTTTAGCAGAAAAACATTAGATGATGCACTTCATGATCGAGAGGACACCGATAGCGCACTATCATGGAATGCTCGCCTCCAGGTGGCTCTGGGTTCGGGAAAAGCCATAGAGTAAGTAAAGTTGTAGCTCTTTATATGATCCAGTTGCTCTGTTGTTTAAAACTATGCACTCACATTACTTATTCCCTGCAGGTATCTCCATGAAAACTTCCGACCCCCGATTGTGCATCAGAATTTTGAACCAGCTATTGTGCTTCTAGATAATAAATTCTCGGTGTGTGTCGCTGAATGTGGACTTGCAGAACTGGTGCCATCAGGTTCTGTCACTCAGGTAAACATAGTTTATGATGCAATGTTTTGTGTTCTTAGATCACCAAAAAGTGAATTAAATTGGTTGACATTTTTTTATGATGTCCAATATGTTTCAACTGACGTTTCTATGGATGACATAGCTCGAAATTATAATATTATCACAATCTGTAGGGTTACAAGGAACAACACATGGATACTCATCATAAAAAAATATTATTGCAATCCAAGGACGCCTCAAATTGTGAATTGTAATCAATAGTTATTGCAGTTGCATATCACGAAGTCTGTATGTGTTTAGTCAGTTTCAATCTTCTAGCACTTCGAAGAGGCCTCCTTTAATCAATAATTATGTTGAAATAACAATGCAGTTGAAGTGTAAAATAAAGGGGATACCGGTTATTTCAATGAGGCAGGCAGTTCCTGACTAATCATTGATCCAATTGATCGGAACTTAGAGGGAGAGGAAGTTTCATTTACGTTAAGTTGTTGATTACTTTATTTGCTTATAGCTGATAGCTAATGCTGCTGCTTCTTAATACACAGATCTCTTGTATACACAAGAAAAGAAAAGGATAGCTAACGCTATTTCCTGGTTTATCAAAAAAGGGTGGTCTTAGTTTATTTGATTCTCTGAGTTGTAACAAATGCATATTCTTTGGCTGATGGGATGAAACCGCCAGTATGTACTAACAGCTGTTTATTCATTCAGCTGTCTGGGCAGATGCGGGCATTACTGTACTATGAAGCACCTGAATTCCAGCAATCTGGAATCGTTTCAGAAAAGGGTGATATTTACAGCTTTGGTGTAGTTATGCTAGAACTTCTTACTGGGCGTAAACCATTTGATAGGTATGAGCTTATGCTTGCACAGTATCTCTGTTCAATCATAGATCATTTTTTCTGCACAACAGATGTGAAATGCCACTGCCTGCTTTATATATATGCAGTTCACGCCCACGTGCGGAGCAACGTCTTGTTAGATGGGCTAGTTCTCAGCTTCATGACATTGAGTCGTTGTCCAAGATGGTTGATCCATGCATACAAAGACAATGTTCTGAGAAAGCGTTGTCACGATTTGCTGACATAATCAGCCGCTGTATTCAGGTAATTTAATTTTGCTTTCATTTGTGCTTGGCTATACAATTTCGAAGCGATACATATCGGTACCTTTATATCATTTTAAATTTTAAATTAATGGATCATATTACTGATATGACCTTTTCATAATGCAGCAAGAACCAGAATTCAGGCCACCAATGTCTGAAATCGTCCAAGACCTAGCTAGAATTGTAAATGCTACTGGTGAGGAATCAGAGTAATAAACAAATAATGGGGGACATAAAAACCTCGTGACCAAGTCACATGTTGTACAAAATTTGGGAAGATAATTCTTTCGCCAAATAGTGGCTTGTGAAGATCTATTTCCCTCGGAGGGCATTCCATACTAACACTTGTTATTTTGGAGCTTCATTTACACATGGTGGAAGGAGAGTGGATTGTGCAGCCATTGGGCACCTGGTTGGTGTCGATCAAACCTTGCATTTTTTGCAGACATGACCATATAGCATGTGAATTCTTGTAACTAGTATTCAGGAATTCATCACAATTTAACTGTAAAGTTAGTTTATTCAATTACTTCTGGCATACCATCTTGGTAAAGATCTTAGTATTCTTAATAGAGAAGGGTTTATTTATGGGTTTATATGTAAAGTCAGAGTTGTTCTTCAGCATTGACTTACTTTTCTTTTCTTTTGCTGATATAGTTTCTTATTTTTCTATGGCTTCTGCCTTTTGGAAACGTTGAATAAAATTGTGGCGGTAGTTAATTTTTGCTCGCTATGTAGTATGACGTTGTAATACCTCCTGCTGATGTGTTATCTGAAGCTGAGGGCATCCATTCCTGCGTGTTGCAATTCGGTGGATGTTAACGATCAATTTTCTGTATCGAGACAGATTTTGGCTCCTGCTGGTTCTCGTTGCCTATAATGTTGCACAGCACCGTGTATTTCTTGACGCTTCTGAAGGCCGGGAGCTGGTCACACCATAACAATTAGAGCTGCCTAACCATCGAATCAGAGCGTAAGCTTTCACGGAGGAATATGGCCCAAGCATCTAAGGTGCTCTCTGATTTTTTTTTTCACTTCCAGAAAATAGTTCGCAAAAAAAAAACGTCGTTTCCGAATTCTCTGATAGTGGCACATATATTATGCTCTTAAATTCATGACGTCTCATCCTTCTGGAAAAACTTGATGAGAGCTGCAAACTGCTTCATGACAACAACAAGCCGGCATCGGCCCAGCCACACATGACGACGCAGCACCTAGGTTCGAGTCCGTGAAACGCGACACGTACGTCGGTTTCGGCCAGTCCTCTTGGGAGTTGTTAATCGACTGGCCATGTGGCTGGCACGAGTTGCGTGTCGTTTCTGTGAGGCCAGAGGGCGTCCAGTCCAGCAGGTGCTTCTAATTCAAGCATGGGGGTTGTGCCCGCAGCGTGGGCCCCCTTCGCCACGAGAATTCCCCCTGAACTAAAGAAGATTGTTTTAGGCACCATTTTGTTTTCTTTTCCAAGTACTGCTACTAGGAGCCTGTTCGGATCAATATGCATATGACTAAAATTAGGTAAAAAATATTTAGTCCTAAAATTTTAGCCCCTAAGGTGTTTGGATTACTGGGCTAAACTTTAGTCCTCTAATATAAATTGATTAATTTGTTCTTACAAAGCTGTTCAAGCTGCATGAGAAATGTAAATATTCCATTTGACTCAGTTTAAATACATCACTTGATACTGATGCAAATCAAAAGTATATAACAACATGCGGTTTATTACTCGTACAAGAAGTCAAACACAATCTACGTTCTATGGAACAAGGCATTTGTAATTTGATCACGAAATCCATTCATGCTTCGATCTTCATTCCTTACATCACTAATTCTTGTTGGATGTTGACATGCTGATACTTCAGGAGGAACATAGTCCTCGTCATGATCAACAAGATCGAAATCTCTGTCTGTAATTTTACTCTGTCGAATAAATTATGAAGTGTTATGCATGCTACAATTATTTTGCTTTATTTTTTCATTAGATAACTTGACACTTTCAATAAAATCCTCTACTTCATCTTCAAAGCCCCAAATGCCCTCTCTACTATGTTTCTAAGAGATGAATGAGCAAAATTGAATGTTTCTTTTACACCTTTTGCCACTGCCCTGTTTTGAAACTCTGGAAGATGATTTGTTTCTTTATACGGTACAGATAACCCGGACGATTCAGGTACCCAGAATCTACTAGGTAAAACTTCCCTACATATATCAATATTATTGTTAGAAACAAACCTTGCAACATGACAACAAATAGAAATTTATATATACGAACATAAATTACATTTTACCTGACGGTGGATGTGAAAATTTGTCTTTGTATTTCTGGGTGGCATCATTGAACACTCTCATGTCATGTACTAAACCCGGCCAACCCGCAAGAACAAATGTGAACCTCATGTCAAAGTCACAAACAGCAAGCACATTCTGTATAATGAAACCCTTTCGACACATAAATTGCACCACCTTATCATGTGGCACAACTACTTGTACATGAGTGTCATCTAATGCTCCTATACAATTGTTGAAGTATGGAAAAAACCTAGGATTTTACAGCCTACGGTGTAGTGTTCCCAACTGAGGATCCAATGGTTTAATAATGTCAGCAGCTAGCTTGAGAACACATTTCAAAACTTTGTCAAAGTTACGGTGTACTGTCTCTAGCGACCTATGCATTCAGATCATAGCTTGCCTAACTGACTGAGGTGCACCAATCATCCAATGAAACATTCTTGAGGCCTCAACTGAACTACTTTTTTTGGTGGACTTTAGCCTATATGAGTCGACCAATAGGTCATGAAGTCGATCAAACAATGGTCTACTCATTCGAAACATATTATAGCACTGTGTACTATCTGTAGATTTCTCATAACCCAGTCATGACCATTTTTAACTACCTTTCTCCTCTTTCCTTTGTGAAAGTAAGTTTCATCGTACATACCAAACATAAGTAGACCATCCATGACTTCCCTTTCATTTTCCTCCTTCCCAAGTATAAGCTTCAGAAGTTCATTATCACTTGAGTTGGCCTCCGCATCCATATCCTGAGACATCAGTATGCATAACCATATTAGATGGTAGTTCACAATACAAATGTTGATTCAAGTAAAATAGACAATATGTTCACTGCAATAATCGTAAAACATAATAGGTTCACATCACATCTCAGAAATAGGTCATAAGTTCACTACGTATATCACAAATACATAGTAGCTTAGCAACACATATCACAACTACATAATAGGTTCGCATCACACATACAGACAATAGCCTGGCAACAAAGACACACAAATAGTTCGTAAGTTGACAACACATATCTAATTCAAGTTGTGCTGCTTGCAGTATCTCTGCGAGAAGGCCTGTCTTCCTTCAGGTGTAGTAATGTTGATGAAAAAAATATCTGGTGCATCATCTTTGCAAATCTCTGAAAGGGCATAGTACTATTGAAAGTACATCTAGGCCCTAAGTGGGTTTTGGTGAGAAATGACAATAAAATTAACGGGCTAATAAATTTTATAAAGTATGGTGCAGCTAATAAGGATACAAAAAGGAGAAAAGAACGACTTTAAACAAAACAGGACCATCAATTTTCCGACACGACGTATACGGAAGAAAAGGACGCTTGGCCTTAAGAAAAAGTGTAAATAATTGAGTCCTTTTATTTTTAGGAATGTCTACTATCAAGAGGGACGCAAAATCAAGTGAAAATGCCACTCAAATGCTTAGCAATAAATACAGAAAAATCCCACCAGAATGTGTCATACCAGATTGTTCGGCCGTCATCGGACGGTCCGGTCCATAAAAAAAATTTTTCTCACCAGAGTGCCACACCGGATGCTCCGGTAATCTACCGGACTATCCAGTGTAGTTAAATTTGTCAACAGAGAGTGCCACACCGGATGGTCCGGTATGTTACCGGACTGTCTGGTGCAGCTAAAATTTTTCACCAGAGAGTGCCATACCGGATGGTCCGGTAAGTTACCGGACTGTCCGATGACCTTTGACCAAGTCAAAAACGATCACTTTTGGGGACTTTGGGTATTTATACCCTTCGTCCCCAACTGACCCCCCCTTTTTTCCACACACGAAAAACACTCTCTTAGAGCTCAAAAACTCTCTCCTCACTCCCTCCAAGTCATCCCCAAGCAAGATTTAGCTAGGGTTTGTGAGAGAAGAAGATTGAAACACCTAAAGCCTCCATTTTTCCTTCTTGAGCATTTGTGAGGCGTCAAAGCTTGAAGTTGTATTTGTTACTCTTGGAGCTTTTGCTCCTAGACGACTAGGTGTGCCCATGGAGCTCTCAACTCGTGTGAGAGGCCTCGGGAAGTTTGTATTACCCCTTCAGCAAGGGAAAATCTAGTGGAGCAACTCAAACTTGATCTTCGTGGTCGTTTGAGCGAGAAAAAGGGTTGAGAGAGACCCGGTCATTTGTGGACCTCTCAACGGAGACGTAGGGTTCTTTGTGAGCCTGAACTTCAAAAGAAAATCTCTTGTCTTCGTGTGCTTCCTCATTTACTTAAGTTTTACTTTATTCATACTTGTGCCATACGTTTCCGCATCGATCTACTTGCTTGCTCGTATCTAGACTAGATCCATACTTTCGTACTATTCTTAAAGTCTATATACTACATTTGATTCAAGTAGATTTCTTGTATCCTGCCTACATTTCTAATTATCGCAGAGTTATCAACCTGACCGGAGTGTCCGATCAGCGATCGGAGTGTCCGGTTCCGGACTGTTCAGTAAAGTACCGAAGGTTACAGTAAGTTTTGATCATATTTCGAGTTTGATTTGCAGGAATTTTTAGGTTGGCCTATTCACCCCCCCTCTAGGCCACTTTCAACTGTGCACTTGTTTCTTTCACCCCACACTTTAAGGCTAACTGTTGAGCTTGCTGAATTGAGGACCTCAACTCAGACCTCCTATGTTGCTTTTCCGTGCAAGCTACTTAAAGTACTCATTTCTTTCAGCTGACATCTTAGTGGACATTGTTAAATAATCCTTCATCATCTTAACCACTGGGCTTTTGGACTTCTTCCTAGGACTTTCAGCTATGGTGCCACTACTACTCGCTCTCTTGTGGGTATTGGAACTCATAGGACTGGGTTGTAAGTCTTCAAATCCAGCATCCTCATCCTCGTGTTCCATAGGGTCTCTTTGCTCCTCACTATTGCTTTGTCCTGCTACATAGGAAGAGGAACCGTCCACAGCAACACCCTCGAATATTTTCTCAAGCTCTGGTAGGTACTCAGGAGGCCCCCACCTTAATTTTTTCCATTCCGTATGCTTTTGCACATAGTAAGAAATTAAGTTACGAATTGCACATTAAATTTTAGGCCACCGATGAATAATTCATTAGAAGAAAGAATTACCTCTGTTGCATCTTCCCACCATTGAGGATCTGCAGTAGGCCAACCTGTTTCGTCACGTCCTAGTCTGCTATTGGTATGGAGATCTTTTATGAATTGGTACATTTGATTTAGTTGTCTGATTCGGTTACTGATCTGCTTCCTATCATGCCTCAGGTGTGTTGCACGGTGGTACTTATCTATAATCTGCTTGTACCCTCTAGATGACTTAATTCCTTTGTTGTAGTTACCCAAACTAATTTGTTCAATGAGCAACTTACACAACAGTTTGGTATTCTTTTCTGTCCAATCTGCCTTGTCAGTTTTATTCTAAGTAATGCAGCAAATAAATATACAGGTAATTTCAGAACATGGCATGGTAGAAATTCTGATTTGTAAATTAGGAAGCAATAATAAATTTGGGGGTTCCTGCGAAGCTCTTCTTCATCGTTGACAACAGCATTGTCCTCTTCTTCACCGCACCGTCCGCCACCGCCAAAGCGACCATTGCCATGGTTCACTGATCGAGGAGGCAAGGAAGACATGGCACGAACCCTGGGGAAAATCAGTGGCCTGGGAGCAGCATGGACACGTGCGGTGGAAATGCGTTCGAAAGGCTCCGCGCAGCCTCCACCCCGACCAGGAATGGCGCCTCCACCACCACTGCTGCCAGCTGCGTGTAAGCGGAGGGTATCATTGCCGGTGCGGAGTCGAAGGGGACAGAAGATGGGGGTGACGTTCCCGCCACCTTCACCGCCTGACTGTAGGTACTCTTGGTACGCCGCCAAGTGCGGCCACCTCTCTGACTGGGAGTTCAGGTCAAGTGCCTCCAGCCCAACCTGGGAACCATGCACGGACCTCGACGCCGGATTCAGGCCAGCCTCGTCGGAGAATATGTCGAAGCCGCCGCTGCGGTGGGGCGAGTACGAATGTGGCTGGGAGAACAGATCCGTCGAGCCCTGGCCACCAAATTCGTCCATGTGTGCCGGGGACGAAGAAGAGGGTGAAGATGGCGTCGAGCGAAGAGGAGGGCGGCCGGAGCACGTTTCGCGGAGCAGGAGGGTGCCCGGTGCTTCTGGGCATGAGGGCACCGCAGGAAGAGGAAGCCGGGGGCGCCCTGACTTGGTCGTGCAGGTGCCGATGACGGCGTGACGAGGTGGTTGCCGCCACAGCTAGGCGAGTGCACGCCGCGGAACAGGAGGGCGGCCGGCGATCCGGGGCTATGGGAGCTGCTACCGAAAGAACGACGAAGGCGGCCACTGGAGCTAGGCAAGCGCGCGTCACGGGAGGACAAGTGTGGTCGGCGCTGGATCTTCCTGCCGCCGCGAGCGGCGGCACATGGGCGTTGCAGAACAGGATGGCGGCACGAGGAGGGCGGCCGGCGGCACGGGGTGTCGCTGAGTAGGATGCCGGCACAAGGCCACCACGGGAAGACGACTGCGAGCGGTGGCCCGACTGGAACTTGGGGGCCCTGTTGAGGCGGGACCTGGTCGGCGGCCGACGATGGTGGCGAGCACGCATTGCTGGAGTAGGGCGACGGGACGACGGCGCTGCGGGAAGAGGGTCGCGGGTGGCGGCCTGCCTGGATCTTGCGCTCGTCACTCACTGCGGCACGAGGTGGAGGGCGGCTGGCGGCTCCGGGCCTACGGGTGACGGGCGGAGAGGACGGTCGGCGGCGGAGCCGTGTGCTGTGGCGGCATTGCGAGGTGGTGGGGGAAGACGGTAGGGTTGCGTGCGAGGGTATCCCTGTCCAGCCGCCTCTTTAGCACTTTTTTAGATCTTCTTCAGGCCTAAAAGTTTTGACCCGTGGTTTAGCCCTTTTACCATCTTTTGACCACCCTGTTTGAAACTTTAGGACTAATAAAAGACCTAAAACTGATAAACTTCTCTTTTGCCATATGATCCAAACACCCCCTATCTCTCAGAGCTTTGCTTCGTTCTGTGGTTGTTTCTCTTGTTTCGTAGAATATCATACCAGTGTGTGACAGCACGCACTCAATCATGTGGTCGCTGTTACTCTGTTAGTCCGGACCGCGTACATCGTTGTGCGTGCGTTGGCGCTACACCGACCGATGAAACGATTTCTTCGTCACGGCCGGTGGTTCAGCGTCAGCCCAAACCAAAACAGACTGCGCGATTCTCCTGCACGCACGCACGCACGTACGCGCTTTGTGTTTGGCCTCTTGATGATGCTCGCGGAGTCCCCAACGGCACGCACGACGTGGCGCGACCCGGCGCGTCCCCGCCGCACGAACCGACTCCGACTCTGACGGGACCTACGCGTTCGTCTCTCGCGGCTCTCCCTTCCATTCGCCTGGCCGGGCACGGGAGGCTCTACTTGTCCGCCGTCGCGGTCACTCCTTTTGGCGCCGTGCCGGCCCCGCCCGCCGGGTGCCGTCCCCGCCGCACGTTCCGGGAGGGGCGTTTTGGTCATTCCGGCTCGCCAAATCTGATCCGCCGACGGGGTGGCGCCACGTGGGAACGGATCTTCCGCTCGGGGTTGTTACAGTAATCGGACGCGCTGGCTGGCTGGCTGGATGGCTGGCTCCGTCGCTACTAAAATATCTTGTGTGCAGTCAGTCGGAGATACTAAGTACACGTCCTTGTCGACGTTGTACCAACTCTAGAAGAATTACTACTATACTATTGCATGAATGAATCAGTCGTGATCTAGTAGTAGATACTTTTGTAACAAATTTATTAGAGACAGCTCACGCGTTAATTACCTGCCTCCACGTGAATAATTTGTTGGTTAAGGTTTCCTCCCAAAAGCTTCATCCATTTTTCGCGTGACGAACCCAGGTAGATTCGAGAGCTGAAAAAAAGGCGGAGCGGAAATTTCCAGAAGACCCGTAGAGGGTCACGCACACACATACACGCACGCAATGACAGACACGATTTAAATAATAAATAAACAAGCAAGGCGAAGGCAAGCGGTGGGCGGTGGTGGCCAGACAGAATCTGTCGAGCTCTTGAGCCCGTACGACGACCGCGCGCGGTGCGCGCCACGACGGACGGCCACGGATCACACGTCGCGTCGAGTGGCTCTGGCCGAACGCCGCGAATGTGAGTCTCATTCATTAGCGCTCCTAATGACCGGCGGGCGGCGATCACAACACACACATGCATGTCCAGTTCGTTGCTGTGGTTAACGCATGGCCCGCCACAAGTTGTTTCGTGGTGGTGGCGTGGTGGCTTGCTTTGCCGCGACGTTACCGGATGCAGAGACGGGTGGGTTGTAGAGTTAGTTACGGCGCCGGAGCAACATTCTCATACGGGCGCCAGTGCACCACGCCACGGTGTGTCACGAACCAGCACGGATGATTAGTAAAAATCGGCGGCGACGGGTTAATAAAGGACGATGGCACGTACACCGTACATGTCGCTGCCTACACTACAGAACACAGCTAGCGTAGCGTAGCAGTAGGTACTACTAGTACTACTAAATACTACAAATGCATAAAATTTGATGGGGTACGAGATATGCCAGATCTCGGTCGTCAGCAAAGCGTTTTAAATTTTTTTTTTTTGCTTTTAAAAGTATTACCACTCCTTCCTTCCCAATTCCCGTGGTCAGAAGAAAGCCAGGGGAATTTAGAAATTCCTCTTGTCTACAACTCTCAACCAATGAGCGAGGAAGACAGCCGCCGAAAGGCATCCACCGCAGCGGCGCACCGCTACGCTCCAACGCAGGTTACCAGAGAGGCAGAGAGAGGGGTTTTTGTGGCCGAGGACGCCTGCACGACGAGCCCTCAACCTCCAACGAAGCTGCCTGAGCCGACCTCCTCTCTTCTTCCATTCCAATAATTTTTTTCTGCAACTGCAACCACCACCTGTCGCGCGCAAGGCGCGGCCATCGCACATGACACGATGAGTTGACGGTGTCAGTGCGATGCGAGCGCGGCGCCGTTTGCTTTGCCGTCGAGGCATCGAGCGACTCCGCCCGCGTCCACGTCGTCAAGCCAGCCCGGTCCGCGCGTCGCCTTCCCCACCCCCGCGCCCGCCCCCCCAAACTGCACGTGTAAAGGGAGGGCGCGCGACGTCGTGGGAACCCCCGGCCGGGCACTCCGCTTTAAATACCGCGCCAGGACGAGCTCCGGCTAGATCCGTTGCGTCGCCACCTGCTGAAAGGGTCCACTTGACTCACCGCGCAAGGACGACTAGAACCAAGAGACGAGAGCGAGAGACCTTCAAGCTGCTGAGCTGAGAGGCGGCTGGGCTGGTCCGATCGAGGAGGAGGACAAGGAAAATGGGCTGCGAGGGCGCGGAGCGCTGCGAGCTCTGCGGCGCGCCCGCGGCCGTGCACTGCGCGGCGGACGCGGCGTTCCTCTGCGCCGCGTGCGACGCCAAGGTGCACGGCGCCAACTTCCTCGCGTCGCGACACCGCCGCACGCGCCTCGCGGGCGTCGTGGTGGACGAGGACGACGACGGGTACGGCTCCGCTGCGACGAGCTCGTCCTCCTGCGTCTCCACGGCTGACTCGGCGTTCACGACGCCACCGGGGGGACGCCGAGCGAGGAGGAGGCGCCCGCGAGCGGAGGCGGTCCTCGAGGGCTGGGCCAAGCGGATAGGCGTCCCGACGGGGTCGGCGCGCCGGCGCGCCGCGCGCGCGGTTCGGGCGTGCTGCCCTGACGCCGCCGCAGCCGCCCGCGTCCCGCTGCGCGTCGCGATGGCGGCCGCGCTGTGGCGGGAGGTTGCGGAAGGAGGAGGTGCCGGCGCCGGGGTTGACCCGGGCGACGCGCTCCGCCGGCTCGAGGCGTGCGCGCACCTCCCGGCGAGGCTCGTCGTGGCGGTGGCGTCGTCCATGGCGCGCGCTCGCGGCCGGAGGCGGGCCGCCGCCGATGCGGGCGCAGCTGAAGGCTGGGATGAATGCTCATGGGCCGGGCCCAAATCCACCCCACCGCGTTCTTGATGACTTTTCCATTTCCCTCCCTTTCTTCCGCTGCACACACGAGCTCGCCCATACACTTGACTGCTTGACGACCCTGTATGCTTCTGTTGAAGTCGAAATCTTAGTGGTTAGGACTACGCAAACATCGTAGGTGAATTGAATGGACCTAGGTAGAGTATTAGCTAATTGTGTGTCCAGGGTGGTGTTTTCCCTTAGCTCCACGGAATGTTTGGATTGTTCTGTACGCTTCGCATTTGCATCGAAACAAGTCTCTTATGAATTATACAAGAACTGTATGATTATATGCCTACATTTTAATTTATATTCCCAACGAGAGCATGATCAAAATTTGATCCCAAGAAAGGTTATATGCTTCGCATTTGCATGAAAACAAGTCTCTTATGAAGTTGTTGATTTTAACTATGACCATTCATTTTATTTACAAAAATATAAAAAATATTAAATCTTATTCAGGATTTGACTTACTAAATCTTAAATTTTAAGTTTACACATTTAAACTATTTTCTTAACTGACGAGTAGTTAAAATTTTTAATCAAGTCAACGATGAGAAAAAAAAATAGTGGGAGTATATATTAAACTGACATGTTCCAGTTAAAAAAAGATGGTCCTATGCATAAACTATCAGTTAATTTTGACCAATAGTTTTTAAATTTTTAGTAATATAATTATTTATTTTATAAAAATAAAATTATTGATAAAAAAGAATGATCAAACTCAACAACAATAAGTAAAAACGAACAGAGAAAATATGTAATGGTGTCATATACATAAAAATAACACTTTTATAACACTTTTATAAGACTGAATCTTTTAGTTAGACCAAATTATTTAGATCCACACGTTCCTACAATACATGACGGCGGATGCTACAACGAGTAGCTCCTTCTTCTCTTTCCCCTCCCCGGTCGGACGCCAGTGCTGCTACGCAACTGCCACTCGTTCGGCACCGCGAAGCAGAGCATCCCCTTATTGTTGCTACCGCATAGATTGGGTAAGGGATAGGCATGGGAGAGACTGAACTACGGGACGATGTGATTTTTCTTTAATGCGTATAATGTAGTAGTGCTGCTAATTTTTTTTTAATGCTGCTGCTTTGGCGAATATGGGCCCATAGCGCTATAGCACCACCTTGTGCTAAATAAATTTGGAATATTAGAACGACAGGGATATCAAGACGAATCAAGGCGGAGGGAGTACTTAATAAAACTGTTAACTAATCATAATTATTGATTAATAATTAATTAAATCTCTATTACTATTAATTACGTAACTATCGTCCGTGCATCTTATTCCGTCATTCATTGGCGGGTGGAGTTAACCTACCATACCGGGTCCAATTCGATTCAATTTGTCCGAGATTCTTATAGTCTTGCTGCTTTACGCCTGCCTCACATTGCAATGTCGCATAGCCATCAATCCTCACGACCCGTCCGTCCAGCAGTCCGTCAAGCATCCACCACCTGCGCCGACCTCCGCCGAGCAGCGATGACCCATGCCGCCGTCGACGAGCCGAGCCTCTACCGACGACACACTCGTCGTAATCTGCCGAGGTCTCGCCCGATGCCTTCTGTCGAGGAATCAGCGCGCGCCGCCACACCGTCCAGTGAAGAGCTGCAGTGCCGCTAAGACGTCCGCCGACCCGCGCTGCCGCCTCCATCGAGGATCCTCGCCTCGGTCGAGGACGCGCCACCGAGGACCCGCCCAGCACCGTACGCCGAGGAACCAGCGCGTGCCGCCACCATCCAGCGAGGAGCCCCGGTGCTGCCAAGACATCCACCGAGCCTTCACGACCCGCATCGCTGCTGCCGTCGAGGATCCTTGCCTAGGAGTCGTGTTGTCTGCCGAGAAGCTGTGTCCTCGCTGTCCGTTGAAGAGCCGCCGTCTCCGCGATGGACCGCATGACGCTGTGGGAGAAGGCAGCGCGGATAGCCCAGATCAAGCGCAGCATCGTGTCACTGCGCGCGCTCGCGGAGCTTGACGCCGGCAAGGTCCCTCAACTCTATGGTGCTTGCTTGCTCTGCTTTCCTATGTGTGTGGTGGCTAGGATACATAGCAAGATTGGGGAGGATTGTTGCGCGCGGAGGGGGGGGGGGGGGGGGAAGAAGAACAGATGGTGCATCTGAAATGCATCGGAAGAGATGACGGCGGAGGTGCTTAGCCGCTACAGATTGACAAAGCTTCGTGTAGAATAATGGTAAACACCCATGGAGAGTAGACGAGCTTGTGCTCATGTGTGAGGATAAGAACAATGTGTCATATGTCTGTGTCACATGGGCTAGACCCAGTTCGGAGCAGAGAGGGACACACATGTGACACTGATAATTAGTTAATTTTTCTCCCTACAAAAAAAGTTATATTTTTCTCCCTTCTATTTTGCTTTTAAATTCATCTTAAAAGACTTGATGCTTTAGCTCTCGGTACAGGAAAATATGAGTGAAAATGTGTAGCGCATAGAAAAAGAGAAAATCTGTAGCGCATAGAAAAGAGGAGACAAGAGTGTTAAATATTTTAGAAGAAAATGGACATGGCTAAAGTGAAGTATTCTAGGATGGAGATAGTAAAAAGATTAATATAATATCTGTTTACTAGTCACGTCCTTATGTACAACTTTATTTAATTGTGTCTATTTTATTATAAAATTTTATATATCCGTAGCAACGCAGGTGCATACAATTAATCATAATAAAATATTTAATACTTCTCATACTTTTTTAAATAAAATAAATAATTAAAATAACGATTAAAATCAACTGTGATTATATTTAAAAAACAGAGGGAGTATATCCTTGGGATTGGGCGCTTTCATAATTTATTCAGGTTCATTTTTCTGGACCTGTTACTAAATCTATGTATTGCTCTTCTCTCCTTATTGTACAACTCTTCCCCAAACAAGCTGTTAATACTAAAAAAATCAAGTCAGTTGTTGTGGTCCAAACTGCGAACGTTATAGGAGCTTTTAAACACGAACAATCAACTTAGCGTAGCTCTACCCAAAAAATAAAAATAAAAAATCTTTACACAGTTCTAGCTCACAGTGTTTTGGTCTTTTTCTCCCGCTCTTTGCCGCGCTCTCTCAGTCTCGGCTCACTTTGCCCGGTGGCGACCGGCGACGAGCCCACGACTCCTCTCCGAGCAAGCAGCACGGCGGCACGCGCGGCCAGAACGGGGCACAACCACACAAACCTGCTACCTTGGGTTGTGTTAGCCCTCCTCCAGCTTCGACGGAAGGTGACAGCTGACCTCTCCTCCCCAATCCTGGAATCCTCCTCCCTCCTTCTGAAGTTGACATTTAGGCTAACTGTAGCGGGGATGGGTCGATCCCAGTCCGGAGGCCAAAGAAGGTTTTACCCGTGGACGGGGACGTGGATGGGTACGGGGAGATTTCATCCCCATCGAGGATGAGGATGGGATTAAGCTGCCTCTGGCGAACGGGGGCCAGAGATCTTCGTGGAGAGGGGAGAAACGTTTCTTACCGTTGGCATTAGGTGTGGCGGCTGCCCTACCTCGCCCAATTGGTCGGTCCGTCTCTGCTTGATTGTGCAGGTCTGCTAATGTATGAACTCAATCGTCAAGGAACGGTACTGTTATGGGCTTCTTCTCAAGTCTCACCGTTTGCTCCCACGGGGATGTTAAGTATATTTGGTAGTTAGAGATAAAGTATCTATAACTTACCATATGTATTTGGGGTGGACTCTTGCCCCAAGTCTTGTACTCTATTTATACCGGCCGAGGCCTAGCAATACAATCACCAGTCACATTATACACAACTCCTATCCTTCTACATGGTATCATGAGTTTAGGTAAGTCCTATGACCTAACCCTAGCCGCCGCTCGCTTCTACACCACGCGCCTCGGGGAGATCCTCACGATCTCCACTGGGGTAGCGTCTTGTTTCAGCGACATGATCGTTTGGTCTGTCGCCTACATCGTCTCTACATGGTATCACGAGTTTAGGTAAGTCCTATGACCTAACCCTAGCCGTCGCTCGCTTCTGCACCACGCGCCCCGAGGAGATCCTCACGATCTCCACCAGGGGTAACGTCTTGTTTCGGCAACATAATCGTTTGGCCTGTTACCTGCATCGTCTCGCCGTCATGCAGCAACCATTTGTGAGCGTCCTCACCTGGATCTCACCGAGTGCGCATTCACCTTATCCTCCACTGACCTCTCTACACTGGCTATAGTGGCATTTCATCTGTCGTGGAAGCCACCCGCGGAATACTTCGCCTCATCCACTTCATCGACAGCTCTGTGGGATCCCCACCCCTTTCTCCAACCTCCTGCTGCGTGCTGCCATGTGCAAGCCCTCCACCTCACGCCTCTCGGTCTTTTTACCTTTTTTTTTTCTTTTTTTCCTCGCACTTGACTATCGGCTATTGTGCGGAGGAGAATGAATAAGAAGACAAGATCATGTCCGTGCTACGCGTACCCAAGAGACTTACACAAGTTGCTGCTGGCATTTTATTTTTCTTTTAATTTTTTCCTGATTTTTTACTCAATCACTGATCGAGACTGCGTCGCTCACCGTCTGTCGATTGTTCATGCCTCTACATCGACAGCATTGCCGGTCACTCCTCTCGCCATTGGCCCGTCGGGCACCTCCACCACATGGTCTTCGTGCCGGTCATCTTCGACATCTTCCGGCGCCACACCTGCACCCTCGGTCAGATCAGCCAATCAGCGCGTCATTGTGGCGCGTTCACTTTTGGGATGGTTGTCTTGAGAGCGGGTGCACTGCTGCCTACTACGGTGGTTGTGGTTGTGTCACCCTGTGGTGTTGCAATGTCGACGCCCGTGATCTTCGTCGTTGCATCTGCATCGCTGTCATAGCGCATTGACAATGCTAATCGTTTGTGCGCGTGGTATTCATCAAGCTGATGGTTCTTCTTCGCCTCGAGCACCGCTGCCTTACTTCTCCAGGCAATCTGTGTTGCCACTTTCGGCCACAGATTCTGCCACATCTTCGTCTTTGTCCACCACGACCACGTTGTCAGAGTTGCAGTCTACTACCCCGGCTCTACTTCGTGTACTCCAGCAACGGGTTGCATCGGCACTCTCCTCTTCGCTGCTCTGTGCACCACGATCGCTTCTGAGGCCTTCCTTATTGATCCCCTCCAACATTGGCGTTTGTTTGCGATGGTCCCTATCGCCACATGCGTCCCGTATTGGCAACATCGGTGCGTGCGTTCGTCCACGACGGTTCTTCAGGCTTGGCACACCCAGAGCACGTCTCATGCCTGGCGTTTTGACAACGTCATCTCTGGCATCGTCCTCTATATGTCGCCGTTGTCTACAACGCTTCCTCCTATGCCCTCCACTTCAAAATAGGGTACTCTAATGAAGTATTATTGGGATATGCTTCCTCCTATGCCCGATAAAATAGGGTACTCTAATAGCTGGGAACGCTTCCCCTTACGCTTTTCTCCTATGCCCGATATAGTTGGGGTGTAGCCGTGTAGCTTCATCTCCAACTTTGTTTAAGCTATGCAACCCCACGGTGTGTCCTTATGGACAAAAAAACGACTTTCTCTCTATATTTTTTTCTGTCAGTTACTGTGTGAAGTAATTATGTATCAAGCAAATAATAGCTGTGAGCTGGTGTTATATGCACAGCTAGTGAATGGCAGAGTGCAGGCTGTTGCTATTTTGCTTTAAAAATATTCTGAACATTTTTTGTGCCTCTTATTTGACCTGGTCTGCATATACTGCATACTAATCTTCAGCAATCAAAATATTATCTACAGATAGCTGTTTTTACTTTGACTAATTCCGTTCTTCCTTTTTCTAAATGGTACAACACAGGATCTGATTCATTTACTCTCTATTGGTATCTATCCTTGGCGAAAGTAAGCTATCTAAAGTGCCTGAGATTTCAGTAGGAGCAGTCTGTATTCGTTCTTCACTGAAGACATGCTTTTAAAATCAAGTAGATGCTCAAAACTGATCTACAGAGAACATCATCTATGCCGGAAGAAGGAATTTAAATCATTTGTTATAAAAATTCTTGAATCATCCTGGAGTTTGCTGCCTGCCAATAGTATTTGTTGTGATCCTGCTTCAGAAGATCATTTTCAGTTGGCTAAACGCAGGAAGATGGATGAGGAATATAATCCCCTTCTGGCAAATGCAAATACAAGAAACACTACAACAAGAAGCTTGCCAGCTTCTGGATGGAACTCATCTCCAGCACAGTTCGATGATGGCAAATCATTTGCGGTTTCAAATTCTGGAACAAATACTGCTGGATCTAAAGGAGCTTTGGCAGGATTTCATTTGAGAAATTCGGCGAGATCACAATCTGGTATCGATAATGGATCACGATCATCAACATCAATCATAAAAGATGCTTGTGAGCGTCCATCCTCTGATGCATATGTTGCAAAAGAATCAGTGCAGTTAAAATCAGTAAAGGACCTGTGCATCTCCATTCTTGGAAGAGATATATACCCCACTAAAAAATCAGAACTTAGCCAAAATTTGGCACCTAATGTTAATGAAAGCATCCCTTTATATGAATGCATGGGATGTGAGTCAATGGAAGATCCAACCAAAATGTTAATATGTGATAGTTGTGAAGGAGCGTTCCATTTATCTTGCTGCAAGCCACGTGTCAGGAAAATACCACAGGAAAAATGGTGTTGCCAGGTCTATTCAAGAAAGAAACCAAAGAGGCAGCACAAAAAGTTGAGTCCCAAACAGGGATTTCCTAAGCCCATCCAAAGACCTCGACGGCGTCTTGGTACAATTCAAGATATGTTGGTGGATGCTGAACCATATGAAGCTGAGGTGAGGATTGGTACAGACTTTCAAGCAGATGTTCCAGAATGGTCTGGTCCTATACCTAGGTATACACACTTGCTCTTGATGTAGCGTAGTTGTAGCTTTCCATTACCCCAATATGATAGGAAAGGCAACTTCAACTTTCGTTAATGAAAGCAGCATGACTAAGCTCCAGATCTATTTGCTTGTTTCTCATGTATCCTCATATCTTCTTGAGCAGAAATCGTTGGGTGTTTGTTACCAAATTTCTCATGCTAAATACAAACTACAGACAAATATCTCAAATCCTTTGAATTTACATGTTTATTTAACCATGTTGAAATGCATTTTAATCTGTTCTATTCTTTCCTGCTACATTCAGATTGTGGATACAAATATGATCTTCAATGATAACTCCATTTTTATGCAGAATCGAAGATAAATTTATTGAGCCATGTGAACTTGATCCTTGTGGAACGATGATGATAGGTGTATGTCTCATCAACACAAAATTACCTTAATACTTATCAAAAGCATCTGTTTTGACATGCTATGCTGTACTTGCAGCACTTACAACTGTTGAAGGATAAGAAAAGCAGTGTTGGTAACTGGATTCAGTGCCGAGAAATCCTAGACACAGGAATTGTTTGTGGCAAGTGGCGGAGGTAATATACTCGATCCTATTTTTTTTTCTATCTCTTCGTCTGTTCACGCACACTCATGTTATTGTGTAACATTGATATATTTATGTTTTGTTTTCCCTTCATGGGACCCTTTACAGGGCACCACTGTTTGCTGTTCAGTCGAGCAACTGGGACTGTTCCTGTTCAGTTATTTGGGATCCTATCCATGCTGATTGTGCTGTTCCTCAGGTACATTCCTAGTAAAATTGAGTTTGATGCATTGGTATTTTTTATTTGTGTGGCCTTGTGGGAAGGCATGCATACTTGTCTTATTTCAGCTACTAACTGCATTAGGATTTCAGCAAGTTCTTCATAATTGATACTTGTAGCACCTTTTTTTGGTCGGCTGTGTAATATTATCTATTGACCAATTGACTCCCTTCTTTTCATATTAGGATGTTTTATGCATGCACAATATATTTTCAGCCATGTATCTATTTGAAAAAAATTGAATTGTCTATTGAATGTGCTATGATAAGTGGTGGCAACATTATTGCTACTTTACATCATTTGTACCAGAGTAATTAAAGCTGCTACTATTTTGTGAAAAATTGAGCTCTAGGTTATCTTGTCTGTTGTAGGAATTGGAGACTGATGAAGTTCTTCGGCAACTGAAATATGTAAATAAGGTATGTACATTATGATCCTGTAAATGGTTATGATTGGCACATTCTTTGCTTGAATGCATTTTAGAATTGATACTAGCACCAGATATTAGGGAACCCACTTTCAAAAAGGAACTGGTTACTCCAGTCTGGATTGTCTTCAATCGTTCACACCTGGCATATTGATGGTCGTAGTCGTTAACACCTTATTTCTTGAAAAGTTATATGTAGAAATAATTGTCATGTGACATTTCAGTTTTTTCACTGCTTCAACAACTTTGTGTGGCTCTGTGCAAAGAGAAATTGAACTGTAGGCTCTTTCGCTAGATTGCCTGGTCATTGTGTGTATTGCTCACGGTTCAAACTGTATTTACGATAACTTTGCCAAGGATTTGCTGTTCGAATCCAGCCTGAACTGTTTATTTTTGTAGCTGAAGGGTCGGCTGGGTGATGGCAACAAGAAACACTGAAAGATGTACATACATCCATTTATCAGAAGTGAGTTCTGCGTGTTCAGATATTTCTTAAATCCGTTATATATGAAATCTTATCTATGTGCTGTTCTTTCATGGCAGGTTTTGCATAGACGGCCGCTGAGGAACATACAGCTAGGGGAATCATTGCATCGTCCTGAGTGGCAAGTCTCTGTTAATACTGCAGCTCAATACAGGAATACGTAGGCGCCTGCTCTACTGTATTTCAGAAAATACGACAGTTCAGTATTCCAGTAAACGGAGAACAAGAAGAGCGCGTTCACACACCAAAGTGACGCCTGAATACTAGTACCGCTGTTCGCATTTCGGTTGCCCCTTTGTAAAGAAAAAGCGAGTAAAGCTGGAGAGTTACTCAGGTTGGGTCAAAACTGAAAAGGTTTTTGTGTGTGAGAATCTAAGGAGGAGATGTAAACTGCTCATTTGTCAGTTTCACTCATGAGACTGTATCTTTAATCACTGTATCTTTGGAGTAGGATTTTTCTTTCTTCTTGCTTTTCATGGAATGAGCGTGCGCCAAGCATAAGCCTGCAAGGCCCGCTCGTGCGATCCGCCGGATGCACCGAGGTCAGCCCCAACCAGCAACTAAGTAGGTTTCCATGCCATCATGCGACTGGATGGACACGTAGCCCGTCGCGGGTTCCACGCCCATCGAGGAGCACGGGGTCCACCACTTCCAGTTTCTGAAGCCAACACACCGGCCGTCCATGGCCATCGACGATCCTGCGAAATCAACCTATCTACCTCTGCCTCTCCGGCGGGCGGCGCTGCACCACACTCCACCCATCCGTTCCCGCGACGCACGCACACGACCGTGCCGCCTGAGGGCATATCTCCCAGCGCGCAGCAGGCACGGCCGTCGGACCCGCGCCATGCGTGCGACCAGCCGAGGTAGCCAGCTCGTACCTGCCAATTTTACCAAAACGAATCACGCGCGTGCGCGCTCCTCCACACGCCCTCCCTCTCTCTCCTTTCCCTTTCTCCGCCTCCGTCGCGCCAGCGCAAAACTTTGGACGCCGAGGTTGGCTGGCCATCGCCGCCCGTGGGCCGAGGCACGATGGCGGGCATGGGGTCCGGGACGTGGCGCAAGGCCTACGGCGCGCTCAAGGACTCCACCAAGGTCGGCCTCGCCAACTTCAACAGCGAGTACAAGGTGACGATGATGATGATTCCGGTCAATCAATCAGCCCTACCGGCGCTCAAGGACCGAAACATTCCGTTCATGATTTCTCCGGATCATGATTTTTCCCCTTCCCCCTTTTTTTCCCGGATTTCATCCGTTGGCTTCATGCTCCCGTGTCTTCTTCTTTCCAGGATTTGGACATTGCCGTTGTGAAGGCGACGAACCACGTCGAGTGCCCGCCCAAGGAGCGGCACCTCAGGAGTGAGTAGTGGGTCCCAAACTTGGTTGAATATGCGATTGCGATCCTTCTGTTTCAGCTAATGATCTGTCTCGTTGCTGGTTGCAGGGATTCTCTTTGCGACCTCCGCAAGTCGCCCGCGAGCAGATGTCGCCTACTCGATATGCACATTGGCGAGAAGATTGTCCAAGACTAAAAACTGGATAGTGGGTCTTGTTCCTTAGTCATTGTGATCCCTGACTCAATTATATTGCCATTCTTCGGGTTCCACTCCATTAATTCGTCTTTTCTGTTTCAATCGAAAGAAATATACTCAGCCAAATGTTAATTGGTTTCAGGTTGCACTGAAAACACTGATAGTGATACATAGGCTACTCCGAGAAGGTGATGGCACATTCAAAGAGGATTTCTTAAGCTACTCATACAGAGGGACTATTTTGCAGATCCCACAATTCAAGGATGACTCCAGCCCATTAGGTTGGGTCATTGCATTATTCTGGGCCCAAAAATGTACCTTCCATGTGTTCACCTTCATCATGTTTTCTGCCTACTCCTATTTCCAGCTTGGGATTGCTCTGCTTGGGTTCGCACATACGCACTCTATCTGGATGAACGGGTCGAGTGTTTCAGGGTTCTCAAGTATGACGTTGAAACAGACCGTCTGCTGAAGCTACCCCAGGCTTCTGGCAAGGTATATTATCGGTTTTTCCCGCTCTAATACAGAAGTCTTTGAAAGCTTTGACATCAATGTGATCTGCTTGCGCCATGTGCACTATGCTGGATCTTGATGAATTCTAGGCACACAGCAGAACAAGAACCCTGCCACGCGAGGATCTTCTGGATCAATTGCCTGCATTGCAGAAACTGCTTCTTAGGCTTATTAGCTGCCAGGTTTGGGAAATACAACATAAAGCTTGGAGTAAGAAATAGTATTAAGCTATCACAAAACTCTTATATTGACATCTGTCCTGTTTATCTTTTACATTTCCAGCCTGATGGTGCAGCCTGCACAAATTACCTTGTACAATATGCGTTAGCCCTTGTAAGTCTGAAACTCATTGCAAAAGCTACTCAGGAAGAAAAAAAAAGTGTATTATGACTCACAGGGATATTATGGGTCTTAGGTTTTGAAGGAAAGTTTCAAAATATACTGTTCAATCAATGATGGCATCATCAATCTTGTCGACATGGTATGCTAACAGTTCATTTCCATGCTCACCATAGTCTGAGCTCAAGTTGAATTCCTTATATCTCTTATGCAGTATTTTGATATGCCAAAATATGATGCAATCAAGGCCCTTGAGATCTACAAACGAGCTGGTCAGCAGGTACATAATTCCCTGTATTGTTCCATATGCTGGGTTGAGTGGTAGCATACTTGGATGAACTAACTGATTCTAAACCACATGGTGCGATTTAACTTGAACACAGGCAGAAAAGCTTTCTACCTTTTATGACCACTGCAAGCATCTCGAGCTGGCCAGGACTTTCCAATTCCCTACTCTCAGGCAGGTATGCTCAGTGAGTCAGTCATTCATATCTTCACTCAGGAACTGTTCTTGATCTACAGATAAACTTCAACATTTTTAGGAAGGATAATACTTATGTCACTGATTATTATCAAATTCAAGTGTAACAATGGAATCCATTTACATTTGGAATTGGAAGTGACCTTAATTTGCATTTATCTTCATGGATATTCCTAAGGACACAATCAATCACTGCCCCAGAATCCAATCGTCAGTAATTTGCTGATATGTTGCTGGGCTAACACTTACCAGTTACTGCTCTGCAGCCGCCACCTTCATTTCTCGTGACAATGGAAGAATATATCAGAGAAGCACCCCGTGTTAATACCGGGATCAAGTATTTGGTGAGTGTGTTCAATATCAATGGAGTTGCACAAGATGAAAGTCCTGAGGCGACTATAGTAATGTTCTGATAATTATTGATGTTTGCTAAACCAGGAATATGAGGAGCAGAACCAACCTAGTGATAATGAAGAAGAAACTCCTCAGGAAACCGATAAACCTATAGAAGAGGAGGAGAAACGAGAACATGAAGAGCCTGAAGAACAGCCAGAACCTGCTGCTGAACCTGTAGAACAAGTAGTTGAACCTCTGCCACCCATGACTACCGGGGATCTATTGGTGTGTCCATTATTTTTCTTGACCAATCTCCTGTCTATCTCAGCGCCTGTTTCTCAGAATTCTCATGTGCATGCTATTGTTTTACTTGCAGAACTTGGATGAAGAAGTAAACCCCATGATTGCAGACCTTGAAGAAAGCAATGCACTCGCTCTTGCAATTGTGACTCCAGGTTCATTACTATTGATGTCCACACACTGCACATTAGCAAGTTGATTAAACAAAAATGCTCTGACAATTCCCCCACCCCGTCTTTATGACTAGTAATCTGCATAGGGAATGAAAACAAGGCCTCAACTTCTGGAGACTTGTTTGCTCTCGACAAGGCAGGATGGGAATTAGCACTGGTCACTGCACCAAGTAACCACACAAACCAATCAGTTCCTAATCAAATGGTATGTAAACTTTGCTCTTTAGATTGAATCTGAACATGGGCTCTCATATAACTTATTGACAGTAAACCAGAGTTGAGTAACTTACTTGCGTTTTCTCTTCAGGCTGGGGGCTTTGACAAGCTATTGCTAGACAGTCTTTATGAAGATGAAGCAAGGAGGCAGCAGATAGCCAGTGTGACCTACATGGGCAGTTTTGCAGCGAACCCATTCAACTCTAACGATCCATTTGCCATGTCCAGCAGCTTTGCACCACCATCAAATGTGCAATTAGCAATGATGACGGAGCAGCAGCAACATTACCAAGCACAGCAGCAACAGTACTTCCAGGTGCAGCATCAACAGCAGATGGTGATGCCGCCGCCTCAAACGTACCAGCAGCAGTCTCATTATTCTGCCTCCTCTTCTCAAGCTGGATTATCCAATCCATTTGGTGATCCCTTCAGTAGCCTTGTTGCGATGGCTAATCCACCAAAACAAAGCAATTCAAATTTAGTCTGAATTGCACAGTTGTTTCTTGCTCTCTCTGATTTCGATCATGCAATGATTTGCATTTTATGAAACAGCCTTGTACAGTTCGAAATTTTGAATACTGTATCTTTATGATATGCTGTACCACTCACATTTGGAAGCCAATGCTAAGATGGCACACAACTGTGACTTGTACACCAATACTAGCAACTAAGAGCTTATTCACCATCATAAATTACACAAGTCAGGCAACATTCCAGAAGACAGTGAAATCATACTAATATTTCTTTATGTATTGATGAGGCTTACACAAAGTTAGAATATTACATTATATTGCTTCATGGGGAAATATCAAATGAATTCGTTTGCCTTTTATTCTCAACACAGCTCACGAATTCATTGGACCAAACTTTGTACAATAGCAGCAAGTAAGATGAAACATAGAACGTGACACCTTTCTTGATCTCCAACTTTATCCCGTGAAACGGGTAGTAGCGCCTTCCACTCATTCCTCTTGAGCTAAATTGGCATCCGGACTTGAGCTCTCCTCCTCATCCGGAAAGTGGCCTGCATATTCATGAACTCCCCACATAAGAAAGAAATTTTATCAAACATGAGCTCCAATAGCTTGGATTGTAGAAAGGTAGCAAAATGATGAAATGTCATAAATTGTTTTAATCAAAGTAGTTCTTATGCAATAGTGCAAATATTTGAGGTATTTCAGTTCAGAACCAAGCAGCAAACTGGAACAAGGAAATGGGGATGAAATACTTACCGTCGATAAAGTAGGTCGAGCACGGGTACCCGCGGGACGAGGCCACGGCGCGGGCCTCGTCGACTGAAAGCCCCCGCCCCAGTGGCACCAGATCCATCTCTCCGCGGTGGTTAAGGAGCTCGAGGAGCCCCCGGGCCGCCCCAGCAGGCCGGGGAGGTGCGAAGTAGGAGGTGCCCGGACGGAACGGTGCCCAGTCGGGCTCGGCCATCCGTGCCATGGCGCCATCGATGGCCTCCTCCAGCCGTTGAACCATGGCGGCGCTGTCCGCAGATGTGGAAGGACCAGGGGCTTCCACTTCTGTGACCTCCGCCGCGCGCCGGCGGGTGTGGCTGTGCCGGCGGCCGAGGACCCCGCCAAGCTGGGGCTGCACCTGCGCCCCGAGGCGGCGCGCCAGGCCCGCCATACGAGAGAGAGCCCGGGCCATGGACGCAGCGGTTCGCCGGGGAACGGAGACGGAGCAGCGCGTGCGTGTTTGCGACGGCGCGAGCTGGTGCGGTGGTGTCGCGAAGGTTTGGGAACAGAGGAGGAGGCAAGGAGTCACCGGTAAATATAGATGCTGATCGAGGGTCTTTACCGAAAACGTGTCGGTGATCGGTTGGCGATGGCTGGTGCGTGTTCCACTTCGGTTTCGCTTAGAAACCGCAGGCTAGTCCGCCGGTTTCTCTCAGGGGCCTATCTGTAACAACAGTCGGTTATAAGGAAGGGCAGTTTGATCTTAAAAAAAAAAATGAAAAAAAGGAAGGGCAATTCGCCACCACTTTAACCCTCACGCAACCTGCTTTGCGGCGGCGCGAAACACCGACGCATCTTCTCCTTGCAAAAAGCGCGGTATTCGCCGGACGCAGAGGAGCTAGGGTTCCGGCGAGATGTCGGCGTACGACGAAGTGGAGATCGAGGACATGGAGTGGAATGAGGAGCTCAAGGCGTACACGTACCCGTGCCCCTGCGGCGACCTCTTCCAGATAACGCTCGCCGACCTCCGCCTGGGGGAAGAGATTGCGCGGTGCCCATCCTGCTCCCTCTTCCTCACCGTTGTCTACAACGCCGAGGACTTTGCCGACGCCAAGGAGCCGCACAAGCCGGCCCCGCGCCCCGTCGCCGTCGCCTGAGGCGCCCCTTTCCCCACGATTTGGTGAGCCTATATTTCCTTTTCTCGATGTAGGTGATTTTGGTTTGGGTCGTATGGGTGAACGTTCAACTTTTGAGACCGTCCGTTGTATGTTAACACTTGACAAGTGGGATCTACGGTCTGCCGGTGCAGGCATGCTATTAGGAATCTACTGAGCGATAACTTAACTTAGGGTGTTGGGTTATTTGATTTACAGAGCTTTGGAGTCCTGCAATGAAATAAATATCTCTGGAAGTCTGGAATTTTGTTTTTGATGTTAGTAACCTAGCTTAGCGCTGTGAATTACCTCAATTCTGTGTGCAACAGTAGGCTATTCTGATTACTGCTGGGTGGAATGGGATATTGATGCGATGATTTGAGTACAAATCGTAACAATTTTGGGCATTTGTATCAACCTCTTTAAGTACTGGCCATGTTTTGGTTATCGATGAATTTGATTGAGGATTTGCAAGAAAATAATATGATGCTACCAAATAGTAGCTGTTTGTTATATGCTACAATTTGGTAACCTTTTAGACAAGTGTGTGTTTCTTGGGCCCCTATTCAAAACTGGCAAGATTAGTTGCTTCATTGCTAACAAGGACTTCGTATCTAGAAGTACAATAATGTGGATGGTGGCGGGGATTCAGGAATTTCCATCATTAAAAACTGGCAAGATTAGTTTGCTTCATTGCTAACAAGGACTTCGTATCTAGAAGTACAATAATGTGGATGGTGGTGGGATTCAGGAATTTCCATCAGCTGAGTGGCCGGTGTTCAGGAACACAGTTTGACCATGACTCCATGTTGATGGGTCTCGAGGATTTTAGGATTTTAGCCACTTTCCAGTTGTTTAGACCTTGAGTTATCATGCATATTGAGTCGCTGTAAACTTAGTTAATAATACTGACTGGTTGGTGGAAACTTATTCCCTTGATAATTCTAAATTTTCAAGCAGCTTAACTATTTCAAGAATTCTACAACTTTTGCTGAATCTTATAATCGAAGGACCACTAATTTTTTTATAATTGGCTCCTGTTTAATGTCATTTTGTAATGCTTGCAGACAGATGGAATCAATTTCACATCCAGGAAAGGATTCAGAGTTCATTTTGACATGCACTGGACCATTTATAGTAGTTAGATAGATGAGTAAGCTTGATACATCATATCAAGCTAGGTTGTATAATTATCTCTAAATTTCCGTAAGGTGTCATATACAATGAATGTCCTGAAATTTTGGTTGTGGGATCTTTTTCTCGGCATATGTGTATTGTCCAAGTTACAATTATGATTAGTCTTCATGGACAGTTGAAGCATACTTCCTCCATGTTGAAAATTAAAAGTCATTTTGGTCAAGGTTTGGTCAAATATTGGGAATTTAAATCATGAATAACGTTTTAGTTGTTAAGTCTGAAAATATGAAAATCATATGATAGATTTGTCTTGAAGAATAGTTTTATAAAAATATGTATACTTTTCCAATATTATTCTTAATAGAAAATAGAAGTTAAAGTTATGTTTTGGAATTAATATCAGTATCCAAAACGACTTCAATTTGAACATGGAGGGGTATTTGGTAGTACAAAGTTAACCTGAAATCTTGTTTCGACATAATATCACAGCTCAGGCTATAATTGCATTTACATGTCACAAAAGGTAAAAGTCATCTATGAAAAGGGAAAAAGCATTAGGAAGAAATCTTACAAATATCATGTTGGATCATTTACATTATAAAAGATGTACAAATGGCTTCAGTTTTTCACAATAAGGGATCAAATATACAATATGATTTATCATATCATGCAATGGGCATGCACAAACTCATAGCCAAACATCAAAGTCATAACGCTGTACGGACTGCTGAACTTCTTCAGAAACAGCAATCCCGACAATATGGTTGATCAGCTTACAAGGAGCATGTACAAATTAATTGCCGGATAGCTTAACAGCTATAACTGTTACAACAAATCTGTTGTCACATTGAGACATATATAAAAAGCTACAAAACCGTATGTATGGAGAAGATATATTTATAGCAGTACTAGTTAGATTTGACGCAAGACATCACTAATCTTCCTGAGTTCATTTAAAGCTGCTAACGCCTTTGATTGTTCTGTGCTTCCAGTAACAGTTTCTTTGAAGTTATCAACTGAAGTCAAGGGTAAATTTGATCGAAACACCATCTCAATTGCCTGTGATATAAACTAGCAAATTAGGCAGGTGGTAAAAGAGACAAGCAACATTATTTAATATTTATGTCACGAACTCATGCTCTAAGTCTTAGGTCATATGTATCTGACAGCAGTGAACAGACACATTTCACCATTGCTCTTTTCTGATCTTGCTTCTAAGACAATGAGCTATGGACAGAAGGGCAAATTTTATTTATGGATTAATTTAGTCTGTAGAATGAGAGTATAAACAGATGAGCCCAAATGGAATAATATAAAAAAAATACAATATGGCCACCGTAAAGTATGAACTTTACAAAAAAGCATAAATTAGGTAAGAACTATGCAAATCACAATCAATTCTGGACACATTGGCATCTATCGGGCAATAAATTACTTCCAGGCAGTTCTACCTTTGATACTGAACAACAGCTTCAGTCAAGCTAGTTACCTGGATGTTTTCAACCATTGAGTCAGCAAGAGATCTTAATGTCCTGGTCAATTCCTTATCTGCTATATTCGAAATTGGACCAACTGCGATTGTTCCATTTTTGCTACCACCAGCCATGACGGGATTTGGATCATCTCTTAATTGGGACTTCCCATCAGCACAACATAGTGTATTTTGTTGATCTGATTGATTATCCATCACTCCAGGTGGTTCATTTGCTATACCTGTTGCTTCATCACTGTTAACGGAAAGTGGATCAGCCACATTGTACTCACAGAAAACAAATGGTTCTTCCACTTGATCGCTATCATGATCGTCCTCAGTACCACATGACAAAGATGTATTGCTGCTCCTTGATAAGCACCCACTAGCTGCTCCGAGAGGATCTCTAATTTCACATGAAGTTGAGCAGTAACCAGCATGCTGGTCTGCATCATGTGCATTCTTTGAATCACTCCCACCAACATGATCCTTCTGTTCTTGTGCAGGCACAATATCGGCAATGTCTTGTTCATCAGCAGTAAACTGCTTCCTTGAATTTAGTGTTTCATTTTGGAAAATAGAAGCTCTGGTTTTGGAAACATTTGATTCTGTGTTAGACAAGGTTCTTAAAAAGCCTCCTTTCATCCTGATGAATGGACCACCATGTTTTTGGTCTGTTGATGACTGGAGCATCTTCCATGTCTCTTCCCAATAGTTGGGTGGTGTCATGAGTGATTTTTCTTCAAGAGGGGATGAAGGAAGATTTGCTTCTAGGGCAAAAGATTGCAGTAACTTACCTTTCTCAATTAAGTTCTTTAAGTCAATATCTTCAGGAAAATTTAATAATCTCACCAGGGCAGAGGTGGCGTGTTCACTACCTAGCAACACAGATCTGAGATGAAGCATCATTGAGATTGCAATTGACAAAATCAGGGCCCCACGAGGAGAACATAATACCTTAAACTGATAATCTGACCTATTCCTGACGTCTGTGCAATACGAGTGATTAGGAGAAGAAAAGACTTCATCCCAAACAAATAGAAGATTGTCAAGTGAAAATTCACGACCAAATAGGACTCGAAGCCATCGTAAAGCAAAGTACTGAGGTTCTACACCCAGCTCCACAAGATGACCATAAAGAGAAGAATCCACACTAGCAAGCAAGTAATATATTGCGGATGATGCCTCCCTTACAGGTGTTAACCCCGTGGTTGATTCTGGTGCAGGACTCAGTGAATAGAAGTCAGTGATAGCAACAACCCCTTGCGCACCATTCATCAAATTCTCGAACATACAGTAGGCATCATGCTCCATAAACTTTTCTGACAAGATAATACCCAGCTCACCCTCTGCTCCGTATGCATCATTTATCAAGAAAAGGTCCCTAGTTTCAGTATCAAGATCATCTAAACTTCTAATTTTAGTGTTAACCTCAACATTGTTTTTCCTGCCAGTTCTGTTCAGCTTTGACCTATCTGGAAAAGTTTGGTCATCAAAATCATCACCCAAAAGCTCTTCGTGACTGCTCCTTACTTGTTTGAAATGCTGCACATCACCATGAAGGACATAGAGAAGAGGGGCTAAGAGTTCATGCATTCCTGTAGGAGGGAAGTGATTTATGTTGGTTGACAAATGATACATCAATGACCTATGAATCCTCACAATACTACCAAAAGAAATGAAACTATCCCTCAAAAAAAAAAGAAATGAAATGAAACTCTTTGTAAACGCATGGATATAAACACGTTAAAACCCAATGTTTAGCATTTCAACTGGTTTTCAACAACTAGAAAAATGTGTACCAGTATGCTGAAATGATGTCTCCTGATTTAATAACTCAAAAAACTCCACCCAAACGTGTAAATGTACTCAACCAATGCTAGATTATCAATAGCTACAAGATCTATGCAGCTATTATTTATTTGCACAACCTTTTTGTTTTGTTCTGCAGAGTTGATTCCACGACAGATATTTAAATAAATTAGTGCTGGGCATATCATATTGCAGGTATGCAGGATCATTTGGTATCAATTGGTGAGGGTGCCATGATATTGAAGTAATTGAATAACTAGTTACCTTGTCTATAACCAAACTCCGGATACCTAAGGCTCCACACTAACAGTATACGTCCAAGCATGGACTGACATGTACTTGTTTGGAAGAAGCCTCCCAATTCAGGATATAGCCTGGATAGATCTTGGTTAAGCATTTTCTCGAGTTCTGCATTCCTGAAAAATTGGCCCCAAGTGCTTTCTGCATTAACAATGTATAACATATTAATGAGCATCAACATGATGTTACAGATAATTCTCTCTCTAGTGATGTTAGATAAGATGTGTGTTTTTGTTATGGTTTGTTAATTTAGCTGCAAGTACTCTATCAACCACCCGGCCAGATGTAGCCTTGTGCACCAAGATAACTGCCATCTATATATGGATTGTGGAGAGTGTACCTAAGCCACATTGATATGTAGTGCTTACACATTCCCTTTCTCATTTTGTTCTGCTATCACACCAAGTATTCCAATCTACCATTTCTATTTTTTTTTTTGCAAGGGTAATCTACTATTCCAACATAACTAACATATGTCATAGGTTCCCCTCCTCTCGCCCACCAACAAATAACTAGTAGTTCGATGAGCTGGAGGATTGACCTTAGAACCATTTGCAAATTGCTGAGCGCTACCTTATGCATTTTTTAAACAAACAGTTGGCAACATAGATTTATTTCAATGAATTTCATTTCATTAACCATTGCGATGCTGGCAAAGTGGCCTTAAGTATATATCTGGATTTTTCAAAGGAATGTCTGGTCTCGCGAGCAATGAGCTCAGAGACCATGTAAATAAAGCCAAAAGACATACCTACCTACCTGGGTTCTGTGATAGTGGATTCTCCACAACAAGATCTGTTGTGCCTTCTTCATCCTTTGAAAGATGGGGATCTATTAACAGCCTCCGACGCAAATTAGCATATCTGTAGCAAACACCAAATAAATGAAGAATCTTCAAGCGTGACAAATTTGCACCTTTTGCTCCTTGCTATCAAGTGAACATCGTCACAGTCATCATAGCATTAAAATTCATTATGCACCTGAATGTTTGATGAAACAGAACTTTGATTTATAATTGACGTTACTTGATTAGCATGTTGTTCTTAGAGCTCAAGAGCCGAAGACAGGCAACTTGATTAGCATATCCAAGTAGTTTCACTAGTTGGAGAATGCTAATATATTTGATATTACAATCGCTTGCTAGTTAGCTCTGTTGTTGCAAACTGACACAATAATAAAATTACAAGAACAACGATGGAATATTTTTTCCATTTCAGGAAATGGGGGTTGTCCGTGTCAAACCCGAAGATACATTGATATAACAAAGTACGTCTCGAAAGAAACATTGAATTGTCGAGCAGCAATACATTTAAATAAACAGAACCGTCGAAGGCGTCAAAAAACACAACACGAAACGAGAAATTCTTCGAGACCTGACCTCCGGCGGGAGTCTGCTGCGGCGCGGCGGAGCTCGTCGATGGAGACGGAGGCGGAGTCTGGGAGTACACCGAGATCAGCGCGCCACCGGGCGCCGCGGAGACCGGAGAAGCTCGGCCTCGCCGGCGACCCCGGCATTGTCATCTTGGCTCCAGCCTCCGAGTCCGAGAAGGTGGAGCCAACCAGATTGGTCGACGCCGATTTGCAGTCGCAAGAGGAAGAGATTGAGATCGATGAGGGCGAAGGGAGCGTGGTTTCTTGGCGTGGGAATTGGGGTGGAAAAGGAGAGAAAATGGTTGAGGTACCGGGGAAAGCGAGGGAGGAGGAGATATGGGTCCCGATGAAGGTGACTTTACGTCGTCACAACTGTCATTGCAAGACAGCAATGTCCTGTTTCCTAGGTTTCAATTTCAACTCAAACTTAATTTATACCCACGCAGTCACGCCTAATAAACTAATGAGAGAATTACATCAATGCTACTGGAAGATGAGGGTACTCCTTATTTGACATAGAAATTTTGAAGTTCCTTATTAAGTACCTTCATCCCACAATATAAGCATTTTTAAATTTGATCAATGCCAAATGATTTTAATTTGATTGTCAATATCTATAAAAATAAGTTATTTTAAATATAAATATTTACAAATTGTGATAGTAGTCTTATGATGAATCTGCTAACATTAATTTTTTTGTGAGTTCTACTAACATCATTTGCACATAATTAATCACTATAACTTTCTTATTATTGATGATTAAAATTGAAGAAGATTAACTTTGATCAAACCTAAAAATGCTTATGTTATGGACCGGAGGGAGTATTTGCTATTGATGTTAAATTTTAATTTTAGTGTTACTTCCATCAACTTGACCGTCTAAAGATGATTAATAATACATACAAAGACGGCATCATCTCTAAAATTACACATGTCAGAAGAAGCATGCTTGTTGCTTGAGAAAGATTATTATGTGCAATTTTTCAAAGAATAAAGATATGCACATACCAATAATGAAATGTGTAATAATATCCTCACAAAAATTGTCGTGCTCCCCTTCCCCTTCTTCTGACAAGCTACATCGTGATCGTGTCCACCTTCCACACCTCCAGCTGCGCCACGCACTACTCCACTCGTTCCGAACTCCTTCAACATCTCACCACTTGAGCAATGATCTAGGATTTCATGGGAAACGAGATAACACGATGCAAACATGGGGCATACTGTTTTGGACCTCGAAGTAGGATCCACCGCTCTATCTAACCAAGACATTATTAACATGTCGAAAACAAAGAAAAGTTGCTGAAAATAGTACTAGAGGCATCGAAATTTAAGATCAATGAAAAATAAGAAACTTTTAAATCTTCCATGACGAATAAGGAACAACATCATTTTTAATGGCATCGAAACAATTGTCTCTAAAATAATCCGCTCGCTTTCAGTGAGCCATATCAAGATGAAATGGTTCCTCCAAAACGGTGAAGAAAAGGTATGTGAAAATTTCAGAACCCCAGTAGACTAGGTATGACAGACATATCATCCAGAAATGTTTTTTTTTCGGTGCTTAATCTACTGTGAAATGGTCAGTGGCAATAAGCCGAACCCGGCCTACCGTGAACTATACTCTCTGGGCCTCGGCACGGCTTCCATATGTGATGTTCGGCCCATTAAATACCAGGACCTTCAAACTGATCGTGTTTGCTTGTCCACCAAGTTATGGCCCGCAAGCCGTGAGCGCTAGAAAAGCTAGAAAAACAAAGACTAGACTAGATGGATGCCCGTGTTAGTGTTACGGACTAAAATTGCTACGACCAAAGATACAGAAACAGAAAGATACAGTAACACGTTAATAACTACTGTACAAACAGACCGTCGCATGTCTGACTCTGAGCCGCAAATAGAAACGTGCACGCACAACGTGTTTCCCCAATTATCGATTATTTTTCAAGGAAGAAAAAACAAAGAGACGGAAACAACTGTCGCTGCGTGCCCATGGGAAGAGAGAGAGAAGAGAGAGAGAGAGCGCGTCGCGCAACTGCACATGACGATTGACGCGGCCGCCCCTTCCCTTCCGTTGCGCCTCGCGTCTGTCTGTCCCAAGCTGCCATCCTTTCTTCTTATCCTCTCCTCTCTCTACTCTCTCGCTTTCGGCGGCCCTCGCGCCGCGTCGCAACACCCCCCCCCCCCCCCCCCCCCCCCCCCCCCTCTTCAACCTCACGTTCAAGGGATAAATACCTCGGGAGAAACGAACCAAACCCTTCTCCTCGCGGCCGGTATCAGTTCTCCACGTCACGTCTCATCTCATCTCATCCCTACCCCTACGCCGCTTCCTCGCGCTCCGTCTCCCCGCGGTGAATCTTGTTCAGGTGAGTTCCTGTCCGTCTTTCTCCATTCTCCTGGTATGGTTGGCAGTTGTTTGATTACCACGGAAATGGACGCGCTTGTGTTAGATTTATAGCATGTATCGTCGACAGATTCGTTCCTCTTGGTGTTCGTCGTCGTTGATTACTGTACTGTACTACATAGTTTAGGGCAGTGTGAGTTGAAATATGGACTGACAGATTTACCCATTTCGTTCCTCTTTGTATTGGTCTTCGTGGGTACTAGTTTACATGGCTTAGATTAATTAGGGCTGTGTGAGCGTGAGGTTAGCTCTTGTTGTTGTAGTGTACATATAGCATCTTTAATAATCCCGAATCCACAAAATTTAGGAACACGTCACGGAACCTCCGACCCTTTCCAATATTCCCTCCCTGAATTTCCACACTCCCCGAAACACCCATGTTGATTGACAGATATGCGTCCTGTTTGAGAGCTTCAAATGATAAAATCATACCTATCTCTGGTCATTTTTACATAACTGATAGAGATGCAAACTTTTCTGAGTTTGGTACTCTGAATGCTTTGAGCTGTACTTGTAATATTTAAGAGAAATGTGGTTGTTTGGTGTTCACTATTCATCGCAACAATGAGAAGGTACTACGTTTAAACATTCTTTACTCTTCACAATTGGGGTTATTCTTTACTGTGCAAGGGCCTTGTTTATTGAAGCAGATTAATTCCTGTCATGGGTATGGAGTATTTATTGAGCTCTGCCAATCCTTCATCAGGTAATAGTAATACTCATGCTTCTCTTCTGTATATACAATAGTTCAATTCAGTATACAGGGAGCATAGAAACTGTGAGTGACACCTATATTGCACCTTATACAAAATAAAAGGTTTCTTATGGCGTGGAAAAGAAGCCACACAGGAGATGAAGAAGCTACAAAGTTTGATTGCTGAAACAATGATGGAAACATGCCAGAGCACAGAAAATAAAGATGGAGCAATCAGATGTCCGATACCATGCAAAAGCAGCAGGTATACTCCTGTTCTCTGCCCTGACCTCAAGTTAACTTACTAGACTTATAAATGTTGGCATGATGAATCACATATTCAATTAGCTTCAATGTTTTCAGATTTAAATTTAGTCATTTATTATTTTATTTGTTACTCCAGGTGGTCTAGGGAATGGGACTTTAGAGCCGCACAAGATCTTTCTGATTTCTTTGTGAGCAAGGTTAGTTTCTTTACAGCTTTTGTATTATACTATGCATTATTTGGTGTTGAGAAAATGTGTAAATTTTCCATTCTTAAATAATATGTACATGTTAGTTAACTCTCCTCTTTTTTTTCCTTCTATCTTTGAGGTTGTGGTGTTGTAAATTGTTAACATAGGTAAATAAATTATGTTTGCACCACGTCGAATTGAACCAAGTCAGCATTGTAAGCTAAAAGTTTGAAAATGTGCAGGCTTCCCCTCCATATTTCATGGGATCTCCGCCGGTTCGCGCAACAAATCCTCTTGTTCATGATACACAGTTCTGTGCATGGAAGGTGCAGAGCGATGATCAGTCACTTGGAGTTCCAATACCAACCAAGAGTTACAAAAAGGCTTGAAGCTATATTTATCAGCTTCATGACCACTCAATACATACCGGCTGATGCGAAGTTGTAGCTTTAACTCTGCTTTTTTCAACAAGGCGAAGTGTACATATGAGTGCAGTTCCGAGTTTTTTTTATGTTAGGTCGTCAGCAATGTTGTAAATATCCCTTTTTGTCCAGTCCCGTGGTTAACTAGTTTCGGTGAATAAATGCTGAAAACCTTGTTTCTCGCAAATGATGACGTGACTTAAATGAAATTGTCTTCCTTTTGGTTTATATGCTAAGCCATTTTGGATATTCTATTTGATGTTTTGACACTTTCTTAGTCTCTTCCCTTCTGTATGTTGCCGTGCTGTACGGTTTGGTCATTTTATTGCTCTGTACTACTGATGTATGGGTCTAATTGGAACTGTGCATCCTGATACACTTATCTTCTGTACATGTTGTTTGGTCTCCTCTGCCTGTTGGACTGCTGATCTTTATTCTGATGTCCACTGTTGAACTTCAGTGGGATGACTTGCCTGATGTATGCAGCCCCTGGGAAGTTTCTTCTTTCTTTCGCAAGTGACTGCAGTTCAGGTAACCAATATGCGACATACTCCCCTTCAGGATCATATGTCTTGGCCTGCGGAGGAGTATTCACATATGTAAGCAACTAGTGAGTTATGAACATAATTGCTAGTATAATTATACACCAACTTGCTGTAAAATGAGGTTTTTAGTAATATTGTCATGAAGTGATCAGGTGATGTAGAAAAACTACAGTTTCATACAGTCTAGATGCTTACTTGCTTAGGGATACTGAAGTATCGATCTTCTCGTGGATCATTGCCAATTCCTGTCAGAGTACAGCAGTAACATCTCCATCAATCTTGATTTGTTATAATTGAAAGCTTTGTATTTTCTTTGGTCAAGTATTTAGAAGTATGGGTCAGGGACATTAATAAAGATAGCACCAACCTGCTCCATATGTCCAGTTACCATAATTTGAAGCTGGGTCATAATCCAATAAGCATGTTTCGAACCATTCTGCTCCAATTCGCCAATCAACACCCATATCTCTGACAAGAAATGAGCAGACAATCTGCAGATAAGCAGTGAAAGAGATTGTAATGATTAGAAACTGATGAGACGCAGGGTTAAGCCCTCTGTAATCATGCGGTGGGATGTCGAAGGTTACCTGACGGCCACGATTGGACATAAAACCAGTGGCTGAAAGCTCCTTCATGTTGGCATCGATAAGAGGGTACCTGAATTCACCATGATGAAACTCACAGGTCAAAATGAGTGAGGTTCAAGATGCTGAATGATCAACATTGTGGCATACACGTTACCCGGTTTGACCATTTCTCCAAGACTCGAACAATGCTTGATCCTGACTCCACATGGATACTACTTTCCTTGGACCTCCTACAATAATAAATTGTGACATTATATTTCTTACCGGCCAAAACCATCAAAAGCGATCACACCCCCAATTAATTAAAACATATCTTAGAAAGTATGGATGATACGCATCGTCATCCTTACCTATATGAAAAATGGAGTTCCCATATTTCATTGATAGGAATCTGAAGTAGTCCCTCCAGATCAGCTCAAATAAAACCCTGAAACCACTGTCATGTCAGGGAAGGCATTTCGACATGTATAGATCTATGAAAACATCGACATGTCTTACATGAAAATTTTGCATTAATTAGGATAGCATAGAAACATCATAATTCCCATTCATAACCACTGTATAATGGTTATTACACTTACGTCGTATGGGGGGTATACCTACACTTGTACTGGAGCCTTTTCTTCTTTTTTGAATACGTTAAACTGGAGTTTGTGCAGTAAAACATTATGAGAAGGCACACTAACCAGTATGTAGAATCATTTGCTACTCTTTGTTTCTCATACCTCTTTACCTGCATCATGACAGAATATAGAGTAATGAATAAAATATCAGATAATGATCACTGCAGGAAATCATAATTGTTGTACCTCCTCACATATATAACGTGGTGAAAGGCTGCCAGAAGAAAGCCAAGGAGAGAACTTTGTGGAGTATTCTGGACCTAACATGCCATTCCTTGTCTCTTTGTATACTTTCAACTGATCCTTCTTCCAGAAATATTCATGAACTCTTCCAAGAGCTGCATTCTCCCCTCCTACGAAATGCATTCCCTTCTCAGACTGCAGAGAGAAACAAACATTACCAGTTATAGTTATAGCTACTGAAACACCTAATAACCAATACACTGGGCTGAAAACAGAACCAGGTGGTTAACTAAACCTACCTTTGTCACACTCATGCCTAGTGATTCCACCGTCGGTATTGTTCCCCACCCTCCAATCTCATCTAGGCCGGAAGTAGGGGGTGGCCCGAGCAAAGTTGGCAACTTACTGCAGTTCCGAACCGAGGATTTTGATTCGACAGCCTGCCAATAGCATTGTATCGATTTTAGCTATCACACCTACAAGAACAGCCTAGGCAAAGGAGGTCCCCACCTTTCTGAACTGTGTGTACACGTCTGGCAAATTGTTCACGTTGAACGGTAGGTCATCGATGTGATACATTGTCATTCCCCAGATGAGCTGCAATTTTGGGGTCAGAGGTCTCTTCTGGTCAGACGCTCCTCCTTGAGTGATAACAACTCGCTCCAAGCTTTTAGACACGAGGCGTTCAACAAGGAGTTCCTCACTGCAGGTTTCCTTGTGAGCATATACCTAGAGATACACCACTCATGAATTAATTTCTGAATTTAGGTCTACAAGACCGCGAAGTACAGAATTCCTATCGAACTAAGCTAGAATCTGTCAGAGATATATTGTGCAAAGGGACCTACAGTGTGTGCACTGACAGCCTTTACAATTGCAGGAAGAACTTCTTCAGGCTTGCCATGCCGGACGAGCAAGTCAAGACCTTTCTTCCTTAGATTCTGCTTCAGGTCTCCCAGACACTCTATCAAGAACTGTGTCCTCAATGCTAAAATTATGATTGAATTGCATAAAGACACAGACAAATATACACAAATCAGCAAGATATTTTTTATTTAGGAATTGCCTGTATTTCATTCTAAAGTGGCGCCAAACTGGCAATGCATCAATGCAATCCGCTGCAACAAGAAGCGAGATAATGTAGCAGTGTTCAACCCTCACCTCCAGTTTTGGGAAACCCGAAGTAATGTGTGTTCCCCTCGAAAACCCGGGGATCTACGCAGTACACCGGAAGGACGGCTTCGGACGACGCCCACGCACGCACCAACGCCTCATTGTCTAGAATCCGGAGGTCGTTACGGAACCAGATGACGGCCACCCCGGCGCCGCTTCTCCTCAGGTTCGGCGACGTGTGCCTCTGGAAGGCCGTCTCAGCCGCCGCGCTGGCCTCATCAGCGCCGATTGAGGGCACTGGAACTGCGGCGCCGCGTGCTGGTTGGAATGAGGAGCTCGAAGCGGTGGCGTTCATGGTGAGAAAGCGGAGATTTGCAGGTGTATTGGAAACGAGGAATCGAGGACGAAAAGGGGAGGAGGGGGAGAGGAAGTGGAGCATATTTTGGGTTGGCTGTCCAAACTTTTGAGAAGTGAGGGGGTGTTTCGCATAATGAGAAGGGGAAGGTGGAGGGAAAAGCGGAGAGCTTTGCCACGTGTACCGATTTGAGTGGTGCTGCGTGGCCAAGCATGGGCCTGTAGAAATGGTTATGGATTTGTGGGTCAGTGATGTCAGTGTACCATATCGGGGACGGAAGTTGCTGCTAGAATCTCCAATTATACGAGATTTGACAAAGAAATGCTGAAACGGCCTAATTTTTTCTCCAATACTACTAACCAAATCTCAAGGTTGCTACTGCAACGAAATAGGAATTCGCAAAGCAATCACGACCCATCCAAAACACCCGGATGCAGTGCCTCAGATGGTGCGCTTAACACGACATCAGAAAGATCGAATGTACATACCAGAAACAACAGTATTGGATAAAACCTCATACTATAACAGCTTCTCTTGTTATCTCTGTCTACAAAGAATGGATCATATAGCAATAGTATAAAAGCTTGACAAAAATCTGTTCTGCAAGAGACAGTATCTAATGAGGAGGTAGGGGGTGAAAGGCTAACAAATACATACACAAAACACAACAAAATTACATTGAGAGCAGTGCCATTCTGTGAATATGGCTGCAGCCCTTCCCCGGGACTCAGAGCTTCAAGTCGTTGCAATTGTTGCAGGGGTAATCAATGTCTTCGGGAGTTCAGGCCCATACTCTTGGTAAGTATGGATTTCAGAATTTACATAACAGGGAACCAAAAAGGTCGTGGCCGATTTAAGGCTTCGAATCATATGCACAAGGCAAAGAATCAGGTTGGACTCAAACAGATGTGTAACTGGTGAACAGCTTCAGTAGGTTGTCGAGAGCTTCAGGATTGAACTTCCTGGCAAAAAGATAGCATGGTCTCCTTGATCCATTCCACAAACATGGCTTCTGCATCACAAGTTTCTGCAAGAAAAAAATAGCACAGCAACAATCAGCTGTTAGATTTCACTGTTCCAGATATGCGAGATACCGTTCAGGAGTTTGCTTATCATCCATTATGTTCATGAACAATTTATTTATTGTCCTCAACAGATAATAATGCTCACCTTGTCATCACTTGTTACATGGAAGGTCTCATCAATAGCCTATACAAAAGAAGTAGCATACATCAAGTTATATAGACATGTTTATCATTTAGCAAATGAAAAAATTTATAACGCTGGAATAAACATACTGTTAGATTCTTTAACAGGTCGTAGGTGACATCTGCAGCACCATATGACCTTGGATGCCATTTTCCCTCAGACCAATCAACATGCGTAACCGACCAATTAGCGATGCCACCAGGATTTACCATCTGAAGTTCGACATGAATTTAGTAAGCAAACCAAGGAAACAAGCAAAATTTTAGTTCAATAGATTATGAGTACTGACATTGAATAGGGTTGGCAAATAATGCTCGTCTGCAATGCAGTTGCGCCCTTCTGCTGGCTACAAATTAAAAGGAAGGTTATTGCCTAATAAAAAATATCGGTCAATACTGAAAAAAATGAATATCATGAGCATCGGCTTAGGTTGTTTGATGGAACATTGCAGTGAACACATATTTTTCAGTGATGGAAGTATTCTCTTTGCTTAAGTTTCTTCAGGCTTAGTTTTTGAGGTAGTTTTCAGGTATTGGTTGAAGTATGTTCCATTTTTACAAATCACGGAGGTGTTGGATGAGTTACATATATTATGTCGTTACTCTACCAAAAAGGACCTCAGGCTGGTTACGAAATCTCAGCACCAAAATTTCTCTATCACAATGCGCATGGATCTTATCATTAGCCTTACAGTGAAGCAGACCTCTATTTTTTTTATTTATTTTTTTGCGAAAAAGCAGACCTCTATTGGATGCATGTTTCCTGGTACTGTACTAATAACTAAAGAACAAAAAAAAGTAACACCATAGGAATACCTTGCAATATAGCTTGAACTTCTTGTAGTAAAGGTTATCCGCCAGAATCAGTAAAGCGTGTCTCCGTGTAACTGCAAACCACTATAGGAATACCAGCAAGTTACGACAGAACATTTAAGATTACATTACAGTAGCAAAGTATTGAGTTTTGACCATGTCATTTTAACGATAAACAAAGTTTTATCCAAATGATAAATTAAATTGTACCAGCAAGTATTCTATAACCAAACAAATTAAATTTTGAGAATAAAGCTGTACCTGAGCACCCTTTCTAAAGTCTCTCTGGTCTATTTCGGGAAACATCTCAACAGAATACCTTCCACTGCCATGTGGACCTGGATCCTTGAAACTGGAAAAAATTCAAAAGAAATGTAACAAATCAAAGTAAGAGGATATGAACATCTTTAGTAATAGAATGAAACAAAAGGAGCAAAAAAGGAACTGATAACAATACCTGTGGTATGAAGCACAAAGTCACATGCCAATAATAGTAATCAAATGATCTTTTGACAAAAAAATAACAGTAATGAAATATACTTCCTAAGTTTTTAGTGTTCTTACCAATCGATGAAGCTAATATTTGTTCCCATCAGATAATTGTACACATAATCAAATGAATGCAGCGGAATGCAGCTGTGAAATGAAGCAAAAATGACGTAAATATGTAGATAATATATCAAAATGAGTCACCCATGGTCAGAATTCTAACCTGTCAGAAAGTAAGACAAAGAATTGATTATCAACATCTTCTAGTGCGTTTGCTAACAACCTCTTCTCCGCATCAACCATCGAAATCAATCCCCATACTACCTGCATAAGGGCATACTCTTCTAAGATTTAACTGAATTATGACACAAAAGCGATACAACAATCTTAGCAGATATCCTACTAATATATTTAAGTATAAGAATACCTTCACTTTGCAAGCAGTATATTGAACAACTAATGGTATTATTCTCAATATAAAATTACAGCAGTAGTAGTTATGGCTTATGGTAGACGAACTAGACCCATGTTGCTGTGTGTACTTTATACTAGTACTGCCGGAAGATTATACTAAAGCCTATGCCCTGGAGCGTGTAACTAATATTTAGCTATTCCTGATTACTGAAAAAATGCAATAAACTATCTAGCAGTAAACTGCATTTGTGATGGCAACCAAGATCTTTCACTTAGTCATCAGCACTGGACAGATAGATTTTAAAGGATGATAGAGAGAAATATGCTGGATAAATTATAAAAGAAGAATCCCTGATAGGCAACATTTGTTAAGGCATCAAATATAAGATGTTTGAATCACAGATGAAGTTATTACCGCATGAGTTAAGGCATTAAATATAAAACGTACGAATTACAGATGAAAATTATTACCGCATCACTGTGAATATCTCGACCAACAAACAAAGAACTAGTATGAACAGGCTTTTCGCGAGATGCGTGCACATAGATTGAATACCTTCCCTCTTGCCCCTGTTTAGAATAAAAGTGTATTGGTCAGTCTTCACACTTCAAAAATACATACTGAAAATGAAGGATGAAACATTGGCCGCTAAGTTGTTTCCAAGGAAACAAGCTGATTGGCTACTCATATACATGGAGAGAAACTGATGATGATTTGCAGTTAATGGGAATATAAATACCCTAGGAAGTTACTCCTTAAATAGCATAAAGACAAGAAGTATATCTGGACCAACCTCTAAAAACTTCTCCCACAATTTCTCGAAGGGCAATGAACCAGGCGTCAAGAACATAAGAGCAATCTTTGGATTCTTTGACACGGGCATGGGCATTGCAAGGATATCCCTAATAACTACAGATGAAATAACCTCCTCATCACTCCGCTCCCGTCGGCCCATAGTAGGGAGCCAATCCTTGAAAGGCGTACATACACTTGAACCGAGGTAGCACTGAGAGTAACGCCGTGGTGGGTACACATAAGCTCCAATCAATACAAAACAAACCATGGATAGGAGCATGATTATCCACATGGGTTTCTTTGCAGCAGCGCGGTGGCGCTGAGGTGTCATGACAGTCATGTCCTTGCTGCTTCCCCACTGATACCTTCTAGTACTTCTCTCCCACTGTATCTTCAGATCAGCATCACTTCAAAATCCGGTCATACGAAATGCAGCCACAAGGTTCCAGTGAAAATTCAAGCAACTGATACCTTCCTGCATTTGAAATACAAGGTAATAAGCAAGGCATCAACCAGTTCGGTCCTAAGAATAATCACTCTCATCAGGTACGCACAAGATTGATCTAGCATATAATTCAGTCATGATCCATCCTGCAAATTAATAAGATCAGAGAGCACATTAAGACAAAGATCCAAGCTCAAGTCGTGCAATTATGCCGAAGTAGGTGATCTACATGTCCAAATCAGGTGATTTCCACAAAAGACAGCGGTTGAGCCCACCAGGCGGCTAGCGAAAAGTCAAGCTCTGACTAAATCAAATCAAACCAAACCAACCATCCAAGTCGCGTAATCGTCTCGATCCAGTCACCGCCACGGCCACCAACTAATCGACGCCAAAGCGCAGAGCCCGCACCATAATTCAGTCATAACTTCACGTAAAAATCGTAACTATACATCCAAACTAGCAGCAAAAACACTCCAAATCGCACAGAAAGCTTGGGCTGTGCAGCGACAGCAACCGAGCCCGAGCGCAATGCGGGTAGCAGCCGAATAGGGTAGGAGCTGGAAACACAGCACAAAGGGCCCGAACCTGGTACCCGATTGGAGCGCGTGAGGCGGCACGCGTCAAGGGTTGCCGCCCGCAAGCTCGGCGTCACCGGCGGCGGAGGGGATCTGGACACTTGAGCCTGCAGAGATCGGATTCGCAGGGGAAGTCGTAGAGGAGCTGTATCCGATGCTACGAGGGAGGAGATGTGGGCACCAGCATAGACCAAAAAGATTAATTAAGCTAGAAATGGCAGTAGTTATCCTTGGTTAAGGAGCTGGATGGAAGCTGGAACAGAGGGAAGCAGGGCTGGAAGAAGCGAGGACGGAAGAAGCGTGGAGGCTATCAAAAATTTGGATTAAGTAAAGCCGGGCGAGTACTTTTACGATTGGACCCCGCAAACTTTCTCTTTATTTATTTTTTTTTTTGAGCTCCGGTGGATAAAAATTCGGTAGGAATCTTAGTATTTCGCATCAAGGTTTCTAGATTAGTGATTTTTGTGCAAGGGCCAATTTTATATTGAATTGTAGTATGTACTAGTATGAAGAAAGCGCTTTCAGATCGACGATGTCGCCTTGCCTTTTGAAAATTAATTTCACAGGCATAGTATACGGTCAAATTGTTGAAAAGAAAAACATAAAAAAGTCGTCTCTTGTCTACCGTGCATTTTTCCAAGATATGCTCCGAAAGGTTGTAAGGTTGACTGTTACTTGAGCGATGTTTATTTACAATCAAGTTGATTCTGAAAAATAACGCTACTCATTCTTCATCCGGTACAAAATTGTTCAGGAGAATGTTATCCTCAAATTTATATTTGAAAAAACAGAAAACTTTGCAAGGATCCAAAAGAGGAATACCTTTGCTTGAATACTGTACTCATCTTTGCTGGTATCTTTCGCAGTACATGTGCAGGTAGGCTTCAAGCATACAAATTGCAGAAAATGAAGAATATTCGCACGACGCCAATAGAAGAACCTTTGACTGGTTACGTACCATGAGATAAGGATGTGTTTATTTGCAGCATGATTGTGAGAGTTTATTTAATTGTGAAGCTCTATAAAAAAACTGGATTATAAAATCTATTATATAAAAGCTAAAATAAACAAGTAGATTGTATGATCGTGTCGATGGATTATGTTTTATGTGAGATAAAATCTGTCAAAAACTAGTGTAAAGTGATTGGTGAGAATTCGGTTTTGGATGGTTGAGCTAGCGAAATTTTGTCAACTTTGTACTACAGCTTACAGAATCAGAATCTCAAAATCTATACAGGAAACAAACAAGGCCTAATAATACTCAAATATCAAGACTTCCAAGCAGGAATTGGACTTGGTCTGTTACAGAGCCAGGTAGGATATCAAGACTTTGTTGGACGTTTTTATGTGTAATATATGATGCATCGTTCTTGTTAAGGTCTTTCTTTGGGCCTATCACCTATGGCCTTGTAAAATATACATAAACTCGTTATCTTTTTTTAAACAAAGGAAAAAAGAGAAGCTACCATGCTGACTTGGGTAAAAAGAAATATTACTTAAATATTTAATGTGTTGACTTTTTTATTTTAATCATTTAATTTATTATAAAAGTATGGTAAATATGATATATTTTGCTATAATGTTTTTACTAAAGAAACTCATAATATGATTTATAATTTTATACAGTTGAACTAATATTTTTTGTGAATGATCAAAATTATGTTAGAATGGAGTAAGTGACTAGATCTACTTAGTATAATATTATTGAGAAAAAAAAAAGAACAAATTAAGAAGTCCATTTTTTAGGTGTGATGAACATCCCCAACACAAAGTCACTAACAGAAAGCGAAAGTGGTTCAGGCCGTGCCATATAAAGCAGAAGTATCCCAAGAAGCAGAGATGTAGGTGGAGACGAAATTAGGTGGGCTGGCCATACGCATACGCTGTGTGGGACATGGCTGCTTCCATCTCTGCCTTCCAATCGGTTATCGTGCATCAGCTTGCTTCCAAAGTCTTAGTGGTGACGCAGATATCCTTGTCTGGTCCATGATCTCTGTGCGATCCATTGCACAGTTCCCAGTAAAGGTACTGACATAAATCCGTCCCGTAAAACTTTTACTATACCTCATCAGATGTTAAGCGATGATATACTATGGTGCTTTTCTAATGACACCGTCCCAAAGCTAGTGTAACTAATGCCACAATGTCATATAACTGAACCGTAGATCTAGAAACTTCACGATACGCATGACAGTCCCAGTAGATACCTCTGATGTTCAAACAGACGGACGTCGTATTATTGAACTATGAACATGCCCAACCGTTTTCTTACAATGAATTGTGGTACATCAATGTAATGTGCCATCGATCACTGATGGCCAAAGAAGGTAATTATAGAAAAGCTGCGCTGGCGCAGGGAAAACTGGATGCGTAATTTACATCTACAACTTCAGGTCCATGCAAAACAAATTGCTCCACGAACTGCTCAGAGCATTTGGTCGATTTATTGTTTATAATATATACAGTATTCATCGAGCTTCCTCTTCTAGGTTGCGGAATCCGGCAGTAAGGTCATCATACAGTTTCTTGAATTTTGCAACTAGAGCCTCTTCGCCTTCTGCAGGATCCTCGAATTTCTGGGAGCTGCTCATTTGAAGGATAATGCTTAGTAGCTGAACCATGATCAGCAAGTCTAGTTTCGAGTACAGAATTGAAGACTTACACTAGGCGATAGAAAAGATCACCCAGACGCTGCTTTATAACACTGTAGGTTATCTTTTGTCCATCAGCATTAGCAGCTCGTTCCACAGCCTGCAAAGATTATAGATAGAAGTTGATTTTTTTTTTCTCGTACGTGTATAAAAAAAGTTCCATTAGATAAGTCCTACGCGGTAAACAGCAACTCAAATCCCTATGCAAAAAAATCAAATAATTATCCACCATCGACTGATGAGTCCCATGCTTCATATAAAGCAATATCAATCTTTTCAGGCCAAATGGATAACCTTTCCAGACATTGAATGAACAAACATCGTTCAGAGATTCATGCTTCAAAGGAGAAAAGGTAAGCCGGTTGTTCTAGTGAGATGAATAAGGGAGGAACCAGAAGGTTGCAGTAACAGGTATTACCTGATTTGCTAAGGTATTGAAGTGAATAATGTTGCGCATCATCCAAACAGATTTGTAAAACGGGCAATACTTGTCATATCTGTTAGATAGAAATATAGAATAACAGTCAGAATCAACAACGTTATAGGAAATCCATACAGATCCGACTAAATATGGGAATAACTCACGGGGTAAAAGCATTCTGAGCCAAATAATCTTCCCTAAGGAGCTTTGCTGTCTCCAGCGTAATCTTGTCAGTTTCTGCTAGAGCATCTTTACCAACGAGCTGAAATGTTGTAAACACTTCAGTCCAAGAAAATGCGAAGCCAGCGATTACATTTATACATGGGACATAAGGACCAATTCAACGTTTATATGATATATTTAAGAACATATAGTAAATGAGCATAAAAAAAGTCTGCCAAAAAAAAACAAGGGAGCAAAAAAAGGAGCCATACAAATACTTATTCAAATGTTCAACTATCCCAAGTACCATAATTCCAGAAATAGACACCCCCACCCCTCAAATTCACAAATATCATCGTTAGAATCACCTAGTTGGACAACAAAATCTTGAAATAGATGGTACAAGCTGGCGACAAATACCTGGACAATTTCGTTTAGGTCATCCTCCCTCTGTAATACTTCACGTGCTTTTGTTCTAATTTCAATGAAGTCTGGATCAAACTTCTCATAAAAAGATTCCAGAGCCTACAGTGCAGAGTATAGCACGTCAACTTAACAAACTCAAGGATCCATAACTTGTGTGGTATACTCATATATAGCGTATAGCATTAAGATGTAAGAGAGGCATTATGGATACACTTCAAATCATTATTAGGGGGTTACCTTGGAGTATTTTGAGTATGAAATGAGCCAATTCACAGATGGGAAGTGTTTTCTTTGTGCGAGTTTCTTATCCAACCCCCAGAAGACCTGCAATCAAGAGTATTTAGTAGTACCAAAGAAATCAATATAACATCTGATGGTGGGATTAATTACCAGAGTAGTCTCGAAGTTTTATTACCTGCACGATACTAAGGGTTGCAGAGGTAACAGGATCTGAGAAATCACCACCAGGAGGAGAGACAGCGCCAACAATTGTGACACTCCCAGTCCGATCTGGACTGCCCAGACATTTCACCTTACCAGCACGTTCATAAAACGATGCCAAACGGGCAGCCAAATATGCAGGGTAACCACTATCTGCAGGCATTTCAGCCTGGAGCACATTGGTCCCACCATTAGTATATTAAAAAAATACTATTGTACGAAGTAAAGCAGAAAGGAAAAACATAGTGACCATGATAGTGGACCAGGACAACGGAATAGAAATAAAACTACAATGGTGATTCATGTCCTCAGCAAAGTTGTGAAAGCATTGAGCTATTAAGAGACATTTGTTAAGCAGAGTATTCAGGGAACAGGAGAGTGACACAGGGAAAGAAGAAAAACATACCAAACGCCCTGAAATTTCACGCAATGCTTCAGCCCATCGGGAAGTAGAATCAGCCATCATACTGACATTATAGCCCATGTCACGGAAGTATTCAGCAATTGTAATTCCTGAGGTCAAAGAATCAAAGTGCATATGATATATTCTGTTGATGTAGAAAACGATATTATCTTTACAATGACAGTTAGACACGTATATTACTATAAAAGCAAAGCAATAGGGGCCAGATTATGATATCTGCAGAGTGAAACCCATCATATAGAAGTTGGGATATGAATCTCAAAACAGAAGTGTACATATGTTACCTGTATAAATGGATGCTTCACGAGCAGCGACAGGCATGTTGGAGGTGTTAGCCACAAGTGTCGTTCTTTTCATGACTGATTCTTCACGTCCATCAGGCAATGTCATTGTCAATTGTGGGAAGTCCATAAGGACCTCAGCCATCTCATTTCCTCTTTCACCGCAGCCCACGTAAACCACAGCTTCTGAATTGGAATACTTTACAAGGTAACTTTTGTCAGCAAAAGGCATGGGATTAAGGCAATCAAAAGGCTAATGTATAAAACTGGACGTGGACAACACTAGATTGCAAAACAAGAGTTGAATAGCAGTAGTACCTTTGAAAGTGCCTGACTAATGACAGTTTTTCCACAACCAAATGCTCCAGGAATAGCACACGTACCTCCAAGCACAGAGGGAAACAGTGCATCGAGCACACGCTGGAACCAGTTTACAGTATATGTGAGATTTACCAAGATTTAATGAAGTAGGAGAGAAAATAAATCACTTTGTCGTGTTTATACATTCAGTAATTGAATCTTAGCAGTAAAGGTCGGCTAGCTCCATATACCTGTCCTGTTAGGAGAGGTGTATCAGCAGCAACCTTTGCTGAAACAGGCCTCGGTGATCGCACGGGCCATGTCTGTGGAATGCAACTTGATGATCATATCAGAGTTCATAACCATTGGAATTCTGGCTCACAAAGGGGTAAGATTTACCTGGAGCATAGTAAATTGTTTTTTGATGCCCTGGAATTCCAGTTCCAATACTGTATCCTGAAGTTAAAGAAGTAACAGTGGGGATCAAATAACCTTAAGCAAAAAGAAAAAGAATGAAGCAGAGAAACAGCAGGCCCTCGTGTAATGTCTACTAACCTGCAAACTGTACTGACCAGCAGGGGCAATGTAGCTTATTTTCCCCATGGAACCAGGAGGAAGGGCAACGTGATGTTGCATCAGTGTATTCTCAAAAACAGTCTGCAAGAATCAGGTGTAGAATTGTACATGTTAAGACAAGGCTTCAATGGATAGCAAAACAATGACTATTTCTCTCACTCACAGCATATAGATCTCCACCCGTGATGGCATCTCCAACAGCTGAAGTAAATAGCTAAAATTTGTGATCTTTCGTTACAGCATAAACTTGAAAAAAAAAAGGTATGCACAAACCATGCTTAGTTTTTCGAATGTTTAGACATTACCTAGCTTTTTTGGCTGAAACTCCCACTGCTGATCTTTGTCAAGGGCGGGGACCGATACACCACGTGGTATGTACACATCCCCGGATTTAATAGCAATCGTTTTTAGAGGGCGCTATAAAATGAAAGTAGAGGAGGCCATATGAGAAGAACAGAAAGTATTCGGACTTAACTATTATATGAATGCTTGATTTTATTTACCTGAATTCCATCAAAAATATTCCCAAGAATGCCAGGGCCCAATTCAACTGAGAGAGGCTGAATAAAAGTAGCCACCCATCACATAGCTAAAAGAGAGAAAAAAAAGAGACCTACACATATCAATAGACATGATACCTTTCTTGTTCTCAACACTGGGTCATTAACCATCAGCCCAGCTGTTTCCTCATAAACTGCAACAATTTACATAATTTGTGTCATCAATGCCATACAGTTTCTTCCCATAAACAAATAAACAATATTATTTCAGGCCACAAAATCAAACTGGCAAAAGGAACTGAAATTTCGCCATACAACACCTTGAATTGTTGCTGAGTCACCCTCAAGACGAATAATTTCACCAATGAGATTGTCATGGCCAACACGAACAAGTTCATACATGGCAGCACCACCCATTCCATCAGCCACAACAACAGGCCCAGATACCTATAAGACACGAATGTGAATACATCATAAACGACTGCAGTACAGGCTATGACCAAAACACCACCTAAACGGATTGAACCCTACTTCAATTGCTCAGAGCTAATGTCATGGTCAAAATCAACTCATTCAGGCTCCTTTCCTGCATATTCTGGCTAACTGAAAACACTCCAGCGCAGTAAACATTCGAATAACAGTACAACATGACAGTAATCCACAGAAAAAGAGCAATTCTCGCGATATAAACACCCTTAGAAACCTAATCTAAACCTCCCCATTCAACGAATCGCTGGAATTGAACTCGACCCACAGAATCCCAGAAAAGTACGGGCAGAACGAAAATTCCCGCACTCAGGTACTCCCATGATCAGTACAGCACTTAAATCACCAACTGACAGGACCGATACAGTTCCGTGATGCAGAACCAAACTAATTAGGCAGGACTGGCTTCCGCACAGCAGATGATATCATATCACATGAGAAGCGCAGGAGGTTCGATCTAGCGACGAGTAGAAGAGGAGGCGAACCTTGCGAACGTATCCGTACTCGCTCTCCTTCTCGCTGTCCTCGAAGGTCGTGACGCGGTCGCCGAACGCCATGGTCGCCGCCGGCTAAGTGTCGTCGGCCGGCGACGGATCGCGAATTAGCACGAGAGAGGAAGAGGTCGCGCTCGATCTAGGCTGTGCTGTGGGGGCAACGATGGAGGAGGGTGCCGGGATTGCAGAGTCGAGTTTTCTTCTTATTTTTTTCTCAGATTGAATTGTTTTTTTTTAAAAAAAATGATGCATTATTGAGTTCCGATATGACTGGAAAAACATGATTTCCTGCGGATACTCGTGACGCTGGCATGCTGCTGCTGAACCGTTAACTCACGATGTTTTTCTTGCGAAACTATTACAAAATAGAGTAAAATAGAGTAGTATTACTATAATCTACCTCTATGATTTTTAAGTAAAACAAAAATCTTAGGTTCAGTAAACATAATAACACAACGCAGAATTGTTGATTAGACCATGGTAGACATGTTCACCAACTGCGCGGCTTTTTTAACTTTTTAAATTTCACAATTGTTTTTGTTATATCTGGACGTGCACAATTGTCTAACTTAAATCATATTTATTGTTAAATATATTTGAAAAATACTTACACTCCAACATATTGTCAAATGTAAAAACATTATTAGTATATAAAACATTTTTAGAGGGTATTACCCGCAGAAGTAAATATTTTAGAGGGTATGGTTACACGTGAAAAATCGAGCTATGATGTTTAAAAATATAAATGCCACATAACTTCTAAAAACTATTTTTTGTGAAAATTTGAAAAAAAAAAAGAGAGGATGATGTGGTCCATTAGCTTGGCCATACACCTGAAACAGCCCACTATAGCCAGGCAGAATGCAATAGGCAAAGCCCATATGACTACACTACAAAGCCCACGAGGAGGCACAGAGCAAGGCGGCCGCGGTGAGGTATGAGCGGGGAATGCTACTTCGCTGGCCCCGGAGACGGAGCAGAAGGCAGAAGTGCTGAAGTGCTCAATGATCGATGCACGGCACCCCCCTCCGCCTCCGCCTCCGCCATTTGCGCGTCGGCGCTTTGGCTCATAGCTGGGCGCTTGGAGGCGTCGAACGCGCCTGCACCAGACCGCCGCGGGGGTAAGACGTCGACAGAGGTATCCTGCTTGTTGCTTTAGGACCCAATCAGATGCAGTTCACTTTGCTGTTGACGGAATGATAAAATCCCTGCAATCAGATGCAGTTCACCAGCAAATCTAAAGTAGATATTTCTGTTTATGCCTTTATGGTATGGCTCTAGGGTAGATCGGCTTGTAAGTACTGATTTGTGCAGGTGAAATATCAAGGATGTTGTTTACATGCATATAGTTTGTAACTGGATCCAGATTTCCCGGTCTCTCAAATGAAAATAAAGAAGCACTCCCATTGAAGATTTTCCAGATCTCTACTAAACACAGCTGGTCGCATGTTTCAGTAATGCTGTCTTTGCTACATTTCGATTAGTCTAGTAATGTATGGTCACCCTGAGATACACATAAGGTAGCATTGAGTAGCATTCCCTAAAGCAAAACGAAAGAGTTTGCTCAGCTGTGAATTACGAATTTCATCTTTGCATCTCTTCACAAGCCATGTTCGTTGTACTTTGTACTCTATTGTTAATTTCTAGACCGGACAAAGACTTCTCTTACCCAACAAAACATCTAACATACACATGTACAGTAGCAAATTTTCCCTTTGAACTTACCGATGTTCCTTCAGCTTAAATCTCGTTCGAAACAAACAACATGATGACAACAGCATGTGTATTAATGTGCATGTGTATTTAATGTTAGTGTACAAATCTCACTACTTTGCCATATGAGTGATCAAGCGGCCTGATGATCTAGGTTACCGGTTAAATCGCATAAAAGGTTTTATATGTGCATTGCCGTAAAAATACATAAATGAAATAGTGATATTCCTAGGAAAAAAGAAGTGAAATAGTGAATCCTGTGCTGTCTTATTACTCAAATTAGTTTTGTTTATCGATTGTACAGAATTTAATTTTGATCATGGCTTCACTTCTATGTTTTGGTTAGCTAAATGGCACTCATTCATGTTTTACTATCCTATGTTTGCTAATGGTGTCATCATGAATTGTTTTGTCAGTAAGTGTTATATATTGTCCCTTTATTTCGTGTATATAAGTTATCTACTTTGTTGACCTGGACTCTTTCATTCACCTATACTTGTATCTCAATATATGGCTATATGCATAAGGAACAACATAATAAAATGTAATTTTGCAGCACCTTGCCTAAGCATCATGTCTAAATCTTAAAATGCCAGCATGAGGGGAAAAAAGAAGAAGAAATATTTGTATTTGAGAAAACAAAAAGAAATATTTGATAGGCTGAAAATATGCTGCTAACAGCTACATAGGAGTGAACACAAAAACATCTTGCTCAGCGCCAAAATTAGATATCATGATATATTACATCATTCCCCATTTCTTGGCATCCATATGATATATGACTAATGATATGCACACCTGACCTTAGAAGTTGAAGGTAACCCCAAACCGTGCAACAGCCTTGCGTGAGAGAAAAAGAACAAGATGTAGCCAAGGACAACTTGCTGGAAAGCACTATCATGGACTAATCAGGCCGGACATGCGTTGTAGTAACAGACATGCACATACCCGGCAAGTCATCCTTGGCTGCACTCTGTTCTCTACCTCATTCACGTAGGGCCATCAACAGTGATCAGTCATAACTGTGACAAGCTCCAAACTGAACTTATCTAGGATGTGCATCGCTAGAAAGACGATGCATGTATGTATATTTCTGTAAGTGTAAGACTGTGTTTTGTTCATGTTTGACTTCTTGAGCCCTCAAGCATTCTATATATAGACTTCAAAAAGTATATGAATAGGATCTGATCTGCCTCTTTTTCCATGAAACTTTGTCAAAGGCTCAATGCAGCTGCGTGATTCTTTTGGATTGAGGTGTTAGGTCTGATATGGATAAATATTCTGCCCACTTGCATTCAGATCAGCGCAGCTTTACTGATATCTAGCATTGTGCCATAGTAATTTTTTTTTGTGACTAATGCAAGCACAGGAAAATAAAGAAAATTTTATAACCATTGCAGTTTGTTATTTGATTATAAGAAAGGTTGATTGTTTCATAATAATATCAAAAACAAGTTTACTAGTTTTCAAATAGTTTATGAACCTATGAATTTAACGCTTGCTGACATTGGGCAAAATGTTACGGCCTAAATACACAAATTGCAGTTTGACATGTCTGAATTATATCCTACCTTCTCTTCTACAGTGGGCAGGGAGAATAATGTCATCTCACCCTTTTGGTGGGCGAAAAGGTGCTATGGTTGGTAAAGGCAAATTCACTCTCCTTTTGGGAAATTTTTTTCAGTCAACCCTTTCATATAATATGATATGATTCCTCTTGTCCTTTCATGTTTTCATGTAATAGGATATTTTTTGAACTGCATTGTTGAAGTAAACAATATGGAGGTCAATATGTTAATGGCTCCTTTTGGCTTTCCAGATGCCCTTAGCATTTTTGAAAAATCAGTTTTATAGTTTTAATTTAACTGAACAATGCCTGAAGGTTTTGAATCATATTTTAACAGTATTTTACGAGCCTTAGGGTTGCCCATGCCCATTCACAGAGTTATGAAAGATGCCTGAATCCACAAGAAAAACTGGTGCAAACTCACTAGAGGAATAGTATTCAACCAAACATTAATGTGACTTTTAGTGATATCCAAGCAATATATATCACTTCTTATTTTTAAAAAAATGACTGCCTGACCTGCTGTACATTTGGATCCTTATCATCATTGCTTACTTCAGATATTTTTATTCAGAATAGTACTTTGTTTACTTGTCTAGTCTAGTTTAGGAGCTTTGTACGAAGACAACTTCCATTTTTTACTGAGGTTTGCCACATTCCTTTTCTTCGCAAATCTACAGTATCACATACAGTAGCTATCAAAGGAGTGCTAGCTGTATTGTATGATAGAGCCTTCACTGCTAGCTGTAACTGAGGCTATGAACTGATTTTTTTTCCCGTGTTAATGTCAATGGCCTGGTCTCAAGGCCAGATGTCCACAGCACAGCTGGTGGCCTCGCTGGATTTTTGATTATCTAGGCTGTCTAAGCTTGCAGTGCTTTGCACTGACGAGTTCTGAACTTGTCGAGCTGGAGTTGGTCCTCTGAAGCATGCATCCCTTCCTAGCAAATCCAACCCTTTGACTGTGAGCATATCCAATGCTTGGCAAATCTTTCTGGAGTTCAGCAATGGTGCCAGACCAATGTCACCTAAACCACAGGACATTGCGCTTCTTGCTACCATATCCTCTGCCATCTTTACCTGCATTGGAATTGGTTGGTTAGAGAGTTGCAATTCTACTGATCATTCATAGGTTTGTGGCAAGCTTTTTCCTTGAGAATGAATTAGTTACCTTGATTCTTAAGGCTTCTACATCTGATTTGAGGATTCTGTTGTCTGTGACCGCTGTGGTAAACTGCTGATTGGCCTCCGCAAGTTGCTTGAAAAGGGTTGAATTTTCACCCTTAAGCTGTTCGACCTGCTTATGAGGGAATGTATCAATCAGTGGTAATAAAGACTCACCATAAACTTACATCAGCTTATACTTTAATCGGAATTCCTTGCTGTGCTATGAATATTGGTCACAGTACCTGTGACTCGAGTTCAGTTAATTGTGCCTGCTTTTTTTGCCTCGATCGTCGAGCGGACTCCCTGTTGGACACCATCCTGAAACTTACAAAAGCAATGTAAGCTCTCTGTTCAAATTTTACTGAAACATATATAACTGTTCACGAGCATGATATTGTCATACCTTCTTATTCGCTTTGTTTGTAAGGATTTGTTGCGTCGCTCACATGGAACTCCCTCTTCATCAATCAAAGATTCACTGTCAGAGTCTGATGACTCGCTCTGGTGGCCGTGATTCGTTGATCTGGTTCTACTCAGGCTAGCTGCAACTGAAACAGTACAGAAGGTGAAGAATACTTTCCGCAAGATTAATTTGGATACGGTCAGGCTCTAAATCAATAATTTCAGCGAAATTAAAACACAGGCAGATAAAATATGGGGAAATTTTACGTGCGAGGTGTTGTGTGTGATGGACATGTTCAATTGTCGAATCCTACGCATCATATAACTCACTGCAGGTCTGTTCGACGTTTGTTGCTTACCAGCGGAGATGTTCGCCCTCTGCCACTCGACGGTGGTCGATGACGCTGGTTCTGGCGTACGGATGATGCTCCTCGACCACCAGAAGCTGTCGTCGTTGCTTCCATCCGTGCTGTTCTGCTGGAGCGTTAAAGAGGAAATTGGTTACTCGTATCTGAATCTCACACCACTACATAGGATTGTAACCCGAGATAAGATGCTCTGTTTTCCAGGCCATACTGTTGGCACACAGCTCTGGTCGGCACTGCTCAGTGCTCACCTGGTCACCGAAACCGATGCTGGGGAGTCTGTCGGCAGCGGACGAGAACACGCCGGAGCTGGCGCGGGCTCCTGCTGGCTCGTCGAGTCCTCCAGCTTCTGGTCTGCGGCTAGGCTCGTTCCGCCCGGTCGCGGTGTCTTCCCGGATGAACGCCTCCAGCTGCAGCTCCGACGCGCACTTCTTCATCTTCTCCGGCCGGTAGGTAGAGTAGCGCGGCAGCAATTTGCCAGTGCTGGTTGAGTCGTAAGTGTGCTCCTACTAGCCCGTGCTGAATGCGGCGCGGCGGTGTCGTCTGTCCTGTCGCGGCTCCGGCGGGGCGATGGCTGGCTTTTGAAGGGGGGCTGGGCGCGCGGAAGAAAATCTGGCAACGTGGAAAGCTCAGTTGCGGCGTTGGGGGATAAACCGCCTCGTCAAAAAATGGATTGTGACGCGGGCTGACTCGGATCCTCGTCGCCCAGGGCGAGGGTCTCGCCAACCGACAAGCGGGACCTCGCGGCGAGCGCGCGCGCGTGCGCCTGGGGCGTCCCGATCGCGATGAAAGCCAGGCCAGGCCAAGCCAGGCCGTGTCCGAGTCAGCACGGGGCTGTTGAGATCCTCCCGGCGGGCCCGGCGTCGCGCCCTCGCGGCCACAAGATTCATGATCCGGTGAGTGGGCGGTGATGTGGCGCTCGTTGACCGGACCGGACTCGTGTTGCTGCGATAGCGCGGGCGCGCGTGGAACTGCGTCGGACGGGACAGCGGCAGCGGCTGAATGAAGCGATCTGCGCAGTGTAAGAGCATTGTGACAACTGACAACGGACAGTGGACTCGGCGGTGGTCGGCAGTTTCATAGTGGTGACCGTCGCCATCCTTGTGATCCTCCAATGTCATTATGGGCCTCCTTTCGGGAAAGTGGCTCGGTAATTTTCGTTATCCTGAGTCCGATCGTGGGCCACCAAATTTTATTTTGCGTGTTTCGTGGTACATAAGACGTGGCCATTAGCCACGAGATGCACGCACGGGTAACACATTGTTCGACCAGATAGTGCTCCTTTACGTCATTTATTAGTTCTGACGTTACTGTAATCTCTTTTTTTTGTTTTACTTTTTTGACGGGGAGAGACGAATAGTGCCCAGATGACTAATCGGGTAGCGGTCTGCGTATATGGGCCTCCATGGTAAACTGATGGTGGCCCAACATGTTTTTTTTTTCCAGAAGCACAGCAGTGCCACATGAACAGACACCCAAGCAAAAGTTTTATTCTCTCAATCCTTCATGTTTAACTAATCACTGACGAAACTCCTTGAAAAACAATTGACAATCTGGATAGAAATCGACATGGTGCTACATGGCACAAGAGAGACATTTATATTCATGAAATTTCTTATGGAACCCGACTTTATTTGTTTTGTAACACAAATGTTCGTGTACCACCTGCAACAACAATGCGTTTGTATACAAAAGAAACACAAATTGAAAACGGCGCTTTGACAAGAACGACGAACCCCCACCCCCTTGTTTGTCTTAAACAATTCTAACACTTGATTTATACAGGCGCTGGTGAAATGTTTCCCGTACGTGTGTGTACACACCCTGATCATCTCCACGATTCCGCACCGTTGTCGTACCAAAGCAAGGAAATGAGCTGAAACGCACACGTATACAAAGCCTCCAGGGGCTAGGGCTGGCTATATGGAGTAGTGTGCGTCACCGGAGCGCGGCGGCACCACCTCGCTGTCGCTGACGTACGCTGACGAGGGTGTGCTGCTGTCGTCGTCGCGCTCCTTGATCTCCTCGATGCGCGCGACGGCCTCGGCGAGGTCCCATCGGCGCGCGACGTCGGGCTCGCAGCACCCGAGCCCGACCTTGAGCAGCTTGACCATCTCGCCCTCGCCGCTCCGCGTGACGCCGCGCATGTCGCTGTCGAACACCTCGCCGGTCCACTCCTCGCGCACCACCGACTGCACCCACCCGGCGAGGTCCGTCGCGCCGGTCCCGGCGCGGCCCTGGCGGAGATAGTTCGCGGGGAACTTGCCCGTGAGCAGCTCGAGGATGAGGATCCCGAGGCTCCACACGTCGCTCTTCCTGCCCGGCTGCGCTCCACCCGCGCACTCGGGCGACTTGTACGCCACCATGACCTGCGCCGCGTGCTGCGGCCGCACCACGGGGACGAGCGCGTAGTCGCTGAGGAGCGGCTCGAAGGCGGCGTCGACCAGGACGTTGGAGGACTTGAGGTGCCCGTGCGGCGGCACGGCGGCGAGCGTCGGAAGCTCGGCGTGCAGGTAAGCCAGCCCGCGCGCCACGCCCTTGACGATCTTGAGCCGCTTGGGCCAGTCCAGCGGCGCCGGCAAGCTCGACCTCATCCCGCCGTGGAGCAGGTGCGCCAGGCTGCCGTTGGCCACGTAGTCCGTGACGAGCAGCTTCTCGTCCTTGTTGTAGAGGTAGGCGACGACGGGGAGGAGGTTGGGGTGGACGAGCCGGCCCAGGCGCCGCATGTGCTCGGCGAAGTCCTCCCGCCCGACGCCGTTCATGTTCTTGAACCGCTTCACCACCACGGACGGGCCGGCCTGCAGGGTCGCCTTGTACGACGCGCCGAAGGTGCCGCTGCCCAGCACCTCCGCGGACGAGCGGAGCAGGTCGTCCAGCCCGAACCGCTGCCTCGCTTCCTGGATGAACACCAGCCGGTCGTGATCGTCGCGCCGCCCGCCTCCGCGCTTCCCTGCTGCCACCGCGGGCGTAGTCACCGTGCCGGCGTTGTGCTCCGCGGCACCCTGCTGTCACGCCCAGCGTCACTTGTCACGTGTGCGACGGCGATGTGAAATGAGTCTCGGTGTAGTAGTAACTAACTATACCTGTTGGATCGTGACGGCCGGGGCAGAGATGACCTTGACCCTGGCCGCGGCGTCCATGCCGCCGCCGCCGCCTAGTGTTTCGGAGCCGCCAGCATAGCGTGGCTCGTTGCGGCGGGCAGCGACCGCCGTGAAGATACCGGCGACGGCTAGGAGGGCGCCGATCGCGACCACCACGATGGCGACGATCATCAGTATCTTCATGCTGCCGGAGGGCGATGACGATCCTTTTCCAGGACAGGGGACATCCAGCGGCGCCCCGCAAAGGCCCTTGTTACCTGAAGATATGCACTTTGTAAATGCAAACTCAGTAGTATATACTCCAGCACCACGGTGACAGGATGAAGAAGAACACCTTTGAAGCCGTCAGCGCTGAACCGTTGGAGCCCTCGAGGAATGGAGCCCGTGAGATTGTTGTCGGAGAAGTTCACAAGCTTGAGGTTCTGCTGTCCGAAGTCCGGCAGCTGTCCCTCGAAGCCGTTCCTGGAGAGATCCAGCTCCACGAGCTTCTGCGACGTGACGATGGAGGTCGGTACGGGCCCGGTGAAGCCGTTGTCGGACAGGTAAAGCTTGTGCAGCCCCCGCAGGCGCGCGAACGCGTCGTCGGGGATGGGGCCGTTGAGCTTGTTCCCGGACAGGTAGAGCATCTTGAGCGCCGTGAGCGCGGACACGTCGGGGAACGCGCCCGTGAGGTTGTTGAACGCGAGGCTGAGCGACCGCAGGCCAGGGAGCGCCGCGAGCACGGTGAGGTTCGGCGCGGCGCCCTGCAGCCCGAGGGACTGTAGCTTCAGGATCACCACGCTGTCGGTGACGTTGTGGCACGTCACGCCGCGCCACTGTGAGGTGCCGCCGGAGCAGGGCGCCGGGGTGCTCAACCAGTCGTCCAGCTCTGGCGGCGGGCCGTTGTTCTGCCGCCCCCGCAGCGTCCGCCAGAAATTCAGCAACGTGTCGGCCTCGGTCCCGCCGCGCGCGGTGGAAGCCACGGCCGCCGCAACGACGACGGCCAGGAGGAGCCGCCCGGCTGCCATGGGAACGTGCGTGCGTGCGTGCGTGCGGCGCACTAGCTAGCAGTGGCGGCGAGCGCGTCGTGCGGGAGAGGAGGCCGAGCGCATGGACATGGTCGCGAGATTGTGGTGGACAAGGACAATGGCGCCGCGGTGTCGTGGGCGGCGCTAAAGAATAGGCGCGCGGGCTTAGACACCGAGGCGGGCGGGTTTGGGAGTCGTGCTGAGACTGCAACGTTTTCTTGTTGGCCTCGCTCCTCGTTTCTCCGCGCGTGCGCGCGCGGCTGTCAGTAGGAGCCTAGGAGCACGAGACTGCCGAGATACTAGTAATATTCCTTCCTATAGGTTCTGTTCTGTTGTGGGCTGACCCAAAGACAAGCGTCAGCTGCCTCTGCCTGCCAACCGACCTGCAGGTACTAGTATACTCTAAAAAAAAAGTCTTCAAGAGGAGACGCACGTCGCAGGTCGTGCGCCCAAGTGGCGACCACGATCGATTTCAGCTGTGCCGGCCGGCATCTGATCTGCTGTTAATGAAGTTTGTGGAAGATTAGCACGATAAGAACGAGGAGAGAAATAGGAGTTTTTTTGTTTTTTTGGCGGAAGAAATAGGAGTATTTGCCGGGATATGCTGCGAGTGATGCGGGATAAACCAATTTCTGGGTAACAATTTGTTCTCTTGTGGATACAGTTCTATGGTGACGAAGTTTGCAGTTCTTATGTACGGTGATGTCACATGATTTAAAGCTCACTAGCCTAATTGGCGCGCTCCGTCGCGCCTGTAAATCTTATAAGTGCAAGGATAAACTATTTGGCGTGTGAGAACAATGTGTTGTCTTGTAATATTTTGAGCGTAAAATATTTTTAGTGTTTGGAAACATTTAAATTTTATTATTGAAATAATTGGTGTTATTATCTAAACAATTGACTTTTGATATTGAACATTTAATTTTTAGTGCTAGAACAATTTCACAACTAAAACATATATTTTCACTACCAAAATTATGCATTTCTCTACCAACATTTGATTTTCAAAGGATCTCATTGGACTTTAAGAAGTTCAATATTTTATAAATTAAAAATAGTATATCAATGTGGGATCTCATTTTGTAAGATTAATTATAACGAATACGATGATTCAAACAGATTTAAAATGGAATAATGGGTTGAGAGAAAAATCAGTTTAAACATCAAATCCTACTTTATTTTGTGTGGATTATACATGTAACGTCATGTAATGTGTCATCATCAAAATCAGCACATGTGACACCCCATGTGTCACCAGGGTTTAAGTCGACACACTAAAACCCTAATCGGCGATTTACTCACCTAAAAGTAAAAATCAACACTAGAAGTAAGAAGAAGTGATGTTTGAAATGCTCTAAAGAATCACCAGGAAAACTTTGGCACACAACAGAACAATATAGCTAAGTTCGGAGGGATTCAACTAACAGTATCGAAATCCTGTTAACAGGAATTCAATCCAAACCCTAACGCATGGCTATCCAAATTTTCCACAAAACTGTAGCCATATTTTTACATAAAAATTAACTACAAATTAAAATAGAGTTTTGGAAATTTTATCAAAATTTTTGGAAGAAGTTTAAACACTTTTAAAATTCCGACAAATTTGAACCAAGTTAAAAATTCACAGACTTTTAGGAGCTGAATCAGGGAATGTTCTTATAAGAAAAGTTGTTCCAAACAATTCACTTAGCTTACACAAAAAGTTTCAAAAAATTTTGAACTGGGAGCTAGATTTTTCAATTGACTAAATAGAAATTGAAAACTGCTGTACGGTGAACAGAGACGCGCCGCCACTGTTCACCGTCAGACGGTTTCGCACGTCGCCGCACTCAAGTTTTCTCCGTGCCTCCCCTCCCCTCCTGTGCTCGCTCTCCCTCCCTCCGTACCTCCACGGCGAGCCGCCCTAGCGACGTGCGCCTTGAATTTTTCCCGCGCGCGCCGCTGCCTCGTCGTCCGGCTGCCTACCACAGTACGGGAAACGCCGGCCATCACCATCTTCGCCGCGTCCGCACGTCAACCTCCTCGCCCCTCCCTTCTTTACTTCGCCTTCGAGCATAAAGCCAAGCACCGACGCTCCTCCTTCCTTCTTCTCCCCGCTCTTCCCCGCGCACAAGCCTGGTTTCTCTGTTCTACCGCCGCCATAGCCGCCGCCCACCACCTCCACGACGCCGGCGAGCTCCAGCCATCCCCCAGCCCCGCCACCTTGCCGGCTAGACTCCTCTCCTCCTCCTGTTGCTCTCCAACCACCAAGGGCCCCGACCGTGCCGCCGTTTTCCCGAAACGCCGCCGCCCTGTTTTTCGGCCGAGAACCTCACCGGCGGCCACCTTTCTCCGAAATTCGTCGTCGTGGTACGATGCTTTTCCAATTACTTTCACCGGCTGTTTCCTCTAGCCCTAGTGCATCCACTTGACAAGGTTGTGGCTACAGTTCATCGCCATTGACGAAGAATGCCTCACGCCACCACCCCGGCCACCATTGACAGCCGCCCGAGCTCACCGTCGCCGACCCTGCTCTCCTCTTCCCTGTGACCTTCATCCTCATCAAATCAGTGCTTTGAGTCGAGGTGATACTCCACAACACTTCGATTCTCGCTCAACCCTCTTCCTCGGCGAGAATCTCACCGGAGAGCCGCCGTGCCCTAGCTTTTGCCCTGCTCTGCCACTGTTCCATCGGTTGCTCCATTTTCCAGTAATTACCCAGAAGTTGTTAAGTGTGTAGAAAATCATGAAAAAATCTAAAAATTCCAAACCTAATTGTATTTGAATCTCTGAGCCATGAACTAAATTTATGTTAAAGCACTTTTTATAAAACGACCAAAAAATTTGCAGAAATAATTAGAACACTCTTTTCTGTTTTTGAATTTTAATTTAAATTCCAGAGCATTTCCAGGGCTAATTTTTGATCTACAAGTACTTCATGCCCATACACACCTTCAGTAATTTTATTGGGATTTTAGGACCACAAAATTTTATATAATAATTTGACAATACCCCAAATCTACCTAGTAAAATGCCATTTTCTAAAATACATTGTCAAATTCATTAAAAAGATTAGACCCCAAGAACAAAGTTTTATATTTGGTTCTCATGAGTAACACCATAAAATTTCATAATTTTATTCCAATATTTACATAAGGTTTCTGATATTATAAAATCTAATAATAGGAAATTTGATGAATTTTGTAAAATCTAGAAAATTCACCTAGGCCTCAACCAAAGCTCAAAATGCATATTTCAGAGAGCACCATCAATTGAAAATAATCTTGAGATATAATTAAGAGTTTCATTTTTAACCCTAGGTTAATAGTCGTAGTTATTAAGTAATTAGTACTCGAAGAAAATTGTCGATCTAACCCTAATTCTTAACGATGAAACCCTAGTTAATATTTAATAGAAGCCTTATGACTCTTTTTATTAAACAATCTTACTGCATTTTCATTATATAGGAACCGATCCGGAATTTCAGACGGAGAACGGGAATCCAGAGGAGGCACCCGCAGGAACTATCTTCTCGTTTGAGTGCGCTGACCATTCTGCAGACCAAGGCAAGCCCCGGTGCACACCTATGTTTTATAAATTTTATGTTTATCACTATGTGTGTAGGAATTGTTTGTGCATTAAGTCTCGAGGAAATTGCCGTGAAAACTTAGTTACATGACTTAATAGGCCTTCCTATGGGTTATGTTGGTAAAGCCATCGATAGAATGCTATGCTTAAAGGACAGGAACCCGGTAGGATACGAGTGGTATGGAGACTACTCGTGTTTAATCAAAGAAGGAAAAGTCGAGAAATATGTTTGATCTTAAATGTGATTAAAATTGAGAACCTTATCGGGTGCGGTTGCATTGGTCAAGTTTGAGTTGTGTACCGAGTGCATACTGGTAAATGGGGCCAGGAAACCGGCGTAGCTCACCGTGCTTTATTGGACAATTGGCCATCCCTTTTTCTGGGTGAACGGACCAGTAAGGTGGATGAATTCGCTTCTATTTTTCTTGGGCTCGTGCTAGTGGGAAAGGCTTGAGGCCATACAGGGATGCAGGGCATCGTCTGGAGGACCATGTCCTTGGAGGGATGGATGTTGGGCCAACTTTGTCACGATGTTGCGAAAGTTAACCACGTGTGACTCAGTCGAGTGTGCACGTGTCGTGTCATTCGGGTTTCTCCTGCAGGATGTAAATCAATTATAATTGCCGCTCCTCGTGGTTAAGAGTAGCACTTGCTCCTTTCTGCCGCAACGATACGTAAATAGTGGATTTATGATGAAAGTGGTTGTTTTCACCCTGCTTTGTTGTGCTGAACCCTTGATTGTTTAGAATAGCGACACATTTAGTAAATTCACAGTGACTCCTATTAACTTGGCTAAAATTGGAATAGACTATTAGCGTTGTTTTCGTAGTACCCGATCAACTTCCACCAACACTCCCTGCATTCTAGGAGTCGGTCATTAGATGGCCACGTTGACGGGTAAGTCTTGCTGAGTATTAGTTGCTTAGGCTTTGTAGATTAATATTTTACAGGTGATCCTTCTAACCTTGCTTCGTTTGGTTGTGGTGGTTGGGAAGGGGAAGCACCCTCGGAGTGGACCTTCGAGTGGGTTCCCGCTTCTCCGACCCATGAAGATTAAGCACCCGTGGGCTGGCGTGCTTAATTATCGTCGAGTTGTAATTATTAGCTTCCGCTGACTATCGCTTGTTTTCGAACTACGTTTCCGTACTTAAGTGAATTGAACCAATGTTATACTATTAAGAAATTATGTACCCCTTTAAATCATGTTTGCGTGTCCTTGTTAATTATTGTACTGTATGGTCGCTTGCTTCGTCAAGTGGCACCCCAAATGATCCTGGATGAGCAGCCGTACGATTTTATCGAACGGGGTTACGACACCACATCCCTATAAATCCACATGTCACCACCAAAACCGTCCTCGTAACTCAAAATGCTCTCCTAGAGCATTTTCTTTATAATTAAACTCTAGAATAAGCGGTCTCCTCGTGCTCTGTTCCTTCTTTTTCATGCCTCATCCTCGTGTCAAACTGATCTGATGAGATGAGAGGCACACTAAGATTAGGGATGCAAGCACTCTATTTCATTTGAGTGATTAGTTTGTTGAAGGGAGTAAGATATATCTAGTATATTTTTAAAGTTTTGGGTTGACCTATTGACCTCAAAACATAAAACCTGCATCCCTAACCACGATTCAGAGACATCATGAGTGTCATATCATTTTTCATTCAGTCTGATCGTCCGCTGCCTACCAAACTTAGCTACACACTTAGATGTCATGCTCGATCCATGCCGTCGTTGTTCACGAGAGACGAAAAATAAGAGAGTACTTTTATGGTAGACTAAACTTGTTATCTTACACCATAGGATATAAGATAAGATAATAAATTTAGACCGTTAATATTTATAAAATATTTTATCATCTATAAGAGAAAATATACTAAAAGTTATGAGAAAAGTTAAGGGTCACTAGATGGAAATTAAAGTATTAAATCTAGGATAGTTTGATAACTAATGCATGTTTCCTAATTAATAATATCAATAATAAGTAAGTAAATATTACACCCTATGATATAAGATTTTATCATATGTTTGAAAATCTACATAAATAAACAGTTCATAGTTATTTGGATCTATTGTAAAATTTATCAAATACTTACTATGGTGGGCATTGGGAGTTGGGCGAGTGAAATTAAACATGGGTGTTGGGCGAGTGAACAAGAAGAAATGCGCGTCGAGAACCTGTTTCTCTCGGACCATGGCGGCGGCGTTACGTTTCATTCTCTTCTTCTTAGCTAGCGGCGTCTTGAAACTGGATCATAATGGGCTTGTATTGTAGGTGGGCTCAAGCCTCTTGGGCTGTAGGCGGAAGTCCAGCAATTCAATTCCGCTTCCACGTCCGTCACGAATTAGTCCCTCCGGTTCGGACTTCACCCAGGGTAAGTACAAGTTATACTAGGACTAGGACTCTACCCTATACACCCTATAAATCCCAGGCATCCATAGTTTCACGACTCACAATTACAGGCAAGAGGCAACCCATAGAGAGATCGAAAGCACGCGATCTACTCTCGTTCCGGGCTCCTGCAACACGTACTTACTGGTCCATCGACGACTCAACATCGTCGAGATGGCTTCTTCGGCGGATGTCAGCGAGGGAGGGAAGAAGAAGGGCGCGACCACGATCACGCTCATCAGCGCCGACAACCAGCGGTTTGAGGTGTCGGAGGCGGCGGCGAGCCTGTCGCAGACCATCAGCAACATGATCGAGGACCACTGCACCGACGGTGGCGTCCCGCTACCCAACGTCACCGGCAGCGTCCTCGCCAAGGTGCTAGAGTACTGCAACAGGCACGCCGCCGCCGCCGCCGCCACGAGCTCCTCGTCGTCATCAGATTGCGGCGGCTCCTCTGAATCCTCTAATCCGGCGGCGGCGGACGCGAGCAACGCGTCAGATCTGGCAGCCTTCGACAAGGAGTTCGTGGACGTCGACCTCTGCGTGCTGTACGACTTCTTGATGGCCGCCAACTACCTCGAGATCAAGGGGCTGCTGGACATCGCGGCCCAGAAGGTCGCCGACTTGATCAAGGGCAAGACGACGGAGGAGATCAGGAAGACGTTCGGGATTGAGAACGACTTCACGCCGGAGGAGGAGGAGGAGATTCGCAGGGAGAACGCATGGGCCTTCGAGGACTAGTAGATTAGTATATGGATTCCACATTCCACATTGCAGCACAAGAATTCTGTTGCATTGCGTCGTCGTTTTGTTAGTCATGCATTGTTAGTTTAACTCAGCCGTTTAATTTGAGCTTGTTCAGACATGGTTACAATCGTTTTAGATATAGCTGGTCCACAATTTGTGTTTCAAGCTTTTTAATTTGTCCAAGCTTTAACATACGTAGTTTTTTATTTGAAACGCATGACGTAACTTGTTCTTTATAAAGTATACTACAAGTAATCACAAACAAACAAGAAAAGATCAGAGCAAACGACCATGCAGGTTGTTGTAGGAGAAGTCGACGAGCAATGAGGCCCTTGTCCCCGAAGTCCGGCAGGGGGCCCTGCAGGCCGAGGGTCTCCAGAGATAGGATCACCACGCTGCCGGAGGCCTTGGCCCTTGTGGGTGTTGCACGTCACGCAGTGCCACTGCGACTTGCTGCCGCAGCAGGGCGCCGGCCCGGGGGTCCTTAACCAGTCATCCAGCTGCGCCGGCGGGCCGTTCCCTGCTGGCCCCCGCGGCCCCGTAGCGTCGCCCGGAAAGCGAGCAGCGTGTCGGCCTCGGTCCTGCCGCCCGCGACGGTGGCAGGGCACCAGGAGCGCGAGGAGCAATGCTGTGGCGAGCTCGCCGGCCATGACGTACCTCGGGGCTTGTTTTAAGTTGGCCGAGTTGATACTAAGCTGCACATGCCGAATTCATTGAGCAATGCAAGTACGCAACCATCTGATATTTGGTTGTTGAAAAAATAATACTTACACTACCGCAAATTCATAGAATACCAGCCTTCTTGCATGAATTCTGCCGAAAAGGCTTTGAGTGAAGATGGTGGCGAACTGGCAGCAAAGATGGTGTACTAGAATTGAGATCATGCTCCCCCATCAACTAGCATGTATGGTTTCAGTTCATTTAATCCTCAGCATCCACAACAAAGGAGGGGCAAAATTGCTGCAATATCTCATACGCGCCATACCACAAAAAATTCCAATTGGTGAAATACAGCGAAATGTGATCATGTTTGGGGTGAACTACTAATACTAACAGCCCCATATGGATCTGAATCAACTATGAGACACTTTTTCTTATCCAATTCTTCGTAACCAACATCTACGAGGCAGAGGCCCTCTGCGGGTGCTGGAGTGGAGGTGCTGTTGCCCGCCTGTCAGTGGTTTCCATAAGGTTCAGCAAAGCATCCTCACTAGCACCAGCAGCGGCCTCTCTTATGGCAGTAGCAACAAGAGCCCTAACCATCTGCACAATGTGCTTAAGTAAGAACTAACAGTCATATGAGGACAAGGGCAGCTTAGATCACATGTTGTATTACCTTGCGTAGAAACGTGTTTACCACTAGCTCAAAGCAAATGACCCTCATGCCTTCATTGCAATTCTGGAATTATTGGGCAAATCAAAACTAAATCATAACATTTTCACTTTGTAGAATAATAAGGAAAAACAATCATGTAACTACCATGTCATAATATCAATAAACCAAATAATTGCTTTGAAACTAGCTATGGTAGCGTGCAGCAAGCAGCTTGTGCCCACATTGCAGCAAGCAACACTGTCTTTGGACCTAGATAACACGATTTAGCGTTTTGTAACTGGGTCATAATGGGTCGGTATTGTAGGTGGGCTGAGACCCCTTGGGCCGTAGTCGTAAGTCCAGACATTTCGATTCCGCTTCTACGTCCATCACGTAGTAGTATAACCCTAGTCATACGCGGACACACATTCCGGTTCCGAATTCACCCAGCGGACTAAGTTATAGTAGAGCTCTAACTCTACCCTACGCCCTATAAAATCCCAGGCATTCATAGTTTCACGACTCACAATTACAAGCAGCAACCCATAGAGATCGAAGAGCACTCCGATCTATCGTTCCTGGCTCCGGCAACACGTACAGTACAGGCCGCGGTTCTTCGACGACTCAACATCATCGATGGCTTCTTCGGCGGACGCTAGCGAGGGAGGGAAGAAGAAGGGCGCGGCCACGATCATGCTCATCAGCGCCGACAACGAGCGGTTCGAGGTGTTGGAGGCGGTGGCGAGCCTGTCACACACCATCAGCAACATGATCGAGGACAATTGCACCGACGGCGGCCTCCCGCTCCCCAACGTCACCGGCAGGGTCCTCGCCAAGGTCCTCGAGTACTGCAACAGGCACGCCGCCGCCGCCTCAGCCGCCGCCACGAGCTCCGGGTCGTCATCAGATTGCGGCGGTTCCTCTGGCTCTTCTAAACCGGCGGCGGCGGACGCGAGCAAAGCATCAGATCTGGCAGCCTTCGACAAGGAGTTCGTCGACGTCGACCTCTCCGTGTTGTTCGACGTCTTGATGGCCGCCAACTACCTCGAGATCAAGGGGCTGCTGGACATCGCGGCCCAGAAGGTCGCCGACTTGATCAAGGGCAAGATGCCGGAGGAGATCAGGAAGACGTTCGGGATTGAGAACGACTTGACGCCGGAGGAGGAGGAGGAGATTCGCAGGGAGAACGCATGGGCCTTCGAGGACTAGTAGATTAGTAGATGGATTCACATTTGCAGCACAATAATTCTTGTCGCATTGCATCGTTTTGTTAGTCATGCATTATTGGTTTAAGTCAGCCGTTCAATCATTGAAGTAATTTCCTCGTGTCTTACAGCCTGTTTGGTTCGTAAAATTTTACTAGCTTGTTCAGTCATGGTTACAATCTTTTTATCAGTTTTATTTAAATAGCTGTTTTTTTTTTCAGTTTGTTTGGGGAGTCTTTTTTTTTCAAGCTTATTTGAAAACATGGTATAATATAGAGACACGCGCTACCTATAAATGCATGACTTCATTTGTAAAAGGGTGCTGTTACATCCAGCCCATGGGTTAAAGTGCTCAACTCTTCACAGCTGTCTACCGGGTCATGGCAACCGCGGCGGCGCTATCGACGATGGGGAAGGAGATGGTGAAAAGGGTAGGCGCCGGAGGACATGAAACATTCAATGGTGAGCAGCAGAGGCCACCGTTTTCTGAGATTCACAGGCCGGATTAAACAATATTTATATTAGATACACACCAAGTTAGTATGAACAAATTTTCTACCAACAAACACAAACAAGCAAGAAAAGATCAGAGCGAAATAAATAGCATGATGATATGGTCACCTCGGAAGGCACTGGCATCGAACCGTTCAAGCCCGCCCGGGATCGGTTCACACAGGTTGTTGTACGAGAAGTCGACGAGCGTGAGGTTCTTCTGCCCGAAGTCCGGCAGGGGGCCCTCGAAGTAGAGAGCTGCAGCATAACCAGCCTTCGCAACGACGTGATGGAGCTCGGTATCGGGCCGGCGAAGGCATTGTCGGACAGGTACAGCCTCAGCAGACAGCAGTCCCTGCTGGGGCGCGAAACGCACCGTCGGGGATCCGGCCGGAGAGCCGTTCCCGGACAGGTATAGCATCTCGAGCGCTGTGAGCGCGAACACGTCGGGGAACGCGCCCGTGAGGTCGTAGTTGTTGGCGAGGCTGAGCGATCGCAGTGCAGGGAGCGGTGCGAGCAGGCTGAGGTCCGGCGCGGGGGCCATCCAGCTGCAAGATCACCACGCTGTCGTTGTCCTTGCGGCACGTCACGCCGTGCCACTGCGACTTGCCGCCGGAGCAGGGAACCGGAGTCCGCAACCAGTCATCCAGCTGCGGCGGCGGGCCGTTCTGCGGCCCCCGCAGCGTGGCCCGGAAAGCCAGCAACATGTCGGCGTTGGTCCCGCCCATGACGGTGTCCTTGCAGGCTTGCGGCACGTCGCCGGTGCAGGGCACGGGCGAGGCCCTCCCCCACCCGTTCAGCAGCGCCGGCAGGCCGTTCCCTGCTGGCCCCTGCAGCGGCGCCCAGAAAGCGAGCAGCGTGTCTGCCTCCGACTCCGTCCTGCCGCCAGTGACGGTGGCGGGCACCAGGAGCGCGAGGAGTAATGCTGTGGCGAGCTCGCCGACCATGAGTCCATGACGTAACTCATGGCTTATTTTAAATTGGTCAGCAAGACCACGGCGGACATAGGCCGTGTATCTATGCTGTGCAAGTATGCCTGAGGATCTTTCTGCATATTCCTAAGGCCTATTTATTTACTTAACAGATTATATTATTTAGATTATAATTAAGATTATAAGTGTCGGCGTTCGTTGTGGCCGACGAGTAATTAGTATCGTGGAGTGCGTGTTTTGGTTCGGATGGTTCGCGAGAGGACACAAGGATTTATACTGGTTCGGGCAACGTGCCCTACGTCCAGTTCGATGAGGCTGCTCGTGTTACTCGCGACAGTTTGTAGTAGGGGGTTACAAACGGGCGAGAGAGGGACGAACTCCCAAGTCTCTGTGAGGTGTTCTACGTGGGGTGAGATGTCGTGTGTCTTGGACTCGTCTTCTGCCCCCCGTCGTCCTCCCGCCTCCCCCTTTTATACTGCAAGGAGGGAGGCGGGCGTACAGAGGGTTGGCGCTGGGGAGTGGGCGGCGGCATGGCCGTATGTCCTGTAGGCCGCGCTGTTGATGCTTCAAACTCCGTGCCGGTCGCTGTGGATGACGTCTTCGGAGTGGCCGTGTTGCTTCTTGTCGACGGAGTGGTCCGAGCTGTCGCTCGATGGAGTCCCATCCGTATGGAGAAGCGCCACTGTAGGAGCCGGCTTGATGACGCCGTGGTGATGGCCGTCGCTCCGGGGCGTCCTATCGTACGAGACGGTGAGTCTCTGACAGGGGACTGTTGGGGCGACGCCCACCCCGTGGACGATGCTCGTTGTGCGCATTTACTCTTTCGGGAGCGGTCATCGCCACCGTCCCATCTGGAGTTTGAGCTTATTAATGGCTTGACTGACCCCGGACATCCGTCCCGTCCGGGGTGGTTGGATCGCCCAGTCTTGCCCGTCCCCGGAGGTCGGGCGAGGCGGGACCCTCGTCCGACCCCTCGAGGTCGGGGTCGGGCGAGGCGGAACTTTTGTCCGACCCCGGAGGTCGGGCGATGCGGAACCTTTGTCCGACCCCGGAGGTCGGGCGATGCGGAACCCTCGTCCGACCCTCGAGGTCGGGTCGGGCGAGGCGGAACTTTTGTCCGACCTCAGGGGTCGGGCACTTCCCGTCCGGACGTCGGGGTCGGGCGAGACGGAGTAACCTCCCTCGGTGCTTTATACGTAAAGCAGTCGGAGGATCATTAATACCGGTCATCGCCGGTATTGACCCTCAACAATAAGTTTTTTAAAAGTGATACGAGTATTGCATCTTTTATATCAAATAAGTTAAAATAAGCTTCTTTTACGTGGATTATTAAATTATATAATTAAAATATTAGATTATATAAGCTGAAAAATAAATAGTTTATTTGTTAATCTCCTAAATATAAACAAACAGGTCCATAGTCACGTATAAAGACAATAGTACGATATGAACGAGACGCACGCGGCGTGGGTGGGGCACTTAAGAAGTGACCCCGACGCCCCCGCTCAGCTTTTGTTTGTTAAACATCAGCCGGTTGGCCGAGTTGGTGGCTGCACAGGCCCAATTTCACTGAGCAGTGCCAATGCAAACCATATACGATATATGATTCTTGAAAAGAGAAATACTGTATTTTACACTACCACCAATTCTTAGAATACAGCCGCCTTCTTGCATGAGTTCTGCCGAAGGCTTCGAGTGAAGATGGTAGCGAACTGACAGTAAGGATGATGTCCTAGAATCCAGAATATGCTCCTCCATCAAATAGCGTGTATGGCTTCAGTTCAATTAATCCTCAGCATGCACAACAAAGGAGGTGAAAAATTGCTGCAATGTCTCATACGCCAGACCACAAAGATTCCAATTGGCGAAATACAGCAAAACGTAATCATGTTTGGGGTGAACTACTAACATCAGCAGCCCCATATGGATCTGAATCATGTATCTGGTGTTTTGCTCCGATGCAAACATGGTAATACTTAATCAACAATGAAACACCTGTTCTTATTGAATTCTTCGTAACCAACATCTACAAGGCAGAGGCCCTCTGGGGGTGCAGGTGGCGCTGTTGCCCGCCTGTCAGTGGCTTCCATAAGGTTCAGCAAAGCATCGTCACTAGCACCAGCAGCAGCCTCTCTTATGGCAGTAGCAACAAGAACTCTAACCATCTGCACAATGTGCTCATGTGAGAATTAGCAGTTACATCATTACACGTGCAGCTTAGATCACATGACAGCTGATTGTTGTATTACCTTGCGTAGAAACCTGTTTGCCACTAGCTCAACGCACATGACCCTCATGCCTTCATTGAAATTCTAGAATCATTGGGAAATCAAAATTAAAATATAACATTTTCACTTTGTAGAATAATAAGGGAAAAACAATCATGTAAATAAGATCAATAAACCAAATAATTGCTTTAAAACTAACTATGATAGCATGCAGCAAACAACTTGTGCCCACATTGCAGCAAGCAACACTGAAAATAACATGTATTAGTTCATTAACACATGTGGTACCTCAGTAGTATTTACCTAGATGACACAATTTAGCATGTTTAGGGATCTAGACATGCATTTTAAGAGTTCGGGAACCTAATGACACTCCCAGACAAGGTTTCTTCTTTAGCATACACCAAGAAGCTAACTGCAATCTATGTGTATTTGATTATTAGAGAAAATGATATGAACTGATCTCACCTCACGAGACGAATATACTTTGGCCACTGCAGCACGGGAATGGAACATGAAACAGTCTGTAGGTGGGCCGCTGCAAAATGTAATAGAGCATCAGTAGATATTTGAAAGTCAAGAACAAGTGCAAAAATAGACTTGAGATCGAAATAAAAGGAGAACATAATGAACTCCCCTCAGTTTAAAGGCAGTAATTAGGAGTGTGGTGAGCAATTTTAAGAAGGTTCTGGTGAGCAACAATACTAGGATTAGGGTGAATTGGTATGCATTTAGTCTGCAAGAAAACCATGTCATCAAATGATATGAATTTATGATTATGAGACTTACACACTTCGTGAAGCTTGTGTGTCACGTGCAAACATCCTGTAGGATAGTGTTTTTCCACTAAGTTGTCTAATAATTTCATCAACTTTGGCCACATCAAAGCTCTGAGGTATAATGCTTTGCTCAGAATTCTCTAGTATTGTAGACGAAGTTTCTTCCCCTAACATTAATTTATCATCCTTATCAAGAGGAAAAATATACAGATATCTCCTCCATTTGGCTGCAAAATTTGGATGAAATTCACGTGAGACCTGCAAATTTAGTAATGAGTTAATAATATCCAGGATAACAATCTATGAGTGATCTTGAAATTTCAAACCTCATGCAAAACCATTCATGTCTCAAACAAAAAAAAAAATGATTACACACAGATAGCCATACCCATTACAGTCATCAGCAACAGGATCATAAATGGCAAGTGCAATGATAAACTCTGCAAAAAGGGATAAAAGATACCTCTGAAACATGCAATGGCTTCAGTTTATCTGGAGCAATCTCATCTATTGCGCTTTTTATATCACCAGATTTTACATCCCTTCTCCATGTATCTAAAATTATTAGTAAATACAATTTCAGTCATCAGAAAAACAACCAAAATTAATGTATCTCACCATGCCACTGAAGTACAAGTGCACAAGGATGTAACATGTGCTATGAAGTTTTTCTTTCAAAGTTATGGATTTCACAGCTAAAGCTCTGCACAATATTTCTTAGATCAAAGCAGTGGCAATTTTGGTATGTGCAATTTGTTGTGCTTGCTAGTTCAAAAGGAAATAGTATGTGTTCTCAAAGTTAACTAACAAAATGAGCAAACTTGTTGAAGAGCAGTCACCCCTTTGTCGGTGCGCCCAGCAACAACTGCACAGCCTTCTATTGGCAACGATCTTGATTCAAGCTGTTTTGCTTTCCTCTCATCAACAAACTTTCCAAGTTGTTTTTCTACTGAACTGTAAACAGTACAAAGGGAAAATTAAAAACATAGAAGTATATTTTATTCACTTAAATGTAAATAAAGTGAAAGGCTCAACAGAATTACCCCTGAACAGTATTGAGACCAGGCTGCTTCTGCCAACCATCAAACGACCCCCCATGATATGACAGAATAATCTTAAAGGTTACTCTTTTCCACCTTACTCCCCGATCTTTCGAGGAAATAGATGGCGTTTGCTTTTCTGGCTCTGTTGGATAATCGTCTCCAGAAGTATCAGAGGTGTAAATTTTCTGTTGAAGTAACATCCAAATGAGTTTCTTATAAAAGTATTCAAAAAGTGAAAGGTATGTCAACTCTAACAAAATTAAAAGGTCAAGTTTATGCACTGATCCAAATCCCCAATAATTCTACATTTTTTCTCGCTAGGACAGTGGATGGTGCTTTTGAATTACCTGAGTTAGTTAATGAGAAATGTAATGGATCAGGCCATACATTTAGTTTTTGAATCGTCCAATTGTATAGTGGCCAGATTAATACCTCAATTTGCCTCAACCTGAAAATCTATTTACTGAATGCACTAACAATTTGACACAACAAAATTAAAAATTCGACATTTTTCGCCCTCCTTGCTATATACCTCATAAATCAGAAAATCACCCTGAGTACCATAGGTTCAAAATGTTTGTTCCTCCTTACCTCATCTTTCCCAAACAGCTTGGCAAGGCCCGCGGCTCCGGCGCCGGTACGCACGAGGTCGGCGTAGAAATCGACTACCGTGCTCCACGGCCGCGCATACATGTATTCGTAGCTCTCCCTGTTAAACCCGACATCAAGCGAAGCTCCAGGGGTGAGTCTCAAAGCCCTAACAACTAGATGAGAAAGGGAGGTGACAGGTGAGTAAGGCGCAGAGAAGGGGGGCTTACTTGGCTGTCCACCGGAGGTGGTTGCACGCGTCTGTGTGCTTGTAGTGCATGTGTTCCTCTCGCTCCGCCGCCACTGCTGTGGAGACCGCCACGGCCGGCGGCGCCTTCTCCTTCGCCGCCGTTGTCATGAAGGGTCGGAATCGGAACCTAGTAGCAAGCATGTGCGTTACAATTTTTGCCTATTTGTGTTTCGAAAGGGGAACTCTGTTTTAAAATGTCAGAACACACAACGTCCCTTAGGCTAAACAAAAGAATAAATTTTATTAAAAAGGCGATTTGAGTCCTAAGCTTATATAAGCAGGTCAAAATGTCTACCAGTATAGGCGGGCTTGATTCGACCAAAACAAGCACTGCTATCCGGTCAGATCCTTAAACATGAAAATAGATTTGGCGATGCAGAACACCGCATAACACACGGACAGAGGAAATCTCAGCAAGCCATATTCAATCCAATCGAAATCAGAGCAGATCGATATAGGTACTGATCTATCAATTTCCACGGCATCCTGGTACTGATTTCCCTGTGACTGTTCAAGTTTACAACGTACAACAAACAACTTTACAAGTAACTCAAACACACTTGCAACAGCAAGATTATCAGAAGATTCTCCACTCCCAATTTTTGGTGTGGAAATTTCCCAGAAATCTGTCGCAGGTTTTTACAACGTCGTCATGACAGGCATTAACGTTACATGCTTCCCACAACTCTCTTCTACATACAATTGCTAATCGGAACAGCACAACTACCACGGTGGCGGTGCCATCAGAAGAAAAAAAAAATCGTGGCTGACTGATCTTGAGAGCATGGATGGCAAGGTAAAAGACTACTGTAGTACCGAAGGCTCAGTCGTCATTAGGAAAAAACTGCTCCCTCTTATATCTTGTACAAATCTTCGTCAGGAGGATCCTTGACACTTCCATTTCTGCAAGGAGATGCTACAACCTCCAAGCCAGGTCCGTCAGAGTCCGGTGACGGGGGGATGTACAGCTTGGACTCCAAAGCCGTCTCGCTCTTGCTCCGGCCATTCCCTGGACGTGTTCTCCTGCTCGTGGGGACTGGCTTTCCGTTCACAGGAGGCACAACGGCAGGTTTTATTGACTGCTCCAGCTTGGCCTTCTCGGGCTCAACACTTTCTGCAGGTTCCTTCGGGACCTCATAGAGTGTTACAGCACCTGTGACAAAGTTTTGAAGAAGAACATCTTGGCATTCAGGCATGTTCTGCACTGCCTCGAAGGTCTCGACAACTTGGGTCATGGTTGGTCGTCCTTTGGGGTTCTGGCTCAAGCAACGGTATGCAAGGCTTGCCACCTCAATGGCAGCCTTGGTGGAGTACTGCCCTTCCATTCTTGGATCAATAATCCTGAACAGCTTCCGATTATGGACAAGAAGGGGGCGTGCCCACTCAACTAGATTATGCTCACGAGTCGGGCGACTCTTGTCGACAGCCCTCCTTCCAATGATCATCTCTAGAAGTACAACACCAAAGCCGTAAACATCACTTCGAGCGGTCAGATGGCCTGCAGCACGTATATAAGTGATCAACATACTTGAACTGAATACAATGCAGTGTCTATTCATTCTTGGGGATATTTTTGTTCATTCCCTCATAACATAGTGGACTTGTATTCTTATATATGGAAAATCCTTGTTTACCAGTCATGACATATTCTGGAGCTGCATAGCCATACGTTCCCATTACTCGAGTTGACACGTGTGTTTGGTCTCCACTAGGTCCTGTTCTTGCAAGACCAAAGTCTGACAGTTTTGCATTGTAATCCTGCATCAATGGAGTGGCATTTACTATCAGAGATAATATAAATCATCTCAGATCAACAGCTGTACGCTTCTATAATATGATTGATACAACAGTGAGCGAGTGTTTTCTTATTGGAGCGAAATAAAAACACTGACACAATTTGGAGGTGAAAAAAAAAGAATTTCAAGGGCGCACGTTATCCACTAGACAGGTAGACATAATGCATCACTGTTGCATCGTTCAGTAGCGAATTTTTTGCATCACACTGATTGGTTAGATGAGAAGTTTGATATAGGAACCGCCTTAATACAGGTGTTTTAAACAGGGGAATATAGTGACACATGTAAATGTATGAAACACGAACCGCGTCTAACAAGATGTTTGATGTCTTGAAGTCCCGATAGATTATAGATCTCTCAGCTCCATGAAGATATTCAAGCCCTCTTGCGGCACCCAACGCAATCTTCATGCGGGTTGACCAAGGCATATTAAGACAAACACCTGTTACCTTACAAGGAAGAAATAAAACCAATGAGAACCCTCTTCCTCTTTTGAATGGAAAAGATACGTATGTTCGGTCTTCAAGACCCCCCAAAACATGAAGATTGCTATGTATATTTTCATGCCACTGCTCGAAAGAGAAAACTAATTATGATGATCACATAAAACATATTCTTCTAGATAGGTTAATGTGTGTTAGAGAATTAGATCTGACACACAGTTACTATAGTCTCTGATAATGCTAGTACAGTGACTATTGCAATTCACTTAATGCTACCTCCAATTACTTGAGTTCGACATCATAATTCATAACAGCAAACTTAGTTCAAAAAATGGGCAGAGCTGAATTTCTGAACGTCATGCTAAAGTTTGAGTCAGGGTCACTATGTTTATGCAGGTCATAGTTTAAAGTCCAAGTTAGATGGTGACACTTCACAGTTGAAAGAAATGAGGTTGAGTTTAATCATCAGGAATAATAGTTACTCATTAGATTTGAGTAACAGGGGAATAGATTAATACGAGTATCTTATCGATTGATTTGTCATAAGAACAAATTATTCACTCCATACAGGTTGAGCTACCTGGACCAATGACTGTTAACTATGGTAGGGTGCAAAACTGCAAATAGTCAGAGATAGAGCTTACGTCGAAAAAGGTGTTTTTCAAGGCTTCCGCAAGCCATGTACTCATAGACCAGCAGTCTATGTGAACCCTCACAGCAATAGCCAATTAGTTCGACTAGATTCGGATGACTAAGTTGCCCAAGATAGTTCACTTCTGCCTGGAAACACATCAGAAAACCATAAGTCCTCCATTATTGAAAATAATATACTAGATTACTCAATCTAGCTATCTGCAAATAAATGCATTACACCTCTAACTCTCTAGGTAAGTTATTTCCTAAAATTTAAGAAAGGAAAATGCTATTTCAAAAATAATAATAAAGGAAAGTATTCTTATCACTACGTTTAGAAATAGATAGAATGCAGTGAGACTTACCAACCATTCCTTGTCTCCCTGAAACCCTTCTGGGTTTAGTTCTTTCACAGCAACCTGTCTGGATGGGAATCCTGCTCTAACATTTTCATCAACTACACCTTTGTACACAACTCCAAACCCACCCTCTCCAAGAATTTGGTCCGGTCGGAAGTTTTTTGTGGCTGCTCTCAGTTCGTTATAAGTGAAAATATTAACATTTCCATATCCTTCTACTTGCAAGTCCTCCACATCTTTTGGAGGAGCAAGAACACTTGCTCTAGCTTTAGAATCAGATTTGCACTTTCTCAATCCATCTGGTCCAGCAGCTTCAGCTGATACAAATATTTAAAAGTATGACCATCAGGAGAGAATGAAAGTTGTACACTTGCTCTAGCTTTAGAAGATTGAGAACTATGATGAAATATTTAAATCCTTTGGCCCCAGTATATATTTTTTTGTTGAATATGTTAGCCCCATGAATTCAAGCTAATGAATCATATACATTATGCAAGGAAAAAGATCTGACATAAGACTTGGAGAAACTTTAATCATAAACAATAGCTGAATGCGCTAAAACCAAAGGTACAAAATGTGAAAAACTTCACTGCACAATCCCAGTGAAGAACTGCTGATAAGAAAAAACAAAAATATCTTTAAGATTAATTCAAAGATCAGAAAGCACCTTCTTTTACAAGTTCAATATATCCTGGATGCCCTTACAACAACATAGTTTCCCCCTATGAATTAAGGACAGTGGACTAGATATCCTCATTACCGAAATTCTTGTATTGAACAAATGTCGATGTTCAATATCAGCAAACTACAATCACTGTTCCATGTTCAATATTGTTAGTCGCTGAATTCTAACTCTTGGTACTAGCTCCATCCATTAAATATCGCCCAAAGCCCAAAAGCATGCATGGCATTTCCCATCATTGTTAGATATCAGCAAACTAGAATCGAGGGAGCAACCCATCCTAGACACACACACACACACCAGTCAACATCACCGTCGAAATCTACTCTTATTTTTTCTTTTTTTCTTTCAAAAAGAAACATATTCTTTATTTCTTTTACCTTCAAAATTCCTACGGAATGGCTAATCCACAACCAAATTGCGCAGTTACCAGGCGAGACCGTGACCCTTCAGCTCTATAAACCTCCCAAATATAGCAAACTACAACATCAGAAGCACCAGAAGGCAATAGCACAAGAGCACAAACCTGGCCTGCTCTGGAGCCGGTGCTCCTCAAGTGAGAAGCATCCGCCCATGAGAGTCCCAAGATCACGCCTTAACCTCCAATCCGGCCCTACTGCCTGCTCCCCATCGCCGTCTTCCGGCCAGATCCACACACTCCCCCAACAAACGCTTCGGCCCCCGGCGCCAACCGGGACCGCCGCACCAACCTGCCGCGCTTCGACTCGCAAAATTGGCCGCGCTAACTTCTGTCCGACAGCCGGAACTGCTGGTCTCACCGGCGCGCCGCTCGAACTCGCCGCCGCAGCTTCTGGCGCCCTCCGGATGTGCCTTTCCCCACCCGGATGCGCGTCTCCCTCGCGTGGTTTTACTCCAGTGCTGGTTGCCTTTATTTTCCGCGGGGCGTTGGTGACCGGCGGGCGAGGAGAAAGGCAGCAAGCCGAAGGGCGGAAAGATTAGCTGTGCCAGAGGGTTGGAATGAGTAAAAGGAAGCAGCTTTCGATTAAATAAACGCCGCGTACAGCATAAACCGCAGGAATTGGGAGTTGAGGCCTTTTGTTTGATTTGTGGTTGGGGGCCTTTTGGTTGATGAACATGATTAGAGTGGGATTATAGATACTGACAGTGGCTGGACTGAGGTTCGGTGATGGATTTTGTAAGGGGGTGTTCGTGGTAGTCCACAATGGTGCTCCAAATAACATTTGAGACTTGAAGTCAAACAAGTTTATTATCAAATTGATAGTATTATTGTCCACTACATAAATTTAAAGGTTTGTGTTACTGTTTTATTTATTCAATGAAACAATAATTTGATTCTGAAACTTCAGTCCATCCTTCATTCCTATGAGATTTCTTTTTCTTTTATATAGAGAAACTTCTCTTAGGTGTTGCGAGTTAATAGAATGGATTCAATTTAAAGAGAAGATTAACAAAATCAAAATCAATAATTTTGTATCCTTACTGTATTTTTCTTTATCAGAATCATTAAATACCTTATGAAATGAAAGAATGCCACATATATTTTTTGATATGCTGTTATAAGTATTATACTTCAGGGTTAAGATTAATGCTCTAACTGTGGTTACTACTATATAGTGGTTTTGTGATTTTTTTTTAAAGTACAACTTTAAAAACCTTTTTAATGAGGAAATAAAAATTTGGATGAAATTGAACGAAAATCAAGCGGGTCAATTTTAATGTTTTCAATCACACACCTCGGGTTTAGCCACTCGGTTTTAATGATTTACAGCTAGGTTTTAGTAGTTTAGAATTCTTATTTCAAATGTCCAAATTTTTAATAAAATCAAATTTGATAAAGCGGCTACAATCAACGTTGGCCAACCAACAGCAAATCATACATTTTGCAGTGTCTCATGTATGATGAACAGAAAATGCTTCAGATACAATTTTTTCTATTGTAATATAGTACTACGACCATATAATGTCTTTGAAACTCTTTGAAAATCCGATTTAAGAGAGACCGGCCGGCGAGGAGGCTACAGTTAGGGCTAGCATGGAATTCCGGCTAGCATTGCTTGCAACATGGGGCCTGTCTCCTAGTTGTTGGACCTAATTCAGCGCACGAAGCATGACCTACCATGACGATTCATTCCACCCTAGTTAGAGTCGATGGTGGCCACTAGGGCAATACACCCACCCATGGCCAAGTCGGAAAACAAGGGGCAGGGGCAGTGCAGGCCTCGCATGTCCCTTATCCTCAGGTGCCCTCCAGAGTCCAGACTAATCAAACTGGCTAACCCACCGTCACCGGTTTGCCGGCGAGATCATCATCAAGTTGAGGTGTTGTTTAATCTGAGAAGCGATTAGCGCCGGAGCGACCAACGTGATTGGTGTGGGTCGAAAATCTGAATCAAATCCAAGACGCCACATGGGCTGGGCGAGCAAGAGCAAGCCTCCTCAATTGCACATGGCCTGGCATGCATGGCTACTCTCCTCCTGGAACGGAAACAAGCCAACACAAGGTGTCTCCGCTTCGTTTAGAAGCTTCGAAATCCATGGTCCGTAGTACACGTACACCGTGGGCGGGCGCGTCGTTGGCCGATGAAGTCACTCCGCTTTTGCCGTGACCATTAGAAGGCACGCTCTGGCACTGCAGTGGTGAAGCTAAAGATTAGGCGCGGAATCTTGTCTGTTTATCCTGGTTTGACTCGAGCCGCCGAGGTCAGAGTCATATCGACCGAGAGGTGACGTCGGATTGATGGAGAAAAATGCGTGCGCGCTGCGACCGCGACCGCGAGGAGTAGCCACCATGTCGGACTGACCACTCAGACTCAAATGCACGGAGAGCAGCTGTGCCAGACGCGGTTTCCCCCCTTTGTCCCCGCATCTCCTGCCGGTTGCGTCCAGGTTGGTGGCAAAAAATGGGGCCTCTTTCGTTTTCAATCCGCAGGGATTGTTTTTTTTTTTTTGTAGTATACGACAACAATAGACATGACGCTCCAGTATCGCTCCGGCGCAGACGCGGTTTCTTGATTTATTGATCATCGATTTTGTCCCTGTTTCGCGCACAGATATCCTCCTTGCCAACCCCCTCCCTACTCCGTATCTTTTCTTACTGTATTTCTTTACGACATCAAAGCTTTTAAGTATTACTGTGTGTATGTCTGTATTGTTGGTGCGCAGCACAGCAGTGCGCAGTGCCTGTACAGGTAGTACGTGCGAATTAAGTGGACGACGGTGTTTCGCCACGAAATGAGGAGGTGTCGTGCGTGTGCGCGCCAGCCTGTCTTCAGCGCTCTCGGCGCGTTCCTTCGTCAACGTGGTCACGACGGTTCCTTTGTTTATTCACCCCTCCGTGTCCGGTCTCAACGGCGGCGGCATCGCGTCGTGCGGGTGGGAATGGGATGCATCGTCCAGGTTGACTTGGTCGTCCTTGGCTTGTCTCTCATGCATGGCGCCGTGTGGACGGACGTGCTGGTCCGGTGGACACACGCTGCGCCGCCGCGGTCTAGTAGTCAGCGACATCCGCACCAGCGGAGCTCAGGATCCGGGCGGCGCTTCGACGCAAATGTGCAATCCGTTGGGCTGTCGTCCACCATAGGGGTTCTAAGGCCCAAGGCTTAAACTGAGCGTGAACCAAATTAGGCCCATGACAGTATTCGAGGCCCGGTCCTACTGCGTCCCCCGTTTGAGCGGTGCTGGTGCACGCACTCGGAACCGCACACCTGTAACTACACCTCAGCGTTGCTTCGCGATCGCGAGAGACTGGCCACTGGCCGGCCGTACACACGTCGGCGACTCGGCGCTAGACGAGTACAAACACGCTACAGCCAAACCAAGCACGGACACGATCGAGCGCTTCGGTCCACCTACACCAAGCTCGGTGAAGCGAAGCGAAGCGAAGAATACTTCGGCTGCTCCAGTGCCCTCCACGCCATGGCTCCGTCGTCGTCCATGCTTGTTGGGTTGTCGTCGCTGGGCAGCCGCGCCGCAAGCGGAACTTCCCGGGCAACCCACGCAGCAAGGGTTCGTCTCGGGCACATCGATCGATTCGCGCGCCGAAACCCCAGTTTTGCTCGTGATTTCTTTTGTGATTAATCCGATCGTGCGCGTGTACTTGTTCTTCTTTCAGGTGTTCCGCGCTGCTTTTGCTTCTGTGACGAACAACGGCGACGCGGCTCCCGTGACGGGGTCAGAGGAGGACAGGTCGACGGGTGGCCGCGCGGCGGAGAAGGCGGCGGACGTCGGCCGGAACGTGAAGGACGCCGCGGCGGAGGCCAAGGACGCGGGGCGTGAAGTTAAGGACAGGGCCAAGGAGGCCGGCCAGGACGTCAAGGAGGCTGTCAAGGAGACGCACTAGGCCAGAGGCTGCTCTGAGCTCCCTCTGCCTCTTCTTCAGACGCGCTGCTCTGTACTGAGTTCCATAGTTACCCTGGTTACGTTACGTGGAGAAATAAAAGCACGACGTCGTTGTTCTATGCATCGTCTTCCATTTTATTTAGAAAAAAAAAAATCCATGGCTTATGGACCATCGATTTTACAGCAGAGCAGAGGTTGACGATTCAATCGTCGTCAATCCATGTAAATAATGCTACTGGATGCAGCAGCAGTACTGGTACAACGGCGGCACGCACTGGCCGCCTTTGGGGTAGTTCCCGGCCGTCCTGCACCAGTTGTCGCAGTCCGGGAAGTCGGAGCACTTGCCGCGGCAAACGTACGTCGCCTCCCCTTAACCAGAAAACGCACGGTTATGAGATTTCTAAGAACCTTTACAGATAGTAACAAAAGAAGAAAAACTTTGACAGATTTTGGGCATACCATGGGACGAAAGGAGAGCGAGGACGACGAGTACAGCAATGACCACCATCCTGCAGAAGCAAGTGGAAAACAGTGCGGCCATGTCGCCGTCAATGCTACTACTGTGTGTTCTGCTTTGTGAAATTTCAAAAAAATGTAATTCCAACGACAATAGTACAACATCGCAGTCAATAACCAGGGCATATATATGTAGCATTGAACCATTCGATATAGCATACATTAATTATTACCGTTACTACTGCCTAAATATGAGTGGAGGAGGATCAGGGCCACTCATCATTAGTTATATATATATATATATATATATACAAGTCACAAGAATCGCATGTCAGTTATGTGGATTATAATAGAAAGATCATATAAATAATGGTGCACCATATTTCAGACAGCAAAAAAAGCATCAATCTGTTTTACAGACAACAATCACTTCGCAAGTGACACTTATATCAAGTTTAGCAAAAGAGACAGAGAGAGAGAGAGAGAGAGAGAGAGAGAGAGAGAGAGAGAGAGAGAGATGTGTGAGCTCTACAGAAGTTGTAGTTGCAGTGACAAAAAAAAAACATTCATTACAGAAATCTGAACTCAGATATCGCTAATCAGGTTAAATCTGTTATTGCTGCAGTCTCTTGTATTTCTGCAGAAACACCTTCGATCTTATATCAGCCTGAAGGATAAAAGGAAAGATGAATTTTTCTTTGGAGAAATGAAGCATCAATTTATTAGTAGTCAAATAAACAAAACATCCACATGTTAAAGCATACTTCTTATGGAACAGAAGCTAATCATACCTGCCGTATAGGCTCAGGAACTCGGTATTTGCAACAGGACTTCACTATTGCAGCAGCTGAATCAAGTGAAATGCGATGCCCAACTGAGATATAGATTGGCTTTGATGAACCAGGGCAGGAACGCATCGCCTGGGAAAAAAAATCATAGTTCAGTTCCTCAGGCTAAGCTACAGGATATCATACAACTTTTTTTTGTAACAAGAATGTATGGATGAAACAAAAGTACAACAGAAATTTAACGGTCTGATATAAAATCTTTACCACGCCCCAGGTTGTCCCAGACTGTCCAGTCAATGAAATTAGTTCCTTCTTGCAGTTTTCTTTTGCTTCAAGCTGTCTCCTGACTTCTGATTGGTTAAGGCCATCTACATGATGCAGCTAGGGCAACGAAAATATTTAGTCATCTATGAGAGGAAGAGAACACCAGATCTTGAATTTGGAAAAAAAAAAAATCAATGAAGCTGTGAGAATGGCTAGAAAATCTACAGGTAGGCAAGGAACCTAACATTTTTTCCAATTCCGATGGTAGGAATATCTGCCAGGACACCAAGATGACAAGCTAAACCAAAACCTGCTGAAGATATAAGTCAGAAGGTGTTCACAACATTCAAGGAGATATTAGGCACAAATCATATTGATATTTATATTATTGTGGCCTATATACTTTATATGCATAATAAACATAATCAAATAGAATGCTCTGTGATCTGCGTATATGAAAGTAGGTTTTGTTGACGTGATTGTACAGCATTTTGCTAGCATATAAACCATCTTACTCTAACGGATTAAATTTCTTATAAAACTAAAAATAAGTAAATTATTTTATAGTCCACATTCTACATAGAATTTAGTGTAAACAAGTAAGAAAACACTACTAGTGTGAAAATGAGAAATTGGTACTAACAAGCGCATTATATGTATTACCTCGTGGATGGAGCAATCCATTTCCATCAACCATGAGCAACTGCTAGGGAAAAACAATAAACCTTAGACAAATTACTGGCAAATATTAATGGTTAATAAAATAATTCTTAATGCGCTAAATCGAATAGGCCTCGTGGCGACTAAATGTCTGCACAGTAGCACATATCTTCGCACAGTTTTCATAGATCAATAACACCAGAGGATTCTTCAAATGTATAGCCTCAGGATTTATCCTACTTGTAGGAGAATGAAACATACAATCTATTTCCTATGGCCCATACGTGAAAGAGATGATATCATTTTCAATTGCGGAACCTGTGCAATTTTCTGCTACTAGCTTTGTCCCAGAATACTTTACTTTTATGATTGCACTAATATCTCGAGTTTGACTAACTTTATACGGCAAAGCACCAAAATCTATGACATCAAATAACAATACTCTAAAAATGTTATTCATGATAGATCTTGGTGTCATAAATACATCTACTCTTTTCTGTCAAAGTTTGGTCGATGTGAAGATAGTTTGACTTAGACCAGCTACTGAAACAGAAGGAAGTTATTTTGGAAAGAAGGGAGTGATAAATTTCTTGTCACAAGTAAAAGAAAAGTAAATTTTACCTGGGGAAAGAATATTGGTGCATTTCTCTTCAACTTCGCCAAGAGGCCTAGAAGTATTGGAGCCTGTAAGGATAGGCAAAATTGTTAACTGGTCCAGGATGCATTTTGTTCAGAAGAAAAAGGAATAAGAAATCCTACTCCTACATTTGAAGATACAAACAGTCGAACTTCTACAGTGTACATGTTTGTACGTTTTAACAGTAACATGGAATTATAATTGACAGTAAGCACAAAAGAAACAAAATAATATCTTAAGGAATCATTGTGAATTCGTTTAGATAGATCATAATAGACTCTCCTGAATAGAGGAAAAAAAAGAACAAACAATTGCAGTGATAAAGGCGTGCTTTATTGAAACATGCAAAACAACTTGCAGAGAAATACCTCTCTGAAAGCAAGAAAACCTGGAATATATGGCACTTGCAATTGAACGACATCAAATTCTTCATGAACAACTTCTAAAGTAATGGCATCCAGAACAACCACAGCAGCGCATGCCATGGATGGGTCTTCCTTCAAGAAGCTAATGTCAACGCCAGCTATATACTTCAGTCTGCCCCTCACATGGTCATCATCTGAACATGAGCCAGCTGATGGTAAACTCCAGTCAAAATCATCCAGAAGGATGAGCTTCCTCTTGAGCATATCTTGCGTCCTACGGTGTAACCGAACAACAAGCAAGAAATACATATTAACTCCTCCTGTTTGACCAAAGAATGTAAGAAAACAGCCACAGGGGATGATGGAACGGTACCAAAGACATACTCGACCCATTCTTGTTTCTGCAGCACCAAAACATGGTCATCTCCTTCTCCTCCGTGTCTTGAATCATCATCCATTAGTCAGTATTGACCTCACAACAGTGTAAATTTCTTGCACGGTGGTGCCCTAGATTCAGAAGTCTCCAAGAAAGATTGGAAACCCAGAAAGTAGGTCTGATGCATGCGGCAATTCAGAAATAGCACACTTGAGATTGCCCATTTAGGGTCACAGAATCAAAAGCACTGTAAAGTGAAGTAGACCTAGTTCAGCAGGTTAAAAACTAATCAGTTGATACGCCGTCCAAATTAATACCCGGGGTGACAAGCTAGGAGCCCCCAGCGGACTTATTTATAGCCTAGCCACAGCCACACTACAAATTTCTTCGATTTTCGGTGTTCAATGGACAAGAGAGATCGATTGATTTCATCCCTCGGTATCTCGAGACGATACCTGCCGGTTAAATTGCAATACCAGTGAACAAGGAAACTAATGTGAGATAGAGGCGGCGGCAGGCGCACCATGATCCTAACCTGAGAGGGAGATAGATAGGCGCCGTCAGCCGAAGCCGGCGGCAAAGCTTCTCCTTCCCTTGGGGGGGCCGTTGTCCTACTCTATCTAGTTTTCAAGGTCGGTGCCGTGTTGGCTTGCTCTCCCCACGGTCTCCCCGCCGTCGTGCCGTCCTGTCTGTCAGCCTGGAGTGTGGGAAGAGGAGACGGAGCGAGAGACGACGCGGCTGCGCTGAGCTGGGCTTTGTTTTCGGCCCATGGAGTTCTGTAAATATGGCCTGCAGATCAGATGTGCCGTTACGGCCTAGTAGGATCGTGGTGGAAGAAATTACTCTAGCAGCTCTCCGCCTTTTTCCTCTTTCTCTCGACAACAAAAAAAAAAAAAATCCCTTGAGTGAACGAACATTGACTGAAAGACCTTCATTAAGTTCTAGGCGTCTAGAAATTAACATCTTCATTTTCATTCTTTTTTCTTTACGAGTAAAGAGAGAGTTTTATTGATTACTCGGTCCAGCAATACAAGAGTAATCATATACTCCATACAAAGAGGATCTTCATTTTCATTCATGCGTGCTATTGCTAAAAAAACAAAAAAGTCATATTTACTAGTACATGACTAACATACTGCACCGGGCACTCCTCACTTTTATTCATCAGTATAAAAAATTACAAATTTTGTCGTCTCCATTCCATTCCACAAGCATTACTCAACAACACGAATGTAGGAGAAGAAATGGACCCATCTCTGGTTACTTGCAGGCATCAAGCAGCCACTGACGGCATCAATTCGTTCGTTCACCAACTACCACGAGCCTGCAGAGTGGGAGGGAGAGGGACCTTGACGAGAGAGACCTCAGCCGGAGGCTTTGCCCATGAACTCGACCTCGAAGAGGAGCGTGGAGTCGGGCGGGATGACGCACGAAGTGGGCTCCCAACTTTTGCAGCCTGCCCCCTTCTCGCCGTAGGCTAGCATCGGCGGCACCCTCAGCGTCCGCCTACCGCCTGAAGAAACAGTGAACAGACAATCACACACCGAGATCGAAACAATGCTTCGCCAAGGCGAAATGAAGTCATACTGTACATTACCTGCGCGCATTGCCGGGACCCCCTCACCGCCACCGATGCCCTGATCCCATCCTTGGATCACCTAGTAGTACAAAGTTGGGGGAGAAAAACAGAGCATCATCAGTTTCATTCATTCATTCATTCACCAGGAACAGGGAAAGGGACTTGTTAGCTAGACGTCCGAATGGGGCATTGCTTGCTCCGTTTGGTTTGGATTATTACCTCACCGGCGCCGACGCGGAAGACGAGAGGCTTCTTACGCTTGTAGGTGCTGTCGAACACCGTGCCGTCCTCAAGCATCCCCGTGTAGTGCACCTGCATCAGACAGACAGTCGCCAAACGATTCAACACAACAACAGGCAGGTACTCCGAACACACGACACATCCCCACCCGGAAATTGGAAGCGGCGGGCAAGTGACACCGAACGAACTGACTGACCTTTACGAGCTGGCCCTTCTGCGCTTCTTCGCCGCTGCCGATGACACGCTCGCAGAAGGCGAGGCCGGAGGGCACCATCTCGAGATGGCACACTCCGTCCACTCCTGTCTCCGCCACCGCCGCCTGGGGCATCCGGGGCAGCATAGCCACGGACAGCACAGCGGCGGCCACGGCGTCGCGCCTGCGGAGGACCAGAGCGCCCGGGTTCTTCTTCGTGGCGTCGGCGGCGACCGCGTCACGAGGCGGGAGGGACGGGCGGGTGGACTTGGGCTTCTTCGGGAGGTTGAGAAGGATGCGGGACAGCGGCGAGGTGGACGTTGTGTTGGTGGGGAGAGGAGCCATTGCTGACTGGTTGCTGCCCCCGACTTACTCGACTGGGAAGAAGAAGATGAAGAAGAAGAGGAGTTAAGCAGGTGGTGTGCGCGTTTGCCAATGGATGGATAAGGCGGGGCTTCTGAGTTGCTTGCCTGCTTGCTGGCCGAATTACTCCAAGTAGGAGTGTTATATAGTGGCGTGCCGCGCCGTATGCATGCCGCGTGTCCCGACCACCAAGAGCTCTCTCGCCCGTCGGCTTGGCTGCCTTCGAGACATGCGCATACGGGGCGTGCTCCACGCCCGGTAAATTACCAGTTTTCCTTTTTCAGAAGAAAAATGCACCGCTTATTCAGCAATTACAAGTTGGATACAACTAGGAACGAAATCCACAATGATGTAGTTCGGCGCCGCGTGTCCCGGACCACCAATCAAGAGAAGAGGCTCTACCCGGGTCGTCGGTTTCGGATCCATAAGCACCTGGGCCAGCTGTGCAAAAGTCCAAACTAATAAGAAACCGGCCCTGCAGCCTGTGGTGCAGACAATTCGCTCGCCCCCGCCCTCGCCCTCGCCCTCGCCCCCGTTAAAAGGAAGGAAATCTGGCCCTCGCCCCCGTTAAAAGGGAGGAAGTCTGGCCTTTTTTGGAGGAAGGAACCAACACTGCAAAGCCCATCCATTAACGAACGTGATCAAAGCCCATCCCAACACGGCGGCGCTCAGTGGCCACGCACGCGCGCAGCGGCGCCTGCGAAAATCTCGGGCACTATCGCGACGCCTCGCGTGGCGTGCGTTCGGCAGAGGCGGCAGGGAAGTAAAAGCTGGTTGGTTCCGGTCGATTTCACGGCGGGCATGTGCGCCCGCGTGCGCCGCTTGGACGCCGCCCCTGCGACCGAGTCGGCCGGATCGGCGACGGCGACGGCGACCACCACGTTTCCATTCTTTCCATTTTCCATTCCATGGACGGGGATTATTATCATCTATCACCACACCAATCGCTCCTGTGATGGCGGTGGAAACACATGGACGGGTCCGTTATTTGGCTGACAAAACAGGTACGCCAGGACCATGGGTTGACGCTTGACAGAGAGAGAGAAAAATCGCTCGGACGTCAGATTTTGGTCGAGTGAACCCGAGAAACTGACGCGCCCGATCTCACCTTTTTTTATCTGTTAAGTTCGATTGCGTGGGTCATGCGCGTTCGCATCCCTGCATTACTGAGTAAAATTCAGAAAGGTACTGTAGCTGGCATTAATTTTGTTTTCCTACCGTTCAAATCATATTTCAACGGCTCAGATTAATCGCTACAATACACATCGGGGTTTAAAAAGGCATAGAAAAAAGAAGTCAGACTCCCGTCGCTACAGTTCACTGCTAGCGTATTACAGTAAGGCACTGTTCATCCTCTCTGTTTTTACTGTAGAAATCACTATAGTTCTCTGCCTTAGGCCCTTTGTTTTCGCTTAGACTGTGGAATTTAGATTGTGAATTATAATTGTGAAATTTAAGATTTTGAAATTTGAAGTATAAAATATGAGGAGGTGTTTGTTTGTTTAAATTACACAATCTGTCTACTGTCATGCCAAGTGAGGTTTAAAAAAACTATAAATACTTATGCTACAATCTGGTAAAAACTGCCTCATTTTAACTTATGAGATTGTGGATTCTGAGGCTCAGATTGTAAAATCTTTCACAATCTGAATCTTTAGCTTTACAATTTAGATTATAGAATCTAAATTTTATAATCTAAAGGGAAACTTGTTTGAAGAAATGCAGAGAATGTGTATCCGGCGTCATGCATGCAAGATTCCTGTAGAAATTCGTACTGTGCGTTCCAACGCCGAGATTATGGCTGAAACAGCAATTTTGGCGTGGAGTCGCTCACCTGCTATCTCGGTCCAGGCCGCAAAGACTCCGCTATAGTGCTATCCGCACTGCTGCTACAGTGCAACTGCTGTGCTAGCTACATGAAGTCAGCGGCGACTGCTACAACTCCAACCAGACCACAGAGCAGCATCACCAATCTCGACGGGGGGTTTAGGCAAAAAAATGGAACGTGACTTGAACCCAACAACTCCTTTTTCTTCTTCAGAAAAAAAAAGGAAAGAAAGTGAACTCATCCTCATTATCCAAGCCAATGATGATGCCGTAAAGATAGAAAGAAAGATAACTGTACGTATGTAGACCACAAATGCTCCACTTCCTCGGCGGCGTTTGACCGGCACTTGTTACTTCCTTGACGTTAACAACCACTTGGATTGGATCGTGCCCGCTTCACCTCGGCGGTCCGGCGTTGTTTTCGGCCTCGCGGATCATGTGGTCGTCGGTCTCGTCTCGTTGTTCTCGGCTGCGCGCGCCTCCACTGCGGCGGCGGCGCTGCCCTGCACTGCACTGCACTGCACGGGCTGCCGTCGCCAGCAGACGGTGGAAAAAACGAGTGCTCCGCACGGCGCGGTTTTTCCTAAAGGTTCCCCGGACGAAGCAGGAAAGCAGCGGAGCAGCTGATGGCATCGTGTTCGGACCAGGCGGCAGTACAGGACGTACGTGTTATACGAGTGCGTGTGACAAACTGGCAGACGTACGCATCCCATGCCGTCAAATAATGTACCGCCTGCATCTGGGAATTTCCTCGTCGGGATTAAATGGTGCACGTTCTCCATCTCGAAGGAGCTGGATCGACGGGGACGATGAATGAGCGCATAATAACCTCTCGGCTTTGTCCGGTAGGAGCGAGGAGCAGGACCGTTCGGCAACGTGCGGTGCGTGCCCATCGGCATTAACCAATCTTTGTCTGCTCATAACCCCCCGTGGACACGTATGTCCGCCGCTCCCTAGCTCGCTCCAAAAACTAATTCTTTCTTTCGGGTGGAGTCGAGCGGAGTTCCTAGCTAGACTCGATCCACTTCGCGAGACGGATGGACAGATTCGTCGTCACTCTGCTGCTTGCTGGATCGGATGGATGGAGTCGCTCGCCGTCAGCAACGGAATTCACGGGGAGAGGAGGGTTCGGTCCACCCACTCACTACCGTTCCTCTCTCATCCTTTTACGAGAGCAGAGCAGGCATTAGCACTAACGCTACCCGTGCGCGATAGCACTTCAAGCAGGGAATGATGATGATGTCAACTCTGCAAACAAATCGCACTTCCAAGTTGGGAACTTGGGATAACCTCAGAGTGAGGGTAATGGTGCAGTTCGCGGGTAAAATTAAGTGGACGACCGCCGCCGCCTGCCTAATCCATCTCTGCCCCGGCGGACGGAGCTAGCGTCACAGGGAGCCTTTGCTCTGCTTGCAACAGTTTATTGGAAGCCGGAATCAGGCTTGCCTAAACCGCACGCGTGGCAGCTTTAGAGCAGAGCTGTTTCTGGAGCGGCGTTGCCTAGCCCGCGTCTGCGACTGCTGCTGCTGGCTGTTGCCAGAACCAGAACACCGACTTCCGGACGCAACAGCAGTAACAGAGCGGTGCACACTTGAAGAATGTCGCTTCCTCCATGCTTCATTCTACTACTACGAGTAGTAACTCAGATGAAATTTTAGAGCTCCGTTCCTATTTTCCCCCTTTCCTTTCAATCCCCAAATTGAAGGTTCCAACCCCGTACTGTACTAGTAAAATTACTAGCTGGACCGATCAAAAGCGAAACCACCTTCACATGAATGGCATTCATGTGAAGACAGGAAGAGTTCAAAAGATTTTAAAAAAGGGAACAGACACTTGGGACGCCACGACTGGAATGTCTTTTAAACCTGGATACGGCGTGGCAAACCGTGATGAAATGAATGTATCCACGTGTTCGCGTAGGTGCTCTCTCTGCCGCTGCTGCCGAATCTTGCTGCGGGATCCAAAGTTGATACTGGTTCGTACTACAGCCAGCGTTACCCTCCAGCACAGCACACACAGAAACTTTTCTCAAACGCAACACGCGGAATTCTTTGCTTACTGAACGTGTTGTGGCGGCGACTGGAGTGTTATGAATGCTGCTCCATCCTCCTCCGCTCCATTGTGCTTCAGAGAAGTGTGGAAGTCGAACCAGTACCCAATGAGCAGCAGCCCATTACAAAGCAGCACTGTTGCTGGTCCCTTGAGAACAGGGAAAACGAAACATCCAGTGGGTGGGACAGACAGTTCTCGCTCCCCCAACGATATGATGATCATTAGGAGCACCAGACAATTTGGTTCAACACTTCTTTTCCCCCACAATATCATCATAAGTGCTGCTCGGACTCTAGAAAGAGGACATTTTTATTTCTGGCCATGAAATGGACTACTAACTCTTAAGGATCGAGCGTGGTAAATGATACTACCTATTAGATTCGGCGTGAAACAAATTATCGTAATCTATATATTTTTACATTTCAAAAATTTTATTTTTATAGATATTATCGATAAAAGTTAAAAACAAATGGACTTTAACCAAATTCAAATATTCTAGTAATACAGTATATAGTTGTTGTATGAATAGGTTGATGCTTCTTGCAATTGACTCTAAAATCCATTTATTCTCTAGTACTACATGACCGAACTTTAATTGGCAATGCGGCAATTACTATCTTTTGGGAAAAAGAGAGGCAGCCTTTTCAACTCAACCTTAAATGCCACCACATTTTGAAGCAAAGCATGATCCATAAAATTTGTAGGCCAACCGCTGTAGTAATAGGCTAGTACTAGCACTACTACTCTACTGTAGGCTAGTACTACGTTCGTTGCAATACATCGGTCCCAAAGCTAGCCACAGGTAGTAGTAGTAGTACTTGTAACTCTATAGCCCTACCCGGCAAGAAAATATCGAACTTTCAAAGGCCTTATCTGCGAAATGGAACAAAACTACTCCAAAATTCTGCACGTAAAAAATAAACTGCTGCAGTTGGAAAGGCGTCACAGGAAAAGATATTTTACCCTTACCCTCCAACTGCAATACAAACTCTATCTGACACGGATAAATTTAAAATTACTACTAACCGCACCACAACCCAAAGGTAAACATCGCCATCGAATGCATCTTCTAAGATTTGTTACTGTACTGGAGTAGATGGAATGGAAGACACAACCCATGCACATCAAATCGATTATTTTCTTTTTGCCACCACCAACCCCTGAATCCCCAATTCCCCTTCTCCAATCTCCACAGGAACCGTTCCATTACAAAGGGTTTTGCCAATATTTTTCTCCCACTTCTTTGCCTTGTAGGTCCCCTGCAAGTCTAAAGAGGTCACACTACATAAAGTTGCAGTGCTACCGGACCGTCCTCAGTGCAGCAGTGCTCATTGCCCAGTCTCTCTCTGGAGTCTAGACCTGCAAGCTTGAGTAGCTGCTGCCTTATGTATGTGCTCTTCTTTGAGAGAAGCGAGGAATAGCCGCAAGCCTGCAGCGCCAAGGAAAGCACAGCGAGATTTCAAAAGACCCCGCCACCCTCTGCCTTGCTGCCGTTCCGGCCTCAAATCCTCCTACCTCTCTCCGATATTTATTTCTTTGCCCCTGTCCGCCCTCCATTTTTCTTGGTCGCCGTGCGAGTAGCCCTGTCTCCGTCCCTGCTCGCTTGCTTCTCCTTCTCGGTTCAGTTGTTGGTGTGTTTCTTCAATGCAAGGAGGAAGCATCAGGAGGAGGAACCGTCCTTGACGAGTTTGATTGCTGTTGAAAGCGAAGGAAGTTGTTGCAGGAAGGAGGGAGACGGTTAAGGAGGAGGAAGAGGATAAATGGCTCCCAAGGAAGGTATTTTTTCTGCACTTCTCTCTCCATCTCCCTCTCTCTGCAAAGATTCTGCTGCTTGGTCCTTTTTAGTTTCTCTCTCTACATTCTTCTGCTCATTTGATTGGGCGGGAGTGAGAAACCGCAAGAACTGTCAACCATGGTGAAACTGATTCTGTATTTCCTGCTTGGGCCGGCCGAGGCAGGTGAAGAAGAGAGGCCGGCGGATCTTCTCGGTTCTTCAGATAAGGAAGGTGAGCTGTTGTGTTTGTGCTCGATGGATTTCTCCATTTCCGTGGCTACAAGCCAGGGCCTGTATCATTCTTTCTGATTTTATTTTTGGGATACCTTGATTTTGTTTTGGCGCTCGGCGAACTGAATCAGTAGTTTCTCGTTTCATCAAGGTTTTAAGTTTGAACCATCATTTCGAAGGGACGTGATGAGTGATGATGTCAGTTTTCAGGATTCTACTAGTCTACTTTGGGACAGTAAAATATGCGTATTGAGGTTGGGCAGTCTTTTGTTTCATTTTTTATGTGTGGAAGACCGGTAGATAATCAAATTCTGCCCAATTCCACCCACGAGGGCACGAGAGTCTTTGAAATGGACATTATGCCTTTTTTTTAATATATATTTTTCGTCCCCTTCATCTTCAGCCCTTGTGGTTGTGGTAGAGGGAAACAAAACATCAGTTTTGGAAGGGGGCAGGGGTGGTGCAGATGTCAATTTTTTGGGGTGCTTTGTTTATCTTTTGCAATAGGATGGCTCAGATACGCTCAACAGGCAGCACATGCTTTTCAAGGCAAGCCAGACAATTTGTTTATCATTGTGTTTTGTTTCCTGCTGTGACTTGCGTTGCACTTTGTCCTGTTCTTGATAGTAGTAGTTAGGTAGCTGATTTGTTCACGAATAAGTACCACTCAAATTTTTGGCACGACAGTGTCTGCAGGAGAGGACCAAGAGAACGCTAAGAGAGCCTCCGATGAAATGACCATTGAGGTTTGCAAGAATAATGGTGGGTCCTTAATCGAAGCCACCATACCGAGTGAAGATCTCAACGACATGGGTGACAGCAACGGCCAATGTGCTGAATCTGATGGTGCTTGCAAAGAAGTGTCAGAAATGGAGTCCAACACTGAGATGAAAGACAACAATGAGTCAACTGCAGAAGCACCTGAAATGAGCTCCAAGATCAGTAAAGTTGAAAACAGGGACTATGCTGACCAAATGCGCGAAATGGGCTCTAGTCGCAGAAACGATGACAACAGTGGGTCAGCTGATGAAATGCCTGAAATGAGCTCCAAGAGCAGCAGCGATGGCAACTGCGAGTATGCTGATCGAAGCTCTCCCCGTGCTGTACTGGATATCTCAGTATCCGGTAGCGTGGATTCCGATGACAGCTCATCCATTGAGCAGTCAACAGAGTCAAATCACAATGTGCAGTGGAGAAGTCTGATCAGAGGTCTAATACTTAGGAGAAAGAAGTCTATGGATCGAGCGGTCACGTTCCCTCAGAGATCCAAGAGTCGAGGGCTTAAAGGGTACCTGGAGAGGATGCGAAGCGGTAAGAATCAAATGGAATGCAGTGCCATTGCTCCTGAGATCCTGCCTGAAATTGGGAAGTGGAGGCCATCATGGAGAAACTTCGATTATGGTGAGCTTTGTGCTGCAACTGACAGATTCAGTTCAGGTAACATGATCGTACTTCTTTGTTTATGTGATTACATGATTAGACTCTGTTACTATCATTGCAACACTTGTGGGGTGTGATTTAGCACATTAGGCTATTGATCTATGTTGACAGTGAAATGATTCCATAGAGAAACGATATCAGGTAGGGTTCCAAGGTCTTTATCATGAACCGTTTAGGTTAATGATGAGTTTGTTACTGGTTATTAGTTGGAAAATTATGACAATGTGACATTAACATCTTGTGCTCTATTTCTTATCTACACCTAATACAAGACCTGTTATTGCCCCAAACTTAATCCTCTTTATCTGTCTTCAGTATCCTCTGAGTTATTTTTCTTAATGCTTGATATTACCAGAAAATTTGATCGGGAAAGGAGGCCATGCTGAGGTATACAAAGGACGGCTTGCTGATGGCCAATTTGTGGCTGTGAAGAGGTTAACAAAAGGTGGTAACAAAGAGGACAGGGTTAGCGATTTTCTTTCTGAGCTTGGAATAATAGCTCATGTCAACCACCCAAATGCGGCACAGCTTTTGGGGTTCAGTGTGGAAGGGGGTTTACACTTAATTCTTCAGTTCTCACCTCATGGAAGCCTGGCTTCTGTGCTGCATGGTATATTGCTCTCTAAGAACACTTATTAGATGGTACTGAATTAAATTGTTGCAGCATTTTATGCCTTCTTTTCTAGGATGCAATATACATTAAGTTAAATAGTTAGATGAGAACTCTCTTGGTTATCTGAAAATTTTATGCATTCTTTTCTAGAACTTCAGTGTTATCCGACCGAACTCTTTGGAAAAAAGTATATTGTCCATTTTTTGCATGTATATATTACACACCTCTCTTGATTTCCTGTCACACGTGCATGGTCTGAAATTGTGTTACCCTTTATAGTATAAAATTAACTGGATTGTAATGCCCTTTAGTCCAGTCCTCCAGTGCTAACATGGAGTTCGGCACATTGTCAGGTACAAAGGAACACATGAAATGGAAAGTCAGGTTCAACATTGCACTTGGAATTGCTGAAGGGCTGCTTTATCTACATGAAGGTTGCCATAGGCGCATAATTCACAGAGACCTCAAGGCTTCAAATATTCTTTTGACTGAAGACTACCAACCTCAGGTATTATGTTTCTACTATTATTCCGTTACACAAATCCTTCCCTCACAATGATTACTAGAGAGATCAAGAGTTACCATATGGTTGATCTGCACAGATATCAGATTTTGGCCTTGCGAAGTGGCTTCCTGACAAATTGACCCATCATGTTGTGTTTCCCATTGAAGGCACATTCGGGTGAGCCTGTTTAGTCCTGGTCATCCATTCATAGTACTCCAAAAATAGTGTTGCAAGTGTAGGTTTCATTTTATTTACACCCTCTTAGGTATATGGCCCCGGAATACTTCATGCATGGGATCATAAATGAGAAGACCGATGTATTTGCATATGGAGTTTTGCTGCTTGAATTAGTTACGGGCCGCAAAGCAGTGGACTCCTGCAGACGAAGCCTGGTGATGTGGGTAAGATTTTAGCAATTACTACTTCATCTTATAGGTTGAAATCAGTTCCTTAGATTTTGTTGTCAGACATCATAAAGATTACATGCTTTCAAACTGCTGGAGCTCAGAAACTGTTATCTTCTGTGAAGGCTAAACCTCTACTTGACTCCAACAACGTAAAAGAGCTGGTAGACCCTTCCCTGGGCAATGAATATGACCCAGAAGAGTTGGTGTATATTCTAGCAGTGGCATCCATGTGCATTCACCACAGCTCAAGCTCAAGGCCTAGCATGAAATCGGTGAGTAACTGGAGCTTATCTGAATGTGAAAGTGCAAAATGAGTAAACTGACCCCTGATTTGTTGGCAATAGGTGGTTTGCTTCTTGAAGGGAGACAGGGAGTCCCTTGAAGTAATAGGAAGGCCTAAAATCGTTAAGCCTCTTATGTTTGACTCTTGCGATTCAGAAGACTACTCACGCTCAAGATACCTCAATGATCTAGACCGGCACAAGCAACTTGCTTTGGAGCAGTAGATATGCCGTAATTTTGTACATCACCGCAATATTGTGATCCTCCCGTCTTCCATAAAGATTTCAAGTTGTATGGATTGATGTGAGGGGTTATTCATCATAGTCCTGTTTGCTCATCTATGGTGTGATTTTGCCTAAAGCTGTAAATGCATGTTATGGCCTGTGATCTGTATGACCAGGTTTTCACGTCAGGTGCTGCTGCCATTGCTGATCAATCTTCTGTTTCTGAAATGGTGATTGGAAGGATGGTTGTGTATGATCATGTCCTGGATGTTTCATATGTAATGTTTCCTGGATAACCTCCCCATACATATTAGTTTCCAATCTCCATGCTTGCGTAGTATGATTCAAATCTATTTATAATTGTTAGACTATCATGCGAATGATTGTTTGTGTATTGATGAATGAGGTAATTTACATGTAAAGACCACGTTGGGAGTCAGCTCACCATTGATCCATAAAACAATAAAATCATGAATGTTAAGGCAATTACCACAACTTACCGTGCATGGTGACTTATGCTGCGGTCCTGTTTCAGCATTTGCAAAGCACGATGCTACTACTTCTACAAAGCCCTGCAAGTACCAGTAACTAAAAGATGTGCAGGCACAAATGGTGGAAAGAATGCCAAGAAATATTGTAGGAGTTATCCATTAGTCACAAGTAGGTGAAGGTTGGGAAATGCTGAAAAAAATCATATTACTTGCAGCAGAGATACAACTTCTGTTTTGCACGAAAAGGAAAAGAGTATAAACGGGTTGGTCTTGCAGTGGCACGATTGACATGCGTGCTTTATTTTTACCTTATCAAATACCAGAACATCTGGGAATCTGAAGCTTTTTTACATACTGTTAAACTTCATATCCAGGGTTAACCTTCTGCTGGACATCTCCATAGCTTTCCAGCTCAAGCATGTCCTCCATGCTACCTAAGAACAATGGCAACCTCTGGTGCAGCTCTACAGGCTGAATAGAGAGAGTGCTATTCTTGCCATCTGACCCTCTGCCCCCAGCCTGTTCAACAAGGAAACTGAGAGGGTTTGCCTCGTAAACCAACCGAAGGTGATCCCTTGGGTTCATGGCAACTCCACCATAGATGAGTGTCCGGTGGAAATCAGCAACCAGTGAACACACATAACGAGCTGAGTACTTCTTTGGATGCTGTCCTTTTCCCTGTCTGATTGTGTCAATGTATTTCCTTAGGCCCTCAGGCCAGTCAAAGTATCGTGCGTCATTCACCGAATATATCTGTCCTGGCATTAAGATGTAGTTACAGCTTTTGAGCAAAGATAATATTAAAAGATTCAGGTTTAGGGAATGAAAGCATAGTTCAGACTTAAGTGAAGAGTTTGGAACGAAGTGAACTAGTACTGAATACTGATACATCTTAGTTACCTCTAGCGGGTATTTGCATGGACGGAAGTGTCAGGACGAACTCTCCAATAGATTGATCCAATGTGAATGCATGGGTACCTGCACCGAAGCTGATACACAAGATGGTGGCAGATGAGTAAAGGACATACCCAGCAGCAACCAGGCGAGTTCCACTTTGCAGCGAATTGAGCTGTGCTTTCTCCTCCACAGGGAGATGGTCGTGTTCCACCAGCCTGTTGTATATCCCAAATATCGTTCCAGTTGGTATCGAGACCTCGATGTTGCGAGAACCATCAAGTGGATCGGTAACAACAACATAGGGACCGTCATTGGACATCCAAATGGGCTGGTCGTTTTCTTCAGATGCCACCACCGCAACTTTTCCAGAACTTTGGAGTGATGACAAGATTATCTCATTCTGAATTTGGAGCAAACAGAAAGGATGATTAACATATGGGGGGAAAAAGAATCAAAAGTTGGTTGTGCTTGTAAGTAGAACAGTAGACTTCAACAAAAATAATCTAATTCGAAACATGTAAAACTGCACATGTGAATTATTCTGCAGTTCAAAATCTATGCAATTAGTACAATATTTTGGTCTCCGTATCTTTACTCTTTACTAATTTGGGCCGTGAATTTATCAGCTGGATGTGTACGATGTATACCATACCGCCATGCTAAGCACTTTGATCGATCACGATCACATAACAATGTTGCTCCAGTTTGTTCATGCCGCGTGACGAGGATTTGTTAAAGGTTACAAACTCAGGAACGCTACAACATGATCACGCACCGACAATTCATCGAGCGGCTTGGGCGCATCACGCCCTGCCGCCACCGCCCCATTCCCTGCCTTCGCCCGAGAGAGCTCGGCGTTTGCCGGCGACGCCACGAGCGCGGCGATGCGCTTGCACGCGCTCTGGATGTGCGCCACGAGGACCGCGAGGTCAGCGGGCACGCCGGTGCTGCCCATGTGCTCGAGCAGCGTGGGGGACGACGCCGACGCTGCAGCCATTTCGTCCGCGGCCGCGGTGCGTGGCCTGGAGGCAAGGGTACGGCTTCTACAGCGTGTGAGCGGTGGGAGGAGGAAGCGAGAGCTAGGAGGTGGCGGCGGCGGGTGATTTGAAGTTGGCGGGAGCGGGAGCGGCTGTTGGTGGCGAAGAGGGCGGAGCGAGAGAGAAGATAACGGCATAGTTCAGCCACTGCTGATGGCTCGTGTTGATCGGGGCAGAGCAATGTGGAGAGGGGAAAGTGTCCCATCCAATATCATTATCCACGTATACTCGGAATAATGTTAAGGCCCCCAAATGAGACTGACAACTTTGCTATCTATAATAAAATCCACTCCGTTCGGCGTTCGATTATTGAATTATACTCCCTCTATGTTGGTAATTAAAATTATTTTGATTAAGATATTGATCAAACATCAGAAATATAAATTATATAAATAATTTTAAGTTATTGTGTTTTAAAATGTAAAAATTATACAACTAAATTTGTCTTGAAAAATTCTTACTACTCTCTCAATGGAGACATCAAACGTTAAGGTTCACGATGAATAAATAACTTCAAAATATTTCTTGGCAAATAACTCATTGCCCGGTCTAACTTGATTAGCTTCTGCTTACGCTTACGCATGATCTGGGAAGTGGTCCGATCACTTAAGACGTTTTGTATGTTAGCATTTTTCTGCATTTGTACGAGGGAACGGCTGCGCATGGATACCAAGGTGTTGCACGTGACATCATGAACTCTATATTCCGCAAAAAAGATGCAACTGTTATATATAAATCTCCTTTTGCATTTGAATATGTGAGCATCGTGGACTCATGGTGAATTTGTGATATACATGTGACGTTGACTGACTTCCAACTCCCCAAGATATTTATTTACTTTTAATATTTGTTCGCTGGAGCCAAGATATTTTGTTGCGATATGTAATTAGTGCTTGCGTTTCTAGTTTAACAGAGGCAACAATTTTGTATTTAGATTGACGACAGAATAAAAACAATTCAGTGTCTCCTTAAAATTCCACTGTGCCACTGAAAGTTTCTGCAATCCCAAAAAACATATGAATGGCAGGCAGTTAGCCATGGAGACCACCTACGTACGTACCAGTACATGTTAGGGACATACTCTGAAAGGCAAGAAATTTTAGAGGTGGCATTAGCGAAATATATCCAGAATACCGTGAACATTTGACTGGTTCTTGGACTTGGAACATCTATTCCATGTGACTCTGTCATCAAACCTCCAATCGGTCTCTTCTCTCCCTCCTATTTGGTTCCCTCTCAACTGTCACAACCAGAGGACTGGTCACAACTTAACAGACCGGTAAGAATTTTAAGGTTCTACGGGATACCATTTCAAATTTTCTTTGTTGATGATTAAGACAGTGAGAAAGTGACATCAAAACTCAAAGACGAAGAACAAGAGGTGATGTAGTTGCACAAGCTTACTTAACCGTGATATACACTTCTCTGTTGCGTTTTTCGGATCAATAAGTCTTCAGAGTTTCAGAGCCGGCACCGGGCAGGAGTTAACACATTACCCCAAGAAGCACGTCTAATCGTCAACTCCTAGGTCGTCACTCATCAGAGAAAGACTCTAACAAACGCGGTCGGCCACGGCCAGGATACTTCATCAATTCCCTGCCGTGCTTTGCAGCACCAAGAGAAGACTAGACTAAAAACTGACCAGGACTCAACCGATCAATAATTATCGATTTAGCAAAACGACCACGACTTGCCACTTTCTCACTCTTTCTTTCCAGTTTAGCAGTCATTCAAAATATTTTCGTTAGAATATAATGTCCTTTCCCTTGCATGGTACGCATAAAAGAAGCAGCAGCAACCAGAGAGATTTCTTCAGTCCCCTGCGTCCCCCATGGTACATACATAGATCTTTCTTGCAAGCAACGTGCATGTTTGTTCTGCACGGCTGTAACAAGACACCAACATCTGATTTTTGTGCGCTGATAGTTCAGTCAGGATTTCTATCTGCTAGTGATGAGGAGATCATGAAGCCTCAGAACATCACTCAAATCATTTTTTTTTCAAAAAATAATCAAGGGCAAAAGTGTCCAAAAGACTCCAAACCACAACTTCCTCTTTTGAGATTCTTCTTCTCTCGCATATTTTGATTGGTTCACCGCCTCTTATTTTCCAAAGGAGGACGGTCACTTTCACGCTCCTACTGATATGCATAACCCGATACCTGCTGATCTGCTAGCGGTTGGCTGCTCCTTCTCTCTGTCGGCTTCTCTCGTACGTCACAAAGGTTGACAGTAATGCCCCCGACCGAACACCATTTTAGTACGATCCAAGCAACTCTTCTCCAAGTCTTTTCCACTCTTATATTATGTTCTACTACCATCCCTATGCTTGCACAGTTGCGCTACTTGCCATAATATATTTCGATCCTTCTCCTTATTCAACTACCTAACTCTTTCACTTGCCACCAACGAACTCGACTCCTTCCTCTGTTCGAGTCTTTCTTCCTCCCTCGTCCTCTCGTCGCCAGGGCCCAGGGAGAGGAGGAGCAGGCGGTGGTGGCATCTGATCGCCGGCAATGGCTGGGCGCGTCTCACGGCTCGCCGGCCATGTGGTTATGATGCTCCTCCTCGTGACGTCGGTGGTTGTTCACGGTCGCTTCGTGGTGGAGAAGAGCAGCGTGCGGGTGCTCGCCCCGGAGCACATCCGGGGCCACCACGACGCGGCCATCGGCAACTTCGGCGTGCCGGACTACGGCGGCACGCTCACCGGCGTCGTCATCTACCCGGAGAAGAAGGCCACCGGCTGCGTCGAGTTCGACACCAAGTTCAAGTCCAAGTCCCGACGCCCGGTCATCCTCCTGCTTGACCGTGGAGGTAGTACGTGCTCATCATCCAGCTTCTCCTCTCTCTAAGGAAATCATCATGAAAATTTTCAAATTTGAATTTGCTCATTATTCACGCGCGCCCCCAATATGATACTTCCGTTTCAAGCAATTGTCAGTAGTTGCCCTGTTTTTATATCTCATTTGTTTCATGTTGCTAATATTCTTGAGGAAGACGGTGCTTATAGATAGTCAATAATGTAAGGTAGAATGGTTAGTCACTGAATAAATTAATGTCAGGAGGTGGACATGCTATCTAAGCGATAGTTGATGCCGATTTCTCTCCAGCTAAGCCGTAAGAGGGATTTCAATCAGACTCTTCCATTAGTTTAGAATTCAGTTCAGCAAGAAGGGCCTATACACACGTTGGACACACAACCTGTTACTCTTGTTCGAATGAGTTTGGTTTTGATACTAGATGGAAGCCCACTACTCAAGCATTATACCGTAGTACTTGAGTATCACGTATAAGTATATAATCTATACCAGCTACATGTGCAGGAATGACTTGAGCTGAAACTAGGTTCATACGCATTATAGAAGTTACCTGGGGTCATACTAAATAGGCAAACTTTACTTTTTTCCAAAAAAAGAAGTAGATGCAGTTTTTATTTAATTTTGGTGAAACTTTGAAATTGCATTTCCAATCTTTTTTAAAAGATGATCTGAAGACTGCCCCCATTCATCAGTGTTTGGGACAATTTACCAATTTCTGATTTCTTAAGCTCAAGTCTCATTTGCTCAGAGACCTTCCAGCACTAATGCACCAACCAGTTGGTGTCGATCGAGATCCGTCCCTTGAAGCAAAAGGCTCAAGACCGATCCGTTTCCATCTTGTTTTCAAAGCAAAGCTTTCGTCAGAGATATATTATATCCTACTGGGAAGAACTGTCCTGGCGCACTTCCTTCGTCAGGAATTCCTAACTCTGCTCATCATTTTTTTCTTAAAAAAAAAGATGCTTCACTTGAGGGCATACTTGGATTGGATCACATTGCCCTTTGTCATGAGTTTAATTGGTGAAAGTTTTTCGTCGACGGAGTAGCCATTACATCAGCAGGCGAGGCTCTGTTATTAGTATGCTCCAAGCAAAAACCTGAATAAGCTGTTCAGCCCAGATTTCTCCTTTCAATTACTCGTATCGTACGTAACTCCCGTTTTGCCTGACCGTGCAGATTGCTACTTCGCGCTCAAGGCTTGGAACGCGCAGCGCGCTGGCGCGGCTGCGCTGCTGATCGCTGACAGCGTGGACGAGCAGCTTCTGACGATGGACAGCCCCGAGGCGTCGCCGGGCACGGAGTACATCGACAAGATCAACATCCCTTCGGCGCTGGTGAACCGTGCGTTCGGCGAGTCGCTGAAGCAGATGTTCGAGAAGGTGACAGAGACGTCGGAGGAGGTGGTCGTGAAGCTGGACTGGCGCGAGTCGATGCCGCACCCTGACTCGCGCGTGGAGTACGAGCTGTGGACCAACAGCAACGACGAGTGCGGGCAGCGGTGCGACGAGCAGGCGGCGTTCGCGCGCGCGTTCCGCGGCCACGCGCAGCTGCTGGAGCGCGAGGGCTACGCGCGCTTCACGCCGCACTACATCACCTGGTACTGCCCCGAGCCGTTCCGCCAGTCGCGCCAGTGCAGGTCGCAGTGCATCAACCGCGGCAGGTACTGCGCGCCCGACCCGGAGCAGGACTTCGGGGCGGGCTACGAGGGGAAGGACGTGGTCGTGGAGAACCTCAGGCAGCTGTGCGTGCACCGCGTGGCCAACGAGAGAGGCCGACCCTGGACGTGGTGGGACTACGTCGTCGACTACAAGATCAGGTGTTCCATGAAGGAGAAGAAGTACACCAAGGCGTGCGCAGAGGAAGTCGTCACCGCGCTCGGCTTGCCTCTGGACAAGGTGCTGGAGTGCATGGGCGATCCGGAGGCCGACGCCGAGAACGCCGTCCTGTCCAAGGAGCAGGAAGATCAGGTACTACCACTGATTCTTGTTGATGTGGTCTGTCTGAATCCCAAATGAAATGATGTTGCAATGGCGATGACTTTTGGGGTCCTGACCTTTGTATGTGTGTGTGTGTTGTTTCAGATTGGTACCGGGTCGCGAGGCGATGTGACCATCCTCCCCACTCTCGTCATCAACAATGTTCAGTACAGAGGTTCTGTCTGCTCCGATGCAAACATCTCAGCTCTCTTGAAAGCGTTTATTTAGCAGCAGAGAGAAGAAGTGACACTGTCAAGTGTTGGTGTGCAGGGAAACTGGAGCGGACGGTGGTCCTGAAGGCCGTCTGCGCCGGCTTCAAGGAAGGGACCGAACCCCGCGTCTGCCTCAGCCCTGGTAGATACTACAACACCTATTAGTTCTCGCGCTCTGTTAACAGAGAACCTGAAATTCCATTAAAAGAAAAAGAAAAAGAAAAACAGAGAACCTGAAACACGCTGGCACTGCCAGTTCTTTTAAAATCTGACGAACTGTTTGTCTTTGAACCGTAGACATGGAGACGAACGAGTGCCTTCACCGGAACGGAGGGTGCTGGCGAGACGAGTCCACCAACGTCACGGCCTGCCGGGTATGCCTACGCCATCTTTATTTTTCCCGTGTTCTATCGTCGCCGATGGCGGTGGCTGACGCGCGCGTTTCCGGGCAAACACGCTGCAGGACACGTACCGGGGCCGGGTGTGCGAGTGCCCCGTGGTCAGCGGTCTCCGCTACGTGGGCGACGGCTACACCGACTGCAAGGCAGTCGGGCCGGGACGGTGCGCTCTCAACAATGGCGGGTGCTGGTCGGAGACGAGAGGCCACCAGACCTTCTCCGCCTGCTCGGTAACCAACAACTCCGCCGTCGTTTCTCTTTTCAGTTGGCTGCCTGAGATTATCGCTGGCCGTTGGCTAACCTTCACTCCTTCACTCGATCAAAGGAAACCGCATTGACCGGGTGCCGGTGCCCATCAGGGTTCCAAGGCGACGGCCAAACATGCGTAGGTAAGATCTCTATAATCCCCTCATGACCCTGTGCCTTAGCCAAGAATGTCAAGTTTCATCGCTGAACTGAACTGATTGAGAGAATGCTGCTGCCATTGTACTGTCAGATCTGGACGAGTGCAAGGAGAGGCTGGCGTGCACCTGTCCCGACTGCCACTGCAGGAACACGTGGGGCAACTACGAGTGCAAGTGCAAGGGCAACCAGCTTTACATACGAGGAGAAGACGTCTGCATAGGTAAAAGCTCAGAATTGCAGAGACAGATACTAGTATGAGGAGATCTCCACGGTGACTAACACATTTGTTATGCAATGCAGCTAACAACATGTCGAAGCTGGGATGGTTCGTCACCATCCTGGTCGTGTCGTGTGTCGCCGGCTTGGGGATTGCCGGCTACATCTTCTACAAGTTCAGGCTCAGGGTAAGTACTCTACTACCAACATGCTTCAGCAGATTTATATGAATGAAAACTAACTGCTAAGTATTCTTGCAGTCGTACATGGACTCGGAGATCATGTCCATCATGTCCCAGTACATGCCGCTGGACAGCCAGAACAACGAGAACCAGCCGCTTCGGCAGCCTGATTCAGAAGCTTTTAGGTAATTTCACCAACCAAATTCAGCATCAACGCTCGGGTGATGATGCTTTCATAGCCCACAACTCTGATATCTGAGACACATTTCAGGCTTTAAAAGATCGCTTGGAACACCGTTTGCATGGAGAACCAAGGCAAGAGTTCACTACAGAAATGCACCAGGAGCTTCAATCTCCAACAATATTCGAGACATACTTTGTGCTTTTCATGATTTTTACTTCTTCATTTAGTATAGCAGAAACAACAACAGTCTGGACGACCGCACAGAGATGAGCAGTAGAATATTAGTTAGATATGGGGCATTTGTGCTCTCTTGTGAATACATACAAACGGAGTATTTTGGGAAGAAAACACACGCTGCGTTGTACAATAGACGAGTCATAATCACCTGGTGCCTCTTACAGATACTTCACAATTAAGTGACTGCTTTTGTATGTGCTTCACTTTCCTAATCTACAATGGAGCACTCTCAAAACTTTATGATGTTGGAATACAATGAGCCAGGTTACAATATTCCAAATTCAGTATTCTTTCACTATCAATCCAAATTCATGGGTTGATTGTCAGACACCTTAACTGACTACAAAAGAGATCTGTGGTGCACCACAACAAAATGATGGTGATGGTTTCAGAATCAATTGACAAGAAACATCTTGCAAAAAGAATACCCATGTTTATAAGTATTTTTATTTATCTAATTAGCTTACCAGCAAAAAAAAAGTATGAAATGGGGATTGCATCTGACCTTCCCTTGAAACAAAGACAATCCTACTAAATCTATCTCCCTGGGGCTAATAAGATATCACAACAGTGTATAAGAGAGCTTCTACTTGTAAAGCTCTGAGACTTCACGAGCAAATTTGTCCATGAACTGACATTTCTTGTCAAAACCCCAACCTGGATTATTCTGCAACATGTAGAAAGGTGCAACATAGTGATTAACTCCAAAATAAATGATCTTTTCAAGAATGCAGAAGAATAGGAGCAGATGGTCAGTAGGACAGAAGCAATTCCTCCACACTAAAGAAGGTATCAAGATTCAAAGACAAGATTAACCATTTGCGACTGCATCTTTAACTATGAAATTGATCTGGAAAACAGTAGATCATGAACAGCCTACTCAAGGTATGTTCTAAAGCAGGGTAGCTGAGTCAAGACTTAGAATACAGCTGAAACTACTGGAACAATATCTATTGCAACAGAAGTTAAGGAAAATAATTCTTCATGTTGTTTAAGTTTTGCTACACCAACATGAGCAGTTAAAAGTAACTTAACTAAGACGATAGTATCATAACTTCATTATAATTTCCATGTCAGAATGAATCATGTTCTTTGGATCACCACAACAGATTCAGAAGATTGATTGCTAAAACTAAGAATATAAAATCGAACAACACATTATATATAATGTTCAAAGCATAAGTACAAATATTTGCAAACCTTAAGAGATAGTAGCATTTTGTCAGTAAACCGGTTTACTGAAGAAGGCGTGTTTTCAGGAAGAGTGTTAGCAACTCTTTGCAGCTCCTCTTCTTGTTGTTTTGCAGTCACAACATCAGGCCCACTGTACATATCTATGAGCTCTTTCATATGAGGTGCTCTCTTCATTACATCTTTCACCGCTTCCTGATGGTGACATGGTATGTTGTACTGGTCAGTTAAAGATACCCAAGAAGAACTAACATTAACAATAAGCTCACTACTAGAACCTTTCATTTATCCATACAATGGCTGCACACTATATAATATTTTGACAAAGAACAATGTGATATCATAAGAACTTCCAACAGTGAACTGAAAGCTGAAACGTAGAATCAGGTATGCTTACAAAATTAGTCTGATCAGTTTGCTTAGTTTCAAACTTTATGTGATAATATTTAATAGCAAACTACTAGTATATATAGAGAACTGAGGAAAATTTGGTTAGCATGAAGAGTCAAATTTAGGGAAGCATGACTAGCAATGTACCACAATGGCTTACATTTGTACACTGAGAAAAGAGAGTAATATGCTAGCTGTAGACTATGCTGTTTTATATGTCCTTTACTGAGCCTCAAGCACATATCATCAACAACCATATACCCACGTTCTGCTAAAACCGCATGTTTACCATTGATGTGAAGACTTGAAATTTTACATTACACCCCTTAAATCAACTTCTGACCAAAAGCTACCTACTAGCACAAACATTTCTGTGGAACAAACTACAGGGTAAATTGAAAAGGAAAAGAAATCACCTCCCATTCTTCCTGGTTCTGGATGCCCTCATACGCAACTATGAATGGCTTCACCTTCTGCAGCATTTCTTCCAATGACATTGGTGGTTTCTCATCAATATCAGGATTATCAAAATTCACATTGTACTCTGGCTCAAACTCAATCTGCACACATAAAGGAAGAGAAGTAATCAGAAACCTCATAGGCACATCCAGATTTGACAATTCTGCAAACTCCACACCCACCATGTTGTTGGTGTGACTAGCATCCATGTATGCATCCTCCACCGGAAGTGGCAGCGCATTATCTGCAGCGTCCTCGAAGGCTTTCTCCAGAATCTTCATCTTGTCCGGGCCGAGCCGCTTCTCGAGTTTCTCACCATCAGCGTTGTCCCCTAAGTAGATCAGGTCCCGGTCGTCCGCCTCATCACTCACACGGTCACCACGCCCACGACCCCTTCCACCGCGGCCACCACGACCACCACGGCCACCGGGACCCCTACCGCCACGGGCCCCGTCGCGGGACGCAACTGCACCTTGACCGCCTCCCAGGAGCTCCAATGCGCGCTTCACCGCGTCCTCCGCCGATAGCTTCGGCTGCGTGCTGGAAGGAGCAGGTGAAGACGCAGCAGCCTGCTTCGCCTCGCGTCTCCGGATGAAGCGATTCTCTTCGGGGGCCTTATCCGCTGGCGGTTGCTGAAACCGCGGCACGCCGCGACCGGCGCCAGTGGAAGGGATCGAGCGTGGCAGCGCGGAGAATGAGGCGTCGCGGCTCCGATCGGAGGTCGGAGAGGCGTCTTCGGGGTGCATGGCGATGTGCTGCTTGGAGGCGTCCTCGTCGGCCGGTGGCGGGGGCAGCGGCGATCCACGGCCGCGGCCGGCGCCAGAGAACGCGGAGAAGGACGGGATGGTGGGCGAGGAGGGGACCACGGACTCACCGCGGCCGCGTCCATTGGAGAAGGGATCAGCAGCGTCGTCTTCAGGAATGGGGCGCCCGGGAGCGCGCGGCTGCCCGAACGGCGACGGGCCGCTCCCGCGCCCGCGCCCGCGTCCGGCGCCACCACCGCCTCCGCCACCGCCGATTCCGGAGAAGGAGGAGAAGGCGGACGCGTAGGAGGAGGGAAGGTGCGCGCCCCGCCGGGCGGCGGCGCCGAGGCCTCGCATGGCTGCGGTGGTGAATGGGTTTAGCTAGCGCGGCGGCGTTCAGCTTAGGGTTGATCCAAGTTGATCGACCGATCGTAGGAAAAGCCCATGACTTAGTTGGGCCTCGCCTTAACCGTCCGGTCACCTGAATGATGGCCACCGCGGCGCAGCAAGTTCGGAAGGCTTATTTTGCTTGCCCGCCACAGTGGCGAAAGAAACCTTGGAAGCGTCGGTCGTTTGCACACTGTCCGCTGACTCCATGGCCTCTGAAAGACTGAAAGCACACCACCTCATGCTGGCTTTTCTACTCCTCACATCTGAGTCCAAGACGAGCAAAATCAGACGAAACTGCACTTTATTATCGCGTTTGCTTGCGAGAAACCTTCCAGTAACCCAACGCGCCAAAAGCTGTAGTAGATCAGGGTCATTTTTCAATTTCGTGTGACAAAGCGGTACGTGGCTTGTATATCATGCTAAGCTCTAAAGCAAAGAGAAGAAACATTATAATTTGGACACCAAATCTCTGAGATTGGCCGCTCCATGATTATGTACTTATTAGCCAGCTGCGGGCCATGTGTAAGAAGCCTACAATCATCATGTGTCATGCAAAAAAGATCGAGGACCCTCTCAATCTGATGATCAACGCATGGTAATTAATGTGAAAGTACATATAAACTTATGCCACATCCACATACTTGAGAATCAAGTCAAATATGTGATATATCATCAAAAAATTTAGAAATATGTAGCGAGTTTAAAACATCGATTTTATTAAATTTGCTTGATGAGCCAAAATGCAACAAACTAAATGGCAAGGGCATGCAGCATTATACGAATAGTGACGTTTATGACTGCGCACTTCTCATTGGATATATATTATGAAGTTTTTGCAAACAATAAAATTAATTTCGCATGTCTTATCGCAGACAGCATCAGCATCTTCCAAAGATGATGCGCTTGAAACGCAAGCTACCCATCCATAGTGGATATGATTTCCGAGCTTGATGCAAGAGACCTACAAAAGCAAAACACAAGTTTGCAACGCATATTTAGTCACGCATAGGCCACTGTTCGTTGTAGGTGTTTTCCTGCGCTTTTGCTTGCACGTGCTCTTCCGTAGCGAATCTCTCTCTCGGTTCATCGTCATGCAGCGCAGCCGTTAGTACAGAGAGCGCGCGCTCCACAGATCTACGTTCTGCTCCACATATACTATTGCATGTACCGACGATCTATCTGGAAACATCCTGCATGTTTTTACGACATGGGGCTCCGTAAATTTAATGACAGAGCTTTCCTTTAGAAAATGGTACTTTTAAATAATATAATGATAATAATATATAATCAGGTACTAGATTACAATTTATGCTTGATCAAGCCCTCATACATTATTCTTCAGAAGAATCTATGGTTAATTGTCGAAGAAGAAAGCATCTATTCCTTTGAGGTTAAAGAACATGCCTTCCCTTTCGTGGCAGAACGTTTAGGGATTGATGGACGTAGCTGCTGGCTACTAGCTCCTTTATATATAGTGCTCTCATTCTCTCTGCTTTCCTCTCTCCTAATCTGGGCCCAACATCATTTTGACCTGCTGGCGCCAGAATGTTTTTGGGAGCTTATATTTTCAGCATTGTGATCTGTACATGCATGGTCAATTGCACCTGCCCATGTACTCTCCTAGTATTTATTATTATATTATGATGCCGGTTTGGGAAAGAAGAGGGAGTCTGTAAATTTCTGGAGCATTATTGTTCCACTTTGTCAAACAAAAAAAAAGGATTAACAACGGGATGACTGTGCTCGGTGCCTTCGTTCGTCGGAACATCTCAATATATACTATACATTTTGCAGAAGCATATTGCAAGAAAAGGATATAGCGACTTTGGATAATGCATGGGAGGCATGACTTCATTATTGTAATAGATGCTTCACCAATTAACTACCAGGTTTTATTCAAATTTGACAAGTGCCTATGTTTATTTCTCTTCTTAATAAATAACGAGAAACCCACATGATTTCTCCTATATTATTTTCTTTTTACGTATCCTGGCCTCAAAACGTGATTTATTGTGCCTCCGGCGGCACCAGCACAGTTTGCCTGCAATGGATCCGCTATAACAGGTAGTGACATATATTAGGTTCCTTTTTGTTCTACTGGTACTTAAGTAAATTAATTGATGTTGTGATGTCTAGTTGGCTATAGAAATTATATTAAGTTCTGGACGCCATCATTTTGACATGATGATATATGAAGGTGTGTACACTCTTTTTCCAGGCACTGATGGCTTGGCCCATCGATTATGATTCAATGCACTAGATCAGTTCTATAGGCTTCTAGCAGAATACTTTAGTGAGTTTTGTTACGGTGTTTGGAAGGTATCTCTCAGTAACTCTTCTTTTAAATTAGTCTTAACCATTGATATTAAAAAATTGGTACCGGACTCATCTATTTTGGTACCGGTCCATCACTTTAAGTACCTTTTAGCAGGTACCTTCGTATTCTTAACCGTTAGATCTGATTAAATGTACGGTTGCTGTTAATTTCAAGCACCGTAACAAACCTCTTATTTAATTATTGCATCTCTAAAAATAGTTATTACTAGGTTTTAAATTTGGCAATTATCTTCTTCAGAGGTTAATACTGTATATCTGTAGAATAGCGAAAGATGAATGAAAACTGTTACTAGCCCTTAATAATTGTTAAGTTTCTCATTCAATACTCTCTCTCTCTCACTCTCTCATCGTTCACTGCCTCTGCAAAGGGGGCCACGAGGAAACTGGCGAGGCTTCGAGTAGTTGGCGGTGGCCGTGCCTTTTCTCCCCGGCCAGGGTAGAATAATACGTGACGAGCTTTCAGCTAGGAGACCTACACACACACACACAGAGAGAGAGAGAGAGAGAGAGAGAGAGAGAGAAAGAGAAAGAGAAAGAGGGAAACAAAGCAACTAATAAAGTCTAAAGCGGAGAGAGAGATAGAGAGTATCAAGGAAGAAGAGGGAAGAAAACAGCAAAGAGCGAGTAGAAACACACTTGTACTGTACCCCTCCTTGTTCTGCGTGCGAAGCGAACCAATTCCATGCTCATGAATCTCTGCGTCCAGTCCTTGTAGCAGATCAGATCAGATCAGGGGGAAAAGAGAGAGAATTACCTTAAGAGGTCAAGAGAGAGAGAATTAAAGGTTTAAGAGGGAAAGAAGGACGGAGCTATACGAGAATAGAATGTTCCCTTCCAATTCCAAGAAGCCCAGCACTACGACCTCAAATGATAGGCCTATGTGCGTGCAAGGCGACTCCGGCGGCCTCGTCCTCACCACCGATCCCAAGCCCCGCCTCCGGTGGACCGCCGAGCTCCATGACCGCTTCGTCGATGCCGTCGCCCAACTTGGAGGCCCGGACAGTACGTAGTAACACGGTAACACATATATGCTTCAGTTTCTACGGAATTCGTATGGTTCTGATGATAGCTTCCTCTTTGTTTCCCCCCTCGATCATCTATGTGTGAAGAGGCAACTCCAAAGACTATCATGAGGGTTATGGGTGTCAAGGGCCTCACCCTCTACCACCTCAAGAGCCACCTTCAGGTACATTCGCTGTTTGTAGCTACACCCATTTCTTGGTGAAGATTTGAGGTTTCTGTGCTCTGTTTCTGATTTGTCTTGCCTAAAATTTTCTCTTTCAGAAATTCAGGCTAGGGAAGCAGCAAAAAGAATTTGGTGATCATTCAGGTAAGGGGTGATCAAGACACTATAAGATCACTAGCTAGGGCTACTTAAACTACTGTCCTGCTTAATTGTCCTCAGAAAAACTTGTACAATGTTCACTGGCTCAGCTCTATCTGTCCAGCTATATGTCTATGTAGTGATCGTCCGTTCTTTCATTAACCTTACTGATCTGATATCCAGAAACATGTCTATCTATCGCTCTACCTATTATGTATGTTTGTAGATCTTTGTTTTAGTTTATGGTCTAAATTAATTACATAATAGTAAATAAGTTTTGTAGCATGCAATAAATTACAGTTGTTCATAAGGTTACTACATCAATTTTAACATATAATTATATAAAACAACGTAATGATGAACTTCATATATTATATATATAGCAGCAATGGAGATGCAACGAAATGTGGCCTCTTCTTCAGGCGCAATGGCAAGAAGCATGAGCGAGTAAGCTGATCTCTCTCTCTCTCTCTCTCTCTCTCTCTAAATTTTATAGCATGCATTATACAGCCTAAAAAAGTTCTTATTTGTTGCCATCTTCATTATGTCGGTGCATATATATCTTCTAATAAATCTAATTTCCTGTTATTAATAATTCAGCCGTAGCGTGAATGTGAACGAAGCACTACGGATCCAAATGGAAGTCCAGAGAAGGCTCCATGGAGAGCTCGAGGTACTATCTTTCAAATTTACATATGGCATGTTTAAGAAGTAGTCTATGCCCAATTGTCACCACCAGAAACTTGATACATAGTGTGTGGATGTTTCTTTTTGTTCCTTCACCTGCACGTTGCTCGATCATTAACTTCACATGCATGCATGAACGTTCTTAGGAAGTTTACAGATACTTCACAGCTGATATGGCAAACTTATTTTCTCACACTTTTTTATGAAGGGGGTTATTAGTTTCAAATTTGCGCTGTCATTCACATGTCCTAACTATACCCATGCTTTGCAAGAAAATTCTAAGGAAGTTTACTTGGCAAACTACTAGCTTTTATGTGTGGTACTCATGAACTTTGGCCTATATGCATTTTCTGCTTTCAAGACAAAATAAAGGAGTGAACTTTGCATGGATGACATGATGCAGGTGCAAAAGCACCTCCAGATGAGGGTTGAGGCCCAGGGGAAGTACATGCAGTCCATCCTGGAGAAAGCGTACCAAGCGCTTGGGTCCAGCGAATGCGCCACGTGGCCCACTGGGTACAAATCTCTAGGCAGCAGCCAGGCGGTCCTTGACATTGGCGGCGGCGGCGGCTCCATGGGCTTCTCTTCTTCCCTCCAGGACCTTCACTTCTACGGAGGAAACAACAGCTACATGGACCAGCTCATGCTGCAGATGGATCAGAGGCCAACCTTAATGGATCATAACTTCTTGACATTGGGAGAGAGTGGCACTGGCGGGTCATCATCAGTAAGCAATAACAATAAGAAGGGCGGCCCTGCTAGTAACCATTGCAGCTCCACTAGCAACAGCTCGATGATGTGGGCCGCCGCCGGCGAAGAGCAAGCAAAGAGCGCCGCCGCCGGTGGTCACCTCCAGATGGGGTCGTCGTCGACGGGTATCATCATGGAACCGATCACCAACGCGTACGACGGCGCGAAATCGATCATGTCAGCCGACTCGATGGGCAGTAAGGGCTTTGAGGGTTCGAGCTCCAAGATCGAGATGATGTCATCGCCGCCATCACAACACGCGCCAGCAGGAAGTGAGAGGATGAGTAGTCCAATGGTTGGAGCTCAAGCAAGAAACCTGTCCTACAGCTAAAGAAGAATTGTTTTTTGAGCACTTGAGAATAAGCATGTGTAATGTGGAGTGAGCACAGTGTAGAGATGAGTGTTTTTATGCTTTCAGTTTTTAATTATAGAATATGCATCGTCATCTTAATTGAGAGAGGATGCTATAGCTGCACATGTTTGATGACGAAAAGTTGCTAACTGAGATTATATGACATTTCTGTGATCCAGGATGGATTACATTATTAAAATTATTATAACATCTTATTAGTGTTGATTTATGTGCACCGCAAAAAAAGTATTGATTTGTGTGGTAATGCGTTGTTGGAGAGTTTCTTGTTTCCTTTTGCAAAGAGATATCGTAATGGGAATATCAAAGTGAAAAATCATTGTCGCAGAGGTAGATAATATTCTATTCTATACCGACCACATGCAAGAACAAATCAATGGAGTAAGGGAGTATTGTCCTTCAACATGCATGCCGCTCATTTGGAAACTATGATAATGAATATCATTTTCAAGCATGGATGAAGGTTTAGCAATAGATTATCTTAAAATAGTTCTATTGATTTCCATTTTCAATTCTTGTGACCACCATGTGTATGGTTGAGGTGTGTGCTTTAGTTTCTATATGATAGAAGGAGTCTTATCCATGATGAAAATTTTATAATAGTTTTAGCTAGGTCACCCTTGACGTGAGCAAGCCGGGACACCTTTTATTAGCTTGATAAAATATACTTTCGTTTTTCTGCAAATAAGGAAACTTTGGATTAACCTCACTTGTCGACACTTTATTTACGAAACATGGGCCTGGTAGTCGTTTGTTTGGATCGCAGAACCTGGTATGGGCCTATTCGTCATATATATCAATCACGGATTAAGGCTCAGATAGTCAAGAAAAGCGTAAGCAACCCGGACGTGTTGCCCTGCTGAGCCTAACAAGCGGAGCTACTATCTCAATACACAACACACAGTCGGCCCACCACTATTTTTTTCCCCAACAAACCTTGTATGGCGGCGCCTACGAGTAGCTAACATTTTGGTCCAAGAAAAAAGAAAGAATAGAAACAACTACTGTTGATTTTTATTTGAACAAATACGCCGCTTCTTGTAGTCAAGTGACAGTTACTATGTCGTCCCAGGGTCATCGTTTTCTATTCAAGACATCTTAGTTCGTTGTACGGTTATGTTTAGATTATTCTCAATGTACGATTTTATAAACATTTTTAAAAATGTCATATATTCTTTAGTTGTGATCGATCATATACAACACATACATGAGTAAAAAAATTACATTACATTTTTTTATAAAAGAAACAACAAATTGTCTTCACCCCTCCACTTGATTTTATATAAATTTCTCAACTAGATTTCTTTTAACTTTCTCTTATAAGATTTCTGACGCGTTAAAAAGATATTATTAAAGACAATATCACCTACCGCTTTCTAACCTTTTTAACTCATATTATCATAAAATTATGCTGACTAACTAAAAAATAGTAATAATACACTGAAACATCAAAGTTAGCTAGTATCTCAGATCTCTTTTTTATCGTACTTGTTTTTATATTTCTTCGTCTTTTTTACTTGTTTCAGATAACAACATAACTAAAAATATATTAACATAGAAGTGCAAAATAATAATAATTATACTTGAATAAGCAAAGAAAACCTTTTCAGAAAGAAAACGAGCAGCACTGACTCGAGTAGAAAATTAACCCTTCATCTGGAGAAGCCAAACCTTCTTTATCGGCAAAAGCCGATGCCAAACGTTCTAGAAGAAGGGAAGCAAGCCACTGACTGGGAGTTGAGCCCTTCTTGGCTGAGTTTTCTCCGCCGGCTACTCGGCTTGGCCGCGACACGAACCCACACCCAACCCAGTCGGCCAACCACCGCTCCGCACCTCCTTCCTCCACGGCTCCACCCCGTTCAGAATCGAATCACTCGCAGCAAAGCAAGCAAGCAAGCAACCTAGGTCGCGTCGAGCTCCCTTTCCCCACGCATCCGCCTCGGTTCCCTGTTCCGGGGCTCCGAATCAGCGGAGGGAAGCGACCGCTTCATCAGACGACGCCCGGCCAGGTCGCCCGGTTAGCGCGACCGGGGCGCGGTTTTCGCGGGGGATTTGTCGGCGGGCTGACGCGATGAGCGGCAGCAGCGCGGCAGCCGGCATCAGCAACGGCGGATCAGGGGATGCGGGCGGCGCAGCCAGGAGGAACACCCGGATGCCCAAGTGTGAGATCTCGCGCCAAATCTCTTGCTATAATGTTCGTGTTCATCCTCGCTGAGGCAAGGGGCGGGCGTGGTGTTGCCGAGAGGATGGTATGCTGGGGCTAGGTGATGCGGCTTCCATTTGCTACTACTGGGCTTGACACTCCTAGCTTGTGTTCTCCGAATGGGCGAGCGTGGCGGAAAGTCGTTATGAGCTGTCACACATATGACATGTCCCGTGGTTAGCATGTGAGCTTGGTGATTATAGCTAGTTCAATCTATAAGAACAAACGTGAATCCAGTTAGTACATGTACTTCGTTGTGTTATTTTCTTGTGTAGGGATAACGTGGTGAGGTCAGATAGAGGGATTTTAAGCTTGTGAATTGCTACTATGTTGCTCAAGCCCACCATCCCTGTCTCATTTCAACTTTCTTACACGCAGATTCCAAGTTCACACAGCAGGAGCTGCCAGCTTGTAAGCCGATTCTCACTCCAAAATGGGTAAGCTTCCTGGCCTTGGAGGTCGTCGCTATTGATTGTGGAGGCCCTGGTGGGTAAGAGGAGCTTTATGTCAGCACAGCTCACTGATGTTTCAATGTTTCACTCGTGTTGTTTAGGTTGTCTCGGTGTTCTTTATCGTTGGTATCATCTTTGTTCCCATCGGTGTTGTTTCGCTGCTAGCTGCACGAGATGTATGCTTACATTTTCTTTCTTTCTGGCACTTTACGTATAGTTAACACTTAAGATTGGTGTTCTGGTTTTTTATTTATTTATGCCGGACAAGTGCAGGTTGTTGAGATTATCGATCGCTATGACGAGGCATGCGTGCCAAGCAACATGACCGAGAACAAACTTGCTTACATCGAGGATTCAACCATACCCAAAAACTGCACAAGGACACTCATGGTAATTGGCTTAGACTTTCCTGATTATTGATTGCTGGCTGGAAAATTAGGTGTTGTTAAGGTTGTAAAGTTAGAATCAACATGTAGCTATAAGAAAACATCTTAGGCCATATTTTTCTTGGCTGAATAATTGATTTCTTCTCTCCAGGTTACAAAGCATATGAAGCAGCCAATTTTTGTGTATTATGAACTTGACAATTTCTATCAAAACCATAGGAGGTATGATCTATGACACTTTTTTTGTACATTACAATCTCTGGCATTTTGCACAATTTGGCACCCATTCACCATGCAAGATCTTAGCATTCATAACATTTTCCTAATTCAGGTATGTAAAAAGTCGAAATGATGCGCAGCTAAGAGATGCTAAAAAGGCTAATACTACATCTGCTTGTGAACCTGAGAGGACCACGGCTGATGGAAAACCAATAGTTCCTTGTGGTCTAATTGCTTGGAGCTTGTTTAATGATACATATACTTTCACTCGTGGCAATGAGAACTTGACAGTAGACAAGAAGGACATCTCCTGGAAGAGTGACAGGGAGCACAAATTTGGTAAAGATGTCTATCCGAGCAACTTCCAGAGTGGTTCGCTTATTGGTGGAGCAAAGCTTGATCCTGAGATTCCGGTATGTGAATCTTTTGCTGTTCCACCTTACGTTATGGAATATACTTGTCATAGGGGAACTATCTATCATGCATGTACCGTATATCTGCAAGGTTAACTATGTTTCCATTGGTTCTTTTCATTAGGATAAAGATAAAAAGAAGGTTGAATCCCTTATGTCAGTTGCATTTTTTGTGACAGTTGAGCGAACAAGAAGACCTCATTGTTTGGATGCGGACTGCAGCTCTTCCTACTTTCAGAAAGATGTATGGGAGGATATATGTTGATCTCAACGAGAATGACACAATTACAGTCAATTTGCTTAACAACTACAATACATATAGCTTTGGCGGCAAGAAAAAGCTAGTCCTATCAACTGCAACCTGGCTTGGAGGGAAGAACAGTTTTCTTGGGTTTGCTTACCTTGTTGTTGGCGGACTCTGCATTTTCCTGGCATTCACATTCACTTTGCTATACTTCATAAAACCAAGGTTAGTCATTTTTATTCTCATATCTTGTGGCAATCATAAAGAAATTATAAGCCATGTACTAATTTACGCTATCTGCTGCTGCAATACCACATATCATTGATGTGGTGAGTGTAGTAAATGATCTGGGCTTAGCCCATCAAGTTTGTAGGAAACACAGACGGTGATGTTGATGATGTTTGGTGCATGTATAAGTTTGCAGAAAACCTGTAGGCAGTGATTTTGATTATGTTTGGTGCATCCCCTTGTATCTTAGCATCTCCCAGCTTTTTTTTATGTGGTACTGAAACATTGGGTATTTGGATTGCTTGAGCAGATTTCATGTTTTACTACTTTGGCACCTTTGTTGAAATAATTTACATAGGAGCACCTTCACCTTCTATAAATTTTGGACTAGAACCGTGCAACCAGGCAAGCAGCTGTTCCAGTTTACGTTCTCCACTCTATCGGTTCACCCTAGAATTGAGCATGCATCATGTTCTAGCATTTTCGAGTCTTCTGTCATAAGATGATCTCAGCTAGACTTATCTGTTCCGGCTTAAGTGGCTGTTCACTCATATGGCCTTTTGCAGGAAATTGGGAGATCACAACTACTTGTCCTGGAACAGGCACCCTGGAGGCCGTTAAGGCGCTAGATGGAATCTCGTAACATGAAAAAAGGCCCAACCACTTGAAAATGTATCAGGCACGAAATGATTTACCTGAAATCGCCAGTGGGATTAAGCATGTCTATGGTTCAGGCTAGAACTTCATGTACATTTTTTGTTTGAAGGGAGCCACGCCATTTTGTTCTGGTGTCCTTTACTCTTTACAGCTGATAGAGTAGTGGAGATGAGACTATATGTTGACCTCGAATATCTAGTGATATGAGCATTCAAAATGGTCTCTGTAGTATTTCTACCACGTAAGGGTCAGAGAGTGCATACTGCAGTTGTGGACTTTGTGATTGTCGTGTACCAGATTATGTATGTTTGACTAATATTCTGAAGGGGAATGCTAAATGATGTACAAATTGATATATCTGGGCGCCAAATAATTTCACCTGATTTGTATCTCAGCTCAGAGTGCAGTAATCTTCTGTTAATATATTATATGAACATACAAGGTGCATGGTCGAACTGCCGATCTGATGTAAGACGCATACGTAGTGTAGTTGGTCATCTTTGTTTCTGTACTCTCAGTCGAAGAATGGAAGGCATGTGCTCAGCCCATGCCATATTACTTCTTTATTACTTCTCACATGTGAGGTTTGGAAAGCCGGACTGCAAATCCTTTTTAAACATGATAGATGACACACATTGATCTGCCAGTCATATTCAGCAAATCAGAATGAGCATCAGAAGCTACAACCATACAGTCGCTCAACTAAAAACACTAGTACTAGCCAGTAGTACTCAAGATCCATCTGACGATTTGATATTCAGTTCATACGTCGCACATAAACAGGCCCTCCGAAGATTTAAACCCAAGCCTAGAGCCTTTCAGACATTCTCTTCAGCACTTGAGACGCTATTGTTTCCTCCCCCTCATTCTTCTTTGGGGTATCCTGCCCCTCATTTCTGGTGAGCCATTCTTGAGCTGCAACCAGATCGGGGAGCACCGTGGCACCAGATTGCCTCCAGCTCTCAGCATCAGAAGTCTTGAATCGGTCCAGGAGCAGGGCATGCATCCCAATGCTACTGGCAGGAGTGTAGTCCTTCCGCATGCTGTCACCTATGTGAAGAGCTTCTTCTGGTGCAATGTTGCCTGCCATCTCTAGTGCTATTTTGTAAATTCTGGGGTCTGGCTTCTCTACACCAACTATGCCTGAGAATACCCCAAAGTCCCACTCCGAACCCTAGTAACAAGACCAAAACAAAGATTTGTATTAAACTGCAGTGTTTACAAACAAAGAGAAAAGAAATCGATGAAACTGTAAGGCGTAATTACAGTAGATACTGAACCTGATTCAATCCTAAAGCTGGCAGGATTACTTCTTTGTAACGGTACTCTGCATTGCTGACGATACCAACTGTGAGCCCCTTTTCCCGAGCCCATCTCATGAAGGGCTGCGCATCAGGAAACACCGAGTACGGTGCAGATGAGCCAAATGCAGAATAAATGCGTCTGAAGATTTTCTCAAATGTCTCTTCATCATAATCGTAGCCAGCCTGTAGTATAAAAGGGTTACTGAGCAACTGAATCAATAAGCCCTCTGACTAGTTATTAACATGATCCCATATTTACAGATACAGCTGTTACCTTAACGAACGAATTCTTAACACAGGTTCTCCACCAATCGATGTTTGGCATCTTTGCCGCGAACCCAAAACATGGGTATTGTCTAGCCATATCAGTGTATGCAATCTTGAAGCCCTCATGCATGCGTTTATAGTCAGGGCATGGCATCCCAGCAGCCTTAGCTGCCATACAGTAGTAGTCCCCAAGCTGTCCTTTGTACGCAATAAGAGTACCAGTCACATCCACAGTGATCAAGCGTAGCTTTGAAATGAGGGACATTTTGTATAACGATCTGAACTGTGGGCTTTATGTATGATGAATATGTAATCAATCTGCAAAGAAACATGGTGAAAATTAGGAGACGTCAACCGCTTACGCAGATTCAGTAAAACAGGCAATTTAAAAAGTACGACATGATTTCAATACCAACAAGATTATTTTTGCATATAAATGGACTCGAATGTACTAATGTCTAAATCTTATAGTGAAACAGTAACATGCTCTTCCGGTCTTCCCCTTCCAGAAACAGTCATCTAAAAACATAAGAGGAGGGAAACAAAGCTGAATCGAGAGCAAAGTGGATAATAACGTTAGCACAACACTCTGCAATCCGATCCCCCAGCCCCCCTTGTACTCATAGCAGGCAGATCGAATTCGCCAGAGCGCGCCTCATGTTGAATCTTCAGCACCTGCCACTGCCAATAGCCCTCCCGCCCTCATCATCATCGTCCACCTCCACCGCGGGGGCTGTGGACGAGATGGGCCCCCGCCCCGCGTGTGGTGGCGGCTGCCGCAGCCTCTGGTGGACCGATCCTACAGCCTGCTCTTCTCCTCTCCGTTCCTCCACTCCCACCTCCTCCTCTCCCCGCACCTCCCCTTCTTCTCCTTCGCCGTCCCCAGAACTTGCACAAGAAGCAGGGAAGTTAAAAAACCATTTCCCCTGATCTCAGGCAGTGGTGAGTAGTGAATGCAGATCACCGTAACACTGATTTCGGCAGGATTAGGAGCAATAATGAATATGCCAGCTACAGAGACCATCTCAAGACCCCGACGGATTCTGTTGTAAGAGATGAGAAGCGAAAATCCCCTCAGGTAACAGATGCCCATGTCATCTCCGATTCGGACGGAATCTCTCCCTTCCCGCCCCCGCTCCCCGGGTCCCCGCTACAGCTAGAACCGGCCTAAAAAATGTCAATCAACTACAAAAGAAGGGGGGGGGGGGGGGGGGGGGGGGGGGGGCGGGGTTGAAGACCTTCCGTTGTCACCGTCGAAGCCCCCGTTCTGGCCGCCGCTGCCTGGGATCTGAGCTGTGCAGTGGAAACCAATGAAGTGAAATCGCTCCCGTCCGATGGTGATTCGCTGCAGGTTCTGGAGTTTGAGAGACGGATTCTTTTTTTTTCTTCTTCTTGTTTTTGGGATCGTATAAGTAGCGGGAGTAGGGAGTGGAAATCTGTGGAACCGGAGATACCAGCGGTGATGGTCCACGGTTTTGGATTTCATTTCAAGCATTCTTTATTAGGTGGTAGTAGTATAGGACTCGGAGAGAAAGCATTTCTCCTGATGTTGGCTTAAGGAAAATCTTGCAAAGCGAAGAAAGGGTGGGTGCGGGTGTACCATGTCAGCGATGGACCCGTTGCCTTTCATATCAATGTCGGCCGGTGGTTGCAAGTTGCACTGTTCCAGTCGTTTTCAAAATGCTTGCAGTCTTGAAATATACTACTGTATTTACTAGTAGTATTGTGCTAGCTAGAATAACTCATGGAAAGTAGGGGATTTTGTGCCCAAATGAATTCGTAAATATTGTGCTTCGGATAAGACATGGTAATGTGTCAGGTAGTTGGCTTGGATCCCGTCCTCCATAGAGTTTTTCTGTTTGTCTTTTTTTTGAGGGGTTTCTGTTTTTTTTTCTTTTTTTCTTTTTTTTTTGCGAAGAGGGGGGCTTCTGTTTGTCTACTACTAGTGTGCTTGCATGTTCTTTTATGGTGTTTTTTTTCTCATTTTTTAATTGTCTGTAAGGAAATACATCACAATTCTTCTTAAAAAATCGAAAAAGAAAAGAAAAAGAAAAACACGAGCAGTTGTAAATCGGACCGACTCGGCCCATAGTAGAAGTACCTGAAGTTTTTGTAGCAGAGACGAGAGCAACAACGTCAACATAACCCGCACTGTGATTCTACTGTACTTACCGGGAGAGCTTGATATATGCTTTAAACGTTGAATCGATTGTTTTGATGCACACCGGCTTAAGTTGAATACAAGCGTTGCTTGTGCTGCAGTAATAGCAGCTTGTTCACATTAGTCTGAGATTCTGAGTCCACCTTGTCCATTTCTGTTGGACTGAAGCTCCTCTGGGCCCAATTAGCTTGCGGGCCTATGGCCCTAAACTGCATCATATACATTCTTTTTTGTGCCCGAAATTGCACAGATTGAGTCCGCTTCTATATTTGCTTTTTTTTTTCCCTCACCTTTTCTATCTCCAGATTATCACTAATTTTTTTGAAAAAACAATTGTATCAGTATTTTGACATAGGCTCGTTTACAGATAAATTTCAAAGAGTAGAACTTCATGCACTTTAAATTAGATATATATATATAAAGTTTATATTCCAAATATAATATTTCTATATTCAACCAGCTCCGATGTGAAACGAAACTTACCCTAGCTACGCGCACTACTCCTAGTACTGCCTAGCTATATGGCTATTGGGCTATGGCTGTGGCCTAGCGTCCTTTGTTTTGTCCTGCTCAGCTCAGGTCAGCAGGCGAGCCTGCACGAAAGAAAGAAAAGAATCTTTAGCTGGAGTACTAGGCAAGGCGCAGGCGCAAACCGAGAGGGATTTCCGTGGGCATTGGCAGGCTCCGATCCAGCCAACACAAGTACTACCACCTGCACACGCTACAGTACTAAACTCATGTGCATGCCCCATAAGAGATTCCTCCGTTCCACTGTGTGCATTGCCAAAAATAGTCCTACTGTACATGTGTATAGATAGTTCCTTATCCCACGATCCTGATGATCTCTTCATCATATACTTGATATCCAATGTTGTATACATCCATTTTGTTGTAAGGGGTAAAAATATTACTGTAGTAGGTGAATACTGTTGCAAAAATGCCCAAACCTATATTGAGTTCATAATAAACTTTTGTTCTACAAAAATGTTACAGGAGCCGTATAATAATTTCACATGAAAAAATTCAAAATTCAAAAAAAAAACATATTATGCATTCGGGAAATTTTCTCACAATTCAAAGGAGGTGATTGTAACATTCTGATTTGAGCAATTTACATGGCTATACCCTATATTTCAAACTCAAGTTATTTAGCGTATATGAAATTTACCTTCTAGTATTCACGTAATTTTGTACTAGTAAGTAAATAAGAACAGCACCCCCCCCCCCCCCCCCAAAACAAAAAGAAAAGATAGAGCAAGGCTGAACTGACAATAGATGTAAGCAAGGTGCATCACGTTGTTCAAAGGGGGAAAGAAGAGACTTACCTGGTTTGCATACGAATTACTAATAAATAATACATGTAGTTCCACCTAAGGATCTGAAGTAGCACATTTCATTGCACCATGCCATCAGCATGTTACTGCACGATAGACATCAATTTTGAAGAAGTACAATACCCTCCTATCAGTATGGCATAATCTGTAGCTGATCAATTTTGAAGGAGTACAGATTTTTATCCGGCTACTTTGTAAATTTCCCTTAATTATCAATCTATCGTAATCTGTGTGGGGGCTTGACCCTTCAGCTCATTCAACGAGTTTATCAAAACCACCCTCATCAGTTCTATTATCTTGAAATGCTTTCGTTAAACTAAATGATCGATCGGCCAGGAAGGAGGCTAGCGCAAGCAGATCATTGGTCTGTGCAGTGTGGAGTGTGGATTAAAGTTCCTACTTTTCCAAGACCATTATTCTACGTTTTGGATTGCCAGAAATACACCTTTTTTGGGGAACCATCGATGCTATTTTTATGAAGAAATTAAGTTGCCTATGACTTGTGTATTCGGTACAAGAATTCCAATATATAACTAATCATGAAATTTCACATACTTACTGCAGTTATACCAACCAGGAGGTAGGAGTACTAGAGTTCGGTAATTCTCATAGTCATGAAATATCACACATACTACATTCACCACATAATGATGATGAAATTCAACATACACACTACCTAATCTTACCAGTGAATGACCTCATCAGTATGGACTAGCTAGGAAGCACAAACATCGCAAATCAATAAAGAAGTTCTCAACTAGATTAAATTAGCTGATGCATGCAAGCTCTGCTATATGGTTGATGAAGAGCCATGGATAATAAGCCGCGCGCATGAAGGCGCACCTAACTAGCTAGTTACCGCCGTGCAAGACCATGGGTGCCGTGGCGTCAAGAAGACTGATTGCCGGCGTCGCTAGGCGGGGCTCGTACGCGAACAATCTGAACCCGGCGGCTCCACTGCCTGCGTTCCCGGGGTACAGGTACGGGCACGGCGGCGCCCACCGCCACTCGTCGCGGCGTGAGTCGAAGACGAGCACGTCCGCGGGGACCGGGCTCGCCGGCGGTCCGCGGGGCGCGAGCACGACGAAGTCGCCGTGCGCGGCGCACTCGAACCCGCGCCCGCCCTCGGCCGCCGCAAACTGGTCGTGCACGTCCGGCGGCATCCGCGCCACCTCGGTCCATGGCCCCCCGCCGCCGCCGCGCAGGGTCCACACGCGCACGCTCCGCGGCACGCTGAGGCGGCTCTTCTCGACGGCCGCCACGATGCCCACCCTCGCTTCGCTCTGCCTGCCGCCGCCGAGCTCCACCAGCGCCGGCGACCGCAGGAACCTCCTCATCGGCGGCTGCAGCTTGCTCCAGACGTTGGCCGCCACGTCGAACACGAGCACAGCGAAGGGCGACGAGCTCATGCAGTAGAACCTGCAACCAACCAATAGAGGAGTGTAGTTAATGGTCGAGTCGTGTATATGCATGGATAATTGGATAATTAAGTTGCGTTCAGACGTGAATGTTAATTAATTTGCAACCTTCCAGAGGCGAAGGCCATGCCGGCGCGGGGGTCCAGAGAGGAGAGGCGAGGGAGGAGGGAGCTCGGCGCCCAGAAACCAGAGGGCGGCACGGAGGCGGCGTCAGCGACGAAGGTGTCAGCGGAGATGTTCTTGACTGCGAAAGGGGACACCAGGTCATCGCCGGCCACGACGGCAATGAAGGAGGTAGTTCCCGCGGCGAGGCCGACGGTGGGGGAGAGGCGAGCGTTCGGGCAGAGCGGCAGAGGCGCGAGGAGGCGCGTGATGGGGTTGACGAGGAGTAGCGTCTTGTGTCCCGACGCGTCCGACAGGAACGCGAGCAGGCCCGCCGACGAGGCCGCGGGCGCGAACGCCGTCTGCCCGGGCGGCGGTAGCGGCAGCGGGAGGTGGGACCAGGACGGTACCTGCCTGGTGGGGTCGAGGAGGAAGAGGTGCCCCGCCGACGGGACGGCGAAGGCGAAGAAGGGAAGATGCGGCGAGAGGAGGAGGTGTGAGTGGAGGAACGGGGACGAGAAGAGCAGGCTGTAGAAGCGCCGGCAAGCGGCGCGGAGCCGGAGGAAGGACGGCGTCGGGAGGCACGCCAGCACGCGGTCCACCAGAGGCTGCGGCAGCCGGCGCCACACGCGGGGGTCCATCTCCTCCACAGCCGCCGCGGCACACGATGATGAGGGCGGGAGGGCTATTGGCAGCGGGAGGTCCTGAGGGTTCAACATATGAGAGACGCGCTCTCTGGCGAACTCGATCTGCCGCTGACGACTACAAGGGAGAGCTCAGAGCTGGGGGATCGGATTGGAGAGTGAACTGCTGCAAGTCTGGAAGTCAGGTATGGATAGTGTGAAGTACTGTAGCCAGAAGAAGGAGCGAGCAAGTTAGCAAATGATAGGCAGGCCGCTTGAGCCCTGCAGGGTTGCAGCCGCTTAAACCGCTTGAAAGGCGTGTGCTTCGAAACGGAATTGATATGATTGAGATCCCGATTGAGAAAACAGTTCAAAACGTGATAGTCCACTAAATTCGATGTAAATGTAGGGGAAATAATAACAATGAACTTATTTCTATGCAGGGCCGGCCCTGTAGTGAGGTAAAAGGGGCAGACTCAAAGCGCCCCTCCCGTAACATTTCTCTTTACAGTTTTTGATCATTCAATAATTTTTTTATATATGTCTTATATTTCATATATAAAAATATTAGAATAAATTTATAAGGTAATACACATGGATTTTTATTTATATATTACTTTAACGTGTTATTTTTACATAGAGATAGGGCCCCAACTTTGTTTTGTTTTTTTTTTTTTGCCCTGGGCCTCTAAAATCACAGAACCGGCCCTGTTTCTATGTTAATCTCCATGATGCTTGCTGGCTCGTTAGGCACTGTAGGATGATATTTACTACTACGGTCCTGTCATTTCATGCATCTCATGCGCTCTGATTGTGTTGGCAGGGCACTGCAAGAATCATTGGTTTCTGAATTGAAGAACATGCTGCAGGAACAAAAAACAAGTGTTTGTTCTTCATTGTTGTTTTAGCAATCGAGAGGCACAAATGTCTCTTTCGTTTTCTGCTCGTTTATTTACTACTACTCTATATGAAGCACGAAAATTAATTAGAGTAATTTCGCGTACTTGGAGTTTCTCTATTTTAAGGGATTTGAGTTTGAGTAAACAATAATACACATTAGGAAACTAAGAATGTCTCTTTGGTATCTCAAAATAAGAAGAAGCTGAATTTTGTTGCAGCTGGCTGGCAACACACTAGAAAAGCTCACTGTGTAGAGTAGTACGGTAGAAGAGTGAAAGAAACATTAAGTGCTGCAAAGATTATCCCATAACCAGCAGCTGATGGCAGAAGGAGAGAGAGCGGTGAGAGGTCGTTGATGCTCCCGCGGCCGATGTTGTAGCTATATATAGCGCTCCTGATGATAACAATGAATTTTCTCCACTGAGCTGGTACACACTTCGCCAAACTCCATTCTAGAAACAACAATCGTTTGTCTACTAGATTACAGCAATTAAGCTAAACATGTCAGAAGAGAAAGATTGCATCAGTTTCAAACTTGGCATTGCGACTTAAGGTCAATTTGATTTGAAAAGTCTTGCTATAGTGTTTGGAAGATCCGATGAGAGGACAGATGCATTCTCAATAGTACACGGTCCGTCTTGTGCAAATAATTAAGGAGCCTCTAAAACATCTACTAACTCACACGTGTTACGATGAGATCTCAGCTTCCCCATCGTTCTTCCACTAGCACAGTAGCATCGCCTGTGAGGAATTGTACTACAGTGTGGGAAGGAGTAATGGCTAGGTTATGCAGGACCTAGGGCACTCGGTACTAGCTGGGGGAAGCTACACACACGATTGACATGGAGAAGCCAACACAGGGGCCCCGGGGGGGGGGGGGGGGGGGGGGGGGGGGGGGGCCTTGCTTTCCCAGCGACAGAGAGACAGCGAGACAGACAGACAGCGAGACCGTGCAGTGGCGATCGACAAAGCAAGGCAAAGATTGAGTTGACGGCAGCAGACGCAGCAGCAGGCTTAACCGGCCTATCGATGCTTCAACGTTGAAGCATCGATCATGCAGTTTGTCCGTTACCATTCCCACTCTCGTGTCGCTGTCGCGGCGTCGCGGCCCCGTTTCCATTTTTGCACAGTGCAGTGCTAGTAGCTGCTCCCCTTTCTGAAATGCCGCTTGCTTTTTGCACGCACGTCCCTCGCTCCCTCATCAGCTGCATGCACAGCTCTCGTCTCACGAAATAGTACCGTAGCACAACGTCAACGTTCGACAAGAAGATGAGGTTGCGCTACGTATTGCCTACACGACTCTGGCTATAATGTACTGCACCCACACCAGCTACGTACTGGCTCTAACGTCGTCTCCTACGGGACTTGAGGCAGCACGGCACGTTCGTGTACTTCTCCGCCGTATCTTCCGCGGCTACCAGCTGTCCACCATGATGCATTCGTCTCGCCAATATCTTTTGCCTGCAGCCTTCTCTTCTCTGTGGCAGCAAATAGAGTATTCAACTCCCGTTGTTGTTCCGCGCACGCACTGCACGTACGAGCGGCAGTCAAAAAGAAGACAAGGAAGGAGAACTTTTTACGGAGTAAAGTATTTGGTTACTCCTACAAAAGAGGCAGAATCTTGGCAGCGGCTTTTGTTTTAGTAAGTAGTAATACGTTTGGTTTCGTCACACGCGGGCCTGATCGATTCTGCAAAAGGTCGGTCCTGCGTGCGATCCTTCACCCCGTGACTATAGTTGTACGTACCTCTCTCCTCGCCGATTCCCAGCTGGTGGAGCTGGAGGAGTCCCTGTTGCATTTCGTCGAGGAGCCATTAGGGATTCGAAGGGGACGGACGCAGCAACAGAACCTTCCCTTCCGCATACTATGTTGCAAACACTAATTGATTTTAGATGCGGTGGGAGTTTTCTCTTTGATTGAGACCATATAATAGTACACATTGTGACATTGTGTTGTTGCATTGCATTATTGATGTTCCAGCAGTTGGTTTCTGATGTTGCAAATGTAGATTTCCTTTTCCTGATGGGATACAGCCTAGCGGCAACAACCGGCCCGCGTCTTCACCCAGGTTAGTGCTGCGGTTACGGCCTGTTAATCGGCCCAATTTATCCACGGCCTGCAGCGGCCGGCCCAGTTCAAGCGCCAGCGCAGCCTAAGCAGCGGTTCAAACGCCAGGTACGCAAACGCAAGCACGGCACGGTAATCCAACACGCATACATACATCTCGATTCAAAAGAAGAACAAAAGAAAAAAACATCATGTATTCAGGTGCGTCTCAACCAAGAGAAACGAATATTTATTATTGTAATAACAAATACTGTTATTACTAATATATGGTCTATGTACAGTTGGAGGCTACAGGTAGGCCCACCAAAGAATCGTCGCCGTGAGCATCACGACGAATAACACGACTCCGTCGCTACTGGGCTTCCAGCGACAAGTACGTTGTGCTCCAGGAAGTTGAGCAGCGCGAGTCCCGCGGCCCAGACGTCGTCGTCCTCCACCGACTCCTCCGGCGAGTGGCTGACGCCCCCGCGGCACCGCACGAACAGCATCCCGACCTTGGTCAGCCTCGCCATCGCCATCGCGTCGTGTCCCGCGCCGCTCATCAGCACCGGCGGCGGCAGCGGTTCGCTTCTACCCGCCGCCGGCAATAATGCCGTCACGGTCGACCGCGCCGCGCGCTTCAGCTGCGTCGTCAGCTCCGGGTCACAGGGCGTCGCCGGCGCCGAGTGCTGATGGGGACAAAAAAAAAAAAAAACTTCGTTAATTATTTCGTCTCTGCACCTGCAAATTTAAGACGCATCCATGGATGATTATGGTGGTGGTCCAACTCTGAATCACCTTATGCTCCACGGCGCAGTCGACCAGTCTGTCGTCGCATTTCTGGAGGACGAGCCTCGAGAAGCTCGTCACGATCGTCTCCCTCACCTTGTCGTCCATGGCGCGGATGTCAACCGTGAAGTTCACCTGTGTCGCACGCAACAAGCAAGATTCAGAGGACTGATGCACGCACCACCGACCGCGCTAGCTAGCTGATGCTGATGAGAGCAGAGCACTCGGGTCGATCGTGAAGCTTATTATTTACCTGGCCTGGTATCACGTTGCTGGCGCTAGGCCACGTCAGGAGCTCGCCGACGGTGCACACCAGCCCAGCGAGGGACTCCTCTGTGAAGCACCCGCATTCCTCGTCGTAGGTCAGGAACTTGTTGGGATGTTTGCAGAGGCTCTCCAGAGTCACAACGAGCTCTGCAGCTGCAACCATCGGATCCCGCCGCAGTTTCATTGGAACGGTGCCAGCATGCCCTTGCGAACCATCTACTATTACCTACAAAAAAAAAAATCAAAAGAAAAACTAAATAATGGAACCTCCTTTATTTTTTTCTTTCATTTTTCTTCTTTAAAATGAAAGTTCAGCGTTGGGACAGCAAAAGCCACTATGCGCAATCTGGCTTAGCAGTGTCATACATACTGACTGGTGCTTCTTACACTAGTTCGTATATATAAGAAAAAACAAGCTTATTATTTTGCAAACTTGGTCTCAAGATAGTGTGCGATGCAGTTAATAAACATGAACTAGTACTATAGTGTAGTGCACCTTTAATCGCGTCTGTCCTGCAATTCCTTTTACAACACCAAGGGGATAACGCAGAGCCTCCAGAACAGGACCTTGTTCGATGTGGACCTGCCGTAAATTGAAAAAGGGTCACACCTGAATTTTGCATTTTTATTTCTTTCAGAAAAACATTTTTTTAAGGAATTCAGAAACAACATTGCTGCATTGAATTGTTCATACCTCAATATAGCTCCCCACTGACTCCGGATTGTACTTGGCTTGACTAAGTGCATCAGCAGTAGCCTCGAAAGAGTTCAACTTCAGAACCTCTTGTACTGTAGCGCCACTGAAGACGAGTAGTACATATGCAGACTTCGTCAGTTAAACCATTTCGTAACGTAACTTGGTTGGTTTACGCGAAAAGAACAACCTCTTGTCAGATACTTGTAAAATTGATTCAGGTAGTGTACCAGCTACAGCGGCGCTTCCCAGAAAGGTTGTTTGGAACCTAACGCCCTCCTCGTCGCTGAATGCAATAACCTGAGGGTTAAAAAGGTGAAAATTGATCATGCAGTAGTCGGTAGCTGTAAGAAAAACATGCTCAATCATGGTTAGATGAACTAGTACTTCTTAAATAAGTTTTTCTTAAACATTCAGTTGATAAGAATAACTGATGTAGAGTTTATGGTAAAGGCATTTGTTTGGCCCGAACCACATTCCGGAAACTGCGCCACATATTCTGAATATTCTTTGGACATGCCCAATTATCTTATCTTGTAAACACATAAGGAGAGGTCATTAGAATTTAGCTATCCGATCATCAGCAGTCAGCACCTCATCAAAGTTAAACAAAAGGTGGTACTAACGAGGTTGGATGGGTGTGAATAGAAAACAATTAAAAGGTTAATTAAAGATCACAAGATAGAGACAAGGTCTATCAGGAGTATCGCATCTGAAGGACGCATGTGACTCATCAAGCCACTTGTAACGTAAAGACTACCATAACCTTACTCACAGTACTAGTGGAGCAAGTAAAATAAGTACAATGATAAAGATGTGATAGTGACAAACATAATGTAGTGCAAAACACTGAAAAGTTCACTAACCTCTACTGGCCTAGTTAGCCTCTGCAGTTTCCCCGTAGCTTTTAAAACCTTCAGAGCAGAGATTGCACAGATAATGCCCAAAGAGCCGTCATATATGCCCGCATCAATGACGGTGTCCTGTTTTTTTTTTTTAACAAAAGAAAACAAAAAGTTTGACAACCTATCAGTGATTACAGCCCATTTAGCTAATGAAGAAGTGACAAAACGTTGCATGAAGTCCTGAATTACCATGTGAGATCCAAATATCAAGGCCTCATTCGTCGAATTAGCCGGCTCAAATCGGCCGTGAATATTGCCCATTTGATCGACCCACCTTCGTAGTACGGAAATAGAGAGAGTGGTATTAAACCAAGATGAAAACGTAAGGAAACGACTGCAAAGTGGTAGACACGCTGCATACGTCGTGAGTCCTGCATCTTTCATCCAGCTGACGATGACGTTAGTGGCTCTGATGGAAGCCGGACTGAGGAAAGTGCGTTCAAGGTAGCCTTCGCCATCAGATACCTGAAGAATCAAACAAATTAAACGCCGTGTCAAAATTTTGGAGGCCCACACGTGAAACTTGAGTTGTATAAGTAATTAAGAGCCAAAGACGAATCTAGCTTGGTTTCGTTCTCGTCGCTTTGGGTGTAATAGCTGTCGAAATGCTCATGATCCTCTGCTGAGAGATCGAGCAAGTAGTAATGGTTTCCAGTCATTGATGATGTTCTTAAGTGTCCTTGAGCCGCACGCAGAATCTCTCTCAGGAATCAGAAAGAGAAAAATAAACAAAAGCTGAATCTTTTAACAGAGCATTGCAAATAGTAATATTATTAGATACTCCTACTCCTACACGATGGATTCTTCGTTTCCGCCGCTCGCTAATTAACCATCCTATGCGGTTTGCATGCAACAATTATCAATACTACTAGAACCGAAAAACTTAGTGCCATCTATCTGATTTGGCATACATATTTAATAAGATCACCCCGTATCTGGAGTTGAAAAAGCGGATCAAGAGCTGAAGAATATTCCGACGAGCGACCAGCAAACGAACGAACTGACCTTGCCCAGTTCTTTGATCCGGAACACGGTCTCGTCTCTCAGGATCTCCTTGTACAGCCCGGCGTCGTCTCCTCCCAGGTCCAGCCCATCTAAAAATTATCATCAACATTCATTATCGGTCAGGAAAGTGTAGACGAATTCAGAATATAATCCCTATCCCTGCATCAGTGCAGTAGTGCTGTGGCGACGGAACGAGCCACCCACCGGCAAAGGCGACCGGGATCGTCGTCGAGGCGAGGAAGACGGCGACGGAGAGGAGGAGGGGGAGGAGCGGAGACTGGTGGGTGGAGGAGGGAGGAGGAGCCATCACCCGCGGCTTGTCCGCGTGTGCGCCGGTGTGGCTGCTGTGTCAGTGGGTGGTGGTGGCTGGGCTCCTCCTTTCCCGCAGCCCACAGGGGCAAGGACCAAGGAGGCCGCTTTTATAAGCCTTTGGATCCGGCGTGCATTGGCTGGCGTCTTGCGGCAAGTTTCTGCGAGCTGGTGATTTCGATTCAGCTGGAACTGGAAATGCACAGGCCGGCACGATCCATCTCCTCTGAGACGCACTAGTAGTACTTCTAGTTCATTAGTGCTAGCTGTTGTGGCGGCGTTCCGTTTGGCAGCAGAAAGGAATTCCCTGGGCCTGGAGATCCTGGGCAGCCTCGAGCCGTTGATGCGCCGGACGAGGCGGCAGACACGTGGACGGCCCCGGCGAGACGAACGCATGGATACGGCTCGTGCGGTGACGAACGCAAGTGTGTGTGACTCAGTGACTGCATACGTATGTGTGTGCATGCACTTGGACAGGGACGGAAACTAGTGGCGCAAGTGGGCCCGAGATCAAAAGGAGTGGCACAGCGGGAATCTCACGGTTAAGAAAGCAAAAACACTGGCGCCGCCGTCGCGTTCCGCCGCCCTGCTCGCTGACGCAGAATCTGGAATCCAGCGACCTTCCAACTATAGTAGCGCCCGACCCCAGCCGGGGTGGCAGTGTCCCTGGTCTGTAGGCCATCCATAGTGCGGGTGGGCCAGAAGACACGCGACGCTACAGACTTGTACACCGCACCATGGTTCCTGTGACGTGAGGGCGCAACGAACGGCCGTGTCGGAGTTTGATTCTGCTATCGCCGCACGGTTCTGGTGTAACTGAGGGCGGACACCACATCCGTTTTCCGTTCTCGAGAATTAGGGGCTCTCCGGTGGAGTGGAGCTACCAAGCAAGGGCCGGCAATGTAATCGAAATGGATGATTACAGACGAGAAATTTTCGAAAAAAGAAAATCAGAATTTTCTTTTGTTTAGTTTGTCGTACAGTATTGTTGTGTGAGAGGGAGAGATAGAGAGGTCAGCCTTAGAGATTACCACTTAGACCAAAAATACCAAGATAGGATGGTAAAAAATAGAGAGAAACTTATATAAAGCAACAAGATACTGAAATTTACAGCTTAAAGAATATGCGATTTTACCCTTCAAAAAGAATATGCGATTTTCATTTCATTTTCTGTGAACGAGTTAAGGGACCTATAGTATTCACAATCACTCTACAGTTATCTGCAATACGGTTGTCAGCCTTGGTTTTCTGTATCTTCTCAAAAACAGGGACGAGCACACTACGCTTACAGACGAGAAGGCCATGCAGGCACCGGCCAGCCACGGCGGCATCTGGAGCCCGGTGAACGGGAACAGTGCACCTGCGGCCACAGGGATGGCGACGACGTTGTACGCCATCGCGAAGAAGTAATTCCAACGGATTCGGCTGAACGTCTTCCGGGAGAGGTCGATCGCTGTGATGACATCTTCCAGGTTGTTTCTTACCAGCACGTAGTCCGCCGCCTCAATGGCAATGTCCGTGCCACCTCCAATGGCCATGCCTACATCAGCTGCTGCCAGGGCCGGGGAGTCGTTGATGCCGTCCCCAACCATGGCCACAATGCTCCCATCTTTCTGAAGAGAGCGAACGACATCAGCTTTTCCGGCTGGCATGACCTCAGCTCTCACGTCCTCAATTCCTACCTGCCAAGGCACAATAATATGAGCAACAGGAAAATGAACGTGAACATTGAGAACCAAACAGATGAGGAACGAGAATTAGGATCTGACCTCTTTCGCAACAGCTTGTGCAGTTCTCCAATTATCCCCTGTAAGCATCACTGGATGAACGCCCAACTTTTTAAGTCCTTCCACTACAACAGCAGCCTCCCTTTTCAAGGGATCCGTAATACCCAACAATCCGATAAAATTGCCGTCATATGACACAAGAATGCCTGTTTTTGCATTCAGTTCCAGGTCTACCAAGAAACTTTCAGCTTCTGGTGGAATCGTTACACTGTTTTCAAGAATTAAACTACGGTTTCCAACCTGCCAAAACATGTATCTTTTGTATAAGCGAGGATTGATTAAGAAACACACAGCAATTAGCAATATACATAATACTGTAGTAAGGTAGTCCCTCTAGTCCACTTTATAAGCAATATTTGACAGCAAATGGTACTAGTTAAAAAGTTCTATTATATGTTTGTATGTAAGTGCCTTCCTTCTTTTCAATGAATGGTAGTTTAAAAGCGCATGAGATGATAATTTTGTTGGAAAATGCTAAGGACATAATTCAAGAACACGAGAGAATTAGCATTGTGTTGTACACATGCTTTATATTTGAGTAAATTTCTCAAATTTACAACAATGTGTCCTGCAGAAACAGAGAGCTAGAACTTTTAAGATGTCTCAAAACTGTCTATAGCAATGCAGCTTCCAGCCCCACCCATCAGCACAAAATTTTAAAACACTGGTTGCTTTGTGTGGCATCTTGTGTTGGATCCCATGGTTTCATCTCTAGCCTACCCCAACTTGTTTGGGACTAAAAGGCCTGGTTGTTGTTTTGTGTGGCCGACACGGGTGACCAGGACAAGAAGTTTTAGTTTTGCGTTACAAAGTTCGCAAGTGATTCTGTGAAACCAGTCAAATAAGTCATTGCCTTTTGTTACAGATACGAGTTTATGAAATTCACGCTGTTCAGGAGAATTGGAATACAATAACAGAATGGACCAGCAAATTGGAATACTCACCAAAACACACTTCCCATTGATCAAGCATCTAACTCCTTTGCCGGGGATTGCAGAGAAGTCTTCAGCTTCAAGCAGCCAATGAGACAGTACCTCTTCTTTTCTTTGTTCAATGCCATCTTTTGATGAAGGAAGCTTGCCAAAAAAGTGGAAATGAAATGCATAATCCAAAACAGCTTTGGCAAGAGGATGCTCACTGCTTGCCTGACAAGAAAAATACAAGAGAAACCTGAGTATGGGAGTTTATGAATATCCACATTTGTAGCACATAAAAACAAGTTGATTTAAAGAGTAAAACACAGCATTAATTACAAGGCTAGTTTCAAAATCAAGCCTGCCTCACCTCTGCAGATGCTACCAGTGTGAGGAAATCTCCAAGGTCCATTCCTGAGAAAACCTTTGCAGTTGTTACAACAGCCTTTCCTTGTGTCAGTGTCCCAGTCTTATCAAAAACAACGTAATTAACATTTTGAGCCCTCTCCAATGCATCTCCACCTTTTACTAGCACTCCATGGTTAGCCCCAATTCCTGTTGCCACCATCACAGCAGTTGGTGTTGCCAGACCAAGGGCGCATGGACAAGCAATGACCACAACAGATATGGCAAACATGAGAGAGAAAACAAAGCAATTGCTATTTTCAGCAACCCATGAATTTGGATATGCTCCAAGCCATCCACACAAAAACCTATAAGAGTAGCCATCCATAGGTGAGGAACTTGAAATATAACATCACTCTGAATTGAACAGAATTCAGTAAAACTTACCATGCAAAGAATGTCACTGCAGACATAGTGATGACAATCGGAACGAAAATGCTAGCCACCTGAAATAACATGGAGGTAATGCAACCAGTTATCATAACATGAATCTAAAATGACAGGAAACTTCAGCAGACAAAGCCTTCTCACAAGCAAACCAATCAATCATCCAGAACCTTCACTAAATTAAACATGTATTGAAAAGTGACAGTAGATGTAAAAAGCATTGTACGACATGAACATACAACAACAACCAAGCCATCTAAATAAAACTGTATGACATGAACATGCACTTCGAAAATTGTGAAAACATAATGTCCAATAAAAGGCATAAAGACTGGTATATGTTCACTACTTCAAAGGAAACAGCATGAAAATATAATCCATAAACATGCAACATCAGATCAAAGAATAATCTTAGGATTTCAGATAGAAAAAAAGGTATACTCACATAATCAGCAAATTTCTGAATAGGCGCTTTGGACATTTGAGCAGTTTCAACCAGAGAGATAATCTGACTCAAAACTGTTCCGGTTCCTACTTTTGTTGCTTGTATATGAAGAATACCATGTAAGTTTATCGTGCCCCCAATTACCACACTTGATACTTCTTTGAGGATGGGTGCAGATTCACCAGTTATCATACTTTCATTGACATGGCTTGTTCCCCAAACAACCACACCATCCGCTGGAACCTTTGAACCAGGAAGCACTTTCAAGACATCACCAGGTTGGACTAATAGAGCATCAATCTCCCTCTCCCCGACATGTTTTCCTTCTGAATTTGAAACAAATAACATGAGTTTGAGTGTATACTATGAGATGGCATTACTTAATTCTATACACGCCAAATGATAAAATATCAGAACAGACCTTTGTCTTTCAGAAGCAAAAGAGCAGTAGCAGGGACCAGCTCTACAAGCTTCTTAATAGCATCTGATGTCTTCCCTTTTGCTAGAACCTCAAGATACTTTCCGAGCAATACAAATGTAATTATCATTGCACTTGTCTCAAAATATACAGGAGGCCGATATCCAGTAAATGCTCCATATAGGAGTGCGCAAACAGAGTATACATATGATGCTGTGGTACCAAGAACAACTAGCACATCCATGTTTGTAGAGCCATGTCTCACGGCCCTATAAGCCGCAATATAGAACCTTTTCCCAATAACGAACTGTACAATGCTGACAAGTACCCAGTTCAGCAGATCGCTCATAAGGAATGGTCCACAGTGCATGTTTAGTAATGTGTTCATGAACGATATACTAGGGCAGACCATACGTATAAAAAATACTGGAACCTGTCACAACAAAACAATTGGATAGAGTCAGCAGCACCTTTAGCATGTCAAAAGGTACTCTAGTTTTGCAAGATATTTCCCTGAGAAAGATAGATCCCTGCATTTTGTTTTCCTTTATCTGCACTGGTTTCAATCTATGTGAATACAAGTGAGATGTCTCTTTTACAACTTGCAAAGACATTGAGCTAGAGATTCTAAAGTGCTTTTCTTGGTGGTCTCACATGCAAGCAAAATGGAGCAACAAGATATTATTTAAAGATGTTGATGGTTAGTAGGATCCATCAAGTCGGGTGTAGCAGGATAACCATCTAATCATAACTAAAAATGTATATTTAGGTCATCTATTCATCAATAAAAAATGAATCAAGAATATGTAAGGTCTAAGAGTCATTTCCATGCAAGGGCTGTCTTCCCTACTGATAACAATGGCATAATACTCATCATGAAAATGAATTCTGGTACAAAATATCAGCCCAAGCTGAAGTTGCATTGATGAAAAATGAAGAGATAAGGAAAAAAAAACTTACACTAAGGAACAAGCTAGAGCGAAGAAGATTGAACATTTTGGAGGCCTCCTGTGCATCGTTTGAAGCCCCTCGACTGTATGGGTTTTGTACGTGAGCTTTCAACCTCCCATTGCTTCCCATCTCAATTGTATCCACAATCGATCTTAAGCCAATAGCTTCTGGATCAAACATAATCTCGACTTCTGAGAGGACCGTATTTACATTAAACTGTCGCAAACCATCCATTTTCTTAAGAATGTCATGTAGTACCTCTGTATCCTTCTCCGTGTGCAAGCCAGTCAGGCCGAGCAAAATCTTATCTTGCTCACTACTCTGCAAGAATGCAGCTTCAAAACCAGCATCTTCAATGGCCTGAACAATTTCATCCTTGCTAATGGCAGAAGGGACATACTCAACTTCCCCTAATGAGGTTGCCAAGGCAACAACTGCTCCTTTTACACCAGGTAGCTTTTTTAAGATACCCTCAACCGAGTTCACACAATTGGCACATGTCATTCCTCCAATCCTAAACTGTGCAAACAAACTCTTCTGTGACTTAGGCTGAGATACAGCAGCATCAGGAATAATTTCGGCATCGAATCCGGCATCTTCTATAGCTTCAATAATATCATCTACCTGCATAGATAAGTTCCAAAACTTAATTGCAGCAATTTAAGAGACTCGAATAGACCAATCAGTGTGGATAGACGTAACCTAGGGAAAACACAAGCATGTGGCTCAGAGATACAGGCCTTCCATATATGCCAGCCATTTTAGCTTTAACATGAATCCATAGCATTCCTAGAGTAAAACCTAATGCCCCCGAGCAAAGTTGTATTTTGCAAACACAAGGCTTCCAGTTCCCAAGAAATGATGCATTTTGCAGAAATTGGACAGGTGATTAGTCAAAGTATACGAAACTAATGGCTACTAATCTTAACGGTCAACAACGCCTTTTTGAAAAAAGCCCATAAAAAAGGGACTCATGGAACACGCTCAGCTTCACTAGGACATAGCAATGGGCTAATCATAACCCGCCCAATAATAATTCCTATTAATATCCAACCGTCATTTAGGAAGTTGCACTAAAAAACTGATCAAGTATGGTGTGATCCCTGCTTAGGCATCTGTATGATGAATTTTGCTCCTAGAACTAAGTACCTAACGTTGAGCTCAGCAGCCTTGTTTCCCTGAAAGGTATGATCCAGCAAGCTACTTGCACCGGTGCGGTCAACTGATTGCAGGTAGGTGACAGCCTTGAACACTCGAATCTCACTATGTCGAGTCCACCAGCAATCACGAGGTTCCAACGAATTTACAGCTCAACGAGCTGAAAAGCAAAAGAAGAAAAAAGGAAGAAGACTATACGGACTTAGTTGAAACCCAATTCACTCGATCACATGAAGTAAACCACACACACATGACAATGCAAAATGCACCGACTCGCAACTGCCACCGGAAAAAAAAAAGTCAGGAGCTCTCGAGCCGAAAGACGCGATCGCGGTTTCCTATGCTTAAACGCAAACGCAACGATTTTTAACCGAGCACAAGAGAGTTGGGGGGAAAAAACAAGGGTACATAATTCAAAAAAAAAAAAAAAATTACCGCCCCGCAAACGTCAGCGAGCTCCCAATCGAGGCACGCACGCACGAACGAACCTCGCCTGGACGGGCGCGAGCACACGCAAGGCAAGGATCACACGGTTGGTTGACATCATCAGCGCGGAGCGTGGTATCGTATGGTGGTCACCTTGGCGAGCGCGGGGTCGAACAGGACGCGGGCGCGGTTCTGGAGCAGCGAGACGGCGACGCGGCGCACGCCGCGGCGGGCGGAGACGGCGGCCTCGACGGCGCTGGTGCAGGCGGAGCACGTCATGCCGGTGACCCGGACGTGCGCCTCCTCGCACCGCTCGTCGTCGTCGTCCGTCGGGGGCGGCGGCGCGCCCATCTCCTCGTCGTACGAGTCGAGCAGCGCCACGTCCTCCATATCGTCGGCGCGCCCGCCCGCCGCAGCCGGCCGGCCGCCGGCGGCGACCGCCGAGAGCTGCAGGTGCGCCATATGCGTCGGAGGTCAGACGGCAGGGGAGGGAGGGAGGGAGTCAGAGGTGGGAATATTTGGTGGGAGGGGAGGGAGACGAACGAAGGAGGTGGCCGCCTGGTGGGGTTCGCTATATATAAAAACTGGGAAAGCAAAGTGGCGACCGCGTTGCGGGGTGGTTTGCATTTGTAAAGTGAAGTTAAGGGGGTGTTCTTTCATCAAATATTTTGACTCGTTTTCAGAGTTTATAATAAAATAAACTATTGGTGCCGTTTATAGTAGGAAATTAAAGCGTGTCAAAATTCGCCATCATCTCTCGTTTTGTCTACGCAGACGACGACCACGCCTTCACGTGTTGGGATTGCTCAATTCTCTCCATTGACCAGGTTTCGTATTTGGAGATGATGCCCATCATACTGTGTTAGCACTTTGCTGTAGTACAAGTGAGTGTAGTAGTAGAATTCTAGATACAATTGCATATGTAACGCTCGACATCATCAACGCTCCTCCCTTTTTGGGTGGCAGGGGTTCGTATTGAGATCTAGTTTCTTGATTTTGAAATCACAAGAGGACTCCGGTGCAAAGTTACATTTATTTTGCTTTTTTGCCCAAAGGTGGATTTGCTTTTGCAGTAGTTAGGAAAATCTTTGGTTGGGTTGGGTGGTTATGTTAATGTATATGCTACGTCCAGGTCGAGGGGGAAGTTGAGCTTACGCCACCATTATCATCGGGTCACTTCGTTTCAACAATCAACAGAGTAGGTTAGCTACATTTTAGCGTTGCCTGTCAGTGGCTGACTCACAGGCACGATTTGAGTTGAGTGAGATCCAACGCATTGGCGGTTCCGGCTAGTATTCTACAGTACTATACTATGAAGCTTTTCTCTGTTTTTTTTTCTTTTCTTTGTGAAAAGCTTTTCTCTGTTTTTGACGGGAACGTATGAAGCTTTTGATGCAGACGAGATATCTAACGCCGGGGCCGAGGAAGTGAAATCCGTATGCTGGACTGCTTGCTGGCTGGTGAAAGTGGTAATAGAGGCCCGAACGCCGGCTGAAAAAATCGCACGTGATCCACCACCACGCTGTCCACGCGTGCCTTCCCCTCCGTTCCCCTGTGCTGTCCATGCGACGGTCGAACGAACGCCATCGTCCTGGGGGACACGAGAGAGTTGGAGTGGCTTTTTTGCCGAGCCGGGAAGCAAGCAAGCAAAGCAGGCGCGCGCGTGTTGGTTTGGTGGGTGGCGTGGCTAGAGTTTGGGGTTGGCTTGGTGTGGGTTGCAAGCCAAGCGTACCACCACCGGTTGGATGGGATGAGACGTCCGGTCGACACTGACCCGTTGCCGCCGTCGCGTTCCACACAAGCCGCCGACGCTCGGCCCGTCCAAGGCAACGTGTGTGTGACCCGTTCTCTGTTTCCATAAATCTGAAAAGGTTGCCCCTGGTAGTAGTAATGTGGTAGGTACAGCCTGCGGCCCGCGTTGACCATTTTATCCATCCCACTTTCTCTCCTCTAACCCTACTGTCTGCAGCGGAGGACGGTTAACCTGTCTCACCAAATCGGCAAACAAAACACCGAACGGAGTGAGTGGAAACCAACGGCGCCTTCCCTCGTGAAACTTGTTAATTATTATTATTATTATTATTACCAACATCACTACTGGCGCACCGCTCGAACAGAGCCATCTGATCTGCTCCTATCCTAGTGTAGTATCCTAGAGCCGCTCTGCCTCTGCTGCTTTCACGATTCGTCCCGTCCGACGGCGCACCACACAAAAGTGATACTTCGAGGAGGACCTCTTTTCTTTCACTCCCAGAGAAAAACAATTTGAGACGCGACTGAGATTGTGATCGTGGCTTGCTTTCGGGCGATTCTGCCATCCGCGTCGCGGCGCACCTTTATCACCGTCGCGTCGCGGCGCCGATCCGATCCGCCTCAGCGCGCACCGCCACGGCCGGTCTCCGCTACGTGCGTTGCAGCGATCGAGAGCAGCACGATTCATGCTGTGCAGTCCGCACGCACAAGTGGAGTGGAGTGCCTACTGACCTGGACCCCTGCACGTACGTACACGCTTTTCTGATTACCTTACCTGCTGATCCAGAACTCTGACGTCACGACGGACCACCGCCAGAATTTTCATCTTCACGCCTCACGCTTACATTTTGGTTTTTTTTTTCTTTTTCTTTTTGGCTCAGAGAAAAAGCGGACCGCATGCATGCAGCTGGAGCTGGCCTCTTGAAAAATCGGAGGAGGGGAGCCTCTCGCTCTCTCCGTGAGTCAATTGCACGCAACTGGTCTTCTTGTTACTAGCCGCCCGCAGGCTTATTGATCAGTACTCCTGTAATGGACACTCCCCCTTATCTCAAAGAAAAAAAAATGGGCATTCCCCGCTCATGAATTTTTTTTTCCCGATGTTAACAGTTTCGTTCAAAGTCAACCGTGCGTACTGACCTTCCTTTTTTCAAATTTAACGCGCAGGTTCAGTTTTAATGAACTTCAGACACTCATCTCAATTCTCTCACAGATCGATCGAGCCACATACTACTAACTACGATTGCTAAGCTGATTAGTGTCGTCTGTACTGTACGTACGGACTGCTGATGGTCTCCTTCTCGCTCCGTGATAGTAGTACTCTCCTTTCCGTATGTGAGGCGGTTGTCGTGCCTGCTAGACTAGACAGAAGGCTGAACATGTGCTTTCTTCGGCGGCGCGCAATCGATCATCAGCTCCATTCCGGCCACGGGAACATGAACAACGGCGGAAATCACTTGTTAAGAACGCTGGGGGGGGGGGGGGGGGGGGGGGGGGGCCATCAAAGTTCGTTTTCAGAGGTGGCGTGCATGACGTCTCTCCTCCAACTTTTTTCCAAAAGCTGAGCTCATATGAAAATGCACCCACAGGAAGGCAGCCTAGCAGGTCACTGGTCGTTCCAAAATGGATACATCATCATTCATGAACATCCGCAGGTACCCGGCAAGCAGCGGCGTTGTCTTTTGGTGGTCCGTCACAGAGAAGAGGGGGGGGGGGGTGGACAGCATTCTTGATCGAGGAACAGCATCATGGCTGTGGCGAAAATTACTAATAGTACCATTCTTGTTGTTGGTCAACTAGAGCTCAATTCGATGCGAAATTCAACCGGTGATGCCCAACATAAGAAAGATTTAGAGAAAACCCATAGGCAGTCAGAGAAAAGAAAATGAAAAGAAAAACTGTCTAAACCCACTTACAGTAGCATTGCTCGTGACACTGACGGTGACTCGTGCACTCGATTTTATTTTATTTATCAGCCTTCCCTGTCAATTATTAGCACGATAACATCCCTGTGATAGCTTTTTGCCTCGCTCTTGTCTTGGAGGGGAGCAAAATGAAGCCGGATGGCCTGGTAGGTCCGGAACCTTTTCCCATGGGCCATGCATGCGCGCATCGCACCAGGTTTCTTCTTCTTCCTGAACGAATTTGTAAGTAGTATAAAAATTACATTCACTTGTCAGTGTTATTAACAAAGTCATCCGGCCAACTGCTATTCTACTAATTCTGATGGGTGATGACTACACTACACCCAAATCAAAATTATGGGTTCACCTACCCTATTTTCATTTGAAAGATCATAATAACTCGGTAATGCAAAAGCAAAAGAAAAAGATAAACAAAACGGAGAGCACATTCTCGCAGTCCACACCGAGCCCTTTTAACTACTGGGCTCTACTTTTTCGAGCCCAAGATCATAGAACTTGGTAAGTGGGCCAATCTTCCCAAAAGGAAGAATGGAGAGGCCCAGTCTGCTTAGAAGCCAGACATATGTATGTATATGGACCCCCTGATGAACATATCCTGGGCAACACTGGCCCAGTTCATGAACATTGATCATGAACTTCAGGTCCCATGTAGGTTGACGATATAATTTGCCAAATTTTCTATAAATTTCCAAATCATGTAAAACAGCAGCTCTCAATTTAATTAGCTTCGGCCACATGGCGCGCTACAACGGTTCCCAAATGTGTGGTTCTGCTGCTCTCTCTTACAATAGCTTGTATGATACAGTATCAACCAACGCAACTACTCATTGACCTATGTCTCTGTCTCTAAGAAAAGAAAAAGGCCTGACGGTTGCCACGATGCCACAGAAATCAGCTGGCAAAGTAGAAATCTCACACTCTAAACCTTGTTAAGCTCACCTGCCGTCCGCACAGATCAACGTCGTCCTCTCAACTAAACACAGGAAATTGGCGCCTCCTCGTCCGTCCAAAGCACACGAGTGGCTTGCCAAGAAGTTGAGCTCCTTTCCACGTGACCTCAATCAATGGTCCCATACAAAAAAAACAAAGTCAAGGGCTCAAAGGCCAGCTCGCATTTTGCAGGAAAGCAGGACGACGTTCAAACTTGACCGGAAAAATATGTGGCCTTATGACGACGATTACGAATCCCCTGAAACAAGAAATCACATGCAAAGGAGCATCAACTGTCACTGCGAAAGGTATACTACACGATAGCAACGTTCCAGAAAGCACACGAGACGCCCTCGTCGGCCACCGTTCAATTAAGAAAGTGTAGCACGATATCTGGTTACGCCAATCGTTTCCAGCTGTCTTATACTACTAAGTATTTCGTACTTATAAAAGAAGAGGAATCGCATCGCTTGCTCGAGATCTTTCCGTCTCTTCCCTCCTGCGTTAACACGTCGTCTCGTCTGTCTCGACCTCGAGATAACGGCAATGGCTTGTGCTCTAAACTCCAGCGGCAAGAAGCAGAGCTCTACTGGTAGTAGCTTGCTCATGAGGATTCCTGCTTCGTGGGGAAGATACGCGTGGAGCATTGGAAGAGAAGATCCGAGGAGAACGGTTCACGCTCTCAAGGCCGGGACGGCGCTCACGCTGGTCTCCCTGCTGTACATACTGGAACCCTTCTTCAAAGGAATCGGGAAGAACGCAATGTGGGCTGTCATGACGGTGGTCGTCGTACTTGAATTCACCGCAGGTAATAATTGCTACTGTATCACCGCTACCGTTGTTAGTACAAACAAGGCAAAAATAAAGAAACGATTTACTACTGTCTTTCCTGTACCTGATTACTGTACTTATCAGCGCATTTCTGATCAACAGGCGCAACCATATGCAAAGGGCTGAACAGAGGACTGGGGACAATGTTGGCGGGATCTCTAGCATTTGTCATTGAACTCGTAGCGGTGCGATCAGGAAAAGTTTTCCATGCTTGCTTCGTCGCATCTGCAGTCTTTCTCATAGGTATATACATGCCCTAGCCCCGTAAAATTTCCCTGATATTAACGACGAAGTGTCATCTGGTAGCACATGATTATCAGAATTCCGCGTTGTTGTTGCTTATTACCGTAGTTAATAATTTCGTCTCTCTGACAGGATTTGCTGCCACGTATCTGAGATTCTTCCCGAAAATCAAGAAGAACTACGATTACGGCGTGGTGATCTTCCTGCTGACGTTCAACCTGATAACGGTGTCGAGCTTCCGCCAGGAGGACGTGATACCCCTGGCGAGAGATCGCCTGAGCACTATCGCCATCGGGTGCGCGATCTGCCTGATCATGAGCCTCCTGGTGCTGCCGAACTGGTCCGGCGAGGACCTCCATAACTCCACCGTTCGCAAGTTCGAAGGCTTGGCGAAGTCGATCGAAACCTGCGTGGACGAGTATTTCCGGGAACAGGACAAGGACGATAATAGTAACGCTGTTGATAGGGAGGAGGCCAGAGCATCTATTCACGTCGGTTACAGGGCGGTCTTGGACTCGAAATCAAGTGATGAGAGCCTGGTAGGCAGACATTTCCTTCGTTTCATTCTTCCTGATGGTATCGCTTTTCTCTCAATGCGAGATTGATGATATGTACCATTGTTAATCAAAATGGTCAGGCGCACTATGCGAGCTGGGAGCCAAGACACTCGATGCACTGTTACAGTTATCCGTGGCAAAAGTATGTGAAGCTGGGATCCGTGCTCAGGCACTTTGCGTATACTGTTGCTGCACTTCATGGATGTCTGGAATCAGAGATTCAGGTATTACTGCAAAAACCCAAACCTTTTGAAGTGGAGCATCCTCGTTTTTCCATAACATTCTATCGCTAGTCACTACTGTAGTACTGACATGGTCGTGTTCTTGTTGTGTTCAAGACTCCGCCGTCCGTCAGATCACTGTTCCGAGACCCATGTACACGAGTCGCACGAGAAGTCGCCAAGGTTCTTCAGGAGCTCGCTGTCAGCATAAGGAGCCACCGGCGCTGCGCCCCCGACGTGCTGTCCGACCATCTCCACGAGGCGCTGCAGGATCTGAACTCGGCTATAAGGAGGCAGCCCAGGCTCTTCCTGGGCTCCAAACACGCCAATAAACGCATGCTGATGGAACTGAACTCCGCCAAGAACACGGCGGCGGCGGCGGCGGCAAGAGCTGCGCTCCCTTCGTTCAAGACCGACTCGACGTCACTGCTCGAACGGAAGACCAGCAACAAGACGGAGGAGGAGCGTAGCGAGAGGGCCACGCTCCGGCCGACGCTCAGCAAGATCGCCATCACCAGCCTTGAGTTCTCCGAGGCGCTCCCGTTCGCCGCGTTCGCGTCGCTGCTGGTGGAGATGGTGGTAAGGTTGGAGCTGGTCATAGAGGAGGTGAAGGACCTGGAGAGGGCCGCGAATTTCAGGGAGTTCACGGGGCATGACCATCATCTGGTGACCATTGATGATGTTACCAGCAAGGAGAAGACGCGGAACGCTGCCAAGGGTGGTGATCACCCGGTTTCTGCTGCAGCTGAGTAATTAAAACTTTGCTAATTATCGGAAGGAACCATGCCGTGCCGCACGGCATCTGATTATTGTGAGAAGATAGAGACATGTATAGTATATATGTATATCGATTTGTTATTGCAGCAGTATTTATATTCAGAAAACATCAGCTGTGGGCTCCCAGTGGTTGTTGTCGTTATAACAGAACTTTCCTGTGATTCAGTTAACCACTGGACTATTTGGTGTCGATGACATTGGAAAAATCCGTCCACAACATGTGGACCATTTCACGGCTCGCCCAAATGACTTAGGGTCCATGTTGGAAGGTTTCAATTCGTCGCACTAGGCCCAGTTCATCTAAGAAATTCGTCAAGGCCCAAGGCTCCGCCGAGTCGCACACACCGCCGCTACCAGAGTCTCGCCGTGCAGCACAACGTGGTATGGCTCGCCGACTCTGCCGTCTCCCTCGCCTCTTCCACCTCGCCGCCTCAGCCGCTGCTCCCGCACCCTACCGGCTCCCAATCGCCGTGAACCCTAGCCCGGCGACCTTCTCCTCGCCCGCGCCTGCCCTCCCCGCACTCTCCCGCCTCTTCTCCTCCTCCCCTGCAGGCACTTCTCCCGTCCCAACCCCCTTCCCCCTCCGCCCCCTGCACTTTTCCTCTTCCGCGTAGCTCCCGAACATGACGGTTTCTTCGCGTGGTGCTTGCAGGTGGTTCAGGCATGGTGGTCGTAGGCTCCGCGGACTCCTTCACCAACATCCTCTCCAAGGTCCAAGGTGCGGTTCCGATTCCACCGGTCATCGCTTTACCTCTCATCTAGTTCTAGGCGAATTTGGCACTACATTGTGAATTGCTTGCGATGTTTCGAATCTCATTTCATTCGTGTCTTTGATGGGCTAATGGCTGGTGGTTCTGCAGATGAAAAGCTGCCGGCTGTGTTCTACTACACGGCAGTGTGGTGTGGGCCGTGTAAGTTCTGAATGCTGATGTCTGTGACTGCCAAAGATAGAGTTTGATACACTATGTGTTTCATGTTTCGTTGTTTCATATTGCAGGTAGAGCAATCGCACCTGTGATATCTAAGCTGAGCGACAAGTATCCCAACATTCCTGTGTACAAGGTTGATATTGATATGGTAAGCGTGCTAATCAACAGGAAATTCTTTGAGGAATATGATCATTTATGCTTCAGAGCCACAGTTTAATGTTTTTCATGTAATGCTGTTGCAGTTATGGCTTCTGTTTTTATTCGACAATTCATAATAATTCTGCTTGTTCATTGTAACTGCAATCCAGCTTGCTTATTGTTTATGGTTACACTATAAACGTGCTACTTGATTCTTGTCATGTATCGCAGACTAACTGCAAACCATGAGCTTTGCTGATCCGCTTTTGTCAACCTGCAAAGTTGAGCAAACCGATGTTGGGCACATGATTTATTTTTTTCCTCACAGTGAAAGCTGATTCGAAACTTTGCTTATCTTAATTAGTCTAGAATGTCTGCTTTCATTAATGTGCAAGACAATGAGAGTATAGTTCCCTTGTAGCATATTTTCCAGGTGGCAAAATTGTTTGTGTTTTTCACTTGAATGGTTTATCAGTACCCTAGAAGTCGTTTTTTTAGACCATTTCTGATCTTTATAAGTGTAGAGTACAGATTCTGTGTGAAAGGGTTCCCACCACCCCGTTACTGAATTTTGCATGTTGCAATTTTTCAGAAAATTATCACAATCACATGTATAGTACACATGAACTTAAATAGGTCCTTCGAGATATTAGAGATATTAGCATCAAATTATCACATTTTCTATTACTGTGGGCAGGAACCCCTGAACACAATGAATTAACTTAAACCTGTACTGGAACACAGCTCATTTCCTGATGCATCCTTTGTGGGATGCGTTTGAAATGCATTTTATCTTCTACTCTTATATATTCGAATATTCACCTGCAACTTTAATTGAAACCTCCTTAACTTCATGCGGATTGTCTTTCATTTTTCTCATATCATTGATATTTTTATTTTCTTCCTTGTTTTGATGTTACAGGATGGACTAGGAACCAAACTTGGTCCTCTGAAAATATTTTCTGTGGTATGCTGTGTTTCACAACGCTATATTCTGGACATCTTATGATTAGTCTTTTCTAGTTTGTTGAGCTATAATTTTATAAGACCTAACTTTGTTGATTTGGACTATACCCTTGATGAAATACATAATTACATGACTGCCTTTTGCTAATGCTAGCTTGTGCATTTTACATGGAATACCTTGACCCTCAGTCCTAATCCTTGTATTGTAAATATTTGTTTCTTCGATCTGAAATAAAAGATTGTCGTGCAGCCAACTTTCCATTTCTACCACAAAGGTGAAAAGGCTAGCGAAGTAGTGGGGGCTAACGTGAAGCAACTTGAAGCTGCCATGGAAAGTATTAACAAGTAAGTTGTCATTTTGGTCTTCCCGGTTTTATATGAGGGCTTACCTCCAGTGTACTGCTGTTTATTTTTTTCTGCCATTAACTAAACTATATGAGCGCAAATATGACTAAGCTAAATTGATTCTTGTTATTAATGAGCTAGTGTGTTATTAGCCCATCCTTTACATTTGTTTGGCACTTATCTATTTGCTTTATTATATTGCAATGATCCTGGAACTATATGTTTTTCTTGAACAGGCAGCAGTAGGAATTTCAGAGAACTTGATCTGGAGGGCATTCAGTTCCTTGACCTGTCTTGTGCGAGCAAACATTTCAGTGCCTTGTCTGTCTCTTTTCTTATGGTTGTAATGCTATAAGTAGGGTTTTCTTGTGAAGAAACCGCGATACTATGGGTCCCTGTCATGGATATTCTGCTATGGCTGCTTGTTAGCTATGTTTGGGTTCAGAACGAGGTGGGGCGGCAATAAATCGGTTATTAGGAGAGAAGGGCTATCTACTTATCTTTGTCCTTGGTAGATATTGTGTGGAACTGTGAATGATGTTGCAAAGCGTGGTATACACTGTGGATTGAAACGCCTGTATTGGGTCTTGTTGGGTCTTGAGTCACAGGAACTCTGGGCCTTATCAAAACTCGGCCCCTTGCCAGGCCTTTTCTAAGAAGATATTTATATGTGCCATGTGTGTTTTCATTTCATTCCGCCATGTACGCCTCAAGTACTTGTACATTGTTGTGTCAGTTTGCATTCTCCCAATACTGCCGCTCAGCAGCAATATATGTGGTATGGTTTTGTGTCACATCGCGTCTAAAGTCTACACTCCGCATACGCAATCTGAGACGTCTTGGTTAGACCCACAGTGGATACTAGTAGAAAGTTTTTGAAGCAGTAATGCACGAGATGAAACTGTACGCAACATATGCAGTTGCCAAATTTAACCCATGAGATGGGATCCGATGGATCCTCCTGTGCTCCTCTGCGTCGTCTGCTCCCTGATCAGGACACGATAAAAAGGCAGGTCCACGAGACATGCACGCCACGACCCACGAGCGGCGCAGGGGGACTCGCCCCACCAACCCACCACGCTTTGGCTGCTGCTGTCCCCCGAGCTTTGGCAGCGCCATGCGTGTCTCCCGCCGGAGTGGCAGCGATGGAGGTCGCCGGTGTGGGCACCGTCGTCTTCTCGGCGGAGTTCGGATTGGCCTGTGGCTCAGTGGCTGGCCCTATCTGGTCCCACCGAACAGTACGGACAACCAGAGGGCGAGTCGCGTCAGCACATGGCGAGCGGCGGCCAGACGACGGTGTGTCTTCGGATGGTGATGGATTCTCCTATGGGATGCCGGAGCATCATTGTCAATTCTTCGTGGCACAGATTTTTTTTGTCTTTTTTTTCTTTTTGGTCGAGTAAAACACTAGTAATACTGTAGGTCAGCGACTTCTCATGCACGATCAGTGAACCGACAGGAAGCTGTTGCATATAGGACCCCCCAAAAAGCTTTATTACTAACCTGTTACTACTACACGACCTGGTCAAATGGGAGCCACCGGAACTGACTGAATTCAGTATGGCGAGTAATCACCTCCGTTCCATGAGCTAGACCCCTCTCGCGTCCGGACCCATCCGACCATACTGAATTCAGGTCAGTTTCAGTGGATGGGCACGGGTACGAGAGGGGTCTAACTCATGGATGGATGTGATTACCGGCAGCCGGCCGACCGGCGGGTAAGATACTACGGTCAGGTACGGCAGCATATACGGTCGACGTCGATCTTGTTGGAGGATCATCGTCATGCTCCATGCCGCGTAGCGTAGCAGAGCTCGGCCAGCCACGGGCACGGTGAAGCAAGCACGCCGTTTCTGTTCTCGGCCCATGTCTGGGGGCTGTTTGGGCTTTTGATCTTACCTGGCTCCGTTTGGCCTTCCAGCCCCTGTCTGTACCAACTGATAATACTACGGGTGCAAAAAAAAAAAACCCTGATAATTCTACGAGTACAGTGTGCACTTTTAATTGGTGTCCACTGCATGGTGCACTTAGATAAAGCGGGCCCCCCCTCCCCTTGTGCACCTAGGAATAACGGGAATAATAGACTGCGTATGAATACGGCAAGTGCAACAAGGCATGCATGTTCCGGTCCTATATTTTTGGAGGACGTCTCCATCATGACCATTACCCAGCGCAACCACACATGATCTGGATTGTAACAACGTAGGTACTACATACTACTTCCTCTATTTTTTAAATATAGTCATAGTTGAATTTAATCCTTCATTTTATCAAAAATTTATTCAAATGTATCAAATAAAAGTCATGTTTCAAAAACCTTTAATAATAAATTGACAAAATCAAACGAATAGTTAAAATTAGCAATCAAAGCGAATAATAAAATTGACTCTTATAATTTTTTAATAAAATAAATAGTCAAAATTGATAATCAAAATCAACTGCGACTATATATATATATATATATATATCAAGACAAGGCGTACCCCACGATAGTTTGAACCAAAAATTCTTTCAGCTGCAGTAGTAATATAAGTGACGCATGAATCCAAATGACAAAATAACAGTACTAGTACTAGTAGTTCATGAATCACGTGACGCGGCAAACACATGTAACGTAATGCTGGGCCGGGCCACGCGCACCCAACCCAGCACTTGATGGACGATGTGGATCGGTTAATAAACTAGTAGCAGTAGAACTAACGGGGGCAAAGCAAAGGCCACAGAGGCCAGGGGAAGTTTCTTTTGTCGACCTGGAGTCCTGCATGCATATGAGTCCGGCCGGAGCCGGACCCAGCTAGGCTGAATCGGGTGAGCTGATCAGGACGACGAGCAGTAAAAGCCACGCATGTGCCATTGCGCCCGGAAATGGCCGTCGTCCCTAGGGGCGTGGCTAGGGCGTGCCGAAAGCGGGCGTCGGGACAATAACCATAACGCCGGAGGACATGGCCGTCTTCTTGTATAGTATATCGTTGCGTTCCCCGCGCCGTCTCCATCTATCACATTCGCATTCACATTCACATGACATGTTGCCGTCGTCGATCGTACCAGCGCCAGGGGATGCTGTAGAGTTATATATCGTAGCACTACCAGTACGAAGCCAGGAGGGGGACGGCTTGGCCTGGTGCATGGCTAGCTATGTATCATCGTGATGTGTTGGAGAGAGTTATCTGCAGATAGAGCACTTGCGCTGAAACGTCCATATTTATCTGAAAATTGCTTCTCGATGGCCGCCAGGCTCATATAGATCTAATGGTCGTGTTGCACTACTTGAGCTTTGTGCGTGTGTGGTGACCGACACAGTACATATTTAGCTGCCGCGTGCAAGTATAGCTATTAGGTCCGGTCAAGCGAAGTGCGCAACAAGGCACGGCGACCGCCTAGCTAATCATTGGATTAGGGGCTCATCCGCCGATCGGAGCACCAGCTAGCGTTTGTTTGTGGTCAGCCGGCGGGCCGCGGCCCGCCGTCGTCATCAGGTGATGCCGTTGCCAAGTCATTTCTGAGGCAATCATGAGCAGTGACCGTAGCCAAGTACGTATACATAGCTTGCGCGGCAAATACGGCGTGCGGTGCATGCATGGCTGGCAATCTTTTGTCCGATCCTGGCATTCATTCATTCATTCCCTTGCATTGCATTGGCAAATATATATGGATGCTGAAAACTACTCTGCTAGCATATAAGCCTTGTAGTTGCTTCTGCATCGTCGGCGTGGATGCGCTCCAGATGATGCGCAAATGAAAGAAGCGACAGTCAGTCTTGTTGATGGTGCTTGAGCCTAACGAAAGGTTTGGATCGGAAGTGCCCGAAGAGCCAGGAGGGTTGAAATTAAAGGCGAGGATGAGCCAGAGCCATGGTACGGATGAAGGAAGCTTTTCTCTGTTTCTCGCATGCATGGATCGTGGTGAGGAAATGGCGCGCAGCTGACTGTAACTCCGTACTTTCTCCGGTATGAAAAGATAAAAGTAGGTTAGAATAATGTCACGGTATTCAAAATTTAACTTTAACTTTAATTTTAAGTAAAACCTATTTATTAAAAAGTAATATATATATATATATATATATTTATAAAAATATTTTTTAAGATGAATTTACTCGTATGATTTTTATATTCAAATTTAATAATTTAAAAGTTATTTATGATTTATATTTTAATGTTTTGTTTGATCAAAATTTTATCTAAACTACATTTTTTTTTATAACGGAGGAAGTATACAAGTACTAGAGCTGCTAGTAGAGTTACGTACAGTAGGGTACTACGAACTACTGATACGATTACTTACTTCGTAGGAGCACGCGGGAGGCAGCTGCATGCTCCTAGACGAGAGAGTAGAGTAGACTAGTAGTAGGTCCTCTCCTCTAGGCGTGGTGCTAGTGCTAGAGTCCAAGCGAGCGAAGCGGGAAAGCGGAGGAAAAGATGGCTTTGAGAGATTAGTGGGCTGGCATGCGGAGAGGAAGAGGAAGAACGGCCACATAAAACAAGCGCCGAAGAGCAGCAACAGGGAAAGGTGCTCTGCTGCTGCCACGCCAAGCGAACAGTACTAGTGTGATCTCTGTTTCTTGTGGTCGGAAAGGGGGAGCGAGCGAAACGGTTGTTGACCGCATTCAATCAATCATCATCAGCCTAGTATTTTTCGTTCTTGGTTATAGTAACACACACGAACGGCGGTGAAATTTGCAGTAAGGCCGCACTGCAGTGCAGAATGAATGGAGTACCTACCGCTAGCTTCCTAATTAGTTCATCCCGTTCCGTAGTGAGGATAATTGGAATCAGCGTGAACTCGAAATTCCATGAAAAAAAAGGAGAATCTACTCGAAGATCCGTAAAACGTTATCGATATTGAAAAGGAGAGTAGTAGTATTTGCCAAGCATCACTTCCCGGTCAGGATAAGAGCACACGGCGGCCGAGCCGGAGCGGCGTCAGCTCCGCCGTCCGTCCACTGGCTTGCTACTCCCAACAACGGGGGGCGGGGCCGTCATCCGACACTTGGACCGCGACGGCCAAGTGAGTTTGGACTCCTTTGACCGCCCCAAAAGCCGAAGCGAACCAAATCTCATTTTGTTGGCTCGCGCTCGCTGTCCCCCACCCAACCCAAGCGCGCGGCGCGAGCCCGACCCGACGAGTCGACGACCCCCCCCCTCTCTCTCTCTCTCTCTCTCTCTCTCTCTCTCCCTCTGGTCGAGTCGAAGGGTCGAAGCCACCACCACAACGGAACAAAGCTCCTCCTCGGGCTCGGGCCAGAAAGAGGCTCTCTCGCTCGCTCCTCAGTGATCTGATCCCCTCCTTCCGGCGCTCTATATAAGCAAAGCAAGCAAGCCGTTCCACATCAAGCCCAAATTAACACGCTCCCCCTTGCTCATCCTCATCCATTCTACTACTACTTCAAGAAGCAGAAGCCGAGAGAATTGGAGAGATCGATCAGCTAGCTATACTGAGGGGGGAGGGCGACGATGAGGCCTGGTGGCTGGGTCGGGGGGCTCGTGGAGGAGAGCTTTTTCGTGGCGTGCGAGGCGCACCTAAACCACAAGAAGAACGAGAAGAACATCTTCTGCCTCGGCTGCTGCGAAAGCATCTGCACGCACTGCGCACCAGCGCACCGCCACCACCACCTCATCCAGGTACTACTAGTAATTCACCTCCTCTCCTCTCCTCTTCTACTGCGGCTCCAATTACAGTGTATTCTTGCCCACCCTGCATGCATATATGCATGCTCCTGATGGTACCACTTAGTAGTACTATAGTAGTAGTAGTAAACTGAGTCATCATCAGAAACATAATTCTTGTTTTTCTGACGAGGTTCTTACTACTTACTAGCGCGCGTGCTAAGTTACTACTTAATTCTCGCATGCGACAGTTCATCACGTGAGCTTTTCGTTTGTCCATCAGTCTGTTAGTACAGTAGTATTAGTATAGGAATTCTATTATTTATTTGCTCAATTTGATCAGTGTTCCTTGCTGCTGGGCTGGACTGGAGACTGGGGTGTGCTAGTAGCGCAGGCGGTAGTGGCTCTGAAGAAAGGGGGGATCTACGACCAGTTTGCTGTAGATACTATACTACTAAACTCTGGCTAGGTTTTCGTTTCGTCTTCAAGACATTAATTATAAGTAGTGGCTTCGGTTGGGCTTAATTGCGGCTTTGGCAGTCCCAAGGCAAAGAAGAGATCAACGACCTTGTCGCTTAGAACCCCGTGCTGCTCTTTCCTCATCTTCCCCTTGTCGCTTGCGCTACGCATAGTACTAGTAGTAGTACTCAACACCCTCGCCTCGTTTATCAAACACACTCCAACACGAAGCCAAGGCCCTAATTACTCCTTCCCACAGGTTAATAAAACCTTTTTTTTTCAAAAACCAAAATTGATCAACCAAAGTTGAAAACAAAGTAAGTAGTACTGTAGAGTACTACTAGTACTACCAGAATTGTGCCAAATTGGCTCAGCTGGCTCGGTTTGGTGGCAGGAGTAACTCACTCCCCCACTCGTCCTTCGCTCTCGTAGCTCTCTATAAAGAGGAGGGTTCAGTGCAGTGAACCGAACGAAGGAAGAAGGGTGGGGGAATTCATTGGAGTAATTAAGGAAAGGAAAAGAAAGGCCGGGACTGATGCGCGTCTGGCCACACACCCCGTTTTAGCATGGTCGTATAATTAACCTGATTTCCCATCGTTCCATTCCATTTCCACCGCCAGGCCAGCCACTGGCACCGCACGCTCCTCCGCCTGCAAACGTAGCAGCAAAAAGGCTGGCACTCCCCCTCCCTGTGTGAGTGACTCAGATCGAGACCTTTCTTTCCCACTCACACACTGCCTCTCTTTCTCCCCTTGCACACTGGACTGAACTTTACTGGAGTACGACTAGTATGCCATCGTGGCCTGCCTTAGTCTTAACGGTGCTATAGCTAGTAGAGTAATTGTGATTCCACTGTTGAGCCACAACTCTTACGTCAGGTCTCTACTACTACAACCTCTCTCTGACTGTCCTGTGCTGCTTTGCTTGCGGAGTGTTTGGAACACAAATGGGCTGGTTTATCCGGGACTGTTTTTGCCATGTATAGCAAAGCACCGCTCCCTGATCCTCGCTCGCTCCCTCATCTCGTCTCCTCTGCATCGTCTACAACGAACATGCTACCTGGTTGGATGGTGGTGGCCTTCGCCTTCGCTGCCATGCCATGCCATCCTCTGCAGTCCTTGGCCGCGCGGTGTGTCTGTGTGCTAACCAAATTAATTTACCTTACCTTTACCATGGTAAAAACAAAGTTCCATCCTGTTGTCCAAACGAAACGACTGTTGCTCGCTCGCCTTTGTATAGAAAAATAGATAAGCGATCCTTGCTCGCTGCTACCGTCCAAAGGGGGCCTTCATGATATATGATACTGTTCATCCATTCAGGTCACAGTTATCTTGTAGCGGCTCAGTGAGTGGCCAAACCAGAGAAGGCTCCCTCCTCGCGCCTCCGGCTGGTAGACTACTGTAGTAGCAACTAACCTTTTTACCCCTCGGGTTAATTAGTTACTTACTCCGGTGTCATGCTAGCTAGCCAGCCGAACCGATGGGGTTTCTTCTTTACCGTTTTGCCCTGCGGCCCTTTGCTTGGATTTGTGGAGTACGGTGCTGGAAGGAGGGCCGTTTCGTCGTTTGTGGTAGCAGTGGTCGGTCTCGGTCTCCACTCTGCACTTCTGCAGCGATAAGATCGGATGGCGACGAGGCGCCGGTCAAAGCGTCGCAATTATTACCGGTGACTCACCGGGACTTTTCTGCATGCATGCATGCATGACTCGGCCGGATCCCAAATTATTTTGGACCGATTGAGAGTTGTACTACTACTACTACAGAGTACAGACTGTTTTACGTACCTCAGCACGTACGTACGCACTCGTGCAGCATGATATATGACGGATGGAATTTTATGTACTTACTAGTATATTCTTACACATCATTCTTATTGTTAATATAACATCAGGTGCGGAGGTACGTGTACCATGACGTGGTGCGCCTGGACGATCTCGACAGGCTCATCGACTGCTCCTTTGTTCAGGTCATCCACTGATTTGTTTTGTTTTTTTTTCCTTCACCGCTCTACTCTAAATTAGCCGAAATTCTTTTTTTTTCCTGATATGTTGAGGTATGCGCCATGCAGTCCTACACGATCAACGGTGCAAAGGTGATCTTCCTGAAGCAGCGGCCTCAATCTAGGCCCTTCAAGGGCTCCGGCAACGTCTGCCTCACATGTGACAGGATACTCCAAGAGCCTTTCCACTTCTGCTGCCTCTCCTGCAAGGTGCTTCATTATACCCTACCCTTCTGCCACGTCCCTAACTACTAGCACAACAGTAAAAGGAAAAGCTAATGATCCTCCATGCATGAACTAGAAGAGGTAGATCGAGCAAGCGCTAATTGAGACCCAATGCCTTCTTCGTACTTGCAGGTGGATCATGTGATGATGCAGGGAGGCGACCTGTCCAACATCCTGTACACGCCCAGCAGCGGCGGCGCCCCCGACCTCGGCTGCGGCTTTCCCGCACGCTTCGAGAACCTCCGTGTCGACGGGGGCGGCGCCGGCTTCGACGACGATGCTGGCCAGGTCACGCCAAACTCCATTCTCGAGGACCCCAATGGGAATGGCGGCTCAAGCACCACGGGTTCTAGAAGCGCGCACGTCCCCAGGAAGAAGAAGAGCAGCAGCGGCTTCTTCCCTCAGCTCGTCCTGTCCCTCGGTGGCAACCGGCGAAAGGGCGCGCCCCACAGGGCGCCGCTCTCCTAACCGATGAGCTAATATATGGCGTACTATGTCGCCAAGTACAGATCGATCGAGCTCCACTCCACCTTATAAATATGTGTGCTACTGTATTATGCTGTTGATTAATTAGCTATTAGTGTTAGTGATAGCAGTACTTAAATGTAGTCCAGTGGTAGTAACTGTTGCCATGTAGAGAGAGAGTGAGTGTGTGAGAGGTCGCTGAGGGAGATGCTTTGTGGTGGGTGCAGTGTGTTGACGAGATGGTTAGCTGATGAGGAGGAAGGCAGGGTGAAGTCAAGCAAAGCTGCTGCTGCTGCTGCTTGTAGCAACTGCTCCTGTTACAGGTCCAGGTAGGCTCAGGGCAATGACACGTCGCTCGCGCGTGGGGTCAGGCCAGTGGCTACCAATTTTGTACTTCGATGTAACGGGGGTTACGTTTGCAAAGCATGCAAAACCACGCATAAAATATTAATTAATTTCAATATTTTTTATATAATATAGATGCTGATTATTGTGTGAAAGATGAGGATTCATATTTAATTGACCTCGTTTCTGTTTATTTCCCCCTTATAAGTTATAATGCTCGATGACATTTTTAATTCTTGCCCGTTGTTTCCACTCCTACCTGACGTGATTCGTGCTCGTCACTCACATTGTGTTTCGTGATGGCAATCGGAAGTACTACCTACAGTAGTGCAATACAAGGTTTCAAAAACCGTTGAGGTTTTCATGGTTTTCAACCAAATTATTTCGGCTCGATTTCTCAAATCAATGATTTTTTAAAAAAATTATAACTGAATATTATATTAAAAATAATTTTTTATTTGATTTTTAGGTAAAACATTTGATTTTTACGCATTTAATTTTTAGGTTTAAACGGTTTTAAACCTTGGTCCAATGCAAATTGCACGCTTTGCCACCATTTTTTTAAGTGACCGAACAGCGTTTTTTGAGACTAGAGGTGTGTCGGGTTGTTCTCAGCAGGAACAGAAAGGAGAAGGCCAGCTCAGATCTAGTGCCGCGTCCGTCCTTGAATTTTTACGCAGCAGCAATTTTTTCCTTGAATCCGTCTTGAACTCTCTAGACGTCTGCTCCGTTCCAAGCTATACGTACGTACTCTACCTAGACGATGGCCCTGCCTTCAACAGATTGGTCTGCTGAACTGAACCTGTAGTCTGTAGACTCGATCTAGTCTGGTCAGTCCGTCGTGTTGAATGTTGATGCGCCAGTTGGTCGGCGAGCGCTTTTTTTTTTAACCCAAAGGCAAACTAGTCACCTCGATGGATTTGCTTGCCCTCCTGTGACTGTGATCCTGTCCCGAGATGTAACATCAACTAGAGTGTGTAGCTGGATGCAACTATGGCTCGAACACCAAGAGAGTGAGTTCAGACAAGTTGACGTTCTTCCACGTGAACACCTATGGCTTCGAGGAGTACAGGTTGCTGCCCTGTTCCAGTGCTCGGCGCGCCGTATAATTTGAGCCGTCGTCGTCGACTCCAATTGTTGAAACGTTCGTCTGTACCGTACTTTGCACTGGCTTGTTTGGACTATTTAAGCGGCGAAAAGTATTAGTACTCCCTTCGTTTTTATTTATTTATTATAGTTCTAACTCTAGATATAAAGATTAGAAAAAAATAAAATAGATACATAAAAAATAAGAAAAAAAAGATAGAAATGTATTAAAGAAAAATGTATTAAAAAACGAGAACTACAAATAAAAAAGAACAACTAAAACATCATAGAATCACAATTAAATAGGACGGAGGGAGTATTTTGAATTTCTTTTTACACACATTATTAATCAGTTATTTGTTTTTTGCACAACCCGTCTCACTTAAATTTTGGGAAAAGCTAAATTCGCCAGTTTATACGTAGTCTCCTCCGCGAGTGTTAAAGGTAGTATGTTTTTGATCGAAGCTCTGCAGGAGGGGGGACGGTACAAATTAAGCCTGAACGTCATCTACACTGTTTGTTGGTCGCCACAAGTCCAACGACCGGCGCCGCTGTCTCGTATTAGTAGTACTATAGTAGGTGCAGTGCGGCTTCCAGTGCTCTATTTTTGCAAACACTACTCTCTCTTTTCTTTTTTCTTTTTTTTTTTTGCGGGGCAGTTTTATTTTAATCTCTTTTCTTTTTCAGGCAGGGGCGGAGGTAAGCTCCGAGCCGTCTGACGTAACAAGGTCGGACCTAGTACGATCAAATCAGATGAGGGCTTTTGATCTTATCATGCACGAGCATGCATGACGGCATATACAATTGGTCACTTGGTTTGTCGTATGTCCGACGGGGAGGAGCATCTGCAAAGGTTTTTGGTTTTGTCATATGTTACGGCATGGGGATAACTGAACAGGGAGGGGAGGGCCCTCCATATGCTAGTACATACTACTACACCTCGTCCTCATGCTGCCTTGTTCGAGGAAAGCAGCGCCATGTACACACTTTCTGAGCGTACTCACTCTTTTTAAAAGTACAGATTTTTCTCTGTCCACGTGGATAAAGAAGATACTGTAAACTGCAACGAGATCAAGCAACGAGTTCTCAAAAGATAACGAATGTGAGATGACTACCTAGCTAGTGATGAGACCGATCGATCATCGCTGGTGCTGTTGTGAGCTTTGGTGTATGGTGATGGCACTTGCTCACCGCTTCATCACGCGCGCACACACGACGACGTCCGATCCATGTGTTTTGTAGGTTCTGTTCGTGCATCACCTTATCTACACCGCGGCTAGCATAGCACGTAGCAGCACTACAGTATACCTCGATCGATCGATCGATCGGCGAAAGCGAAGCGAGAAAAAGAGAGATGCCGTTGCCACGACGATGGTAGCAGCATCTGCGCAGCAGTGGCCGGCCGGGCTGCACTGTACACTGTGGGAGCATGTCATGTATTGTCATGCAGGCACCCAGAGATAGGCCGAGAGGCGGGCCCCGCCGGTTAGTTACTCCCTAGTCCTACTTCACGACGATATTGTTTGTTTCAGTACAGTACACTGGCAAGCGCTACTAGTGCCCTGTTCACGAAATGTGATGCACAGGTCTCCTCCTGCTACTGTATGCTCCTAGTATAGCTAGGCTTGGTGCATGGTGGTGGTAGAGGAGATCCCCTGTGCCATACGGCGGCCGTCTTTTTAACCATGATTTGTCATGTCAGGCCAGGGTAGGAAGTAGGCGTACTACTAGCTGAGTAGGTATAGGTGTCTCTCTGCTGCAAGAGCGTCCTAGTACAGGTGGGACAGGAAGAGAGGATTCGTATCCCGGTCTGGGGATCGATCGGACGGATATGGATCTGTTCCATCTTCAGGTTCCCTTCCATGCCGCCATGCATGTGAAGAAGGTCGAGGTCTCGTTAAGTTCATCAGCTCTATTTAGCGTGTGTTTGGTTGAGTGGATAGAAAAAAAATAAAAAAAATAAGTTAGAGCTGTCTCATTTTTTTTATCGTTTGGTTAGGAGACGAGGGATGGCTGCAAGGAATATACTTCTCAAATGCGGATAGCCTCGTCCTCTAAAAAATGACGGACAAACTCGTCCCTCCTTCGATGCGCGTTGCTGTGACCGCCCGCGCTCTCTTCTCTCCCATCTCACCGCTCCCTCTCCCTCTCCCTCTACCGTGCAAAACAGAGGTGGTGGCGGCGCCCGAAGCTCGTGACGCAACCCGTGGTTGTCGCCTCGGCCTTGTGGTTCCGCTGCGCCACCCTATGCAGTCGTTAGATCTCGACGTCCATGGCGGCGGCGCACGTCGCGGGTCAAGGGAGGGCCGAGGAGAAGATCCACGCGTGGATTCACCGGCGTAGTCACGCGAGCTCGATCAGCCCGCACCCCTGCCGAGCTGGACCTCTTCTCCGCCTCCGACCGACGTCTTATTGTTCCATCATGGCGCCGCGACCCCGCCACTCCACGATGTGAGAGCTGCCGCAGCAGGGAGTGGAGGTCGAGGGGAGCTCCACCTAAAGCTCCGCTGCGCTTGAAGCTGTGCGTGAAGGTGAAGTTGCTCCGCGCCGATTCCTTCACACGAGCTCGAGGTCCACCGCACCTGAAGCTCAAGCTTGTTGTGCTTGATTCCTTGCCCCTATCTTGTTGGTGTCTTCATGCACAAGCTCCCGTTGCGGGGCGGCGCTCGCCGCCCGGCCGCGCGCACGCCGGCCATCGTCGTCGCCTGTCGCGCTTGCCGTCCGGTCGCACCCACGCGAGCCGTCGCCGTCGCCCGTTGCGCTGCCTGCAAGTTCTCTGATGACGCACCCCTCACTCTAATCTCTTCATCTCTATCGGCTATGGTCTTCCGTTATGGATGTGGCTGCTACAGGTTTGCTGCAGGCAGTCGAACGCATATTGAGCCTAATTTGTTTATTTTGACTTTAATAGCTTGTTGCGATGGTTTTTTTACTGCTGAATCCCTTGCAGTTGTATTTTTTTTATAAAAATATGCATCGATCTATATGTTTTGTTCCATCAATTGGTTCTTACTCCATCAAAACTTGGTTTTGTTTATCATATTTATGCATACGGTTCCGTAGAAATGCTTCTGTGTTTATAATTATCTTTATCATTTATGTATGTGATACTCAAACTTACACATTTGTCAAATTATTTGAAATGATAAAGTATAATTATTCATGAATTATTGAATCATAATTATGATTTGTTCTTTACAAATATACACATTTGTCAAATTATTTGAAATGATAAAGCATAAGTATTTATGAATTATTGAATCATAATTATGATTTGTTCTTTATAATTATTCACATAAGTATGGTAATCTCATCAGGATGACCATATCATCTTGTCCTCTCTTAACCATCCAATCAAACATAATTGTAGCGCTTCGCTTTATTCATTGGGTTCAAAAGAAAATTAAATCAATTGCAAGGAAAGTACCAAAATTTTTGAAGATTAAAGTAATTAACAAAATTTCTATTAATTGCTAAAAAGGAATTATTCCATTGGTACCAAGAAATATTTTTAAAACTTGCAAGAAATTCTCGCAAAATAAAAGCTAGTCAAAATTTGAACTATTAGTTTAAACCTTTAAACTCAAATGCAAACTTTATTTTAATTCTTCGAATCAACTTTGAACTCTTGTCAAATTCCTGTGAATTTTTGGGCTTTTCTGAAAAATATTCACCAGTACGACCCACTAGACAATGGGCCCCACCAGGCAGCCCCCTTTTCTCTATTCTTCTTCTTTCCTTTCCTCTCTCTTCCCGCACGGGCGCCGTTTCACGCGCTCCTCAGGCAGAGGGCGCGCGCCACCTGCCGCGCGTGGCGAGCGCGCACGCGTTCGCCCGGGCGTGTGTAAGGGTGCTTCGGTCGCCTCCTTCTCCTTTCTCGCGTCGCCACCGTGCCGTGCTCGCCCCCACTTTGACCGATTTCTTCGCAAATCGGAGCGCCCGACATTCCTCTTCCCTCTCGAGCTCAACCGCCCTACGAGATTGCTGGAGCTCGCCGGAATTTGAAGGACGCCGCCGCCGTGTTCCTCGGCCGAAGGAGGCCACCGGTGAACTCCACTTTCCGGTGAGGGCCGGGCCCATTCTTCTCCTCCCCTAGCTCCGCCGTGTCGCGAGGAAGGTGCTCGGCAAGTTTTCGCCGCCGGTCGTACGCCGTCGCGCTGTGGCCGCCGTTGTGCTCACGCCGCTGCTCGTCGCCGACTCGGTTCTCGAGCTCGTCGGCGGTCGAGGTGTAGACAAACGGGATCCCCGCGCCGAGCTCTTGCCGTCGGTGGCCTCGCCGTCGGCCGCCGTCGCCGGCAGCGCCGCCGCCCCTCGCCGGCCGAGTTAGGGCAAATGCCCTAGCTAGGGTTTCACCATTTCTGCTTTTTCAAAATTCATTTAATTTGGCTGGAAATTCAATAAATCATATAAAATCAAGTTTTGCTCAGAAAAATATAAACCCAATTGTTCTGGAACCAGGGAAAAATGTAGTTTTTAAGGAAAAAAAATATAAAACTTCAGTGTGTGAAGTTATTAATTTTTGGGATTTATTTAATTAACCATAAATGGCAAAAACATTATTAATTATTGTGCAACTATTAAAAATTTGTAAAATTTGTATAAACCATAGCTTTGTCCCTGCTACTAAATGGTGTTTGATAGCTTGATTAGGGTTGTTTATGGAGCTACTAAATTTGATTAGCATTGTTTTGGGTCAAAACTTTTCCTCGACAACCCTAATTCTTTAATTCACTAGCAACCACTTAAGTTTGCGGGAGTTATTAATTACTGATGTCACCTCTCTAATTGCATCATATAGACGCCGACGTGAACGAGGTAGCCATCGAGGTGGACCCCGAGTTTTCCGAAGACACCGTCGCCGCAGACTAGGAAGAACACCCACAAGGCAAGCCCGGTGCACTACTATTTTTTAAAAAAATTCTTTTATAATAGTGAATGTGAGTCATGTGATGTGCATTTAGATCGACAGGAGTTGAATGAAACCCTAGATGCACAAGTTTTCAGTAGTACCTATTTTAGTATATTTGTGCAGGTAGTCCGTATAGATACTATGCTTAGTAATACCATACGGTAGAAGTTGAGCAGATCGGACACTGCTCGCGATATGATAGGAGTTGAATGAAACTTTCCCTCTTGTCGAATGACTTGTAGCAGATTCAGATTCCATGGAAAGAAACGGGGTCAGACAGGGAATGATAGGGATGCAACCGACGGGGGTTCGGTGTGCGGTACCGCTGTCTGACCCGTGTGGCACAGTTGGTTAAGTATTGAATATAATGCCCACATGCTGGAGCTATGGGACCCAGTATACCTAGGTAGCCTAGAGACGGCAAAGCTGAACCTACCTTACGGTGTCTGATTAGCGACGAGCTAGGGTGGACAGTGTGTGAACTCCACAGATACCGTCCGGGACGGGTGATCTAGTGGGATGCGGCACCGCTGAGGTAGCGTAAGAGGGAATTAGCTTTGCTAGATCTGGTGTGAACGGTTGCCACGTGCGGTCCGGGACGCGCACGTGTCGTGTGACCAGGTTAACCCTGCAGGTGTAAAACATTTCGAACCGCTGATACTCTCAGTCTAGAGTCTACTCAATCTCTCTGTCGTATACGTTAATAAGTGAACTGAAGAAGATGATGATTACAGTTGTGATGTTTATACTAAGCATTGTCTGTCAACATGATTGTTTAGTCATAGTGCATACTAAAGTTTACCTTTCCGAACTTAAATTGAGCTAAAACTTGAAAGTAGGAAGCTACTTGGTAAGGCATGTCCTTTTGCAACTATCCTATCTAGAGTCAGCCGTACATGTTTAGGAGTCGGCTGTAGACAGCCTTGTTGACGTGTCAGTCTTGCTGAGCTTCTTAGAAGCTCACGCTTTGTGACTTGTGGTTTTCAGGTGGGTCTGATGCGACCGGTGGTAGCAATGGGCAGTTCTGTGAGGTGTCGGCCCCCGGTTGGGGTAGTTTTCAGTGGGAGCAAATCGAATAGCCGCTGCGCGTGTGTGGCTAGTAGCAAGGTGCCGTTAGGAAAGACACTTGCTTTTGCTTAGCGTCGGAGTCGGAGTCTGTAATCTTACCTTATCTTCCGCTTTCGCTTGAGGACTGTATCGTTTCCGCTGTTTATGAAAACTGGTTCGTGTAGAACTGAAGTCTCTGTAATAAATACTCATTTAATATTTTTGTTCTATCTGTAAACTGTACTTTTTACTGTTTATGTTGTATCCTATGTATGTTCGATTCGTCGAACACCGTTCAGAATGGATCTCGGGAGGAGGACCTCCTCCATTTCAGTGGCGGTCTGCCACAATAAGGGATGACTTCATCCCTAACATTTATGCTTCCAACCAAATAAAATGGTGAATGGGTCTATCGCTCTTATCTCGGGATGACTTCGTCCTATCTCAACCAAACACACGACTTACTCGTTGTGCCGTCCCGTCCTCCGTGATCTCACAATGCGCCTCGTTATTCCGTCTCGTGGATCAGGGTTGCAGAGAATTCCCCGGATCCAACTCTCGAACACGGCCTTCGTTCCGACTAGCAGAAAGCAGAACACGAAAGGGAGGGGCCGAGGGGAGCTCCGGCGCCGCATTGACCGTGCGGGGGCGGGCACACTGGAGCCGGACGGGGGACCGAGCTCTCCGTTGTTTCCAAAGACGGACGCACCGACGCAGCATGGTGGTCGCGATGGACCACGATCGAACGCACACGTACGAGTGTGCGAGCCACACCACACCCAGGCGTCGTTCCCCACGACCCACGACCGCTTCTGCCGGTGGCGCCCGGGGCAGTTGTGCCGGGAGGAATCCCGACACGAGTAGTGGTGTGTGCTACTCGGGTCTTCTCCACTTTGTCCTTCCACGTAGTACGTATTTTGCTGAAAAGGTGGCTCATGAAAAAGCTTTTCTCGCATGCGTTATTTTTTTTTTTTTTTTGCCAATCTTGGACGGGCAGCCATAACGGTTTGCAACCAACTTACTCTAACGAACGAGCCTGCAGTGCTACAGGCAGTCAAGCGCCGTTGCTTCGTTTTTTCTTTTCTTTTACGACCCCCCCAATGATTGATATGATTGACGTGGTTGCACCAATGCCCTGGTCCTGCCCTGCTGCCCTGAATGAAACGGACCTGTGGAATCTATCGTAGTACCTGTGTCACAAACACCACCAGCCACCCTCTCACGAGTCACGACCGTCCTGCGCGGCTGCGCTTTCCCTATATCTCCTCTGTCAGCTTTTACCACATGCAATGCAAACCTAACTAACCTAGTATGCCCAACTAATTTGACCCACAGTAACTCCCAATGGCCAAACACAGCCGCGGCGTTGCAGTTGCAGAGCATAGCAAGGTAGGTACCTCCATCAGCCACTGAGAGGCTAGGTACTAGTACCCACCTCTTGTTGCCTTCGTCGTGGCGGGGTCGACGGAGCTGAGCAGCATGCTGTGGTAGTGTGGTGCCGCCTCGTTCGCCGGCACCCGTACATATAGCCCATCGTCAAGACGACGAGGACCACGGCCGCACGGCGCGTCAGCGGCGATACAAGGAAAATAATGGCGGGGCGCGGGCGTATACGTGGGAGATGAGATGGCCTGGACCTGGACCATGGAATGCTGTGGTGGGTTACTGGCCTACTGAGTAGCAGTGAAGAATCCGCTGCCGCGTGCATGCAGACTCTGGATTCTGCCATGCGCAATGGATCGTGGGAGCGGGCAGTTGGTTGGTTGGTTGCTTTTCTTTCCCTGATAACAGGTGTCGTTTGAATTTGATTTGACGCAACGTGTAGTTTTTATTGGACGTCGACGAGGAGGAAACGAGCGAGGCCCAGCCCAATAATGGCGACGTGAAAGCGGCAGAATCATGTGGTCCAAGAAAAGAAAGATGAGACGCAGTGGTGGTGGTGGGCTTGGGTCGCATTTGTTTGCTGCTGCGTCCCCACGGCGGGGTTACTGGTCTTCCTCGCTTGCAGGGAAAAGGGAGGCACGAGCACGACCCTGCAAGCGCCTCGCCGTGCACCCCATCATTGTCCGTCCGTTTGACCGTCGGTCCCTCCACCTCCTCTGCTCTGCTCCATTTGACCTAGTACGAGTGCTTGTTTTGTTTCTCTCTCTCTCTCTCTCTTTCATCATTTACTAGTAGAGATACGGAGACGTCCGGTAAAAAGTGATGCAGACATTTGCACACGGGACCTGCAGCAACCACTGTAGTACTAGTACGTGCGACGGTGCGAGCACTGACATCTGTCAATCTTCATTTGCACGTGCTAATGGAATCGTATGCGAAAATCATGGGGTGTAAAACCCAGCGGTTATGTTATGTAAGCTTCGGCTTGCGCTGCCGAACCATTTGTCCGCTCCACCTCTAAGCCGGTTCCTTGGTAGTGATAGGACCACGATAGCGAAGGCCACGGTGCCGTTGTGGACGTGATTTAGCCCACAACAGTACATCTGGTCCATACTCTGAGGGAAACTAGTTTAAGTCCAGCGGCCCATTCAATTCCGAACCGTCGTCAGCCCGCAAACCTGGCAGCAGGTCAGCAGCACGGATGATCGATCGTTCGCCGCAGAGGACAGGGAACGGCGGCTAAGTTGTGCTTAAAAACAAAAAAAGAAAAAAAAAACCGCCCGAACCGGCGGCTAAGCTTGGGGTTGGAATGAATGATACGGACTACGGCCGGACGACGAGGACCCGGACGTCGTCCGCGCCGTACGCGCGGCCGTGCAAGAGGCACGAAAAGTTTTTCTTTTTTTTTTCTTTTTTCAATTGAATTGCCAATTGGTTACTACAATAGTAGTACGGTACTAAGCGTCAAACTTGGGTACGGTTAGATCGAAACCGTCCGCGCGCGGCGGCGATGCATATGCATCACCACCAGGTAGGCTGCCGCCAACCATCGACGAGACCACAACAAGGGCTTCTTCTTCGTCGTCCTCTGCCCTGCTCGTACGAACATTAATTAATTCGAGGATGGATAAACTGGATGAAACTGGAATCTATTACAGCACCTGGCGTCATAACGTACTGGCAACTGAAACTTATTAACCTGGCAAAGTACAGTTGGAACCATACGGAGGCTCGTCGTACTGACGGCGTCACGCGACGACCAGTTCTTTGCCTTCAGCGCCAAGCCGGGGGGAGGAGTTGGTACACCTTGACTGATTAATTGACCCATTCTCTGCTCCCTTCCCTCCAATCAAGGACGTCATGTGTGAGATGATTTAATTAACCCCCACGACTAGGGGCATTAACCAAGAGCTCTGAACCGAAGCTGCTACTGAAACAATATCTTAATTAACTCACTACACTATAAGCGCTCATTTGCATTATTTTACTGGGGAAAACAATATGCCAGAACTATTCCAAGATGTGGAGGACGAATGTTATAATACATTTTCTACGGTTCGACTAGATGAGTGGCGGCGTCTAGGACGTTGATCAACAACATGTATGGTCCCCAAACTACTATACCGCTCTTTTACCATGACGTGCAGTTGTAAAACTCTGCACAAAAGGAAAAAAAAAAGGTTACTCATGATAGGGACTACGCTTTGTCACGACCTCACTAGCTAATCAGCCCTTGTTATCTAGGCAAAGGTAATTTGCTTAGGAGCGAAGCCAGTAAAATCCATCGGCGATGCGTGTTTAGATCACTTGGTGAGTGCATATAGTATATACCAGCCCCAAGGCCACAGACTACAGTTTACTGTAATAGTATTTGTTTTAAAGCCAGTGTGGTAGGACACTGGATTACTTTCCATTCCATACTCTTGGCCGTGCTTTATCCAAAAGTCCAAACACCTTCGCTCCGCATGCTTCAAGTGGACACTTCAAAAGGTGAAAAAATAAGGAACTTTTCTAATAGTACGAACGACGACCGAAAATAAAAATTCAGCATGAATTATGTTTCATCGCTTTCGAGAACTTTTATCTTCAGCGATACTACTGTATAAGTTTTACCCCCAAAAAAATTTCTTAAAAAAACATTATATAGTATAGCATGTTAATATTTGGGATATGGTAGCAAGCAAAAGAAGACAGCACGTGAGAGCGAGACAAGATACGCACGACACAGTCAACGGCTTGAGCGGCGACCTCGTGCATGACCACAGGACAGGCGTCAGCCCGCACGTCACGGACCCGGCCGTCTGCTTCTTCTAGACGTGGATGGCTGGCCCCCCACTCCACGACATCGATTATTGCTGGCTTCCTTCCTTTTGCAGCTGAAGCTGATCGATCGACCAATGGGTGAAGCACATCAAATTCGCAGATTACCAATAAGGACAGAGAGAGGAACAAAGCCGCGATTAGATGAAGCGCTTGATTTTCACAGTACTCTTGAAATACTACATACTACTCCCTCCGATTTTATTTTATAGTTATTTGGACAGAAATCTTAGATCAAAATTGACTTACAGATGTTGTCTGAACGTCAATAAAAAAAAAACTAGAGGTAGTACTACTAATTGCTGGTGTCATCAACACGTAACGTTCGCCGAACGTTAGTACCTGCACATAGTGTGTATATATATGCGCGATGTTTTAATACTAATATCTTTTGACTTGTAGTCGGTCAAGCGAGGAGGCGTGCGTCTTCAAGCAAATAGTAGTACGTACACACTACAGGTTTTTTTTTTTTGGTGTGTGTGTGTGTGTTATAGGACCTAGTAGGTGAGGTGCAACATGCAGGATGAGGATGCAAGCCCCCTAGCCAGAGGCTCCCTCCAAAGCCGTTACAGTAGTGGTAGCTTATTAGGGTCCAACACAATTATTTGCGTGGTCTTCACCACACAATTATCTGTTTGGCAATCGAAGCCGGCATGCAGTGGTCGTTTGTCGAACCACCACATATGTGTACCCTTCTCTTTGTTTGGCAACTACGTACATCTCTCGTGACGACACGTCACTGTTACTCAGAACACGTACACGAGAGGTGAGAACGTTCAAAAGGCGCTTCGCGTTCCTCCGTTCCGTCGATCGGAGGGAAAGGGAAACAAAAAGGAAGCAGAGCATCACGGCGCCATTAGCGGCACCACCACCAGCACCGCGAAAAAGATACGGGCGGCACGCCGCGCCGCAAACCAACCAGGCGTCTCTGATAAATAAAATGCATGTAAACGCGATCGATCGTGTTGGAGGTGTGTAATCGACTTGACGGCGACGTATCCATCGGTCTCTCTCTCTCTCGGCTCCTCGCACTACAAAATACGTAGTAATTCGCACGTGCTGAAATCGACGTGCGGTTCGTTCCTCGATCGATCGAGCCACACACGCACCGAGAGGGCATCAAATCCAGCATAGCATCTATCCTTTGTCTCTCTTCGTCGCAGTTTCCGGCGAAGTTTCGTGCTCGACCCAGTCGCAGCCGCCTTCACATACTTACTGCTGGAGTAGTAGTAGTAGTAGTAGTAGTAGTAGTAGTAGTAGTTGTACGTGACGAAAGATCAGCGTCGCACTCGCACGCGCGCCCACACCAGCGAAACGGACGGCTGGTACAGTACCGCCAGAAATTAAGACGGGAACGCCGTGCCTGCGTGGCCTGGCCGCCAGGTGGGCCAACGAAAAACCGGCCGGCGGCTCTGCCTACCCCCCCGATCGAGCACACCCCGGCGACGGCGACGCGGCGCTCTCCGGTGGCCGCAGCGCCGTGGGGCCCGCACGGACCACGTCACACGAACACTGTACACCGGTCGCTGCCTGGTGGGCCGCCACCTCCGCCGTATCCGCGAGCTGCCTGACAGTTGAACGACGACGACGCTGCTTCCCGGAAGGTGAAAAGATCTCAGGGGCAGGGCGCTAGCTAGCCCACCATCCCGACGGGGACACGTTGGCGAATCCTTTTTCGTACACTTCACGATGGTCTTAATCCAACGGAGGGTGTCGTTCGTCTGACAAAGGTCCATTACATCGCGGTTCACTATATATCGCGGTGCTCCCGGCCGGTCTCCAACTCCGCTGCTACCTCCTAACGACGAGCAGCAAGCAGTGCACGCTAATAATAATCCATGGCGATGAGTGACACCGGCTCGAGCTTCGCGCACTGGGCCGCGCTCTTCGACCACACGGAGCCGGAGCTCGCCTCGGAAATAGCGGACGGCAACCTCATCGCCGCCGCAGCGAGCCCGACTTCGGCGGGGTCCGGCGGGAGCCCGACGACGACGACAACCAACAACAACAACAAGGCAGGAGCACGCCATCACCAACTCGGGATCGAGGGCCCGCGGGCGGCAGGCAAGCCGGCGCGGCGGCGCTCGCGCGCGTCGCGGCGCGCGCCCGTGACGCTGCTCAACACGGACACCTCCAACTTCCGCGCCATGGTGCAGCAGTTCACGGGCATCCCGGCGCCGCCCGCCGGCGCGTTCGGGGGCGTGCCAGTCATCAACTTCGCCGGCGGCGACTATGGCGGCTTCGCGCCGCACGCCGGCGGCGTCATGTCGATGTCGTCGTCCTTCGACCACCGGAGCCACCAGCATCTGACGGCGGCGGCGCCGCTCCACGACCAGCTCCGCATCAGGCAACAACAGCACCCGCATCATCAGTTCGGATACAGCAACGGCCTGCTTCACGGCGCTGCCGGCGGCGACATTTTCGCGTCGACGGAGGACAGGATGCTCCTGCAGAGCATCCAGGCGGCTCAGATGCCGACGGCGTCCGCGGTTAACAACACCTCCCTTGGCTTCTTTGCCTGACGACGAATAATAACACCTAATCGACTGATGATGATCGAGGTATGTAGTATGCAACAAGCTGCAAGGTGCAAGGAGCCAAAAGCATAAAGGAGAGTGAAGAATAGAAACAGAAAATGTTTTTTCAGTTTTTCTGGCATGTGTTTAGTTCTTTTATCTGCTTTGTTGTTTAAACCATCATGCAGTTCATCTCTGTCTTTGAGCTGCAAATTAAAGACGATGTAAATACTGATGTAGCTAGCTAGCTAAGTACTAGCTTGGTCACTCTTATGGAGTTTTAGCTCGTTTGTCAAATTATTACAGTATCACTTTTGTGTGGTTGTGGTGTCGTGATATCGATCTTGTGCAAGGAAACATACAGTTTCTTGTTTTGATCCGTTTTGGTTGCCCGGTTTTGGAAGCAAACGACTGTGTCGGCTGGCCAGGTGGCCACGCACGCCCAACACAAGTTCTTTTCACGGGGTGAATGGCCGCCGCCGGGTTGTGCTGCAACGTGGTGCCCGTGGGGGCCCCGCGGAACAAGAGAGTGCATGCACCTGCCTCTGCCTTGCAAGCCTGATGAGCTAGCTGGTGAGGTCACCACTCACCACCGGTCAGAGTTGTCATGCTGCGAGTTTATACTACCTTCTGCTGGCCTTTTGAAGGCTTTACGGTCGCTCTCGTTATTAACTACTAGTACTATAGTTCTTCATGTTTTCTCTGACCTTAATTAACTCCATGTTCATAGAAGAGCACAGACGGTGTCTGGGGCTGTCAATGGCGGAGCCCGCTACAAAGATGGTAGGAGGGGTACTGTAGTGACAAAACCAGTTATAAACACTCCCAGCTATATTGCATTTATTGGCTCTTAGGATGTGTTTGGCAGCCCGCACGAGGGCTGGCGAAGCGAGAGGGGGAACCAGACCACATGTAGCCTAGCTCCGCACATGCAAGAGATGGTGTTTGGGCTAGAGATCTGAAATGGACTGCATCAGTTGAGATGTTGTTTGGTAGGCTATGAGCTTACATCAGCTAATGCAGAGATGGTGTTTGCTAGGTTGCATGTGAAGCAAGTGTAGTCACCGTTTGTCTCTGTGGTGAGGTTCCAGCCACTTTTTTTTGCCTCTCGCCAGTTGAGTAGCGCCAAGAGAAAATGATAGTATTAAATAATTAATGGAGACAATGAGTGGATTGTAATATTAACACTAATTGTTTGTAGATGTTAGTGTTACAAATAACAAAATAAGTTATTTTGCATGCGTTTCTGTAATACTAATAACACTAATTCCAAGTATTGATTTCATATATATTGACACAAAAGCAGTTATCTGATTCCTGTGAGCCCTAAAGAAAAAAAGAATCGTTGCATGAAGGAAAAATAACTGAAAGCCCATCATAGCACTATAGCAGCAATCAAGAATCAAAAGGAGAGAGAAAGCAAATAGTCAACATTTATGCTCGCAGGACCATCATTTCACCTTGTTAATCTCATCACAGGATAAAAAAAATAAGAATCAGGGAAGCAAAGAAAATGGGAATGCGCCAATAAATAAGAACCAAAAATTGTGCTAATAGGAACAAACAAAAGTGCTCACAGCAATCATCATTCGACTTGTCAAGGTCATCACAGGCTATTCTCTTTATCAGTACCAAAATAATAGGAGGCAGTAAACCAAATGAGTAGATTGCAAACAAAAAGAACGAAGGACAAGTTAACCTGCATCATGTATGTACACCACCTATAGGCCTGTATCCAGGAGTGAGGCGCATCAATGGATCCACTACCTGGGGACTCACAGGCACCGGATGTGGAGCGCCGGTGAGCTGCCGGAGGCACGGAGGGAGGGGGGCGCGGGATTTCGGCAGCGGCGCTAAGTTAGGGTGCCTGCCCTCGTGCTTCAGTTGGGGAAAGGACGGGATTGAGGTCAAAGATCGCCAAGGAGGTTGCTAGTACTGGCGGGAACCGAGAGGAAGAGGATGGACGAGCGAGAGAGTGGTGAGCGAGGCGAGAGAGAGAGAGAGACGCAGAGAATAGGGAGAGGTAATACTATGCCAGCTCCGATTACAGAGGATATGGGCGGATGCAGCTGGGATGAGCCACGTGGGCGCAGGCATGCACCGGTCGAGCCTGGCTAGCGGGAAACGCCCGCCCCCCTCGTGCCTCCACGGCCTGGCTCGGGGACGCGTTTTGCACCAGGCCGGCCTGGCTAAGGAGCCCATGCAGGCCATCAAACACCGGCTCGCTGCATGAGCTGGGTCGGACCGAACTTCATGGGTCAAACACACCCTTAATCAGCTGAACCGTGGTCCGAGATAACTAACACCTTAAGAAATTCATCGTTGTTTAATTTATTCTAACGACAAATTAGATAGGGTGAGACAAATAATGTTTAACTTTAATTTACAAGAAAATAGGTTTTGAACAAAAGTCTGCTTCATCGTTGCTTCAGACCCTGAACCTTGTATCTAAAGTGAAGTGAATATATTTCCCTTCAAAAAATACAAAAAGTGAATTGATTTGTAACAAAAGTTTGGGAGGCACCCTGGAGACCACCAAGCTTCCTCTATATTGGACACATGAAGAAATATAAAGTGTTTGATGAGACGAGTGCACCAATTGAGATTGTTTGCTCCGTGAAGGTGCAGGTGCTGAGTTTGGTCAACATGGGACACGTGTCAAAGACGAGGTTGGTTGAGGTAGGATGAGCTGAGAGATGTTTTGAAGTTAGTGGGATGAGATATATATGAGATGTTTGTATTTCAAACATCAAACCATTACTTTTCCTCGTAAATGATACAGTATATCTTTACCATTTCACATAAATGTTGAATCATTTTTTTAAAACAAATGTTAAACTAATTGAATTATTAAATTTAGTATTCCATAATGTTGAGTACGTGGTTTTTTTTTCTTCTTCTTCTGAGAACAGTAGTTACGTGTATTTGGTGAAGCTGAGATGCGCTATGAACGGCCCATGTGAAATATAGTTACAGTTGATTTTGACTAATAATTTTGATTATTTGTTTTTTCAAATATATCAAATAAAAAAATTATTTTTTTAAAAATATTTAATGATAAATCAAATTATAGCAAAACAAATAATATTTGATGGTCAACCCACGTGAAAGCTTCTTTGCACGGTCCAACCAGCATACGGCTTGCACGCCTCGCATTTCTGCCTCGGGCGGAGCTGTTTGTGCCAATCTCATTTTTGCCTTTACTCTTCTTCGCATTTGTTCAGATCGTAATCTGCGTGGAGACGGGAAACCCAACTGTGGGTTTTCCGTTTTCGGGGGAATCACGTATCTGTGGTTTGTTCGAATTCGGCAAGGCGCGTAGTGCCGGGCCCTTTTACGCGAGCTAGATGAAAATCTGGCCCAGCCCGCCTCAGCTGTCGGAGGCTTTTTTACGCAAAGCCGCAAAGGGCGAGAATATGACCGCCTGCGTGCGAACTTTGATCCGGTGCCGTAAGCCCGTAAGCCGTAACCCAGAAAAGAGTGAATGGATCGATTTTGGTCTTGGCGGTGAGGGGCTAGAGAAGGTGATACTAGTGTCGAGTTCATGAAGGAAGGAAATCGAATGAGGACATGTGTGGTTTACGTCGACATTAGATAGTGTTTTAATTCAATCCTGAGTTGATAATGAAGGATGATACTCAAAAAAAGAAAGAAAAGGGGTGATGATACTGTTACTCAAAAAAAAAAAATTGCTCCCTCCGTTATTTTTTTTATCGTCGTTGATTCTGATCAAAAAATTTGATCACTCGTCTTATTTAAAAATTAGTTTAAATATGTAAAATTAAAAATTAAAATTAAAAATCTTTAATAATAAATTAAATTCTAATAAAATATTTGATATTTTTTATATTTTTTTAATAAAATGATTATTTAAAATTATTGATCAAAGTCAGCGGCGATAAAAAAAAACGGAGGGAATATTTATTAAGACTTCTTACTCAACGTCCCTTAACTTGATTATTTACAGTGCTCAAGCAATGTCAGCATGCTGCTATGCCTTCAGAAGGGATGCAAAGCTAATAAAGAGACACGACGGGCCCCCTACTCGATCCAATTGACATCGAATCTTGTGAGACAAGTCCAAAAACATACTCAGGCATTTGAGCTGATGTGACCATTAACAACCCAACAAAGCATCTCTATGCGTAGAGCAGGACGACCGCCGGACTGTTATCTTACTAAATGAAGAATCTAGTAGCTATAGTAGCCTAGTAGTGCTATAGTGAAGCTCGAGCGTAGTGATGCAGCGAACGAGGACCACTGCTACTGAGCATCGCATACAGGAAAGCACAGGGATGATGAGTGTGGCCTGTAATAAAGAAAAAAGGGTAAATAGTGTCAAACAAATTTAGTAACTTTATTTTCTCCGTTGATTCGATCCACACAGCCTCATCAGCGTACATACGCAACAAAAAAATGATGGTTTCTTACATTGGGCACCTTTAATATAAGCAGTAGTAAGTGATAGGTCGATAGGGCTCACATGCATATGCAGCATACGTTGGCATCCAAACCATGTAATGTCTCAGCAAAAAACCGCGGCTGGCCTTTTCGTTTTTTTGGCATGTTTGAACTCGATAATTGAGAAACAGATGAAATACTAACTTCGTCTTTTAAATGTTGACACTTTCTAAATATAAATTTGTATTAAAAAATATCAATAAAAAAAAATAGAGATGGTAATACACAACTTACTATGGTAAATTGCTACACTGATGCTCCAAGGTACCACTGTATCTGTGGTGTCTCCAGCGCTGCCATGAACTGGTCCAAAATGGAACCAAGGTCACCATTATCTATGGTGTAGGATCTGAGGGAGCAGCCCAGGGCACGCCCACACAGCTAGTACCGGCGTACAGTAATAATCATGGGAAGAAACCGTAGTACCACCAATAAGTAACGTGGCGTGGGGTATCAGCTAGGACACGAGTCGTTTTCCCTGTCCCATGATGGATCTACCCATACTTTCGATCGGTACACTGTAATTAAACGTCCACAACAAAAGGAAGTATTATCATAACAGCAAATCTAGTTTAAAAGTGCACTACTCAAATTAAAATCATGACAATAATAATTAAAAACACAAAAGGAACTATATTAGAAGAAAGGAGTGACAGGTCGAAAAATAAGAATTGGAAAGAGAAAAAAGAGTGGCTCAGGACACAGGAATGGATTAGGATGTTGACCTGGGTCATCAGCGCAGCCATGAGTGAGCACTCCTTCCTTGCCAAAAAAGAAAAAAGAGTGAGCACTCCTGTGCTTAGCATGTGATTCGCCGATGGAATCTCCAAAACCATGTGTGTTTCCACATGGTGAGCACGCAGCTGCCTCTGTGATGAGGAGGATATTTGACAGATATACTTGCACTTGTGTGTACACGTATATTATTCGTTCTGTGGGCAACTGACGAGAGCTAGAGCGTAGAATGTCGCGCTGACCAGTCAAACTGTGTACGTACGGGCGTGAACGTAAAATTCGTGGGAGCTGCGTGGGTGCCTCGTGCAAGAATTCGTTGTTCAAATCGCTGCTCTTCAGTGTTGGGGTTGGAATGTTGCGTGCCACTTGCTTGCTGACTGATCCATGACAATGTTGCATTTTATTTGACCGTTGGGGGCCTCGAGCCCTCGACGGTTTATTTCTTAGACTTCTTCACCGTGCATAATACAGAGTACTGTAGTATCAGTGAAAAATAATTAATACATGTAGCACTATTAGCACAATGTTAACTGCAATGCCGAATTTTTAGATTAAAATTCCAACACCAAGAAGAAAGGCGTGTTCTGTTTTTGTACGCATCGGCCCGTGGAACACGGCGCGGCGACGAGTCCAGCGCCCCGAGCTAGCCGTACGTGCACCGGCCACTGCCGGCTTCCGAGGTTCTTCGCCTCTCGCGCGTGCGCCCTGCCCTGCCATCTCGATCGCTGGAAACCTCGTTTGCTGCACACGTACGAGATGTCTGGACACACGCCGGCCGATCATCCGCCGGCTATTGGTAAGTGGCGAACACTGTTTTTTGTTTTTGTTTTTTCCTTCTCTCGGCACGAGAATCTCTCTCATTGCAACAGCAGCACTACTACTTGTCACAAGTTTCTTTGATTCCTGGAGAGCTCATTTTCCCGTTGAAACAGCTCCCTAATGATGATGGTATACAGTACTAGCTAGTTTTTTTTATGAACTGCTCCCTACTAATCATGCTTGTCTTTTGGAAGAGGAGTGGTTCGCAGCTTATCCTTGTGATTGAAGCCATTTTTGTACAGCTTTATCCCGCGAAAAGGAGTGAAAACCCACACCTACTCTACTCGTCCTACTGGTATTTTTATTGTCCGGACCACATGGAAGCATCACGCCCGTTGTTCCCCTCACCACTCCATCCACTGCTGCTCCAGCTTCTATAAATCGAGCACTACGGCGGCCACACCAAGACCAGTCGCTCACCTACCCAAGTTCCAATTCCAACCCGCTGCTGTTCACGGACACGGGACACCAACAAGCTAAAGCTAGAGATCGAGTAGCTTTAGCTAGAGACTCGGCGGAGCGCGGCCGACCGATCCAGTCCAGATGGCAGAGTGCAACGCCGCCGGCTCCGCTCCTGCCGCGCGAGGCGGTAGCAAAGGTTGCGGGCTGGCGCTGGGCCGGCTGGTGCGGAAGCTGCGGCGGCAGAGCAGGATGCTGAGCCTGAGCGCGCGGCCGGCGAGCGCGGCGGCGCGGTGCCAGCAGTACGATCCGCTGAGCTACGCGCGCAACTTTGACCTGGGCACCGCGCTCGACGGCGGCTACTCCTTCGCCTCTCGCTTCGTCGTCGCCGCCTCATCGGCACGGCAGCAGCAGCAGTAGAAAAGCCCAGAGTAGCAGGCAGTGTCAGTGTGGTAGTAGTAGGTAACTATAGCAAATTGGCATTAGCTAGAGCTAGAGCTAGACGGCGCTGTTGATTCTTGTTCTGTGCTCGACAGTACTAAGAAACTAGAGGATGTTTCTGTTCATATAGTACTATGAAAGATGTGGGGCGGTGTAATGGTGGTTGTAGTAAGAGTTTCGCAGCACCCTTGGCTCCCTTGTTCTACTTTTGAGGAGAGCCAGAGGAGAAATTTGTCAGAAATGGAAGACCTTCATGGATTTTTTTCTTTTTGGTCAACAAGTATATATCTGATAAAAATATAGTGGTAACTGTTTTATCGTAGAGCTACTTGTCAGCGCTAGTATTCCAGTGACGCCGGGAAGAATCTACCGCACGCATGATATAGCGGCACGACAACGATGAGGAGGAAGTTTTTACTCAAAAGATTTAGAAAAAGAAAAACGACGAGGAGAAAGCTGCGAGACGTGGGTGGTTTCGATTGCATTTGCATCCAGTGAAGACTGAAGAGTAAAGTAATAGTTGGTGCAAGTAGTACGCGATTATTGGCCGCGCGCTGTGGATCGGAAGCGGGGAGGTCAGAGGGCACCGTGCCGTGTTGCCGGCAGGACGCTTGATCCGTGGCCACCGCACTCTCATTGAAAACTCCGATCCTGCTCCTGCCGTTCCATTCATGCCGAGATTGACGGTGTGAAACCCATTCCCATGATCCTAATTTTTTCTTTTTCAGCACAATTCCCATGATCCTAATTTTTTTTTGAGCGAAATTCCCATGATCCTAATAAGCGTCGACGGGAGAATTGGGCTAGGGAGAGAACATTGCCAGTCGCCCTAGTTGTCTTTCCTCAGTTGCAGCCCAGCCCAGCTAGCAGAAACACCTCTCGGCCTAGAATGAAGTGCTAACCAAGTCCAAACTAATGGTCCAACATTTCTAAATGACTCATGAGCACAAATCGGGTTTATTGCCAATTTGGTACCGTTGACCCAATGTTTTCAATGAATACGTGGGTATTTTCTTTTCCTCTATACAGATTATCTATAAATAAAAAAAGCATATAAGAAAAGTCCACGCACATAGAAAAATCACAAATTACGTACAAAGAAGTGAGAAGAGAACAAGAAAAAAAAAGATGCCGTGGGTCTATTCATTTTATTCTTGACAGTATTTTATTTGCTTCGTTACTACTACCAAAGTTTGATTAAATCCTAACCTTAGCTGAAACAGTATATACGAGATGAGAATCAACAAGCCCATGCATACGCAAACTACCTTCGTGGATGATGTTGGCGCAGTTCTTAATGGATTTTTCGGTGGCCAAAAAGGTCAAAAAAGCTTCCCATCCCAGTTTCCGGGCCACGTCATGTGATTTTGATCTGCCTGATTACTAGGACTAGCATTTGTCTCCTCCTTATCCTATGGAGATCAATCGTGTTCCGTCAGTGTTAGGTATGTCTGATGGGGATTCCAGTTCAGTCTGTCAGTTTGCCAAACACCTTGATGTCAACTATCTTAAGCGAACGCGCTTTATCCTCCTATGAACGCATACACACACTTAACGCTCTAATAAGCATGTAAATAAGTATTGACTGAGTATTCCCAGTCAGAAACCTACCGTAAGTCTGGATGTAAATATATAATAATTATATGTAAGAATTGGTGTTAGTAGAAACTTACTGTAAGTCTGGATGAGAAAGAAACCTAACCAATTAGCGATGCTTAATCTAACAAACGACTTTAAAGCGGGACAGAGTACTAGTTGGTGTCCGAGTGAGCAAAAAAGGGGCGTCTAAACTTTAATTGATTGAAATTAAAGGGTCTTTTCATTCATATAGTAACACATAGAAGTACTAATCTAGTACTATACAAAAAGATAAATCAAGAAAAACACCTAATATGCATTGTGTGGTCTAGATGCAAGAGTTGTATTGAAAGATCCTCTAATTCAAATGATTGAAAAAATAGAATTTTGGAAAAATGGTATCAATAACACTAGCAACCCACTCATCTACTAATTGTTAGAACTAAGCATACAATAATTTAAGAATGACCCAATTAGTATCTTTGACTTGGAATCCAAAGTATGATTCCTCTGATACTACTTCCAGCAGAGCATCTTAACCGTCAATGCATAACACCAAAACTCAAAACCAGCTGTCAGCCTGTCGCTCGCGAACACACACTCCACTGATTACTTTTAATCATGAGGCCCTGCCATTTCCGTTGGTGACAATTATTGGAGCTTTCGATGCAAACAACGCCAGGGCATACTATACTTAACCATCATGCTGTACCATTAGCCAACTCCATCATCAACCTCTCTCTGCTCTGCCTCTGCTGCAGAGCCATCCATCCCGTGCCGTGCATCTTCCAGCACACCGACGCGTGGGCCCCGTGCCGGAACTAACGGGCGCACCACAACTGGGCCAGCGGTGTGAAGACCCGAGGAGGGGGGACCGCGCCGCTTACCGGGCACGACAAGTAATCGGGCGAACAACCCGAAACTCGAATCGTGACCCGTCTGCGCCAGGTAGTTCTGCCAATTGGATGCAAGCTCTCGCTCCAAAGAGAATTTAAGAACCGAGGAGACAGAGAGGGCAGAGAGAAAGACAGAGAGAGAAAGAGAGAGAGAAGGCCAAGAGGCCCCTCCCCATTCTCCAATCCGTGCCCTAATCGAGCCCTCCTAGTCCAGCGCCGCCGTACCTCTCGCCGCCGAGCTGTGGAGCTTTGGATGCGTTGCTGCTGCAAGCCTGTAAGTGAGTGTCTAAATTTCGGCTATTGATTGATATGATCCAGGCTTTTCTAGGACCCTCGCGGTCACCTTTGCTATTCCTTTTCTGTTCCTACGAGTTCTTGGTGTGGAATTTGAGATGCGAGGGCTGTGATCGCTGTAAAGGGGGTGCCCGGTGCAAAATTGGGCAAAAGGAAAGAACTCACCTTGTCGAAGTGGCAGTAGTTTCTCCTCTTGCTGTGACGGTAGAGTCCAGTCCTGTGAAGCTGTTTAGAATTCTCTGTTTGCACTGCTTGATCTAAATTTTTTTCACCTGTTTGCTTGCTTTGAGTAGTTCTAGGTAGTACAGTTTCTCTGCGTGGTTTACTGCAGCGTAGTACAGTACAGTACTTTCCGCATTTGCTAAAAAAAGTACCTTTTGTTTTATCTGAAGATGGACTGCCTACTAAAAATAGTGTTCTTATAAAGCCGTGTGTCCTTCAGTACCTGGTTCAGTTGGATTTGGGGATCAGCTCGCGAACCTGCACGTCTGGGACTATTGATCCCCTAGGCAGATAAATCGTCTGCCCTCCATTTTAATGCCCTTGCATACTTTGCTTATTATCTGTGGGTACCTATCTCAAACTGCGATTTACGCTCATTTTTGTTTAGAGACGAGTAGAATAGAAACACAAAAAAGGATCAGGACCCTACCAAAAAAGCATGAAGAAAAGAAACTTGCAGTGTCAGATTCTCTAGAAAAGAGCTTTACCTCCCCTGGTTCTTAAAAGTTGAGAATACAGTTCACTGACGGGCTAAATGTTCAGATTTCTACTGAAAACATAGAATTTCTTGAGTTATCCACCTTTCCCGACTGCTAAACTGGCATGAACATAACCAATTTTTGGAAATGGGTCTAAATTTCTTTAGGATAAAAGCAGGGACTTCAGGTGTCCAGCTGTTCTGTCAAGGGCTCGCCTGTAACTTGTTTCATGTTTGCATAAAAATAATTAATAAAATTTTTTCAATATAGCAAGATTTCATAATCTCATTTTTACCCTTATAGTCTTCAGCTTCTGCGATCCAAGATTGAGAGTATCAATTTGGTCCTAGACAGAATCTTAGTAACATTATGATACTTGCTAAATAATTTATAGCATCATTAATCAGAATGCTGTAGCATCATAAATATGCATGCTGCAGTACTAAATGTACTAGTACTGATTTCAGATTGCGACCTTAAACTTTGCACACAAATTCACATTAGTTCATAAAGAATTAGCGTTTGTGTAAGAAATTGTTTGTCCTCAATTTACATTTTTTTTTGTGAAGAACATGCTTTGCAAGTTTAAACTTCATAACCAGACTATCCATGGAAATATAATAATCATTTATCAAACAAGGATATATAACACACTGTTTGTAGAATCATGTAAGATTTTATTAGCGATTCAATTCTTGAAGGCGTGGCTGAATCAGTTCACGATATCAAATGTGTCAGCCTTGATATCAACAATAGTTTCAAATGAGGATTTATTTAGTTCTATAAATTTAATTAGCTCTAAAGATCCGTGGTCAACTAGCATATAAAAGGCTATTATATTGTACGTACAATAATAAAGTTAATTAGGTGCTATTATGATCTGTCCTAGCCCAACCATCCCCTGACCACTTTTACTACTCAGTACAAGTCCAACAATACAATTCCTTGTTGGATTATTTCATTTGACAGCGTCGGCTGCCGGCTGGGACGAAGAGAAGAGTCCACAGCCCAACTTAGGACACGCTTCATTCATTTCTTCTCCCTCATGGCACCTTAACACATAACTACTTTTGGTTGCTCACGATTTTTGGCTGCTCTAACTCTTTCTCGATTGCCCCATTTTTTTTTTCAGTTTCCCATAATCAGACAGATATGGTTAGTTCATTTGAAGCATAGGGCAGGAATTCTCTTTCATGATGCTGAAATGGGAAATGAATGACAACCTTGAAAGTTTGAAACTCCAATTGATGTGTTGGCAACTAAATATTTAGTATGCCCCAATTAATGTTTCCTTGGCATGTGTACATAATAGTTTAATTCTCTCAGAAACAGCTGAGTCAAAAAAATGTAGTGGGGAAAAACGGCGAAAAGAGAAGGTAATCCACAATAGGCACAAGCTTAGCAAGGCCAATATATATAAAAAAGCATAATTCTTTAGTGTGGTAAAGAATTGGTATTGCATTGGTGAGTACTAGAAGTTTGTTGATATTTTTTTAACATGTCAATCTAGCTGTGCAACTTTTTAACTGCACAAATGGCTGTTCATTTGGTTCTATGTGGTCTGATTCTTGTTTATATGATTATGCATTTTCTTTTATTTGGATTCAAATTGGCTTTCCCTTTCGACTAATAGTGCGTACTTACAATCAACATCTTCTGGTGTTGGCGGTTTGCCAAGGGAGAGGATCAGGTTGTGGATTGCATCATTTGCTGATACTAGTTTATAATTTGGAAAATAGGATGTCATTATTGTGGTCGCAGATATGTATTGATCAGTTAGCGGTGATCTGGATTTAAGAATAAAATTAAGATCCTAACATCTGGGTCACAATCAAATTTTGATTGCTCTAGCAAGACTGAGTGACATGGGATTTACTAGACAATGGAGCACCTGGACCGCTGACTCCAGGTCTGAGTACATCCATGCAGGAGGGTGATATCTCGTAGGCTAATGTAAATGTCCTTGAGTTAGATACTGTCACCTGTTTCTATCAGATCCAGATTATTTTAGTATATGCCCGTACTTTTGAATATAGATGTTGGAATAGCTTTTCTTGTAGATGTAGCAGGGATATGGTTTATCACTATTTGACCATTTATCCCTTGTTATATGTACTCTATTTGCTGGATATATTTATACAATGCCTAATTTGGCTGGTCTGGAATCCACATGGATGGGATTCTTTGGTAGCATGTTTACAAGCTGAATTATGATTACACGTATCTGATCGAGCAAGCTTAGTGACTTGTAGGCTCATAGCTGCTAGTACTAATCATAACCTAGTAGTACTTTAGACTTTACACACTCTTTTCAGTGTCAACAATAAAAAAAAGAGGTAGTAATTTCTATTTTGCAAAAGTGATGCATATTCAATTTTATCTGATATGTAACATGTAAGTTGTTCTTTTGGCCAAAGATGAAACATGTGAAGAATAATAAATTGCTCAAGTTCATGAACTACACACACTTTCTTTGTTTCAGTGCATACATATTCTTTAGATACAATAAGGCCCCCTTTGGCAAAGATTCTCGGGGAGTGATTCTCAGTGAGAAGTGATTTTCTGAGTTAGAAGTGATTCTGTGGCTGAAATTGATTCTCTTTGATTCTTTATGATATATTCTCACAATCAGGACAGGGAATCACTTCACAGAATCAGGAGAAGCTACTTTTTTCAGCTCCCAACCCCTTAGTTCATTTCAAAGAATCACTTCACAGAATCAACCAAGAATCACTTCTCCTGCAATACAGCGTTTGGTAGAGCTCCCCAGATTATCTCTGAGAATGAGCTCCGTGGAGCTCTACCAAAGGGGGCCTAAGTCATGCTGTATCACTTAACTGAGACTTTAGCTATGCTTATGCAGTTCTGTATACTAGCACGGTTACTGGTATTAGTGTCTGACCCATGATTATATCATTCTCGTTATATTGTTTAGGTATGGTCCTCGTAAGGAAATTTATATAAGGTTTGAAAGACAATTAAGATAAAACTGCAAGGCGTCCAAATATCCCCAAAATTCCTTGTCTTATTACATCATACTGTATAAAATAGGATTCTAGGATGTTCGAATTTTTTTTTTTGAAAAAATTGAACTGATAAATCCATCGTCTTCTTCTTTTGTAGTGCTCGAAAGATCATAGATTCTAGGAGAAGCAATAGCTGAGATGGAACCATCCTCTCAACCTCAGCCTGCGATGGGTGTTGCTGCTGGTGGATCACAAGTGTATCCTCCCTCCGCCTATCCACCTGCAGCAACAATAGCGGCCGCTCCAGCAGTTGCACCTCCTGGTTCACAACCGGTGCAACCGTTTCCGGCCAACCCAGCTCAAATGAGCTCTCAGCATCAGCTTGTCTACCAGCAAGCCCAGCAGTTTCACCAGCAGCTCCAGCAGCAGCAACAGAGGCAACTCCAGCAGTTCTGGTCTGAACGCCTGGCTGACATTGAGCAGACTACCGACTTCAAGAACCACAGCTTGCCGCTTGCTAGGATAAAGAAGATCATGAAGGCTGACGAGGATGTGCGTATGATCTCAGCAGAAGCTCCTGTGGTCTTTGCAAAGGCTTGTGAGATCTTCATACTGGAGCTGACACTGAGGTCGTGGATGCACACCGAGGAGAACAAGCGTAGGACCTTGCAGAAGAACGACATAGCCGCTGCTATCACCAGGACCGACATTTACGACTTCTTGGTGGACATTGTTCCCAGGGACGAAATGAAGGAGGAGGGAGTTGGGCTCCCTAGGGCCGCCGGGGTGCCACCCATCGGAGGCCCGGCCGACGCGTATCCACCGTACTACTACATGCCGCAGCAGCAGATGGCGGCAGGTGCAGGGATGGTGTACGGTGGTGGCCAGCAGGGTCATCCGGTGACGTATCTGTGGCAGCAGGAGCCTCATGAACAGCAGCAGGAGCAGCAGGGTGCTGAAGAGCAGCAACGATCTCTGCATGAAAGTGGCTGAGACGTGCCGTGCCGTGCCGCCTGCAGGAAGGAGCTCGTCGCCTGATTCAGGATTTCTCATTTAGGTTGCCTAAACTTTTTGAGGTTCTATTTAGCTAATATCGTTGGTTACCTATTGAAACAGGTGATTCTGAATTAGTGTTTAGGATCGTTGTGGTAGTTTTTTTCTGCTGTGATGATGTCGTAAAAGGGAATCTTACTAGAGACTAGTGGATTAAAGGTTATACCGTTCTCTTTCCTTTATTGTTCCAAAATCCTAAGCCATTGAGCCTTTTGACTAAACCTGAAATGCCGTGTGTTTAAGTCCGTCTGCTCTAGTTTTACATTTTCCATGGGCACTGGCCCTTGATTAATTGATTTGCTTCTAATGCTTCTATGGTACTAACTAATTTCAGAGGTCTGAATAGTGAATTCACCAGGTTGATGGATGGTGATGGTGCATTGAGTAATGACCAATTCTGGCTGCAGGAGGAGGCGGTAGTCAATCGTGGCTGGCTCGCGGTCCGCTGGAGTTTATTTCATGCCACGTACGGAGTACTACAGTACAATGATCAAGGTCCGCTAAGATCCCAACCCCTCCCCCCACCCACAAAAAAAAAAAAAGAAAAAAAAAAGAAGTAAAAGTCCGCTGGGATCTCGGGAGCAAAACAGACGGCCACATACCGGGCCTGAATTGTTCTTGGCCGGATTGCAGAGCTCACACTCCCCACATCTGGCGCAACAAATCAGCAGGTGCCGAGCCGCTGCTGCAGTCTGAAACCGAAGAAACAGGCAACGTGCCGTGTTCATCACTGCGTGGGTCTAACCTTCTTCTCCCCCGGTCGTGGTCGCGGTCAACACAACTCAAGACCAGGGTTTTCTGCGCTGAAACTTCCGAGAAGGCGCCGGCGGGGTGGCCGCCAAGCAACCGCGTGCATTTGTGGCGCTTGGATGGTTAGTTGGTGCCTTTCTAACGGCTGAGAAAAAATGGATTTAGAGTTTATTTTCCTTAAAAGAAAATAAGGTATCTGTTCGCTGATCTGAGACGTCGGTGCTTCAACCAACGGCCCAGCTGCGCCCCCCTCTAGAGCACCTCAGACTCTGCCTTTGGCGCCTTATATATATTCCATTCCTTCTTTCACAGTCCACACTCGATTCGATCGCTCTTTGTTTCGGCAGCTCCCAGTTCACTATTGCCTGGCCTTACCTCCAAGGAAGCCCTTTGACGGCCGGAGCACAGTAAGTTCTATTCATTTCTCCGGGCACTTCGCCCATTTTGCGATGCACTTCCCGTGTTTCAGAGTACTAAATTGCTGTCCAGATCGTTCATTCTTCTTCGTGTATGATCAAATCCTACTGCTACCTGTTTCAGCAATTCAGTTTAAGACCATGAATTCCACCGAAAACCCTCTGTTTTCGTTCATCATCATTCCTTCTTGTGTTGTGTTGTCCTTAATTTGCAAGTAGCAGTTTTGGGTCAAAAAGGAAAGTGAAAGGTATAGAACCAAGAGCACCTTTGGGGTTTTCGTTGATAGGATGGCTCGATCGTGTTGCCTGGTCTGATCAGGTCGGAAATGGGGCGCGGGAGAGTGGAGATGAAGAGGATCGAGAACCGGGTGAGCCGGCAGGTGACCTTCTCCAAGCGCCGCAAGGGGTTGCTCAAGAAAGCCCACGAGCTCGCCGTCCTCTGCGACGCCGAAGTCGGCGTCATCATCTTCTCCGAGAACGACAAGCTGTTCGAGTACTCCAACCCGCGCTGCAGGTCTGCTCGCCTGCTGTTTTTTTTTTCTTTCTTATTTTAGTTGGGTAACATCTCTGAAGAACCGGGTCCTAACCTCTGCTCAATGTGGTTGTTTACTACTACTATGTCTGCTCCAATGTGCTAATTAACTTAACTTTCTTCTGCTTACCGGTTTTTAAGCATGAGTGATCTGGTTCGCCAGTATGAGACCGCCACCAACGCGCAACTCGACAAGGCCTACCGCGATGATCAGGTACCCAGTTCAGTTTCAGAACTCTCATTAGAGTCTTGGGTCCTTATTCTTTATTACTGATAATGTTGAATCAATGGGTTGCAGAAAATGCTGGTGGAGATGGCGAGGCTGATGACCGAGAAGGAGCAGCTTGAGTCCGACCATAGAATCTGCATCGGAGAAGACCTGGCATCGCTTTCAGTGGACGATCTCAACGAACTCGAGCAGCATGTCCAGTCACTCCTCAGTAAAGTGCGTGCAAGAAAGGTAACTTCAGCTTCTGTTCGGCGATACAAATATGTAAAACCAGCATCTACCTAGTATTTGAGTCTGTTAATTTCTACTCTAACGCCATTCCTTGTTTAATTCGTGGCAGCATGAGCTGCAGAACCAGCTGCTGTTGCGGCACAAGGTGATTGTCAGTTGTCATGAACAGAACCATATAAAAGTGATGTAGACGTGGTGACCAATCACCTAATTAATCGCAATTTGCTTCAGAGCCACGAGAGCGGCCGTGATGCAGCTGCTGGAGATATTGATCAGATGGAGGAGATGGCGTTGTCCGGAAGCCTCGAGCTCTTCCCGATGGAGCCGGTGCCCGTGTTGAGCACGGTGCTGCAGCTGTGGCCGCAGTCGGACAGCGTCGGCGGCTCCGGCAGCTCCAGCCCTCGCGGCGGCGCAACCTCCCGCAGCAGGACACGTGCATCCCCTGGCTGCGGCCTGCAGCTATGGTAAAATAATAATAATAATAATAATAATAATAATAATAATAATAATAATAATAATAATAATAATAATAATAAACCGTCTTTCAATTCCTGCTGATCAATGTTCCCATTAACAAAAAATTCCTGTTGATCAGCTGCACGATAATTTCCTTGCAGATTGAATGAAAGGTAGCGAGATTGATGGGTAGAAGAAGATAGTAGAAGATTGGGGGGTGGGGTTGGCTCGCTAGACCGGCTACCAGCTGGAATTGGACAATGGACATACTAATAACACTAGGTTAGCTAATGTAGCTTAAGCATTAGGCTTAAAAGAGATCTTGATTAAGTAGTACTGGGCTGTCAAATGCTGTATCATGCGGCCATTGTTGGTCACATCTAATGGCATTTTCGGGCCTTGATTTAACATGCTCACCTTCACGTAGTCTGTATGTAGCAGGGGAGGCTAAATAAGGAACTATCCTGAGTATATATAAGCGAAATTAATTTCGAGTTTCGTCACCTTAATTTACTCACTCGACCCAAGAATTGAAGTTCGTAGATCAATGTAGTAGTAGCACTGTATCTGGGTGGCTTGATCGTTATTGCTTTTTGACATGATGTTCTGAATACTTACTACTGAACTTTGGAGTCCAATTGGTTTCTCTTCTTTTGACGTGATGATCTTGCGCAATCATTGAATCTTGTCGAAAGCTCCCAGAACATGCGAGAACACCGTACCATTGAAAAGTGAGCGGGGAGCATGCAGTGAAAGGCAACAACCTGTGACTGTCTGCGACATCCAATTTGAAGGCCACACGTATACGAAAAGTAGTACTAATACTCAAGCAAAAGCGGCACACGGACAAACCCACCCTTGGTCGTCCTCTCCGGTTTCCTCGTGATCGAAGCCGTAGCGCCTATGATTCGTTCTTTTTTCTTCGTTTTCGCTGATCTACTCTTTTTGGCAGTTGAAATGTTGCTGCGTGCTTCCGAATCTAGATGAAATGGTTGCTCTGATCATCTCTTCCTTTCATTGCAAATTGTGGTAGATATTGAGCCGCAGATTTGAGTCGTCAGGCCGAATGGGTCACCTCGAGTTGGAGTGTTGGACAATGGGTATACTACTATAGTAGATTTACTAAATTTGTGTAAGTATGTAATACTCCCTCCGCTTTTTAAATAGGCACCATATCCTATGGAAACCAGCCCACCTATGCAAACTATGAAAACTCCAACAGAGGCCGCAGGATCCCCATCGGAGGGCACTGGACAGAGACGGGGAAATTTTTCATTTGGACGCCCGCCTCACTCCACTGTTGCCTGGCATTTTTGCATAGTGAACCCTGCCTCCGTTACGAACGCATCTCTCCGTCATGGCTTCGTTTCGTCTCGACCGAATCTCCCTCAGTTGACTCGTCTCTCGACCGCATCTCCCCCAGGCGCCGGCACCCTAGGCCCTCCTCGCCGCCGTGGCCCCCTCGCTGCGCCGCAGCCAATTCGCCGAGCCGCCGCCACTTCGCCGCCGCGCCGCCGCCACTTCGCCTCTCCGTCACGGGATTCTGTCGGAGATTCGCCGCTGATGGGCGAGTACGAGCAGCTGGTGTTCGAGACGCAGCTCAACCGAGCCATTGTCCTGTGCCGGTGCTACTCCGAGCCCAGCCTCGTCCGGCTTGCTGCGGAGCACCAAGCCCACCAGCTGCCGGTGGTGCGCCTCGTGGGGCACCCGACGACCTGCAGGGAGAGGCGGTGTGGCCGGTGCTCCGCTGGCTGAGGAGCATGTGGGAGTGCTCGAGGAGGAGGCAGCAGCAGGCTGACGCGGCACGGCGCCCGCCGCTGACGGTGCCACAGGGTCCACTTCCTGTCACACCCGGTTTCATGAAAATAAACCGAGCTCAAGTGTGCCCAGGAATTTTATCACACGAGAGACAGAACTAAAGTAGTACACAGTATTCCACGTCTTTATTATATAGTTCGAGTCGAAAGTACCAAAATGCCTCACAAGGGCTAAATGCGACAGCGGACGGAGCTAGCGGACGAAGGCCCCACAACGCCACAGCAGTCGAACGGGGGAAGCGCCTGCCTAGGAAGAAGAATCTCCACTGAAGAAGCCTGCCTCGGGTGCATCCTCTGAACAGTAAAAATTTGTGTATGGCAAGGGTGAGTACAATTTATTTGCATAAATTGTACTCCGCAAGTGTAGGAAAATATGACATGAGTAGCTCAACAGAAAGGAAGCCTTACATAGGTTTAAGCAAGAAGCAACTTATGTCTAATTCATATTTTAGCAACCTATTACTAGGTGAATATATCCATGTGCACACCGATGCACAGTGAAAAGTTATCCACTTGTCAACCATGAGGCTACACTGCCTCAAACCAAGTCACAGGCTACCCGCCTGCACTTTAGTGCTATATACCCATCAGTACTATCCCAGACCTGTGTACCCCACCAGATCTCAACCAACCATGTTATCTATTATGGAAGTGTCCATGCCGCTCATGACCGTGAGCACGGCTATCTAGACAGTTTATAACTCTGCAGAGGTGCACAACTGTACCCACAAGTCGGTGATTTCGTCACCCGTCAGTGACTATGTCTCCGTGTTACCCCACACTTCCTAAGGTGTGAAGCCAAGAGACCACCGCATGATCTTTCGAAAGTGACTCCTAGGCCGCCTGCAATCCCGCTAAGGTTTCGCTGGCATAGAAACTTCCTGTTTCCACGGCAACCCCCTCTTGCGCCATGGGTAGTGTAGGTTACCCACCTACATATCCCCTAGGTCTGGACTACCTGTTCGTACCCTTCCCTTGATCGCAGTGGTACCAAGGAATCAACAAACTACTTAATCAAGTTTTCCATAATCAACTTGTGATTTGTGCTGTTGTCATGGTTAGGCATTCCATAAAACGGTAAAAGTGATCCCGAACAGGAACCACCACAATCCCCCACTGGATACTACACAAAACTCCTGTGTAAACCCACATCATCATCCATAACCACCTGTCGGGACCTCCTATGCCATGTTGCTAACGATTACCATCCCATGGTGATTCTTAGTTAAAGTTGAGCATTAATCAAAATTAACAATAAGATACATGGTTTAATCATCCCAAATTATAGCAACACTAAGCATGAACTACCCAAAAATAATTCCCAACCACAGGCGACAAGGTGAATCAGGAAGGACATGACAATAGGATTCATATTAATTTGCATGCATTAAAATGACAGATAGAAAGAATAGGCGCATTATGGTCAAGGACACTTGCCTGTCTCTCCTGTCTGGTAAAAGTACTGCGGTGGAAAAAGTGGCGGAGTGAAATACTGCTGCTGGTCAAACGGCGGCTGCAGGAAGTAGACCTGCGGAAGTGGCGGCTGCTGAATGTACTGCCCAAACTCCTGGTCTTGGAAGTTCTGCTGGTCGGACTGTCCTTCTACCGCCGGACAATACATCAAACAAGGCCACAGTCAATAATTAGGAAAAACAGTACATCAAACAGGTAAAAATAGTAAACAAACAATTCTAATAGATTCTACTCAAAATTGTAAGAACGTGGCCGCGAGAACCGCTAAAAACGGAGCTAGGAATCAAAAGTTACGACCTTCTAAAGCTATGAGGGTTAATCTGCCAAAAACAGAGCTACCAGGGACCTAATCGTAATTACAGAAAATTAAAACTAACCTTACAAACAGTACTGATGGACTATTCTGTAAATACCGCTAACTATAGGGGCCTAAATCTAAAATCTACACGGCTGGAATGATTTTCTGATTTTACTGAATTATTTTTATATTGTAAACTTCGTGAGCCGGGTCTACGATACAGTAAATAGCACGGTCCACGAGTACGTGGACTCGGCTCACGGCGCGGCGCGGGCGGATTGATTCCCTGCCGTCGGATCTGGATCCGACGGCGCGCGACGGTTGAAGCGGCGCGGATCTATTGTCAGCCGTCGAATCTAGATCCGACAGCGCGTGCGCGCGGCGACAGCGCGACAGCGGCGGGGCGGCGGCGAGCGGCGGCGCCATGGCCGGCAAGGGGGCGCCGCGCGTCGATCTACTGCTACAGTTCATCTTTCTCAACGTAGGTTGCACTAAAAGCTAGAGCGGGGTACGGGGGTCCTCACCGAGGGCTTCTCGACGGCGATCAGCCGACGGAGGCGGCGGGCGACGGCGACGATCGTCGACGAGGGTTCGGCGGGGTCGTGGCGGCGCTACCGAGCACGAGACACGTCGATCCGAAGTCGGACGGGGACGGCTCGGTGGCAGGAAGATCGGCACGGGGTCAGTGGGCGCCGGCGGGGACCGACGGCGGCCGGCGACGATGGTGAGCGGTGGCGGGAGTTCGGTGGCGGCGCGCGGCGGCTACTGTGTACGCGAGGCGGCGCCGATGTGGAGGATAAGCGAGAGGGAGAAACGGGGATCCCGTTTAAAGGATCGGGGGGGAGGAGTTATTGGCTTGCCTAGAATGAACGGCGGCGACGGTTTCGGAAGCCAGACGAGGCGCGATGGGGAAGAGGAACAGGGCGCGGCGGCTGGCCTTGCTGGGCCAAGCGGGCGCAGGAGTGGGCCGGGCAGCGCGGCAGGCCGGCAGGGCCGAGCGAGGCGCGTGCGCTGGGGAGCTAGGCTGGCCGGCTGGCTGACTGGGCTGCTGGCCGGCTGGCTGGCCCAGTAAAGGGAAAAGGGTTTCTTTTTTTTTTTTTGTTTTCTAATAAACCTAGGTTATTTTAGCTACACACTCAATTAACTATCAAGCAGCACTTAACAAATAAAAATCCCTAATGCAAAATTCTACTCAGCATAAATGCACATACACCTTAATATTCTATAGTAATTTAAATTATTTAGAAAATAATCTTTTTGCAATTAAATAAAATGGGACACACCGCTATGTCTAAGCCATTTTTAATAGCAATTCGAAATCTGGAATTTAGGGTGTTACACTTCCACTGTGCTGATGTGTGTTGATGTTGTGTGAAGACCTTAATCGGTAATAGCCATTGGATCATGTCATGCAAAGCTGATTGATTCCCCAGCGCCATTGGTTAGCTAGCATCCTAGCTGCAGGGTACTTGCGGTAGCATATTAAAGGTTGGGCAATTTCTTTTCATTTAGTTTCTCCTGTACATCAGTTTGGGCAATTTAGGGGTTGCTGATCATAGGCATGGTTTCAGGAACTTCCAAGTGGAGTATGTGTTAGACATCGTTGACTCCAGAACAAGTGATGCACTGCAACACTGAAGAAGAACGTAGGCATCTTGCAAGTACTCCACCTCCTGTTGAAGCAGCATTACTTGAATGGTCCATCAATCTCATGGCAGATGTAGTGGAAGTGAAGGCTACAACAAGATGAATGCTCGCAACATTGCTATGGTTTTTTTTAGAATCTGTAGTAAGCCTGATGTATGTAGCGTAGGGATCAAACTAATGTATGTAGCGAGGAAACTGATATACAGGAAGCCTGATTTATCTATGTAGTAAGCTTGATGAATCTCCAGGAAGGCCCTAAGCCTGATGTTAGCGAGCAAACTGATATAAAATGTATGTGTTACAAAAGAGATTATTCTGAAATAATTATGGATGATCTTGAACATGTAATTTGGTCTTATTTGTGGGAAAATGAACTGTCCAAATATCACATACGAACCTGTGTATGCAGCACAATTGATCTGAAAATTATTTTTACAAGAGTACTTTGCTCAATTGATCTAAAAAGGTTACAGGCTAGTGAACACTGTTTGGGCAATTGCGTGCATCATGATCAGCTATTTGATTACATTTTCTACACTTCCGTTTGTTCTTACTCTTACTTCCACTTCCGGTCTTTCCCTCCTTGCCCTTCCTAATTCTTTTTGATCTCCCTCTTGACCTGATATCGTTTGGTGGATGTATATCGACCTCAGTTGGAATTTTATTACCCAGGAAAGATTCATACTCATCCTGTTTATCAACTCTCATAGCAGGCGTGATCTTCTCGAGAGGTTCCAGTAGGTTAGATAAACTAGAACATAAAAAGTCCATCCCTTGTTCAGAGTTCTTGGCCATTTGAATAAGATCTTCAAACTTGTTGCACGTTTCTAAAATCTTTTACCGCATTGCCACCTCCTTAGGATCCTTAGGCTTTTCATCCAGCAGGTTACCTTCCTCATCAAAGAATAATTCCCTGTAAAATTGAAGAGCTCATGAACTCTGGTAGTATAAAGGCAAACAGAAAAGAGGGCCATACAGGAGGAAACAAAGTACAGACCTTTTACATTTGGTGTTCCATCTCTTCATAATATAATTTGATGGTACCTCATTTTGCTTCTCGGCGCGAAGCACTTGTATGATATGCCGACACGGGATGCCATAGGACTCATACAATTTACAAGAGCACCTACCAAACATGTTTGTAATGTTCATCTAAACAACTCGCTTTTTTCCAGATAGGCTGCTGATGGTGAAACATTTTCCACTTTCACACTCTGAGATACCTTGAATAAAGCAATGGTCTCTTGCGGCTATGATTTGTTCCTAAAATTTTCTAAAAACTTCATGTGTATATATCACACTTCATTGCTTCTCCATGGGCCATGGTGTCATCAATTTAGGAGTGGTGTGAAGACTCGCATTGTCAGCTATCAACTCCTCTTGGTGCTGGCACTCCAAAGCTGTGTCAAACCTTAGCCAAAACTCAACAAAGGTCAACTTCCTATGAATTAAACGATTAAAAAAGGAATTTGCACTTTTCGATCGTGATGTTGTCCTAAGCATTCCTGCTAGAGGTATGTCCAAAAAGTAAACCGGAATCCATGATTTGCGAATGGCAAACCTAGATGAAAACCAATCATTTTCCATTAGCCCATAATATGTTAAATAGAATTCCGTTGTGACACAAATTCATCTGAATTCTTGGTCCCCCAAACACACTTGTTTAGTCTTTCTCAAAATTTTTCATCTTCTCTTACAGAGGGCCCGACCTTCTCAGGTGCCTTATCCATGATATGCCACAAGCAAAGTCTATGTGCTGTGTTTGGTAGAATCTTAGCAATAGCAGCCTTCATGCTCGCATCTTCATCTATTGTGATTAGATGAGGTGCAACTCCACCCATAGCCTTAAGAAAGGTCTCAAACAACCATACATATGACTCGATCTTTTCATCTGCTAAGAATGCTGCCCCAAGAAAAATACTTTGCAAGTGATGATTGACACCAGTAAACGGCACAAATCTCATGTTATACTGGTTGGTGGTATATGTTGCATCTACCGAAACCACATCCCCCAAAACACTATAGTTTTTCCTGCATAATGCATCTGCCCAAAATACACGAACAAGTCGTCCCTGTTCATCCACCATGAAGTCATAAAAGAAGGCCGGATTTACTTCCCTCTTTCTCTCAAGTTGTGCCACAAACATTTGTGCATCTGCATCCTTGATTTTGGTTCTCAGGTCACGGTAGTAGTTTTGCAAATCCCTCTTTGTGCACCCAACATTCTCAAACCCACCCTCACTGACATGGAGAAGTCAATATGCCTGTGAGGTGCCAATGCTAGCCTTAGGACAATTGAACAACGTACTCTTAGCCCTCTCACTGACTCTCCGGTTGGATCTTAGTAAATGTCTCTTATCTGGCGACACGAAACCATGGTTGTGCTCCTCAACCATTGCAGCAATTCTATACTTCTTGTCACTTTCAAGCTTCACAACAATATGTGCCTGACATCCACATCTGGTTTCCATCACATTATGTGTCATCTTTTTTTTTCCCAGGTCCATCATTATCATTTGTTATGTTCTCCTTTCTATACCCTTCCCTTGAACAATAATACCTCTTGAATAATATGTCCTCATTTTCCTTCTTGTGCTGACCAACACAGACTGAGAAACCGGCTTCATGTGCATACGACTTGTAGAATTCTTCCACATCTTTGAGTGTATCAAAGATCAATCCAATTTTTGGCTTCACATGCTCTTTGGAGTTTGTGTAGTTTCTGTCACTGGTACAAGATACCTACAGGAGTGTAAAATTGTATCAGCTCATAAGAAATTCACTCGATGCCTGTCAATGTAATAAGCAGATGAAGCTAACAGTAGAGGAACTTACTGCTGTACTCAAATGTTGTGGTGTGCTTGGACGTTCGGAGTCAGCTTCAACTCTGGCATTGACGGTGATGACAGCATGATCACCCACTGCATTCATGCATCCACGTTAGCAATGATCAGATTAATTTTGATCAAAGAAAGTAATGCCGGCATGAATGGCTGCCACTACCATCGCCGAAGTTCACATCGTGGACGGCCGTCGGCTCCATGATGGGCGGCTGCTCCATGGCGGCGAGCAGCATCAAGGCGGAAGGACGGCTTTGAATCACGGGAGCGACGAGGCTGTTGGAGTTGGCGCTGATACCCGTTGATGCAGCTCCCATCTCCATGGCGGAGCCGGCGGCCGCCGGTTCCATGGCACTGTTGGCTCTAGTGAAGGCAGCCGCCTGTTCCATGGCCCGTGCCGTCGTGACGAGGGTGGTTGAGCTCGCCGGCCTACAACTCGCCGTGGACGAACGAAGGAAGCCCTAGGGCGGCGGTGCCTGGATGCGATACGCTCGCACGGACTTGATCGGCGTTGCTTCGTCTCGCCCTGACGTAATGGAACGGAACGTGACTGAGAGATGCGTTCGTAACGGAGGCAGGGTTCACTATGCAAAAATGCCCGGCAAAGGTGGATTGAGGCGGGCGTCCAAATGAAAAATTTCCCCATCTTCTGTCCAGTGCCCTCGGATGGGGAAGCTGCGGCCTCTATTGGAGTTTTCATAGTTTGCATAGGTGGGCTGGTTTCCATAGGATGTGCTCCCTTTTAAATATAGTCACATTTAATTTTGACCAATGATTTTACCCATTTGTCTTATTCAAAAAAGTATGAGAAGTTTTATATGTTTTCTTATGATTTGATTTATCACTATGTTTTTGAAACGACTTTTTATTTGACACTTTTAAACAATTTTTTTGAATAAGATGAATGGTCTAAATTATTGATCAAAGTCAATTGTAACTATATTTAAAAATCAGAGGGAGTAGTGTGCCAAACATTGCAAAGTATAGTAATGATTTTTGTGATATTTATTCTCTTATTATGTCTTGGTTGCATTTTACAAAGAGTAGAGAGACTCCACTAGACCCATTACTAGAAAGAAAAATGTCTTGTTACTTAATTTTACTTGCCACATCCACCTCTAACATCCGAATTGGATGTCGACTTTGACATTTGTTGCTACTGGTTAGGCAAAATTTGGAGCTGCCTAGACAATATGGCAAGTAAAAGCCGTATTTGCACCTGTGTTCAGAGGGCCCTTTTTGTTAATACAAGCCGGTTATCGACGGATTAAGGACTTTGACGAGCATGGGCCGTACGTCGGCCTAGTTTCAAAACAAAGGGCCTACCAATACGAAGTGGATTTGCAAGCCGAGCCGTTACAATTCCATCGTACGGAGATCAGGCATACGATGCTTAGAAAGAGGGCTAGGGCCTAGAGAGCCCAGCAGGCCGATACAGCCCTCCACTCCATTCTCCAGCGACACCACTACACAACAGTACCCCAGCTGCTGCTTTCGCTTCCCATGGCGGCCATGGCCGCCGCGGCCACGTTCACGGCTGCCACGTCCTCTCTCCTCAGGTAACCTCTTCGACTAATTCTACTCTCCTACAGTTCGATCGAGGAGGAACTTCATCCAATCCCATCTAATCCGACGCGGGCTTGTCGCTCTTGTCACAGGCGCTCGGCCTTGCTGCGGCCGAACGGTCTCCGGATCCCCCCCCGCTTCCCTACCCAAAGGTGGCTTCCTGTGCCCGTGATGCTGTAACATTATGGGACTGAGCAGTTTGTGTTGTGAGGCGTGGCAGTTTGATTTTTTGTAATACTCTGAATTTTATGTGCTTGTGGCTTATTATCTTCTGCACTTACCTGTTTGTTGATAACAATCGAGAGGATTTCATAATAATTATTTGATCTGTTTGATTGCTGGTATCACCTGTTTAATTATTCTCTCGAGGAACATACGTTCCATACATTCAATCATACTTAGAAGTTAAGACGTACATTGTGAATTTGCATCCCCTTCACAAACTTGGTGTAGAGCTTATATGATAAGTAAACGTCTAACTTCACACGAACTCAACATGACACTGTAAGTCAAAAATTGTTTATTAGACACATTTATAGTGTCCCAAGTGTTTTTAGTCTTCTAGATTTTATTTGCTTTCAATTGTCAGTAAAGTGCAAGGAGGATCATTACATAGTGTTACTTGTTCCAGGTTGCCTTTCTGAAATGGTCATTTTGGGATTCTGTCTCTCTTTTTTTTTTTTTGCTTCAATTTGTTAACGTAGTCACAGGCACATACCTGTCTTTGCAAAGGTCAAACAAAAATTCAATAAGTTTCTAAGCATGAATTGGTGGTCTAGTTTCTGTCATTAGTCATCTGATTACATTCCTTTGGTTTTTAGGACCATCTCTTTAAGCATCTCGTACCTATATGCTTCTTAACTAGTAACGTAATGTTGACTTCTGATACACTTCTGTCCTATTCTAGATTTGTGCGCCACATTGCTTCATCAATAAATGAGGAAGCTGCTGCTAAAGCAGCTGAAGCCACTGCTGATACGGGAGGACCAACCATGTATATACCTCATATGCTGGCTTACTTCAGAATACAATTTGTATTATGTTTTGTTGCATTGAACAATCACCTGTTTGTACTTTGTTTACCTTTATCAGTTTTGACAAGATCATTGCAAAGGAAATTCCTTCAAATGTTGTCTATGAAGATGAGAAAGTCTTGGCATTTAGAGATATTAATCCGCAAGCCCCAGTGCATGTTCTGGTCATTCCTAAAGTGAGAGATGGGCTAACTGGAATAGACAAGGTTGCAATAGTGCTTATATTGGAGTAATATACAAAATGAGTTCAATCTGTAGAATGTTATTTCATAAATCTCATGACTACACCCTTTGTCGTTAGGCTGAGCCAAGGCATGTTGAAGTTCTCGGTCAGCTTCTTTATGCAGCAAAAGTTGTGGCTGAGAAGGAAGGTTTAGGAGATGGGTACCGTGTTGTCATAAACAATGGACCTGAAGGATGTAAGGACGTTCATGCTATGTTTTTGACCCACTCTACTTGTCTCTGGTTCTTCCACGGGAGTATTTTCATTTGTTATGCTAATGGTGTATCATTTATCTACTGACAGGTCAGGCTGTTTATCATTTGCACTTGCATGTACTAGGTGGAAGGCAGATGAAGTGGCCTCCTGGCTAAAGCACAGAGAAAAAACATGTTTGCATGCTTCTGTATGATCATTTCCTGTTTCTGAAGTTACTGGTAGTCTGGTTGCTGTTAACAAAGAGGGAACTACATGTCCTGCTGCTATCCGCTGTATGTTCTCTTGTGATTACTAAACTTTGCAGCATTCACTAAACAATAAAGTGTAAACGTTTGCAACATTCCGCGTGAAAACACCGATTTACCAATTCCATAATTCTGTTTCTATCATATTGAGAAAATGACTGATAGGATCATTGGAAGCACAACTATTCTGAATTCAGGAAGAACAGTAACTAGCACAGCAAAACAATGTTTTCCAGTGCTTTTTACTAAAGAAAACAAAGGTGTTATCAGGTGGTTAGGCCACCATTATCACTCTAATGGAATTATTTGACACTACCAGTAAACACCAATTTTTCTAGTCAAGCAGAGCTCATTTATGCTGTCAAGGTACGTCTGCCCTATCAATTCCATGTCTCCCAGCAGCAATATATTGGCTTATTGCAGGACACTATCCGTAACCCAAGGCATGGTCTATGCCTTTTGTTTGATCCTAATCATATAGTGTCTGTTTCTTGGAATAATCATTAATTGCTGTATGGATTCATGGTTGAATCGATTGTCATTACTTTTCAGCTCCAGCCGTTCATCCAAACACACCATTATTCATGGAAATAGGGTGCTGCGACGTTACTGGGTTCCTCGTACAATTTCGTAGCTGAAACCAGGATATCCACGGTGCATTAGATAGAAAGGACCAAGGGTTTCCGACGGCCGGGTGCTCAAGTTCGGCGGCGGTAGTAAGGACCAAGGCTGGACGACCTTCGCGTACAACCCGAGCTACGTCAAGAACAACTGCTCCTCCTACGCGACGTCGTCCGAGCTCCCGTCGGCCGCCACCGAGAGCCTCTGCGGCCGGCCGCTGGGCCTCCGGTTCCACCGCGACTCTGGGTACCTGTACATCGCAGACGCGTACATGGGCCGGATGCGGGTCGGGCCGAACGGCGGGGAGGCGACCGTGCTCGCCACGGCGGCAGCCGCGGGCGTGCCGCTCAGCTTCACGAACGGAGTGGACGTCGACCAGGTCACCGGCGACGTCTACTTCACGTCCAGCAGCAGGACGTACACTCGGGCGCAGCACGAGAGGGTCACCGCCACGGGAGACTCGACGGGCCGCGTGATGAAGTACGATCCGAAGACCGGCCAGGTCACCGTGCTTATGTCCGACGTGCTCGTACCCTAACGGTATCGCCGTCAGCACAGACAGGACTCATCTCGTAGTCGCGCTCACCGGGACGTGCAAGCTTCTCAAGTACTGGATTCAGGGCCCGAAGGCAGGCTCTTCCGAGCAGTTCGCCGAGCTGCCGGGGTACCCCGACAACGTGAGGCCTGATCAGAAAGGCGGATATTGGGAAGCGCTACACCGCGAGAAGTACGAGCTTCCTTTCGGTAAGGATAGCCACTTGGTGGCCATCAGGATCGGCGCTAATGGTGAAAAGATGCAAGACATGAGGGGGTCAAAGGACGTAAGGCCGACGGAGGTGGTAGAGCGGGATGGAGGGAAGATATACCTCAGGTCTGTGGAGTTGTCTTATGCTAGCGTAGTTAGCACATGAAGTACATTTTTGTTCTTCAGAATTTATAACATTTATATTAATGTATGTTTTAGGTCTTCAATTTCTTGATATTTGGTTACATCACAGCTTTTATCGACATATCTTAATATATTAAACGCGGGATGTTCTCTCACAAAATGGCGTGCTACGTCATCCATAAAACAGGGGCCGTTAGATCGCGCCTCAAATAAATCCTGAACGTTCATCTTCCTTTGCGCAACTTATGTCTAGGCCTTCGCAAAACTCAAATCAACTCCCGGTCTTTCCACCATCCCACAGACTTTACTTCTAGCCCCTTCATGAAACAGGAATTATTTCTATGTCATGTTGGCTACGTTCAAGCATTACAATAATCAGCAACCCTTGTATGAACTTTATTGAGGAACAAAAGAAATTTCAGTAGTCATGTTGTAAAGAATGCTGCATGTATGCGACGTACCTCAGGTTAATCAATATATGCATGTGACTTAGGACAAAAAATTATGTCAGGAATCAGTTGAAGAATTGTATGTGGAATAAAAATAACACGACACTTTTGACGATAAAAATAAGACATATTGCATGGCTATACCTCAACCATTTATATGCTGCATAGCTTGACAAAAAAATATGCAGAAGAACCAAGAAAAAGTTTCCAAATAGTAAAGGGATATGCCTATAACCATAGATGGAGCAGGTTGAAAAATTGTTTAACTGAATATATTGCTTTTTTTCTTCAGGTAGGGAAAAATTTATAGGTCATGTTTATCAAGGATATTGACCAAGTAAAGTAAGTCAATTTTAAAGAGCAATGTATTTTTTTCAATCTTAACACAACAAAGCATCTGTCATATAAAACCAAGTCATTTATAAAAGTGCATTTGATATTTGGAGTGGAAGATATTACAATTGTTACCTTACCTTAAACTTATTATTGAGTTTCATACATCTAACCAGTTCACCTAAGCTGATGAAAGAAATAGGATAATCCACTTATACTTTAACACTTATATAGAAGATCTCAAGCTAAAATGCTGTCGATGCAGTTATGCATACAGGATATCTGTAGAGGAAACAAAATTTAAAAAATGAGCACGCAAGTTCGAAGCCAAAGGATGGCGAGGCTCAAGGTAATGTGAGCACTTGCACAGGATAAATCAGGAAACTGATTGAAGATGAAGTGCGTGGAAAGGTGAAGGTTAAGCTGAAGGCTCAATGGCTGTAATCACTGTCTAAATCACATCCAGAGCAGGAATCTTCAGAAACAATCCAAAAATGAACATAATTCTTTCAGGCAAAGAGAAATACATGTATTCTGTAAGTATCGAAACAATAAACCTTTTTTTATGAGAAGGGAGGCATAGAACAGAAGCTTACAACATTGGTCTAGGGCTGCAACAGAGGGCCGAACTTCACAGCTTCACATGTCAGCCTAACAATCCTCCACGTGGAGTCTTTAACATCAAACCGGACACATAGTAATGCATGAGGATAGGGAAATAGAACCAAATCAATGAAATTAAAATCGCAAGTGCGACCACCAAAAACTGTGTCTGTGTTGTTAAGTTACGCATTCGTTGAAGATGGACTCGAATTAAATTGATTTGCAATCATATATTGATGCAGCATTTCGAAATCATGTCAACGCATTTATTACTGCTGACATTGTGAATTTGTTCATTAAGCTTATTTACTGTCAAGCATATATCCGTTAAGCCTCAGATCAGTGGTAAAACAAATACAATGTAGCTTACAAACAAGTCAGCTCTAACAGCTCCAGAGCTGTACAGTAAACTGCCTGTGGATATCTTGCACACAGTATAGCACATCGATGCTTTCGCAGCCATTGAAAGCAAGGCTTTCAGTTTCACTTGTCGGATCCCTTCTTGGGGATGATAGCTTCGACAATTGCTTCGATTTCTTCCTTGGCACGCTCAAAGACACTGGGACCTTTTACTTTCTCAACTGGGGTGTCCTCTTTTATGTCATCGCTTGTCCCATGAGTTTCATTCGTGTGAGTCTTTATATTATTCATGTTTTCCTCCTTGCTTTCCATGTGCGATTCTGCAATTATTCAGATTTCAGAGGATGCACCATAACAAACAATTAAAAGTTCTGAAAAAAAGACACTCAAACAATTCCTGTTGGTTCACAGTAGTCGCATCTAGAGAAGCAAGTTATTACATACAAAAGATTACAAAATAAACTCCCATAATTTAGCTGCAGTGACTTTCAGAGTTTGGGCAAAGTACAATTCATACTCCCCCATCTTTTTTTGGTTGTCGTTCCGACTGGTGGAATACACCTGCCGCTAGTTCATTTTTTTTGTGTCAGAAATGACATTTAAAAATGAACGGAGAAGTGAGTGTTTACACTAGGCAATACACTCACCTATTTTCTACGATTGTATCCTCTGCATCACTATTTTTATGTAAGATCACTGCTTTTTGTTCTAATCATGCTACAGTGTGTCATACTTGTGTAAGGGACAGACGCTGAAGCTTGCGAATCATTCTTGACTAGTAAAGTTCAATCCATAGTAAATGGGCCAAAAGTTTGTCTTGTTGCTACCTTTGAAATGTTTGGGAAAGATGATTATCAGACTAAGGTCTTATAGGTTAGCCCTTATATTCACAAACCAGTACTATAGCTAGAGGAGGTAGTATAGTAATGAACGCATTACGATTTACAATAGCAGGCTCAACATGTATTACTACTTCCCCTACAACATAGAACTAATATGTGCATTGCTTATTTGTGCAATTACTGTTTTTCATTCTTCCCCCATTTTACTCTTTATCCTTTTTACGTTCAGACTTAAGTTAAATCGTTAGGTAAAAATCATCAGTTTAAGTGAATTACCATCCTTCTTTTCTTGTGAACTTGAGTGGTGTTCCATCTTATCGTGGACAGCACCAATGAGAGCTTCAACCTCCTCCTTTGCCCTCTCAAACAAATTAGGGCCCTTCACCTTATCCACAGATGTCTTCTCGGTTATATCACTGCTTGTTCCGTGAGTCTCTCTGTTATGGATTTTGTCTTTTATCATAACACTTCTGATTAGCTTCCTCTTCTAATCTTTATTCCCGGAAAAAGAAAAGAAAAACATATCTTCAACATATAAGAGGACAAATGGACATCAACTAAAGGAAGAAAAGTGTGATAACTATAAAATTTAAGTCTTTTGGCATCACTTATAACTTGAAACAAAAGTAGAGAACAAACATACGGTTTGCAATTCGAGAGCGTTTAATCAGCCCCTAAAAGATATGAGCATCAAGTTGAACAAATATCAATATGAGGATGACGATCAAGGCATTTTCTGGTAGTTTATTCTAGAGAGTGAACTAACAACACAATACTCTATCAACCACTCACAAATCTTAAATAATTATCTTCCATAACACAACCTTAATCTGTGTTCTCTCCTACATATGAGATTCAATTCTACATGATCTAACCTTTAGGTATCTATAATTTGAAAGCATATTCAGTTTGAGAATTGAAGCATGGGTGCTTAGTAAGAATAAAATAACCCTAAAACCAACCGTGTCCCAGTATTAGGCGAACATCAGACCCCAGTTTCCTCCTGCCGGAGCTAACATATATCAACCAAAATAAAAGGTAGACAAGAAGTTGCCACAGCGAGAGAGGCGTGCTTGTGTTAGTCGACGGGCGAGGCGATCCGGTGAAATCGATCTCCTCCGGAAGGGGAAAAAAAATACTGATTCGTGACAGTGCACAATTTAAAGGCAAAGGAATGATGCAGAAGTAAACAAATTATTGAGTATATTCCCGATCCAAAAAAGGCTTAAAGACCAACAATCCACTAGTAAAAAGTCAATATTCCACCCACGTGAGACCCGTTAGTAGTTCTTGCCCACACATTAATGACCGTAAATCATTTTACTTAAGTACAGAAAGCGTTGCAACTTTTCTCCGCCACTAGTTTGTTGGCACGTGCAGCACGCCCGCGTTATTGTTAAAACTAATATCATATGCTAAAACAGATTCATATCAATAAGGAACAAAAATTCAAATTTTACAAATTATAAATAGTTCAATTATTATAAAAAAGATAATACATAACATCACATGCAAAATTTATAAAATTCAGCATTTTATAGAGATGTTTGAAGGTCAGACTCAACAACACACATAACCTATAATGTAAAATTATATATAGTATTTCTTAGCCACATGACATATTCCAATTGTAACTTCCAACCATAAGACACATTTTCGATCGTTTTTTTTAGCCATAGAACATACTTTAACTAGTTTATATATTTCATCCGATATGTTTTGTGCACTTGTGTCCCTCAATATCTGATGCAATATCCGAACTAAGACAAGGTCAATGCTTAACTGAAACGCGCGCCCGCACCCGTCGGGTTCGAAGCTGCCCCAAAAGATCGTCTAGATCTTGCCGCACAGACCGTATCCCTGACGAATTCGACACTTCCATCCCCGATTTGAGGCCATGAAATAAGGAATCTCAGCGCCGGCGTGAGAAGGAGCTCAAGAGATGAGGAGAGGCCACTGTCAGAGTCAGCTCACCTGTCCGGTCGAGCAGGTCGAGGTCGACGGCGTGGCTGATGTCTGGCGCAGCGGGAGGAGGCTATCTTCTTCGAGCGGCGTCTTTGCGTCGGCGACGAGCTTTGTCCCTTCTCCTACGACAGCGACGAGCCTTCGAGATGCGTGACCGAGTGGCGGGCCTGGTGGCTTGCGGCGGCTGGGCGGAGCGCTAGCCTCGTAGTACGTCAGTTCGTGGATGGGGATTTCAACAAGGGACTGCCGATAGTCAGAGTGCGTTAATGCGTAAGAAAATGTAGCGCGGGCCCAATTGCCCAGTTACGGTAGCGCTTGCGGGGCGTAGCACTGTCGGAGGGATCCAGAACCGTAGGATTTTTCTCCTTTACTTTTCTGCATGAGTTGAAGCCTGTAGGCGAGCTGTCATGATTTCTTAAAATAAATTTCAAATCTCCTAATACATATTGTTGAGGAAAAAATCTCCTAGTATATTAAAACATTTTGTTGAATAATAAAAAATATTTCGTCTTCTATCAACATTTGTTCCTGCTTTAAAACAAATATGTTCCATACATGTATTTGATTTGTTCCAGATTTAAAAATAAATTTTTCCACTTCACAAGAAAATGTACTACATGTTTACATTGTAACTGAGAGATATATACATATCTTTTTTTTTTCTAGTCATGAATATATTTTGGTATTATATATCTTAGAACAATCGATGATCATTGATGAAGCAATTCATTTTTACTAATGGAACATTTGATTTTCGTTGTTAGAACATTTGATTCATCAGAAAAATTTAATGTACTTCCCATGAACGGCTACGATGGGGTGTGCAACAGCGACAGACGGCCAGGATCAACCTAGGGGAACAGTCTAACAATAGTAAAGCAGTGCCTGACGGGAGGATCTCTAGATTTTTTATGATGCCATTGACCCATCAATGTTAAACTACTGCTCTTGTTCATTCAAATTTACCGTGATAGATCAAGTTTGTCGCTCTTAATTTAACCGGTAAAAATCAAGGCATCAGGATAAGCTGACGAGCTCTGTGTTGCATGGTAAAGTGGTTTAAGGTGACTATTTGAGTTCTAACAGATCCAACTGTAATTTGGTTTGTTTATAGTGGAAAACCTAACACATCCTTTTGAAGAACAACGATCCACTACTACAGGAGTACAGAAGCAAGTTGCCAAAATCCTTGAAACATCGAACCGAGCGGTAACCGAGCTCCCGAGTCCAAACATACTGTACCCAATTCGATATTTGCAAATGCCCACTCAATCTCAGCGATCCAAGTATCCAACTACCTGCAATCACCGGAGCATAACATAGCGACATACTACTGTAAAGAGGCTTCAACTATATGTATGGCCAAACACACAACAATGTCATGTCTGTTGGTTTCGGGCACATCTCCCATGCCCATGCAAAGCAAATTTATTCACCCTCATCTAGCAAAACTCCGACGAGAAGCCTCTATTTTCAGGTCCTGCGCAACAGCCAGGCCTTGCATTTTTACGCTACTGCAATACCAGCCTATGCGTCGTCAAGAGCCAGGACACCAGGGAGGGTCTTGCCTTCCAAGAGCTCCAAGCTTGCACCACCACCGGTAGAGATGTGGCTCATCTTGTCTGCTAACCCAGCCTTCTCGACAGCAGCAACAGAGTCGCCACCTCCAATGATGGTTGTGACACCTTTAGCAGTGAGTTCAGCCAACTTTTTGGCAATTGCCTGACCGAAGAGAGTAAATTTCAGCTATAGAACACAAAGACATGCAATAATTACATCTACATATGCAAGGCACAACTCACATCACTGCCGGCTGCAAACTTCTCAAACTCGAAGACTCCCATAGGCCCGTTCCAGATGACAGTCTTGGTAGTGTCCAAAGTCTGGCTGAAACTCTTGATGGAGTCAGGGCCAATATCAAGACCCATCCAACCATCAGGGATAGAAGATGCAGGAACAATCTGCAGATGATGTCATGGCCAGCTCATACACGGTAATTGAAGAATACTATCTTATTTTCAAACTGTGTATAGAGTTCATTGCTAATTTTGCATACATTAACTAAACATTTTGGCAGATTATAACTTCAGAATCATGTGTATCCAAGATTATAACCTATGTGATCTATTTCAACAGTGTCCCATGTCACGCGATGCTGGCAATAAAAGGTTAGAAGCATGTTCTACATTTATGTTATTATGGATCCAAAAGACACTATCTTTAGCTCCCGTGTCCCTTGATACTGGCAATGAATTGAAACTCTGAATAGACATTTTTTTATGTGGATGACATACCTTGCTCTCAGCATCTGCAGCAAACTTGTCAGCCACTACGACATCAGTGGGAAATAAAAGGGATACTCCCTTTGACTTGGCTTTTTCAATAAGTGAGGTTGCAAGTTCCAGCTTGTCTTCCTCTACAAGAGATTTTCCAACAGCATAACCCTGAGCCTTGTAGAATGTGAAGATCATACCACCACCAAGAATGAGGATGTCAACCTTGGCCAGGAGAGACTCAATCACCCCAATCTTTGTTGACACCTTGGACCCACCAACAATTGCAGCAAATGGTTTTTTTGGGTTAGCAACGGCGCCAACAAGATAGTCCAATTCCTACAACAGTCACAACTCTTAGTTAAAATCTGAAAATTGTAAAGCAAAGCTTCTCCAGGAAATCAACGTTTGATTCGAAGTACTATTAGCTATTATCTAACAAAAAAGAAGTATTACTAGTTTCTGTAAAAGCCACCTCAAGCTTGCGATTTGTGGGAAGAGAAACAGGTATACTGGTTTTTCATAGCAGGATAAAATAAGGATCTCAGACACTTTTAAGTTCAAAAAATAGCCCCTACATATGTAGCAATCAACACATAGGTAACAAAATAACAAGTCAACGGAGATTGGAACTTCAGTAATACCTTCTGCATAAGGAAGCCAGCAACAGCAGGCTTCAAGTACTTGGTAACACCCTCTGTTGAAGCATGGGCTCTGTGTGCTGTGCCAAAAGCGTCATTTACATAGAGGTCAGCTACGGCTGCCAGCTTCTTGGCAAACTCGGGGTCGTTCTTCTCCTCCTCCTTATAGAACCTCACATTTTCAAGAAGTAGAACACCACCGTTTGGTAAAGAAGCTGCTAACTTCTCAACTTCCTCACCGATGCAGTCATTGGCCATCACAACCTTTAATATACAAATCAAGGAGATATTAGATACTACTCGTTTTTGTGATTCAAGCTAAATGTTTTTTAAAAAAGTATAAGATAGCTTTTGTTGACATACTTGAGCTCCCAGGAGCTCTGTTAAGCGTGGGACAAGAGGCTTCAAACTGTACTTAGGAGTGACACCTTTGGGACGGCCCTGAAACAACAGATAATAACGATGAGATCCTGAATAATTTTTCTTTTATGTAATGGGATAATAAAGATGAGATAATTCCAGTCCTACACTCCTACTGTAAGTGTAGGTTGATTGTGGATTTCTGAGTTTAACTCCCACGATTTTTTTTATTGCTAAGCACAAGATTTGACAATCACTTTCAAGAAAAATTCTCACAAGGTGGATAACTGTGACTACTACAATAGTCTTTTTTAAAAAAAGAAAAAGAAAAAAGAAAATCACAATACTTTTTTTTCCTAAAAGAAAGAACACAATACTATAGCTGTAGTTAAACAAAAAAAGACTACGAGAACTTAGATTTGATTCTGCATGTCTGTGAATTAGAATAATCGCGAACATATAGCCTTATGGGTCATATGATCCAAAATAATCCCAACTTCTGTGAGACCAGCACCGTCTAACAAACACTTTTACAATTAAGCATCTTTTACGCCAATGATTGTATTACTTCTAAAGACAAGCTAGCAGACACAGATCAGGAAACAGGTGCCTCACCAGATGGCTCGCAAGGATGACTTTGGCGCCCTTCTCTATGAGGAACTTGATGGTGGGCACGGAGGCGCGGATGCGGTTGTCGTCGGTGATCTTCTGGTTGTCGTCCAGCGGCACGTTGAGGTCGGCTCGGAGGAACGCCTTCTTCCCCTTCAGATCCGCCTCTGTCAGGGTGCCGACGCTCCGCTTGGTCGCCATTAGTTAGTTCTCCCTAAACCCTGCGCTATATCCGACACCCAGGAGTTACAAAAGGATGTGCACACGGAACCCGGCATCGAGAAATCGTAATTGGCAGGAGGCGAAGAAACCTACGAGGAGAAAATTAATCGAATTCTCGGTGGGCGATTTGGGTGCGAGGTGGGAAGAACACAGAGGAAGCAGAGGCCTTTGGGTACCAGGGACTGAGGAAGCCACGAGAAGGTGCTAAACTTATTTTTTATAGCGTGCGTGGTGTGGTGGAAATGGAACAGGCTCGTCTCTGAAGTGGGCCCGAGCCTTGTGTCACTGCCACGTGGGCTCAACGTGGTGGTCTAGGTTGTCAGTGAAGATGTTGTCGTTCCCAGTACGAGGCATTTATGCGTGCGGCGCCGTGGGTTTGTACACGCTGATTAACGTGGTGCGCCTGTACGGGCAAAGTAAGGGCTGTGGCCCGCGGAGAAATGGACGGTCCAGATTGTCGCAACCGACCAAAAGGCATTGTCGCTCTCTATGTTTTTTCTTCCCTTCTGATTGCTCAACGAATGCTTCTGGAATGTGATGCGTGGCTTTGATCTTTTGTGGGTGGTTTCGAGTAATGATTTGGCTTATTAATAAATTTATTAAACTTATGTCATGTTTTGTTTATGCGATTGATGCCACGAATCTTTTCTGTTTTCTTTTGCTTCTCTAATTTTTATTTTATTTTATTGCGTGGTAGACGTGGAATCAAGACACCTCGAAGTACTACATGAGAAGCTACGATGTTTCATGACATCTAACACTCGTTGGCCGAGCCCTATAGGCTGCGCGCATCGTGTAGGCCGATGACAACATGTTTAGTTAGCGGGCCTTGCTACTGCAAGCCACTGGCAAATCTTGAAAACAGCCCACCTTGCCTTTTTTGGAGCGTGACCAGCAGATCACATCGAGACAATATCCTGTCAGTCTTTAATTTTCTATGGAAATTGGAAAGTGATACCTTGTTCTGGCATGCATAAACAACCAAATATGATGCATATACCAACAGGCAGAGATATGTCTCCAAAATGATTTTCTTACTATAGCAGGTGTTTGGATTGTTAGTCCCTAGACTAAAGTTTTAGGCCTAAATTTTTAGCCTTTAAAATTTTAGCTCTTTAGAGATGTTTGGAAGGAGGACTAAATTTTAGTCCTACAATGTAAAATGATAATATTAACCTTATTCAAATACAACAAATACGATCATCATACATGCAGCAATAAAATATTTTAATTTCGATAATAGATCAATTACATCAAACAATACTGTGCGTGCATAGCAAAGAAAAAATCCGCCTTGCGGGGGGTGGGGCGGGGGGGGGGGGGGGGGGGGGGGCGGCCGGCGGCCGAGGTCGATCTTGGAGGGGGGGGGGGGGGAGGCCGGTGACGACCGAGCTCGGTCGAGTTGGGGTTGGGGGCCCCTCTTGGTCGGCCGTGGGTCGTCGTTGGGGGGGGGGGGGGGGGGGCTCGTCAGGGTGGGTTTGGGGGCGGCGCGTTGGCGAGGTCGTTCGTGAGGGGGTGGGGGGGGGCGGGTGTGGGCGTCGGGCCGGAGGGGCAAGGCTGTCCAGTGCAGTCCTTTAGGCCGTTTTTTACTCTCCTCCCGGCCTAAATATTTAGGTGCGTTTTAGCCCTACAGCCCGTGACGTTTGGTTCCGTTTGGAACAAAAATAGGCTAAAGCACAGCGGACTAGCGCTTTAGCGCGGGTATCCAAACGCTGCCATAATAATTCCTCCCACCCGTCGCAGAAGGCTTCTCTATATATTTACTGGACGCGTGGTATTGGGTTTCGACATTGACGTGACGATATAGCTAGGCAAGAGAGAGATGAATGTGCTAGGTATCAGCGGAGGCCCAACAACTACGGCGTACCTGGTCGTGGGAGCCATGGTGCTGCTGGTGGTGGTATGCCTGGTCATCAACTGCCGCTTCAGAGGGGACGGCGACGACGATCACACGGACGCAACAAGGAAGATGGAGAACGGCGGACACGTCGTCGTCAACGCACCTCCGCAGTTGGTCTACCACGGCGGCAGGCTCGTCGGAATCAGCAGGCCACCGGCGATGCACGTCGAAGGCGGCAGGCAGGTCCGGAACTCGGGGCACGGCACGGGCGGCGGGCACATCATGGGCAGCAGCGACGACTCGTCCAGCAGCACGTCGGAGAGCACGGGGCACGGCCACCTCCATGTAAATCATCTACCGCGGACTCGATTTCACTATTAAGATAAGAATGAAGAGGTGACGCTGCCTGAAACCGGCTTTTTGCCGAGTACCTAGAGATTTGCCGAGTGTAGGCACTCGGCAAAACTGCCGAATTCGGTAGTGCATGATGTAGGACATACGCTTAGATATGTTGCCTTTGGTGTGCTCTCTCTCTCTCTCTCTCTCTCTCTCTCTCTCTCTCTCTCTCTCTCTCTCTAGGGCTGGCTGGCATATCCTCCCGATTTCTTGTTTCTATGAATCGGCTATGGAAATTGGAAGGATATATCCGCCGTATGGTCTTCTATATCTCTGTATACTCATTTTGGTTTTTGCTATATTTAGCGAATCAATCACGTGACCACAACCACAACTATGCTATTGCTGAGATGAAACGATTTAAAAAAGCACAGCTATTTTGAAATCTACAGTTATTATATTTGAAATTTAACATCGTCCATGTCCATGCTAATGCCGGGTGCACACCTTCTTGAGTATCGATCTTCAGCTTCACACAAGTCATCTCCGTTGCATTGCAAGCTCCCCATGCTTTTCCAGCGAGATCACCAAGACAATAATCTCTCACTCGGAAGCTGAAGAATCAACAGATAATGCAGAAATTCAAGCTTACAAGCAGTTCATTTGTTTCTTCCACGCGCAAACAATCGTTTGTTTCTTACAGATAGAACATGATCTTGACGCCGAAAGCTGAGATGCAACTGAACTGAATGCTACTACCAAACAGGTGGACTACCAGTCTCTGCTGTAACGCCTTCAGTTGTTTGTTCCACTTCGGCGCACAGCCTTCAGAAGATCATTCATAATCAGCGGGCAGCTTGCCAAGAGATGCCTGTACCCCTCGGTGGCCATGACCGCATCAAGGTTCGCCGCGATGAGCTCGACGCACTTGGCTTTGAGATGCAGGCAGCCGTGCTGCTCCGCCAAAGCCAGGGTCGTCGCGGCTGTGTTGACGCTGATGCTGTCGTAGAGCTTGTACTCGCACATCAGCTTCAGCTTGTCAAGCCCGTACCTGTCGGCAGCGGCAAGCAGGTGCTGCGCGACTATGGCGCCGTCCTGCTGCCGGTCAAGATCCGGCACCGAGTCGGTGTAGATGAAGTGGAGCATGGCTCTGAACACCGCCGGCTCCATTTCCTTGACCTCTACGCGTTTAGAGCAGTCGGCCTTCATGCGTCCAAAGAACTGCGCCATGAAAACAGGGGACCTCGAGGCGAGTATGGCCTTGTGCGCCGCGAAGACTTCTCCGGACACGACGAAGCTGACGTCCGCTCCGGTCCCGTTCTGCAGGAGCTCGCCGAGGTGATGGTGCAAGCCGGAGGAAGGCAGCAGAACACGAACATCGTTAGTTGGTTTTGCTTGGTCCGCCTGTTGTTCAGCGATCACCGTGATGGTACATTCCACGGTGAAAGAATCGTCCTTGATAGCTCCTGACTCCTCCAGGGCACTCACTTTGCAGAGCACAACCCATCCGGAGCCCTCCTTGCCCTTCTTGAACGCGTGTGACGTCTGGCCTTCATACCGAATTCGGTTTGGGTTTGGGAAACACACCAGGCGGCACTTGAGAGCCGCCTTCACGTCGCGCCGGCGAGCTGCGCCGACGAGGACGAGCTTGAACCCGATCAGGTAGGTGCCGTCCGAGCGGAAGAGGCTCGGGGTGTAGTGGACCTCCCACTCGTACCCGCCCACGGCGAGTCGCTTCGACGGGAGGGAATCCGCGGGTCCCATGGCCGTGGTGGCAGAGTACCCGTTAACCTTGAACTGGTGTACGACGCACGCGGCGTCGGTGAGGTTCGTGGAGAAGACACCCCCCATTGATAGATTTGCACTGTACATACGGACGAGTTGATTAGATGCAGTGTGTCAATGCCGGATTCCAAAAGATTAAAGGACCAATATATATACAGAAAAGCATAGAACAGCAGATTTATCAGAAATCCGCAGGCCTGAACCTGAACGTCGAATCATATAGTACTCAAAATGAAGGACTTCTCTTCACTAAAAAGAAAAGAATATGAAAGACTTCCCACACAATCGGATTTGGAGTTTTGGACGCGGTCAGGGAGCTTTGCACCCAAATCGAAGCACTTGGAACTTAAAACTTAAAACAGATGGGGCTTAAATCAGAAAACTGTTGGTTCTATCAAATCGGAGAACATTGGCTCTACAGTACTAGATTAAGAACTAAAAGCTCATACTAACATACAGGGTTTGTAAAGTGGCCGGCAACCTGGAGGCGCTGGCAGGCCGACGGCAGTGGGTCTCACGGCGACGGCCCTAAGATTTCCTTGTGAAAAAGCTTTGTACAGGAAGCTGAGGAACCGGTTCCGGGAGCGAGAGGGAGCAAGAAAATACAGTGAGAGCTGGAGGAAGGGGAAAGTGAAGCTGTCCCGTCCTTCCGTTCAGCTCTCGTCGTATTGTAATGTTCTCACCAAGGACCCGCAGGGTGGGTCCAGCCAAACTATTTTTTAGCTCTAAGGTTATAGGATGTAGAGGATGGATAATTTGTCGATTTCAGAAGAAATTCAGGAGTAGCATGCAGCAAACAGGAAAAGAGATGCATCTTTTCTTCTTCAGGCAGAAATTGTTCGTCTGAGTGATGGTGACCAATACAGTAAAATTTGCCAAAAATAAAATTCAAGTACTTAGTAAACGCGCAAAAGTTTGGAGATGCAACCAACTAGTAAGAGGCGCATATATTGATGCAGAGGTTTCTGCAACAGAAACACAGCAAAGACGCCATTACTAAAGCTTTCGACCACCGATCACTTCAGCTCGTGCTTCGATCCGTTCTATCCGAGCATTGCCTTCAGAAGGTCATTCAGAACCGTTGGCTGGCTGGCCATGAGATGCTTGTACCCTTGGGTCGCCATGACGCTTTCGAGGTTTGCAGCGACGAGCTCGACGCACCTCGCCTTGAGCCGGGAACAACCGTGCTGCTCCGCCAAAACCAGAGTCGCCGCCACCGTGTCGATGCTGACACCATCGTACAGCAGCTTGTCTTCACAGATCAACTTCAGCCTCTCGATTCCGTACCTGTCTGCAGCTGCGAGCAGACGCTGTGTCATGGCGTTAGTAGCGTCCTGCACCTGGTGGTGAAATTCCGGCGCCGTGTCGGTGTAGATGAAACGAAGCAGCGCCCCGAACACCGCTGCCTCCATGCCCTCGATCTCGAGGTACTGCTGGGAACACCGCTTCTCGGCCTTCACCGGGCCGAAGAACTCGGCCATGAAAACAGGGGACCTCGACGCGAGGATGGCCTTGTGCGCCGCGAAGGACTGTCCGGACACGACGAGCGTGACGTCCGCGCCCGTCCCCTTTTGCAGGAGCTCGCCAAGGTGATGGTTCAGGCCAGAGCACGGCGGCAGGGCTTCGGTTGCCGCGTCCGCCGGCAGCTCCGTGATCACTGTGACGGTGCATTCAACAGTGAAACAATCGTCTTTGATAACTCCAGAAGCTTCCAGAACGTTCCTTTTCTGGAGCCGGACCCACCCGGAGCTCTCGTCGGCGCGCCTGAACGCGTGCGACACCTGGCCTTGCACGTCCCCGCCGGCGTCTCTGACACAAGTACCGGCGTGTTCCTGCAGATCGGCGCCGGAGGAGAAACGGTGCATCAGCCGGCACCGGAGCGCCGCCTTGACGTCGCTCCGGCGCGGCGCGGCGAGGAGGACGAGCTTGAAGGCGATCCAGTAATGCCAGTCGCTGTCGTGGCTCGGGGTGTAGTGGACCTCCCACTCGTACCCGCCCACGGCGAGCCGCTTCGACGGAAGGAAGTCCGCCTTGCCCATGGCTCTGGTGGCCGAGTAGCCGTTGATCCGGAACAGGTGGACGGCGCGTGAGGCCTCGGTGAGGTTGGAGGAGAAGGACGTGCCCATGGGGGATGGAATGGAATGGTGCCGCACGGATCGGAAGAGAGGAGGAGATTGGATGCTCAGAGAATACCGCAGCAGCTAATATATGACGTGTCCTTGGAAACGTTTGGGAGCCGAACCAGTTTCGATCAGAGTGAAAAAGGGAGAAGGCGAGAAGGGCAAGGCCGTGAGGGGAATAAGAGTGAACAAGGAGAAGAACTGGAGAAGGCGGCCGTTTCGCTGCCTTCATTTTATCTGACCGATACATTTCCCAAACAATAAGTGTGCACATCCCTAAGCACTTTCGATGAAGTGGAAAACGTGAGCAGTATCGTTTTGGTACTTCTTTTTTACTTTTTTGGTAGAAATATCAAAGTGTCATTAACTAATTTAATCTAATAACTAGTATATTTTACCAACAGCTGGTTTATGGAACCGTGTCGTGCTAAATTATCCAATAGTACACACGGAAGATTAATTTAGTTAATGACTGCTTAAGATTTGTCAAAAAACAATTATGATACTATGACACCTTAAGGTCTACAAATAATGTGATTTTTCTTAAAAAATCAAATAGATAAACAATGTAGTCTCAATTCTTTATGAAAAGTTTAAAGTCATTATATATCTTGTGCAATGAAATAAGAATGTTCATAAGAATCCCTTTCACGTGTTAGTGTCCTAAGGTAAATTTTAAAACAAAATGTTCTAAAGTAATTTAAAACAAAATGTTCTAAGGTCATTTATATCACTGATTCTCTTCTAAAATAATTTTAAAACAAAATGTCTAATAAAAAATAAACATTGGAGCTGTTCCTCCAGCCAATTTCTCTAGTTAGTGCCAATGCAGCAGTTACTAGCATGGTTTACAAAACCGTTGAAAATTCTACCGTTTTCGCCAAAATAAATACGGTCAGGTTTTAGAAACTGGGCGTTTACCTCTAAACCACAACTAGCAGTGTAGCACAAACGGTTTTCATTTGGTTTTTATGGTAAACTGCTTAGGATTTTGCAATTCCCTTTTTTGCGGTAAAAAAGAAAAGTTGAACCTTAGTTACTAGTAGTAGATTAGGAATCTGAAGACAATATAATGCAAGCGAGCATAGTAGCGCATACATAGATTGATTTAAACATGATTACATGAAGATACCACGCTGAATCAAAGACTAAACGGCCAACAGAAAATGAACACACATAGCACTACCAAATACTAGTAGACCAGAGTTCAGCCCAGAAACAGTCACTTCAGTTGTTCGTTGCTCGACGGATGAACTTGAGAAGATCGTTCATCAGAACCGATGGACAGGTCGCCATGAGATCCTTGTACCCCTCAGTCGCCATGACAGCTTCAAGGTTTGCAGAGATGAGCTCTAGGCACTTTGATTTCAGGTACGTGCAACCGTGCTGCTCGGCCAAAGCAAGAGTCGCTGCTGTGGTCTCGACGACGACGCCGTCGTAGAGCTTGTCCTCGCAGATCAACTTGAGCCTGTCGATCCCGTACCTGTCCACCGCCAAGAGCAGGTGCTGCGCGATGGCCACCCCGTCCTCCGGCTGGTCGAGAACTGCCGGAGCCAAGTCCGCGTAGATGAAACGGAGCATGGCTTCGAACACCTCGGTCTCCATGTCCTTGATCTCGACGCGCTGCGCCCGCTTCTCCTTCATGTGACCGAAAAACTCGGCCATGAAAACAGGGGACCTGGACGCGAGGATGGCCTTGTGCGCCGGGAAGGACACTCCGGACACAACTAGCGTCACGTCCGCTCCCGTACCCTTGTGCAGGAGTTCACCGAGGCTATGGTGCAAGCTCGGTGAAGGGACCAAATCCGAGCGACGGGTGTTAGCTGCCTTGTCGGCGAGTTGTCTGAGCACCCTGATGGTGCAATCCACAGTGAGAGCATCATCTATGAGATAACCTGATGACAGGAGACTACCTCTTTGCATGAGATTAACAGCACCAGCCCAGAATAGTCCTGATTTGGTGATCGTACATGTTTGGGTCGTCTCTTGGGATGGCTTCAGTTTCCCACTCGGATCTATTAACCGACCGCCGAACGTTGCCTTCACACTATTTTTGGCAACCGTGCTAAGAGCAGTGCTTATGGATGAGTTAGCTGCTGGCTGTATGCTTCAGCCATGTCACAAAAAGCTAACAATATCACCGACTCGTATAATGGGTGGGTGGTAAAACTGGCTATTCAGGTTGAAGCACTGAATACGGATCATTTAATATTTTTGTGTGCATATAATTTACTGTGGCAACAACTTTGTAGCTCTTTTTATATCAGTAATGAAAAGTTTGATGTCATGGAGCAAAGATCAAAGGTGGGAGGACAAAGCGTCTGCTCTGCGCCCGCTGCAGGCTGAGAACGGGCATGAGGACCTCGGGTCTGCCGTTTTCTGCTATCGACTGAGAAGTCGCCCGCTCATTTCTCTCTCTTCCTTCCTCTCTCCGCCACATAGGATCATTCTGACGTGGCAAGCCTTTGAGCTAGCTGACTCAGCTTTATAATACTTGCTTTAAAGAAGCAGAAATAAAGAGTGTAAGGGCATCCACGGTGTGGTACTAAACTAGATAGTAGACAATAAATACGGCCTACAGTAGTATACATTATAATACCAGGCATTACGCTTGCTGCCCGAAAGCAAAGGAATTTTTAATATATTTAAACAGTGATTGAATATAATACTCAAGTGACCGTTACTTTGCTGCGCATGTCCGCCCACCCGCCCGCTCCACTCCGCTGGCATTGTAGCCGTTGGGCACACCTGCTATTGCAAACTATAGGTGCAAGTCCTCTATAAAAACAACACAACAATAAAATGAAATCATCTTCAGACATCAAAATGGATCCCAGTACAGAGAGTTCATGAACATGTTTAGTCAGTCCTCACAAAATCCAAACTCTGCTAGTTCTAGCCAAATTCCTCGTCTTATGCATCAAACTCAGTTTCCACACTATTTAGCACCAAATTTCTAGAATATGAATCCTTTTGGTCCTGCAAGCAATTTTTCACCCTATCATCATTCTCCTCCAGGCTTCCATGGTGTTCAACATCAAGGGTATTGGTCTCAATCAACACCAATCAGATTTCAAGAGTTTGGATCTCAGGATAGTTGGCTGCACCCACCAAACCAAGTGTTTGGAGCTACAGCCAACACTTCTTCTCATGGATCAAAAACAACATCCTCATGTCCTGCATTAGAGCAACAAGAACAACCAGTCAACATTGAGGATTCAAGCAATAGTAGTAAGAAAGGAGAAAGGAAAGGTATACGCCGCAATTGGACCGAAGACAAGAACAAAGATTTAGCTAATTCTTGGGTCCGCAACTCTAGTGATCCCATAAAAGGGATAGACCAGAAGAGTGAACATTATTGGAAGGCCGTAGCTGATGACTTCAACAGTGATAGACCAAGTAACCTCAAAAGGACTCCTTTGCAATGCAAGACACATTGGGGTGGTCTTAAGAAGGATATTTCAAAGTTTTGTGGACTATATTCTAAGGTTCGAAGTACTTATTACAGTGGACAATCTGATGATATGGTGATGGAGAAAGTTCATAAATGGTACAAAGAAAAGAACCAGCAGAAGCCATTCACTTTAGAATACTTGTGGAGGGACCTAAAGGATTTTTCTGAATGGCACAGTCTCATCCAGACAGAAGAAAGCAAAAATTAAAGGACCAAAATTTTAGAATCAGGAGCTTACACTTCATCCTTAAATCAAGATACACAAGAGGAAACTGTGAGGAAGGAAAAGCGCCCTGAGGGACGAAAGAAAGCAAAAGTAAGGCTAAAAAGAAAAGCAAAAGGTGCTGCAGTCATGACCGCCGACGTTCCATTTCCTAGTCCTGATAACCTCGCCGTCGAACATGACCGAAGTCATAGAAAGAGCAATTTTAAGGTCCAAAATACTTATAGTTATTTTCCAAGAGTATCTATAGATACTGAAGATCTAACAGTGGAGATTTATCTGATCCCGCATAGCAGTATTAGGTAGTATTTTATTTTATTGAGAGTAATATTAAAAAAAATATAATATTAATTAATTAGATTATATTATTACTTAATAATGATCTAAATTTATGTTTTCGTATTAATTATTATTATTAACGATTTTCTCATTTATGGCTCATATTTTTGCCTCACAAAGTTATTAATAAAAAAATATTTAAACTGTTTAATTAAATAAAAAATAAAAGTACTAAATTAACCTTATAATACTGATCAGTATTTTGATGGGAGTACTACCTAATATTTTAGTTCTTAAAATTGCTCCATGGAAAAGCCTCCGATCTTGAACTGCTTCGTCGCTCGAACAACATCGGTGAGGGTCTCCATTTCTTGCCCAGAGGTGGAACTCTTACAAAGGGAGGCTTCAAGCCGTGAGAGTGGTGAGTGGAATCGCCGAAGCGTTTCTATTGTGTGAGACTGCAAGGCTGGCTCAATTTATACTGCAAGGCTGGCTCCGGTGTTGAGGCTTTTGAGCTTCAGCGTCTGAACTGGCTACTGTGCTCGAGCGGAGTGCGTGGCCGACAGTCAAAGTGAGCTCGTAAATGCAAATTACTAGTGCTAGTAATCAGCAACAGTTAGCCATGAAACTTGTGTTGTGTGACCTCGGCACCTCGCACGATTTCGATCCCCTACGTGTTATTAGAGATAAGAATATGTGTATAGCTATATATGAACCGTAGGAGGTTAGGATTCTGACTAACTAATTGTAGATCAATCTAACTCCCTGTATTGTTATATGACATTGTAATATAAAGAGCCCAGTGACCTCCTGAGAGAGGCAACACCTTCCATCTATTTCCTTCTATCTTACATGGTAATCAAAGCACCTCTTCCACATCGCATCTAGCTATGGCGAGTTCATCTGCTGCTCCCTCGGCGCCGGTGTCATTGATGATTCCGATCTCGGAGAAGTTGACACGGGAGAACTATCTCCTGTGGAAGGCCATTGTTTTGCCGGCGATCAGAGCCGCGCAACTAGAAGGCTACATCGACGGTACGGAGAAGGCGCCATCCAAGATGATAGAAGTTGGGAAAGACAAAGATAAGACTGAACCCGTGAACCCGGAGTATGTGGTTTGGCATGTGAATGATCGACACGTCCTGATATACCTGGTAAACTCGCTTTCTCGCGAGGTATTAGCAGGTTTTGCGACATGTGAAACTGCTGCCAGCATATGGGCGGCGATCAAAAGGATGTTTGCGTCGCACTCTCGATCCAAGATCTTGCATCTGTGGAACTTGATCTCAAGTACCCGCAAAGGAGACATGTCTATGATGACATACTTCTCCAAAATTCGTGGCTATGCTGATGAGATGGCGTCCACTGGAAAGCCGCTGGATGAAGATGATATCGTGTCCCATGTTCTGAATGGACTCGATGCTGACTACAACCCGTTGGTTGAACAAGTGACTGGCTCAGTCATGCCGGTTGGATTGGATGAACTTTACTCACGTCTTCTTGCCACCGAAGCGCACTTGGAGTCACAGAAGGACTCGTACCAGATGGTGGTGAACGCTGCTGCTCGTGGACGCGGCGGTGACAACAAGCTAGGTGGCTGTGGCCGCCCTGATGGTGGCCATGGCAACCAAGGAGGACGCAGAGGCTTTGGTCGAGGTGGTGTTGGTCGTGGCCGTGGAAATCCCAACAACCCCTATCGCGATCATCAGTGTCAGGTGTGTGGCAAATTTGGCCACACCGCACTTTGGTGCTGGAGGCGATTTGATAAGGACTATTCTGGTCTAGAGAAGACTGTTGCTGCTGCCACGACGACGTACACAGTCGATCCCACCTGGTATGCAGATAGCGTGGCGACTGATCACATCACCAGTGATTTGGACAAGCTAACTGTCGGCGTTCGTTGTGGCCGACGAGTAATTAGTATCGTGGGGTGCGTGTTTTGGTTCGGATGGTTCGCGAGAGGACACAAGGATTTATACTGGTTCGGGCAACGTGCCCTACGTCCAGTTCGATGAGGCTGCTCGTGTTACTCGCGACAGTTTGTAGTAGGGGGTTACAAACGGGCGAGAGAGGGACGAACTCCCAAGTCTCTGTGAGGTGTTCTACGTGGGGTGAGATGTCGTGTGTCTTGGACTCGTATCCCCCTCTCCCCGTCGTTCTCCCGCCCCCCCCTTTTATACTGCAAGGAGGGAGGTGGGCGTACAAAGAGTTGGCGCAAAGGTGTGGGCGGCGGCATGGCCGGGTGTCCTGTAGGCCGTGCTGTTGATGCTTCAAACTCCGTGCCGGTCGCTGTGGATGACGTCGCAGGCATGACGGTGCTTTTCCGGTCGGTGGCGCCACAGGGATGGCCGTCAACGAGGGACGTCCCTTCGGCATGGTCGGTCGTCCTTCGACGAGGGGTCGGAGGAGAGGAGAACTGGTCGCCGTTAGCTCCGTACCCGGTCGAAATGTCGATCGTAGCCGTCCCGTCTTGTCAGAAGGGATGGGCTTTGACGGGGGTCGTTCGCATAGTGACGGCCTCGCCGTCACTGTGCGACGTGGGCGGTTAGCGCCCACTTGCGCGGGGGGCTTCGGTAGCCACGAGAGTAGTTGAGCTTTTATTACTCAACTACTCAGTACCAACCGCCTTCGTCGCGGTGGGCAGTGCTCCCGACCCCTAAGGGTCGGGGGGAGCGATTCGCCCGACCCCTGAGGTCGGGCGAGGCGGACTCTAGCACGGACTCCCGACCCCGTCACGGCGAGGTCGGGCGCATGAGTCGAGCGGCAAATGGTCCGACCCCGGTTGAAGGGGTCGGGCGAGGCGGACCTGTCTGTGGACCCGAGCCGCCGCACGCGTATCGTGGTGCTGAGGTCGGGCGAGACGGAGATCGCTCGGTGCTTTATACGTAAAGCAGTCGGAGGATCATTAATACCGGTCATCGCCGGTATTGACCCTCAACAGTAGCCCCCGAGTGAGGTCCGACCCCCCACATAAGAGGGGTCGGGCGTCGCTCTAATCGGAGGTGGCTGTAGAAGCGTTTCTACCGGTAAGGGGCGCGCGCGAGCGCGCACCTTACAGGTGTAGCCCCCGAGCGAGGTCTGATCCCTTCTTGGGATCGGGCGTCGCTTAAGTCGGGAGGAAGAGCGATCGTGGTGATCCCTTATTTATGCTGTAAGGGGCGCGCGCGAGCGCGCACCTTGCAGGTGTAGCCCCCGAGCGAGGCCTGGCCCCCTCGGGGGCCGAGCGTCGCTCAGGTCGGGAGAAGGAATTTTCGTTCGCGAGAGCGAACTCATCCTTGGGACTTAAGGTTCTGCGACCCCGCGTTGGATCTCTTTTTGCGATTCCGTCCCCGAGTCCTCTGCTCGTCGCAGTGACCAGTCGGGGGTTCGGTTCGTCTTTGTATCGTGCCTCCAGCGCGTCCGTCCGCCGGACGAGGAGGTTGAGCCGAGCCACGCCTTACCTCGATGGCCGAGGCGTGACGCTCATCGAGCTGCTAACGGGTAAGTTCAAGTGGAGCCCCGGGATCCCTTCGGGGGGATCCCAGCCGAACCGGCTGGCGGTTGGCCCCAATATTCCTAGTCGCCGTCCCACGTGGTTCTCAGATGCCGTTCGATAGGCTTCTGAGGGCTCGTTGCCTCTCTGCGGGGAGATACCCGTGGGTCGGATCGGACCGGGACTCGAACGCGAATCGTGATGCCCCTGGGCGGTCGGCCGCCTGGGGGTACTGGCCGCTAGCGGACCCATCACTCTTCACCCCTCACTCTGTTTTTGCCCTGAGCGGCTGTCGAACCCATTCGCTGGGCCAGCCTTCGAACTCTTTGGGCCGTCGGGGCGTATTTCAGCCCAAATCTGACCGAGCAGTGGCTTAAAGTTGCTGCGCGCTGCGATCCCGTACGGATCTCTTTTTGCGATTCCGCCCTCCGAGTCCTCCGCTCGTCGCAGAGTCCCGTCCGGAGACGCGGTTCGTCTTTATTCGCCTTCCCACGCATCTGTTCGCCAGACGGGGAAGTTGAGCCGAGCCGCACTATACCTCGGGGGCCGTAGTGCGACGCTCATCGAGCTGCTAACGGGTAGTTCAAGTGGGGCCTCGGGATCCCTTCGGGGGGTTCCCGACGTAGGCCAGCTGGTGGCCGGTCCCAATATTCCCAGTCGCCGACCCATATAGTTCTCGGTCCCATTCGATAGGTTCCGAGGGCTCGTTGCCTCCTTGCGATAGGATACCCATGGGTCGGCGCGAACCATCACTAGGCTCGACGAACCGGGACTCGAACGCGGATTTACGATGCCCTTGACGCCCGGGCGCCCAGGCGCTAGGGTATTGGCCGCTAGTGGGCCCATCGTAATCCACCCCTCACTCTAGTTACGCCCTGAGCGGCTGTCGAACCCGTCCATCGGGCCAGCCTTCGAACTCGTGGGGCCGTCGGGGCATATTTCAGCCCTTATGTACCATACCTGACTAAGTCGCGAGCCGTGCGGTAACTGAAACGGCGGGCACGACTCAGGCGTCAGGTTAGGTCGGGAGCGTTCGTCGCACCGATCGAGTCGGTCGCAATGACGCCGGTCGAACCGACCGAGGGTGGAACCCTGCACACGAAATATATATGCATATATATGTATCGATTTACTGCGGAGAGGTTCGTACGTACCCGTCGGTTTGACTTCCAGCGGGGCATCTATCACACGGATAGAGGCGGTCGTGGGGGCGCCGGTCGAATCAACTGGGGATGCCGTCCCGTCGGTCTATCGGGGGGTGCACCGGGCGTTCGCCGTCGCCCGGTCGCCCTGTGTCAACATCGCCCTCGACTACTTGAGCGAGGGTTTTGCCGCCGGTTATACCGACGCCGAGCTGGACACGATTGAAGATGAAGTCGCCCCCTTGGCGCACGCTCTGGCGGCAAGGATAGAGGAGGAGGATCGCCCCTCGACCCCGGTGCACGAGGGGCCCCCGACTCCAGAGCAGGAGCGGACCCCCGCCCCCGAAGAGTAGGAGCAGATTAGTTAGTATGTATCTAGGGTGTCCGAGGCCGAAGCGCCCGAATAACTTGTAAAAACAAGTTTTTGTATCACAAGTGATTTTGATCTCGGCGGCCCGTTTCCTTATCACTTGCGTGAAAAAGCGCTCAGTCCCTCACTCGTCCGTTTATGTGTCCCCAAAGAATCGTAGGTCGTAGACAGGATCGACACTTAGTTTTTGCCGGTGAGCGACGTTGCCGTAGCCTTTCGCAGGCGGTAGGCGTTTTGCAGTCCGACCGACTCGACTTCGTGTTTCTCCTATCCGCGACCTATCTTCTCTGAGTCTTAAACGTTAGGTGGGGGGCCGAGGCTCGGTGCAAAACGTAAGTCGCGGATAGGATCGATCGTTAGCTTGACTGGTGAGCGTTGTGGCCATAGCCCCCGTGGGCTCGTTAGCACTTTCACGGTCCGACCAGTTCGATCTCAAGCTTTCCTATCTTTGACTTACTTGTTTTTGCACAAATTTTTTGGAAACATGCGGTGGGCGGGCCGCGCACGTATTGCACATGGAATACATGCGCGCACCTTACAGGTGTTGAGCCCCCGAGCGTGGTTGGACCCCTGTGCAGTAGGGGTCGGACGCTGCTCGGGGGGTGTGGAAAACAGACAAGCTACGAGTTTTAGGGATAGAAATGACGTAGCTGTTCAATGTTCCAGGTGTTGGTGAACTCTTGTCCGTCCGCAGTCTGCAGCTTGTAGGTGCCGGGTCGGAGAACCTTGGCGACGACGTAAGGTCCTTCCCATGGCGGCGATAACTTGTGTCGACCTTGGCTGCTGGTGACGCGACGGAGAACGAGGTCGCCGACGTCGAACGCTCGCTCGCGTACGTTCCTTCCATGGTACCGGCGTAGTGCTTGCTGGTACTTGGCGGATCGGAGGAGCGCCACGTCTCGAGCCTCGTCGAGCTGATCCATCGCGTCTTCGAGGGACGTCTGGTTCCCTTGGTCGTCGTACGCTTTCACCCTTGGAGCACCGTAGTCGAGGTCGGTTGGTAGGACGGCTTCGGAGCCGTATACCATGAAGAAGGGGGTAGACCCCGTGGCCCGACTAGGGGTCGTCCGCAGGCTCCAGAGTACGGCGGGGAGCTCGGCTGCCCATCGCTCGCTGAACTGTTTCAGCCGGCGGTAGATACGTAGCTTGAGGCCTCGAAGGATCAGGCCATTGGCGCGCTCAGAGCCCCCTGGTTTACGAGCCGCTTCAGGAGTGAGCAGTCCCTGTAAAGGTGCTTGACGGGGTACTCGTGGTTGGGACATGGACCGTTCCACTTCTTCTCGAAGTGGTCAGGGGTGTCCTCCGTGGGTGCCTTGGCACCCTTGCGATCCGCGGCAGCGACCATCCGTTCTCCGGACGGACGCGGCCGGTTCTTCTTCTTTTTCTTGCTCGGAGGGTCGGAGGAGCCTCCGCCGGCTGTCTCGACCCGCTTACCCTTGGCGTCTTGGGTGCGATTGAAGATCGCACCCACCGCCTCTTCGCCAGAGGCGTAGCTGGTTGCGATGTCCAGCAACTCTCTGGCGGTCCGAGGACTCTTGCGCCCTAGTTCGTGGACTAGGGAGTGACAAGTTGTCCCGGACAAGAACGCGCCGATGACATCGGCGTCACCGACGTGCGGCAGTTCGTTGCACTGCCGGGAGAAGCGCCGGATGTAATCCCGGAGCGACTCTCCAGGTTTCTGCCGGCAGTTCTTGAGGTCCCAGGGGTTACCTGGACGGTTGTAAGTCCCCTGAAAGTTTCCAACGAAAACCTCCTTAAGGTCAGACCAGCAGGTGATCTGATTGGCGGGGAGATGCTCGAGCCACGTCCTGGCCGAGTCGGCCAGATACAGTGGCAGGTTGCGGATGATGAAATCGTCATCCTCCGCGCCCCCTGTCCGGCATGCGAGGCGGTAGTCCTCGAGCCACAGGCCGGGGTTGGTTTCCCCCGCGTACTTCGGTACGTTGGTCGGGGGTCGGAAACGCCGCGGGAACGCTGCGTTCCGAATGTGAGGACTGAAGACCCTGGGTCCCGGAGCGTCCGGGCTAGGGCTTCGATCCTCGTCGTCGTCGTAGCGTCCTCCTCGACGTGGATGACGCGATCGGGAGGTGCCATCGTCGAACTCCAGGCGGCGCCGCCGCGCATCCAGGGTGGCGCGGGCGTCCCTGTTCGTCCCCAGACGACCGCGGACGGAGGCTTTCGCCGTGCCATCCGCTGCTGGGGGAGTCTGGTGGACAGACGTGTTCTGGGCACGTTGTCCACGCAGACGCGACAGCGAGCTCTCAGCTTGCTGCACTGCCGCGTGCTCAAGTAGCGCCTCAACCTCGCGCTGGGCGCGTCGGGCCTCCGGCGTGACAGGCTCAGGGAGGCCCCTGAGCAATGCCGCCGCCGCGGCCAAGTTCTGGCTCGCCCGTGGGAAGCGCGGGCAGCCATCGTCACGACTTGCGACTCGTAAGTCGCGAACGTCAGTGCGGGTGTGTTCACTGGACTCGCTCTGAGCGAGCTCGTGATCAATCGCCGCACGCTGCTGATCCAGCTGACGCTGGACCTCCAGGAGTTCCTCCCTTCGTGCGCGCAGTCGTTCTGACTGCGCGTCACGGGGTGGGGTCCCGTCCTGCGGGCCAGACGATCCCGCAGGGCGCTCGCCCTCCGCAGCGGGAAGATGCTCCGCACGTATCATAAGGCACTCGCGTGAGGGATGATGACTTCCCTCACTGCACTCTGCATCGGAATCTTCGTTTGACGCCCCATCTAGGAGGTCGAAGAGAGACTCGGATGCGCAGCCCACCATGGCCACGAACTCGTTGTTCATGGCGCGTGGAGCTGGGAGCGTCGACGCCCGGGACAATGTGCCAGCGAGAGGCGATACACGCCCGGGGTCAAGCGGGGCAACCGGTGGTGCCGCTGCACCGGCCAGTGCCAGAGCGCCATCTGAGATGGCGACGAAGTCGAGGCTCCCGAAACGCACGTGTGCACCGGGAACCCAGGTGTTTGCGCGGCTAGCCATCCGAACAAAGAGAGGGGTTTGACGAAAACACGCACAAAGAACCCCTACTTGGCGCGCCAACTGTCGGCGTTCGTTGTGGCCGACGAGTAATTAGTATCGTGGGGTGCGTGTTTTGGTTCGGATGGTTCGCGAGAGGACACAAGGATTTATACTGGTTCGGGCAACGTGCCCTACGTCCAGTTCGATGAGGCTGCTCGTGTTACTCGCGACAGTTTGTAGTAGGGGGTTACAAACGGGCGAGAGAGGGACGAACTCCCAAGTCTCTGTGAGGTGTTCTACGTGGGGTGAGATGTCGTGTGTCTTGGACTCGTATCCCCCTCTCCCCGTCGTTCTCCCGCCCCCCCCTTTTATACTGCAAGGAGGGAGGTGGGCGTACAAAGAGTTGGCGCAAAGGTGTGGGCGGCGGCATGGCCGGGTGTCCTGTAGGCCGTGCTGTTGATGCTTCAAACTCCGTGCCGGTCGCTGTGGATGACGTCGCAGGCATGACGGTGCTTTTCCGGTCGGTGGCGCCACAGGGATGGCCGTCAACGAGGGACGTCCCTTCGGCATGGTCGGTCGTCCTTCGACGAGGGGTCGGAGGAGAGGAGAACTGGTCGCCGTTAGCTCCGTACCCGGTCGAAATGTCGATCGTAGCCGTCCCGTCTTGTCAGAAGGGATGGGCTTTGACGGGGGTCGTTCGCATAGTGACGGCCTCGCCGTCACTGTGCGACGTGGGCGGTTAGCGCCCACTTGCGCGGGGGGCTTCGGTAGCCACGAGAGTAGTTGAGCTTTTATTACTCAACTACTCAGTACCAACCGCCTTCGTCGCGGTGGGCAGTGCTCCCGACCCCTAAGGGTCGGGGGGAGCGATTCGCCCGACCCCTGAGGTCGGGCGAGGCGGACTCTAGCACGGACTCCCGACCCCGTCACGGCGAGGTCGGGCGCATGAGTCGAGCGGCAAATGGTCCGACCCCGGTTGAAGGGGTCGGGCGAGGCGGACCTGTCTGTGGACCCGAGCCGCCGCACGCGTATCGTGGTGCTGAGGTCGGGCGAGACGGAGATCGCTCGGTGCTTTATACGTAAAGCAGTCGGAGGATCATTAATACCGGTCATCGCCGGTATTGACCCTCAACACTAACCATGAAGGAGCCGTATCAGGGAACAGATCAAGTGCATGCGGCCAATGGAGCAAGTATGGCAATTGAACATGTTGGTCATTCTATTGTTTCTACCCCGTATCTAAACCTTGTTCTTAAAAACGTTCTTCATGTTCCTCATGCTACACGCAATTTGGCTTCTATTCATCGTTTAACATCTGATAATGATGTCTTTTTTGAACTTCATCCAAATTTTTTTCTTGTCAAGGATCAGCGCACGAGGGACACACTCCTTCAAGGTCCGTGTAGGGACGGGCTCTACCCAATATCTTCCATGGTTCCTAGTAAACGAGTCTCCAGTGTCGTAAAGGTGTCTGTGGAGCGCTGGCATAGTCGCCTTGGCCATCCAGCGTTCCCTATAGTTCGTCGTGTCATTCGTGATAGTAATTTGCCATGTGTGCCCAATAAAAAGTCTGAGCTTGTTTGTGATGCGTGTCAACAGGCTAAGGGTCGTCAACTTCCTTTCTCCCCATCTAGTAGTGTGTCTAGTAACCCGCTTGAGTTGATCTTTTCGGATGTATGGGGCCCTGCTCCAAGTTCGGTTGGCAAGTACAATTATTATGTAAGCTTTATTGACGATTATAGTAAGTTTACATGGATTTATCCCCTCAAGCACAAGTCCGAAGTGTTCCAAAATTTCATGATTTTCAAGCACATGTTGAGCGCCTGTTTAATCGCAAAATCTTAGCATTGCAAAGTGATTGGGGGGGAGAATACCACAAATTAAAAGCCTTGTTTGATCGTGTCGGTATTACTCATCTTCTTTCTTGCCCGCACACACATCAGCAGAACGGCTCGGCCGAGAGGAAATATCGCCATATTGTTGAACTTGGGCTTGCTTTATTAGCTCATGCATCTATGCCACTTAAGTATTGGGACGAAGCCTTTTTATCTGCCGTTTTCCTTATTAATCGCCTACCGACACGTGTGCTTGATTATTCTACCCCCCTTGGAAAGGTAGTTTGGCACTAAACCTGATTATTCTTTTCTCCGCACCTTTGGTTGTGCTTGCTATCCAAATTTGCGTCCGTATAATTCTCGCAAACTCTCGTTTCGTTCCAAACGATGTGCTTTCCTTGGCTATAGTACTAATCATAAAGGGTATAAGTGCCTAGACATATTTACGGGACGAGTGTATATATCGCGAGACGTGGTATTTGATGAATCCTTGTTTCCTTTTGCTGTGTTACATAGTAATGCTGGAGCCCTGCTTCGTCGTGAGATCTCCCTTCTTCATCCTACGTTGCTCGACTCTACTTCGTTCGGGGAGGACTCAGTAGCTTGTGAACATGTACCTTTGCCTACTAACTCTGTGTCGCAGCATGGTGATGGACAGGTTTCCTCGGATGCTCCAGATTTTGTTGAACAGACTCCGCATGTGTTGCTCAAGTCCCCGGTCGCCACATTGTTGCCCTCGGATCCACCTGCCACACCAAATCCGGGTGCACCTTCCCTGGCTGCTACCGCGGACGCGCCAGCCGGATCAATGTTGGATCAGACGCAGTTAGCACCGTCACCTGGCGCTGTCTCTCCGCACGCGCATGCAGATTCGCCTGCTGGTGCTGCCTCTCCGGTTTTCTCTAGATCTTCTGCATCATCCGGATCCCCTACGCCAATGTCTGGTTCGGGTTCGTCTGCTGCGCCTGTTCAACAAGTCTCGCCGGCACATTTATCGGTGCCACCAGCACAACTGACACGAGCCCAGACACGTCTGCAGGACAACATTGTGCAACCTAAGAAGCTCTTTCCAGGCATTATTTGTTATGGATACTTTTGTGCCACTGGTGAACCGAAAAACTTCAAAGAAGCTTTGTCTGATCCGAGTTGGAAGAAAGCAATGGATGATGAGTACTCGGCCCTTCTGCGCAACAATACCTGGCATCTTGTTCCTGCCACGCAGGCCACAAATCTTATTGACTGTAAATGGGTGTATAAGGTGAAACGTAAAGCTGATGGCTCAGTGGATCGATACAAGGCTCGTCTGGTGGCTAAGGGTTTCAAGCAACAGTATGACATTGACTATGATGACACCTACAGTCCTGTTGTCAAATCTGCTAGTATTCGGGCTGTTCTGTCTCTTGCTGTTTCTCGCAATTGGTGTCTTCGTCAGCTAGATGTACAGAACGCGTTCTTGCACGGTGTTCTGGAAGAGGAGGTTTACATGTGTCAACCACTTGGGTATGAAAACGCTGCTCATCCTGGTTATGTGTGTCGGCTTGACAAAGCATTATATGGGTTGAAGCAGGCTCCTCGAGCCTGGACTCTCGTCTCAGCTCCATGTTGTTGCAATTGGGGTTTGTTGCCTCCAAAGCCGACACGTCCCTATTTCTATATCATAAGGGCCCTGTTATAATATATTTCCTGATCTATGTTGATGATATTGTGGTGGCAAGTTCTTCTTCTACTGCAGTTGATGCTCTGCTTAATGATCTCCGTTCAGATTTCGCTCTCAAGGACCTTGGTAATCTTAGTTATTTTCTTGGCATTGAGGTTACTCACCGTGATGATGGACTTCTATTAACCCAGTCCAAGTACACTTCGGAGATCTTGAGTCGTGCTGGTATGGGTGGGTGTAAACCCGTCTCTACGCCAATGTCTACCGATGACAAGCTTTCTCTGACCGATGGTGATCCTCTTTCGGCTTCTGATGCAACTGCCTATCGCAGTATTGTGGGGGCTCTACAATATGTTACACTCACTAGACCTGATATTTCATTCTCTGTTGATAAGGTATGTCAGTTCTTGCATGCTCCTACCACGGTGCATTGGTCAGCTGTTAAGCGCATCCTACGATACTTGCATGGTACTATGGGACTTGGTGTTCGAATCCGGCGCAGCCCTTCTATGCTACTCAGTGCATTTTCAGATGCGGACTGGGCAGGCAGTGCTGATGATAGAAGGTCTACGGGGGGATTCGCCGTCTTCCTTGGACCAAATCTCATTTCCTAGAGTGCTCGGAAGCAAGCAACGGTCTCTCGTTCTAGCACAAAAGCTGAGTATAAAGCATTGGCCAATGCTACTGCAGAGGTTATTTGGTTACAAAATATTCTGTCCGAGCTCGGTGTTCAGTTAACACGAGTACCCTGTTTGTGGTGTGATAATTTGGGTGCAACATATCTATCTGCGAATCCTAAATTCCATGGTCGCACCAAACATGTGGAGGTAGATCTCCACTTTGTCCGAGAGCGAGTTGCTGATAAGAAGCTTGACATCCAATTCATATCTTCTGATGATCAGGTAGCTGACGGATTTACTAAGGCTCTGTCATTGAAGAAACTTGAGCTATTTCGTCGCAATCTCAACTTAGATAAGTTGTGATTGAGGGGGAGTGTTAGAGATAAGAATATGTGTATAGCTGTATATGAACCGTAGGAGGTTAGGATTCTGAATAACCAATCTAACTCCCTGTATCGTTGTATGACATTGTAATATAAAGAGCCCAGCGACCTCTTGAGAGAAGCAACGCCTTCCATCTATTTTCTTCTATGTTACACGTGTCATTTGATTCTTGGCCTCCAAAGCTTCAGTAATTGATTTTCTTCTTGAGCGCTCTGTTATGCATTGTTATCCATCGTTTATGATATGATGGGAAATTCAAAAGTAGTCCGTACAGCTCCGCAGCCGCGGCCCAGACTGCAGGTCGGTGGCCTTTCAATGTTTCCTTTGTGCACGTAGGCCACACGAGCATCTGTGGGTTCAGAGGAAGCACATTTGAAGCCACCGAGCACGCATAGCTGCTCTTTTCATCCCTTCCTTCTCACACGAAATTGCAATACGGAAAAGCATGCATAGCTTGTGCATAAACAGAATATACAGGCTCACAGGTCACAGTAACTTGACGTTAAAGGGGAGAAACACACAGCGAGACTGAATAATGCAGATTGGAGATTGCAGCACAAGTCCTCATACTAGAGGTTCATACGTCTTTAACAAAATCATCATAATATAATACTACTATAAAGCGAGCTCAACATAATACTACTAGATTGATATGATGCACCAAAGCATTCGATCGATCGTTCAAATAGGATGGAGTTCAACCTCATCAGTTCTTCCTCCCACGAGCAGCCTTGAGGAGTTCAGCCAGCACCATGGGGCAGCTCTCCGCCAGATGCTTGTACCCCTCCGTCGCCAGGACGGCATCGAGCTTCTCAGGTGACTCGGTGACGAACTCGACGCACTTGGCCGTGAGCAGCGAGCAGTTGTGCTGCTCCGCGAGAGCCAGCGTTGTCGCCGCAGTGGCGACATCTATGCCGCGAGCGAGCTTTCCTTCGCATATCACCTTGAGCCTGTCCAGCCCGTACCTGTCTGCAGCGGCGAGCAGGTGCTGCGCCATAATCACGGCCACTGCAGAGTCCTCATCAAGCTCCGGCACGGTATCGGCGTAGATGAAGTGGAGCATGGCCTTGAAGGCTGCGGCGTCCACGTCCTCGATCTGGACGCACAGCGAGCTCCCCTCCGCCATGTTCCCGAAGAACTCGGCCATGAAAACAGGGGACCTTGCCGCGAGAATGCACTTGTGCGCGAGGAAACGCTCGCCGGAGGAGGCAATCACGAACGTGACGTCCCCTCCCTTTTGGCTCTGCAAGAGTGCACCTAGGTGTTGGTGCAAGTCAGAGGATGGCACCGGCGGCGGCAAGGGCTCAGCAACCTTTTCAGCTGGGATGTCTTCCGAAGGTTCTTCAAGTACGGTGAGGGTGCATTCCACAGTCAAGCAATCCTTTTTGAGATAGCCTGACGACGGAACGTCGTCTGACCTGATAAGCAAAAGTTCAGGTGAGTACGGCCCTCCACGGTAAAATACACTGGAGACTTCATCCATTTCAGTGTCAGATGGTCCGCCGTTCCGGCCTGGATGCACCAACCGACAGCGTAAATCTGCCCTCACGTACACCCTCGGCTCCCCGTGAAACCCGAACTTCAGTGCCACCCATTCCTCCCTTGGCTCCCCGCGAACCTTGTTGGCGTGGGAATGATAGAAGCGGACCTCCCAATCGTAGCCGCGGACGTTGAACGTGGATTTGATGCAGTTCGACTTGTACACACTTGTGGTTTCAGGGTAATCCTCGATCTTGAGGTAGTGCACTGCTCCGGTGAGGTTGCTGCGAAGCTCCAACTCCATGGTGAAATGAATCGATCAGGGGTGGCGTGGTTCTGGGCAAACCGGCCGGGGAGAAGAACGGGGCGAGTATGCTCTGTGCTCTGGCGATACCAATCCTCAGTACTACACGTCTCTCCCAACAATTTATACAGGGCGGGCGACTGCTCGGGTACGGCGAAGACGCCGAAGAGCCCCCTTTGAAATACTAGTAGTAATGACTAAATTGACTATTATTATAATCGCTGTAATTGTTCTCAAACCTTTCGTCTCCCCAGAAACTAATGGGAATGGAACGAGAGATCGTAGCGCTGGTTTGTGTGCGTGGGCCGCGCCAGCTACTTACCTCCCATTAGAAACCTAGTCCATACGGAGAGAGAGGAATCCGTTCGCTCACGGCCCAGGGTCCATCCTCAGCAGCTAGGCGTTCAGCGGCTGGTTCGGCGCGGCTGCGGGCGGCAAGCAGATCGAGCTTGGGGCATTCATGCTGCTCCGCCAAACCCAACGAGGCTGCTGCGGCGGCGGTGCACGTGCTAATGTCACCAGACACCTTGTCTTCGCAGACGAGCTGCAGCCTCTCCATCGCCTTGGCGTACGTCCTCCTCCCGACCGGTTGTCCAGCTCGATGTATCCGGCACTAAACGCTTCCGCCTACGTGTCTGTGTCCTCGATCCTTCACCGACGAATGGGCAGATCATGGATGACAGCACATCATATGAGAACAGCAACGTTCAGGAGTGATTGCTAATGTAAATCTTCCTGTGAATAAAACGCTGTGCAGGATCGAAGCGCTGTGGCCTGCGAGATTCGTCTCGTGATTCCGTGCTGGCACAGGGGAAGCGGCAGCTCAAGAAAGAAGACAACGAGGGTGTTCAGAGCCGCGTTGACTGGCGGTGATGCGTTGCTGATGGGGAGGATCGGGAGTTGAGAAATGTGAAGGGAGGAAGACGAAATATGATCTCTAGTAAGTAGACTACAAAATTCGTTGTTGGTTATTATTTCTTTTGCTGTTTACTATAATTGATTTGTTGAATATAATAATCTGTTTAACAGATTCGACGTAGTTTATGAGACAACAATTAATGTTTGGCTTCAAAAGTTAATAAATACTCTCTACCAAATAGGTAGGATAACATAATGCTGAAGATAGATTATTTATTTAATATAACTATAAGAAGTTGATTTGTAGAGAAGTCACAACTTCACGATATTACATATAAAAAGTTACAATTGGGCTCCTAACAACAACTTGCTTCTCAGAGACCCACTTCAAACTACCCTCGACATGATGTGTTTTGCTAGCGTTGCAGCTTAAGCTCATAGTAAACGTTTTCTTCTCCTTTGTGCTAGTGAATTCTAGCTTTGCTGGTGACACAACCACATCAACTTCCTTAGGCATGTCAATACTGATGTTGTAGGACGACCTTGCATCTCCTATGTTAGTAACAGTTCTGTTCACCACAAATTTCCCATGAGACGCCATTATGGCAAGTGAAGGATAGTTTAGCTCAGCTTCACTGATCTTTCCTCTATTTTTGCAAGCATCTTTTTAATGTGTAATTGTCTCAACTTGAGAATCTGAATATCCTAAGCCACATAGATATGATGTGTGTTGCTCTGCATCAATGTCATAGATTAAACCTGGATTCGCAACATTAGAAGGGTTGACATGTTCGGCTCCTATGGTGAAGTGCCCAGCAGGATTGAGTTTTTCGTCAAGGATAGGTTTATTGTTGTCATATTCGGTGGATGCCGTTGTCATGATTGCTGACTTTATGGCCGCTGGTGACCAATCTGGATGCGCACTCCTCATAATTGCTGCAATTCCACTAAGGTGTGGTGCAGCCATTGATGTTCCAGATATGGAATTGAAAATATTGCCTTCATCAACACTGGTTGGACCAATTTTAAATGGCCAAGCTGCAATGATAATCACTCCAGGCCCTATGATATCACGTTTAAGAATACCAGGACTTGCTCTACTTGGTCCACGAGATGAGAAGTATGCAGCTATAGGAGCAAGAGAGATACCAAGTAAAGTACCATTGAATAGAATCGAAGCGGTTGGCTTGTCTGAGCTCAAAATATATTTTTTGATAACCTTGCAATCTGGAGAGTTCACAGAGGATGCAGGTAAGACATGTGCTTCAACTATAGTTGTGTGGCCACTATCATCAGTACCTAGTAGTATTACCCCAGAACCACCACCATTCTTGACAGCTTCTCCAAATTCAACGTCGCTAGCAATTTGGGTAGAAACAATCTTCACTTTCACGTCTCCAGAAGCATCCACATCAAAAACCACAGGTAAAGATACAAGATTTGGTGCTTGGTAGGCTGACTCACCAACAAATAGGCGACCATCTCCTAGCTTGACAATGGCTTTCATCTGTCGGTCTATTGTACTTGCACCAATAGTTAACATCCATGGCACCTCATTGCTAAGGGATTCAGGTAATGGGCCTAACTTTCCTGCAGAACAACTCACAAATATTCCCTTTGCATGGCCGAAAAGGTTCCAATGGCAAGAATATCTTCATCGAATGGTCTTGAATGGCCACCAAGTGATATTGACAATATGTCAACACCATCAGCGATTGCAGCTTCTACTCCAGCAAGAACGTCTGACTCATGGCATCCTTGTTTACTGCACACCTTATACATGGCTATGTGAGCACGAGGTGCCATGCCTGCTGCAATACCTTTTCCATTGCCAAGAACACTTGCACCTTGTACAGACCTTCCAGCGGCAGTGCTTGCAGTATGTGTTCCATGGCCCATTTCATCTGATGGAAGATTGGCTCCCAGGTCTCCAATCAATGACCTTGCACCGATGAGTTTGTTGTTACATGTCAAACTTTCAAACTTGCACGACCCACGCCATTTTCCTGGTGGAGAGGGCATGCCCTCATCATCAAATGATGTATGTGCAAACTCTATCCCTATGTCTAGGAGCCCTATGATGCTTACATCACCCATGCCTATGTTTTTCCAAGCACCTCCTCCATTCGCTCGTAGGCCAAGGAAATCTGGTGTGTGAGTTGTATGGAGTGGAATTACCTTGTCTTGGTATACCATAAGGACCCCATCTTTCTTCCTAACATCATCTGCTTCATCTTTCTTGAGGTTCACAGCGAACCCAATAATGGCTTCTTTGTAGGTGTGGATAAATGATAGATGATTATTATTCTTGGATTTAGTCAATTGTGGTGGGAGGAATGATCTATACCAACTTTCAAGGTTTGTGGGAATCTTGTCAATAGAAAAGTAAGGAGGACGAACACGTACAATGTATCTGCATCCGCTATATCCTTCGCAAGGGATGATGCCCACAATGCTATGAGATAGGAGACTTAGAAGAAGAAGAGATGCCAATAGGAGTCTAAGATTCACGTCCATGGCTATATGCGATATTGGAGAAGCTATGAGTTTGTGTGTGAAAAGATTTATTTGCTTGCCTATATTTATAGGCCACTAGAAAGAAGAATATACATATTTAATAATTATTACTAGTTGGTATTAATTTCAGTATCATTGAAATCTGCCATATATCTAGCCATGCATGGAAGTAAGATATAAATGATGCAAAAATCAATGATTCATTTATAGTTACAGATGCATTTGAAATAATTGGAACAAATCAAATCATTTATGGTTATAGATAAAAATATTCTAGAAGCAAACTATGATTATATGATTATAGATAGATAAATGGCATATTTATATAGATAGGATCTTGTAGATACCACAAGACTTCCCTTCTTATTATAAAAACATTTAACATTATTATATTATTTACTGATGGAAGACGATATATGTATGTATACACATATCTTTGCATTGTTCATTAAGTAGTATCAACGTGTAGCTACGACTTATGTGCAACTTGGTCGCTAGAGCATTTGTAGGAGACTAGAGAAAATAAAGTACTTTGCAGGCATAACCAGTTTGTAGGGAGTTTGTTTTACCACGTTGAAAAATCATCTATTTATTGTGAATCTCTTTGCATCTGGTAATCCTTGAAACAAACAAGAACATTTATGGTTGCAGATAGATAATAATAGTGGAGATCAAATGTCACAAATAGAAACTTCAGCAACGATAGGCACTTCCTTCCGAACTGGGCCATAACTTTTGCCTGATGTTATTAAAAAAAAGCTTTTGCCCGATGCATTATTGTTTCATTAAATACAAGTGCCATGAATTATTGTCTAGCCCCTAGCGGCAATGCTTTCTAGAAGAACCTGTGAGTAAGATGACAACACAAAATTACATTTCCATAAGTCGAATTCACGGTAATTACTGCAAAAATAAAAAAAAAAGGGGAAAGCACGATCGATTGATTACATTGAGCAGAGGGACATCATCGTACTCCATTAAGTAGATCGAACATAAAAATGGAAGCAGTACTAGATAAATACTACGGTGCATCAGAGATCTCAGGTGACTAAGGTAAGAGCATCTTCAATAGACTAGCAATATTATTAGCTAAATTTATCTAATTGATTTCCTTTGTAAAATATACAAACTATTAAGAAGATAGGATAATTCAACAGATCATGTATATTGACTTATTATATATAAAATTGTTCACGTCATTCTCTACTTTTCTATTCCCATACGTGATTTGACTTGACTTATTCTTTTTTTTTACTTGCCGCTGAGGTCATGTGTTGCGTGAGATCGCGGTCAATTGCCGTCGTATAGAAGCTGCTGTGTTGAAAACTGATCATTGCTGAAAGATTGATCTTTGCACCTATATTGTGCTATTCTTTCCTGTTGTCAGCTACAACACATCGCTATTGTTAAAAAGAAAAACACCCCGATCTATCGCTAGCAATTTTGATCGCTAGTGCTGCTGCAGGTTCATGGATCCAGGAGGAAGGAAGAGGTCAGACATGCAAGAAGGGGAGAGACACGGAAAGGACGTCGCGCGTGCTAAGAAACTGCAATGGCAAGCCGTGCTCATGAGCCAAATATTGCTAGCGAGGAGGACGGAATAGCAACGGAGAAAATATAACAAAGAAGATAGCTAGTCCGCTGGATAGTTGTTTTATTAAAAAATAATTATATTTAGCTTTATCATTTATTTTAACTCTCCTGTTGAAGTTGCTATAACGAGGAACCATATGTAACATCAATCGGCCTTAATTAGTTCTTCCTTCCCTACGTAGCCTTCAGAAGTTCAGGCAACAGAAAGGGGCAGCTCGCCTCCAAGTTCTTGAACCCCTCCGTCGCCAGGACCGCATCAAGATTTTCACGCGACCTGGAGATGAAGTCGACGCACTTGGCCTTGAGGTCCGGGCAATTGTACTGCTCCGCCAGAGCAAGCGTCGCCGCCGCCGTGTCGACAGTGGTGCCGCCGGATAGCTTGCTCTCGCAGATGAGCTTGAGCCTGCCGAGCCCGTACCTGTCCGCGGCAGCGATCAGGTGCTGCGCCATCACCGCCGACTCGTCCTCCGTCAGACAACCGAGATCATGCTCCGGCACCGTGTCGGAGTAGATGAAGTGAAGCATGGCGTTGAAGACCGCAGCCTCCACGCCGTTGACCTCGACGCAGGGCGAGCGCCCCTCGATCATGCGGCCGAAGAACTCGGCCGCGAAGATCGGAGACCTGGCTGCGACGATGCTTTTGTGCGCAGCGAAGGACTCGCCGGACACGGTGAACGTGACGTCCGGTCCCGTCTTGTTCTGCAGGAGCTAACCGAAGTGCTGGGGCATGTCCGAGGGCGGCGCTGGCAGGGGCACGTCCTTCATGGAAGAAGGAAAGGTTATATCGTCCTTCTGTTCTTTGAGCACCGTGATGGCCCACTCCACAGTCAAGGAGTCCTTCCAGAGATACCCAGAATTAGGTACACTCGATCTGCTTACAAGATTAATTGTAGATGAGCAAGCTACTTGACGACTGAATGTTGTGAACGCACACTTTTCTTCAGACGGTCCACGGCCCCCTCTTGGATCTACTAGCCGACAGCTTAACTTCGCCCTCACCTTGTCGACGCGGGGTTTGCTGAGCAACAAGAGCTGTAGCACCACACAAGCGCTCCGCGAAGGATAGAGACGGACTTCCCAGTCATAGCCATCGACGTTCCATCTGGATTTGATGTAATCCCCTTCCGTCATTGCACTTGTCACGGAGAAGCCGTTGATCTTGAGCAGCTGCACCGAGCGCGCGACGTCAGTGAGGTTCCTGCCGTCTTTTTCCATGGTGAAGACCTGGCAGGTGGAGGTGGTGGTGGAAGGAAGGGGATCGGAGTAGAAGTTGCAAGGGTTGCTGCTGCTCTGTTGTTCTCTTCTTCTTCCTTGCTGCTGCTGGGATGGAATATAAACACAGCAAAGCCGCATATATAAAACCTTGGCTGCGGCGGCGACTGCTCGAGTGGCGAGCCACACGAAACGCGAACCGTCTTTCAGTCAATGCAGCATCGGAATGCCATCCGTCCCGACCGCCGTCGCCGCAGAGCGGAAACGCGGAAGCATAATGATGCTTGCCGCGCCCGAACGCTTCGTATTCGCGTCGTCCACGATGGATCTAGGTTCTCATTTAGCCATTTCTCAAATAACTTCGCATAGTCGCCACAACAATGCTAGGAGTGCTATTAATTCTAGTCAAATGACAGAAGCTAACGGCTCCAGACTCGGGAGCTAGAGGAGGCGTGCAGCGCCGAGGTCACTCGACCTAGCTGAACTCCCATAAGAAATTTTACGCAATAATAAAAACTTCAAGAAATTGAATTATAATTTATAATTGTAAACAATGTTCAGACCAAATCCAAAAGGCTCCCTTGCCAAAAAATAAAAAAAAAATCCAAGAGGCTATTTTCTACTAGATAGCAAAGATCACGATAGCATCAACCTTGTACTACAAGGGAACACAACAGAATTACAACCTAACAACCTCCCTTTTCCCTTGAAACATTGTCTCCTTCCGTCTTCTTTATGCTGTTTTCCCAACATGTTGCCGTCTCAGACGAGCATAGTCAGAAACATGTCATGGCACATATAAGACGTAGCCATTGTATGTACTGGTATGAACCATGGTGTACAAGACCCAGAGTGTTTCCTTGGATATATCAATACAGGAAAAAAAAAAACTGAACAGGATGAAAGGCTTCACTTGCTTCGCTTGAGATCATACACAACACATGCGTCTGCAGCTGTTTTCATCTGTATAATCAGGAAAGTGCATTCATGTCAGAATTTTGAGCTTCTCGTCGAATATATTATCCAATTGCACTTTATAAATCATGTACAGGTATGCAAATGTTGCAGCACAATAACCAGATCTAAAATCTGAATGTTATGAAAGTTGACTTAGTCATGGACGCATGATAGCAAAAACTGTAGACTATCATCAATAGTCCTTTTCTTCCCACTTTGAGCTATCCAGATATACTCTAGTAATGCCTGATTCCAGCTACATCCATGCTAATGAGCAAATAACAATAAACTTCAGGAGAATTCAAGTGTAAATACCTGGATGACATTGGTAATTTGCTTCACTGCCCAGCCGACAAGAGTAGAAATGAACACCAAGATAATGAGGGGACTTTTGTTCAAGACACCTCTGCATACCTGTTAAAATATTAATTCAGAAATGTCAGATGCTAAAAAACTGACATATCAGTAGGAGAGTTCAATAACAGAAATGAGGTTGCCTTACACTAAGCAAGCTTGTTGACTTCTCATCAGCAAAGAGAAAGAGCATGATATATAAAACCTACAAATGAAGGAAAAAGAAACAGGCTAGAGGGTTAAAAACATGCATGTATTGTTCATTAGC